>OX327696.1:20092500-21342500 GCA_946807835.1 Ailanthus altissimus | reverse complement strand
CTGCGCTCCCTCATCGAAAGCTCCATTGACGAGCATGCTGTCAAGCAATGGGACTGGATCAAGGCTTTTCAGGAGAAGATTTACAACACCATGGACAAAGTTCAAGCCCAAGTAGAAGAGCTACGAAAAGGGTTTGAAGATGTCAAGGAGGATGTGGTGTTGTGCAAGCGAGCGGTCGCTAATGGCATAGCTACTCAAACTGCGGTGGCTGCACCAAGGGTCGAGGCCTCTAAACCGAAGGAGTTTAGCGGCAGACGGGATGCCAAGGAGCTTGACAACTTCTTTTGGCAAATGGAGAGGTATTTCGGCGCTATGGGCGTGCGGGACGAACACAAGCTAAGTACCGCAACTTTATACCTTTCCGATCATGCAATTCTGTGGTGGCGTAGGAAAAGCGAGGAGATTCGCAAGTGTACCTGCACCATAGACACATGGGATGAATTGCAACGGGAGTTAAAACGCCAATTCTATCCGGAGAATGTGGCGCATGACGCTCGCAAGTGGTTGAAGGAGTTAAAACAAACAAAGTCCATTGGGGAGTACGTGGAGGAGTACTCTTTATTGATGCTGCAAATCCGCAACATGACCGAGGAGGACTTGTTGTTCAATTTCCTGGACGGGTTACAATCCTGGGCAGCCAATGAGTTGAAGCGGCGTGGAGTGCAGAATATATCCGACGCCCTTACAATGGCGGAGACGCTCATGGATTACCGCAAGGGGGATTCGAGAAAGTCCAAGAATTCTAAACCCAATCACAGTAAGGGTGGGGAAGCCAAGGAGTTTCAGCCTCCGGGGAGCAAGGAGGAGAAAGGCAAACCGCCCAAGTGGAAGGAGCAAAAACGCAACGGCCATAGAGGTAATGGCCCGAAGTCTAACTGTTTTCTCTGCGATGGGGATCATTGGGTGAAGGACTGTCTGAAAAAGAAGGCTTTCAATGCAATGTATGAGGCACAATACGGGGGCGAACAGAGCCGTATGAGTTGTATGCAACTGTTCAATTCCCTCAAAGCCAAGCGGCGTGCAGATGCACCAACGGGGATGGCGCTCATGTACATTTAAGCCTATGTTAATTGCATCAAGACTCAAGTGTTGGTTGATACGGGGGCTACGCACAACTTCATTAAGCGTGCGGAAGCGGAACGCTTGGGCTTTTATGTAGAGAAAGGAGAGGGATACCTCAAGTCCGTGAATGCAAGAGCCAAGCCACTAGATGGGGTGGTTCGTGGAGCTGAAATTCACATTGGCAAATGACACGGTAAGGTAAATTTCTCAGTAACACTTCTCGATGATTTTGATGTGGTGCTAGGTATGGAGTTCTTACGGCAGTACAATGTGGTGTTACTTCCTCAACACAACTATGTGTGTATTTTGGAAGGAGGGCCTCGAATGATACCGATGGTAGACATGCCTAAAGGTGGGCGATCCAAGCCAAACGCCAAGATCCTTTCCGCAATGCAACTAAGGGTAGATGCTGGGCGCAAATGAGGGTTACATTCAGCCTCAACAACGGGGGTGGATGATGAGGCAAATGAGGGCAAGGATGAAATACCGAAGGTTGTTGCAGAAGTGCTCGAGGAGCACAATAGGGTCAAGCCTACTGCCATATCGGAAGAACCGCCTTCAAGAGATGTAATTGAGGGCAAGTTGGAGCTTGAGATTATGCTTCCAACTATGGGGTTGACGCCTCCATCAGAGATGGGAGAGTTGCGGGGGCAGCTTGAGGAGTTGTTGGATGCGGGTGTCATCCAAAAGTCCAAGGTGTCACATGATGTGCAGTTTCAGCACAAGGAGTGGGTCGAAGACAAGCAGCGGCGTGTCAAGCACAGTGCGGGGGACTTGGTGATGGAGACGATGCTTCCACCACAATGCAAGTCAGCACGCCTACTTCACAAGGGCCTTGATCATGGAGACAAGAGGCCGAGGGTTATTGCCAAGAGAGTTGGCAACGTCTCGCACATGGTGGAGTTACCTTCGAGACAGCGACAGTGGCTACATCAGGTGCATTCCGCAAGCTGTTGGAAGCAGTACCGTGGAGGTACGGGAGGTGCAGAATTTGAGCCACACAACCGGGAACCTTTGGGGATTTCCACACGCCATGGCAAAGGTGAGGAACTCAGGACGAGTCTTGAATACTTTGTCGAGTGGAAAGGGTTGCCGGATGGAAGAGCACGCTTGGGACACGAGAGCTCACAGCCAGAGTTTGCAGAACGGGGTGAGCAAGTTCCAGCGAAGACGCGACGAGGACGTCGCGTGAATTTGGTGGGGGAGAATGTCACGCCCCAAATATTCTCAAGCAATGACTCGAACATTTGGCGCACGACAGGACTACCAAGGGAGTACTTAGTCCATTTTGGGCTAGAACTTCTAGAAGGCCCAATGGAGTTGGGTTGAGGCCACATTAATGTGGTAGGTGGGAGAATAATCTAGAAAAGGCATATTCCTTGGGATATACTTTGGGTAGTTGGCATCTTTAGAATATTCCTTAGCATATTCTCCTCTTTAGATGTGGACCATTGGATTAGAGTTAATCCTAACCGTCCATTGTATATAACTTTAGCTATAAATAGGTGGTGTTCTCATTTGAGAATCCATCCTCCAAATTATAGAAATACTCATAGCTTGTAGTTCTATAACTTTGTAATTCTCTCTTTAGTAATAAAATACGAGAGCATTCTCTCAAACACTTGGTGTGCTTCTTTTTCATCTCTTTCTTTGGTTAATTGGAGTCTTATAGGCTGCTTAGCACTAACAAGTGTCTAAGGCCGCGCGGTTTCGAGAAATCGAGTCGTGACATTAGGAAATGCCCCTCCAGCATGATAGTGTAGGTGAAGAAATCTAGTCTCCAACCATCAAATCTCATGTCAGAGAAAAACTTGCTAGCTTTGAATATCTGCCCATCATTACACAAAGCTTGAATAATTGCTGTATACACCACATGATTCAGGGAACAAAGGCCACCTTATCTTTTATCAGTCTTCTCTAGAAAGAACTTGATTGAAGCAGAAATTCTTCCACCTTTACAAAGGCCATCTATCAAGCTACTAATCGTGAAAACATTGGGGGTGAGACCAGCCTCTAACATCTCCTTATGCAGCCGGAGGGCTTCCTTCATGTTACCATCTTTACAATGCCCATCAATCAAAGCTGCATAAACAACAACATCAGGCACAGGGCTTTTAATTACCATTTCTGTGAATAAACCCTTTGCAGCCTCCATGTTTCCCACCTTGCAATGACCATCAATCAAAGTGGAAAAGGTATTGACATTTGGTTGTACATCCTTTTCTGTCATTTGAGAACACACATCCAAAGCCTTTCCATATTGCCTTCTTTGCAGTATCCATCAAGCAGTAAATTGTATGTCACAGCATTCACAAGGGCCCCCTCTTTCTTCATGTTTTGTAATAAACCCTCTGCTTCTTCCATTTGACCCACATTGCAGAGACCCTTAATCAGTATACTATAAGTGAATCCATCTGGCAAAATTGCAAACTTTTCCATCTCTGAACACATAACCATTGCTTCAAGCAGGTTACCTACCTTACAATGGCCATCAATCAAACAATTATATGCAAATATATTAGGAAGAACGCCAAACTTAGTGAAGTGAACAAAAAAATTTCTTGCCACCCTCAATTCACCCAACTTGCATAGCCCATCCATTAAGCCACCAAATGTAACAATATTTGGCACCAAATTATGACATAACATGTCTTGGTACAATTCAAGTGCCCGTATCATATCAGCCACTTTGCAATAGCTATCTATTAGAGCATTGGAAGTGTACAAATTAGGAAGCATTCCAGATTCTTGCATTGACCTGAACATATTTTCAGCCTCAATCATCTCATTGTCATTGCACAAACCACGAATAAGAATAGTGTAAATCACCACTGTCGGCTCAATCCCTTTCTCAACCATCTCATAAAATAAAGTACGCGCTTTCATACATAACCTCGGCCACAACAGCCATCAATCAAGTACCCCATATGTGACAATGTTAGGTGCCAAACCATGCGACAGCATATCGTTGTAAAATTTCTACATAGAATCAAAGTTTCCCTTCTTAACCAACCGATTTAACAATGCATTACACGCCTGATGATTAGCAGGCAAAACCCCAATCTTGCGGTACACCCACAAGGCCTCTTCAACGTAACCCATCTCAGACAATGCCATAATTAAGGTCCCAAAGACATTGGGATTAAGTTAGGGCTCCGTAAACTGTTAAGAGCGTAACAGACACGGTAGGGCGGACGAGGCTTAAGAAGATTTTCAGTCAGGTCTCTTATCAAACACCTGGCCTTATTGTACAATTTAGCATTGGCAAAGACATAAGTTATAGCTGCGTAGGGTTCAAGATTCTTGTTTGGGATTAGTTTTCTCGAAAAAGAATTGAAAAGCTTCAGCGCTTCGTTGGGAGTTTCGGAGTTCAGTATTGCGTTTGTTAGATTTGAACGAGGTGGAAATGACGATGAAGACGAGGGCGACGACGTTAACGGTGCTAATAATATAGTTGCTGATGTTATTGAAAATGAGGATGATTATTCCGAGATTGATCTTGGGGTGATTAAAGGCTGTTTGATGTTGAAGTAGGCGAGTGTTTGTTTTGGCGGGAAAATCTTCCACACTGCTGAGGTGAGAGATGTGGCGATTGTTTGTCCGTATATTTTCTACCTATTGTTTTCTTAACGGTTTTCAGAAAACAACATTCCTGTAACTCGGGGTGTTACATGAAATTAGGTTTAAATTTTATTTCTTACCTTTTTGTTCTTTTGAGATGAAAAATTATTTGTTGCCTATTTGACTTTTTTTTATTTATTTTCTTTTATTTTTTTATTCTATGGTACTTGTTTGTTGCCTTAATTTTTCTTATTAACTTATTTAAATTATGAAAAATAGTAATTAAAAATTATGCAAAAAATAGTTTTAAGTCAAGTTAAGAAAAAGAGAGGTACAGAGTTGAGAGCGAGACAGAAAGATTAAAGTTAGAGGCTCAAAATTAAATTTTTTTTTTTAAGTTTGAGTATTACTCAACAACATTAATTACTCAACACCACGGTACATAAGTTAGAACTTTCAATACTACGTTATGATGCTAGCACTTAGACAACTCAACATTGCGGCACCAAAGAGGTAATGTTGCGATGTCAATATTATTCCTTCTCCAACTAGAGTTAAATCATTTTAAACTTCTATTTCTTGATATAACTCGAATTATAGTTTACTTAGGATGTGTGAGTACTATATAAAGACTTTATTTTAGCTTGTTTAAATATCACCATCACCAATAATACTAAATTGAGAACATTCAATTGTAATTTTTTGAAAGAGATCTTTATGATCTTTTGGTTAAAAGAAGCGTGGATCTTGATCTGTCGTGAATATAGGTTATTATCGAATTACGTAATTTTTTGTGTGTATTTTTTTATTCTTATTTTTCTTTACTTCTCTTATTCTTTTTAATTCAGCAATTATTATACTTGTGAAGCGTCTTCCACAACATAAATATATACGAAAATATTACTCTTCTTTTTACTAATATTCACTGTAATACAATTTCAAAAGATGTTTGTCATAATAACATTATTATCTTATCTTATAGAAATAATCCATAACATTATTAAAATAATATGTTCTTTTAAAATATAACATTACGATCACAACATGAAACATCATAAAAAAAAAAGAAAGAATCATGTGAGAAGTTGATTGAAAATCATATTGGAAGAGGTTTTGGGATCAAGCCAATTGGTAAGCGACGTGATGAGAAGAAACGAAGGCGAAAAGACATCATCGGCGACACCAAGTCTAGGCGCTATGGCACTTAAGTGTGGAGTGCCGTAGCCTCTAATCTAGAACTTAGAGCACCGCGACGACCAGGCGCCATAACACCCTTCAGTCCTAAGTCATTTAGTACACCCCTATCTTATTCTCACTCGAATCAGGGTTTACCTAGGACATTTTTAACTTATATAAAGGCTTTATTTTATCTTGTAAACACATCACAATACAACTATACACAAGAAAAAAAAAATCATAGATTATACAAAATAGACAATTGTGAATGCAATTGAGAGTAGTTCTTTTGTGAGCTTGATTAACTTTTGTAAAAGACATACTTTGTAAGTGTCTTATGATTCAATAAAATAAAATAAAATTTTAATCCGTCGTGGACATAAACAATTATCAAATCACATAAATTCTTGTATGATTTCTTTTACCCTTTTTCTTTCTAGATTATTTTTTTTATTGCTTGTTGCGCTACATTATTTATGTGAATCACTTCCACTTCAACAAATCATAATAAAATATAATATTTTTTATATATTTCATAAGAAAATATGATATTAAGAATCAAAGTTTAATAATATAAATAAAATATAATATATTAAATGCGACGTATATTTATTGAAACATAAACACGTTAGCTTTTTTGTACTAAAAAAATGATTTTGTAATAATAGAGTTTTTTTCAAGAGATTTCTACATTGACTATCTTTATTGGAAGAGGAATTGCGGATGAAATTCATTAAGAGATTTTCATGGACTTTTAAAGAAGAGTGTTTTGATTAAGAGAAGAAGAAACTTTTATGTAAACATAAGATAAGAGATGAGACAAACCAATGAATTACATAATTAGCTTAGGCCTTCGTAATGAACGCACGTAGTCTTTGCTTTCATATGCATATGATTCGCCCATGTTACTTGTCTGCGATCGGCGACTAGTTAAGCTTAAATGTTAGCGAAACTTTAAATGGATACACTCGTATGTTGAAGAGACATTTTGTGGAAGAAGAGAACCAATTTTAATTACTTTGAACAATGTTCTTATTCATATGTATGCTAGTTGTGGTGAGATTAAAGAAGCTTATGAAGTGTTTAGAAAGATGTAGTGGAGAAGTACTAGTTCTTGGACAAGCATGATTACTGGATTTGCAAAGCAGGGTTATGCTCAAGAAGCTCTTGCTTTGTTTGAATGGATGCAATCGTTGGGAGCGAATGAAGCAAGACTTGATGAGATAACCTTCTTAGGGGTTCTGTGTGCTTGCAGCCACGGTGGCTTGATTGATGACGGCCGCCAATATTTTGAGTCCATGAAGCAGAGTTGGGGAATCAAACCAAGGATTGAGCACTATGGGTGCATGATTGATCTCTTGAGCCGTCCTGGGTTCTTGGATGAAGCATGCAGTCTTGTCCAAAATTTGCCTGTGAAACCAAATGATGTTGTGTTGGGTTCTCTCCTTCTAGGATGCAGACTTCATAACAATGCTGAGCTCGCCTCACAATTAGCTCAAAAATTGGTGGTTGCCAGGCAGCGGGCTATTTTTTACTCTTAGCTAATGTGTATGCTACTGCTGAAAGGTGGCGGGATGCTCTACTGTGCGACAGAAGATGATTAAGAAGGTGGCAAGAAGCGGGCTATTTTGTGGCTGGTGACAGTACCCACAAGCATGCGTCTTTAATCTAGAAGACATTAGGTGGGATTACCGTGCAATCAATTTGGGAAGGCTACAAGCAGACATATTTTTTTGGGTGTTGAGGAATAAGAGAGGTAACAAGAGAACTAGTTGCACTGACCCTTCTATTTAATATAGTGAGAGCATCTATATTCTGATTAACAGAGTTTGATTTTGATTCTACTTGTTGAGAGGATTAGGAATTTAAGTGTCCAACCTAAAAGATTATCCTAATAAATAGAGTAACCTCTCAAATATTTGATATTTTTAATTAATGTAGGACAACTTACTATATAATAAGCATCAATTAGACTTTAGTAGTCAGAATGTATGCTTATTATGTCAAAGAAAGTGTTGTGTGCCCACAAGCATGCGTCTTTAATCTATGAGACATTAGGTGAAAATACCATGCAATCTATTTAGGAAGGCTACAAATCAAACATATCAGAGTTGTTTTTGTTGGGAATTTAATATACGAGAGTGTATGCATATGCAATTATGTTTATTGTTTAGAATACATATCATATACATATTAAACGTTGCGAAAGTATTAAAACATACAATAAACACAATAATTAATATATTAATTATATTAATATATTAAAAGGGTTGAGAAATTATCTGAACGTATAAAGTTATACACGTATATTTTCAGAGTCCGCATGGAGACTAACTCGTTGTCAGTTCTAATCACCAAGTTGGTAGACTTGGTGAGTTGGAATAACAGTCTTATATACCAGCACGAGATTAACTCTTAACCTCAAAATAACCGGTTGTATGTATTCTTTATTTTCTTTGAAAGGAAAGGAAATAGAAATTAAAACAATTCACAATTATTTCTTTTGGTATCATAAAAAAAAAATTGAAACAATTTCATTTTTCCTTTTATTTTTTTTTTCTTCTTTTCGGCACCACAATGAAAATGAAACTCTTTCATTTTCTTTTCATTTTCATGTAACATACACACTTTTTTTTTTACACACATCTCACATATATATATATATATTAAAATAATAATATAATATTAATAATAAAATAATAATATAATATTAATAATAAAATAATAATAATAATAAATGCCAACTATTTGACACTATTAATAAAATAATATATAATATAATAATATATTATAATGAGATATTTTAATTATTTAATAATTAAATAATTAATATATAAAATAATTATTTTACCTTTTATAAATAGTTACCAAGGTATATAATATGCTGATCTATATAAAAGTATCTACCGACATACTCGTATCGGCAGAAATAGATCAGGGACAATATTCAAGAACATACTTGCGTGACTGACATTTCCTAGCACCCGATTACAACTCTTGCAGTTATGTAGTTACTAGTATATTCTCAAGTCTATGTCTCATTACAAATAAGGCTCTAACTCTTGGATGTTCGTTGAGTGTTATAACCAGCTAACACTTAGGTGTGCTAACATTTAGCATTTATATCTCTCAGCGTGGTTAACTGTAAGCCCTTATCTAAACTCTTTTAAATTTGATCTGAACTCCTTCAGATTATACAATGTCTGTAATGTTACATTGCATAGTACCATATAAATAGGTATTAGAGATTTAATGTGAATGTACACTAGTATAAATACACAAGTATATGTACATTCAAAAATAACACGTAAGCACTAACCCTAACAATTTCTGATTACTGGTGCTGAGGAAGGCTATAAGCTAAATATATTAAAGTTGTTTTTGGGTGTTGAGAATTATGAGAAGTGACAAGAGAACTAGGTTCAACGGCCATTCTATTCAATATAGTGAGTCCATCTACATTCCAACTACCAGTGTTTGAGGAAGGCTACAAGCTAGACATATTAAAGTTGTTTTTGGGTGTTGAGGATTAAGATAGGTGATAAGAGAACCAATTGTAACAGCTATTCCTTTCAATATAGGAAGTCCATCTATATTCCAACTACCAGAGTTTATTTCTAATCTTATAGATTGGACTTATAATTCAAGTGTTCAAACCAAAAAGATTAGTTTATTGGATAGAGTGACCCTCCTACTTATAAACCCAAATATCTTCTATTTTTAGCTAATGAGAGATAGCTCACTATAGAATAAGCATAAGTTATATCCTAGTAGTCGAAATGGAAACTTATTATGTCAAATGAAAGGGTTAGTCCAACCCTTTTGTTTAAGAGGGATTGTTGAGTGAATTGTCTCATATTGGCTAAAAAGAGGAAGATGCTTTTTTAACCAATACAGGATAACTCACTAAATAATAAACATTTATTATGCCTTAATAGCTAAAATGTGGATAAACTTATTGTGTTGAACAAAATGTCAATTTGACCATTTCGTTCGAAGGAAATTATTGAGTGAGTTATCCCACATTAGCTAAAAAGTAGAAATACTTTAGTTTAAGGGAAATTGTTGAGTGAATTATCCCACATTAGCTATAAAACAAAAAAAGAAATACTTAATATTATAAATAGAAGGGTAACTCTATCAATTAATTAGTCTTTTAAATTAGACATTTGAGATATTTAGCTACCAACAAATACTTCTTCAATTAATCAATATGAATTTACCATTATACAGAAAAAGAGATAAATGTGATATTAATCAATATGAATTTACCCTTTAATTAATATGAATATACCATTATACAGATAATTGATCAATGTGAATCTACCATTATACAAATAAGAGAAAATTTTGCAATGTTCATATTCAACCTAATTTTGCTATATTATTAATCTTTATGAATTTACCATTATACAGATAATAGATCAATATGAAATTATTATTATGCACATAATAGAAAACAAATTATTTTGCTATGTTCATATTTGGCCTAATTTTCCTATATTCGTATTTGAAGATAGAGTGACATTTCTACTTATAATCCCAAATATCTTTTCTTTTTAAGTTAATGTGAAAAAATTCACTCAACAATCTCCTCAAACTTTCATTAATAGGAAATAACATCAACCCTTTTGTTTAACACAATAAATTCATTCATATATTGACTATTAATGTCATGCCTCAAATTTAAAAGATCTGACACACGACATAACTTACATTCATTCAATAATGAGCACACATACAATCTTAATGATTCTAGTATATTCCTAAATTCTTATTTACGGGTTAGTCTTATGTTTAAAAATATAAACATAAACATTTATTAACAATATTTAAATATTCATTTCAATTTTTTTTCAGAATTATAAGAATTGAATTATGACTGGAGCAATTAGTAAACTAGAGATATACAGAGTTTTCTAAGAGATTAACACTCTACTACGTCACTAGTAGCAACTTTGTTACCGGAAACCCAGAATATATTCATTGTAAATTTTTACTTAAAATCAACCCATAACCACACTTAATAAATAATACATAAGTATTTATTCAATAGGGACAAATCAAATATCTTAAACCATGTGTCCCCAAATGAAACACTCAGCAACCTAGCAACTTAGGGAACCCAAGAAATAGCAGAAGCCTTGCCAAATCCGCTAAGCACATATGTACCTTATTTACCTGAAATCACCATAAACTATAATGAGTATAAAACTCAGTAAGCATACTAGTTTTTCAACATCAAATACAAATACATATATGTACACAATGCATGTGTATGATATGCTGTGATAAATCAAAATTATAATCTTATCAAATCACATATCAGGTAAGCGCTTACACATTTTTTTAAAACATATAATAAGAATATCATCACTCAATTACTATTTAGTAGGACTTTCATATCATATATCACATAATGAACCAAATGTCACTCGTAGGTGACATACCGTATGAGAGAAATAGTACAAGTGAGGTTTTAAATTACACATATATAATGCTCATGCCCGAAGGTAAGAACCAAACTCTCACCCTGATCATCGGTGAGTCCTTTCATATGCACCAATACGCCACCACACGAATGTGATGACTCAATCTTCCGTTAGGTACCAATAGGATCCTCTTTATGTGCGGAACACATAACATATATCAATTCCAAAGGAAAGACCACACATAAAGGCTACATAAATCACATAAGGTGCCTACTAAATAAATAGTGAGTTCAACATCCTCAAAACACAAAACTAATCTCATGGACATTTTTCACTTCAAAAGCTTTCTTTGTTAAATACATTTCATTTTGAAACCTCACTTTTATAAATACATGTATGTCCATGCTCAATGTTAATGCTCACATTCATAAACATATGTCTTTCACATTTCATATCAAATATACTTTGGCATAGCATAAACATATTTCTAAGCACATTTACAAAATCATACATAGACAATTACTATGCTTATTGTGATTTCAGTAAAAGTCTAGTATACTTACCTCTTACCGCTTTCGGCTACAAGGCTTAAATCTCTTTAACCTATCAATGGAGATTAATCCTTTCATGAGTCTCAACATTCACACATAACACTTTAAATAGCTTAAAAAATTACACATATTGCACTTATTACGTCGAATTGGTCTAATTACTTAGTTTCTCAAAACTTGTCATTCTGACCAATTATATTTAACAAAATTTTCTTATACATCAAATGATGTCCAATTACTCCAAAATCAGCATATATCATTCTTATATACAAATATTATATCATAATTTCTACACAATCAATTCCATAAACACCATCAAATCTAAACTATTAACCTGACAGGATCAAGATATTTACTGAACAGTATTTAATCTATCAATTTTATAAAATCATATACTAACTCAAAAATTATAAAACTACCATAGAATTACTCTTGACACATATCTCAATCTATGATAAATACTTCACTTCAAAATCATTGCCAAAAGTATTTTAAAACTATTTTATTTCATAGCTTTAAAAATCTGTTAATCAAATACTGTAATGAGCTGATACACTTTAGAAAATCATAAAAATTTAACCACATTAATCTAAATTTTCAATTATGAATATATTATATTAGACATATAACCTTATGATATTCTAGAAATTCATAGTTTTTGAAGATCATTTAGAAAATAAAAAATTATTTGTCACTGTATCATACTGTTAACACAGCAAATGTTCAAAATTTCAGAGTCATTTTGGTAAATTCACCACAAATTTAATTTTTAAAATTTTCAATCGATTCAAAGTCTCAAATGATTTTAAACATGTCTAATTTCATATACTCAAAATCTAAAATTAGAATCGAAGCGCAACAATTTATAAAATTTCTGGATCAAAAGACTATCAAGTAGAAATTCTGCAATTCATCATGATTTATCAAGCTATCTACATAAATCATCATCAATTCTCACAATATCTTACAAAATCCACATCAAATCCTCAATTATACATATTTTCAGAAATCAAAATTTAAAGGAATTAACTAAATTAACACCAAGAAACTAAGAAATTGTTATAATATACTTCTTAAAGCTTAAATTCTAACTTTCTTCTCCTTTTTTTTCTTCTTCTTCTCTTTCTCTCCCATTTCTTTCTCTCTTTTCTCACTCTAAAGGGGTGGCTCGACCCAAAATGTGTAAATTAGGATTTAAAATGTGTCATTTTATGCTAAGAGGTTAACTTTTAGTATTTACAAATTAACCCTTAAAACTTTCAAAGTATTACAATTTGGTCCCTGAAATAAATCTAAAGTCTTGCAAATAAATCCAATATTAATAATATGTCCTTAATCTATAAAAGCAATAGTAATAATAATACATAACTTAAGTATCATCCACATACAAATATAATATAAATATTATACAAGTACAAATATTTATTCTTTCCGGTTGTGGATAAGTGGTTATTATAATTCTCCCCACCTTATAAGAATTTCGTCCTCGAAATTCATGCCTTAAGCAAACATATAAAGATACTTAGATCTCATTTCCTCTTCTTATTCCCAAGTTGCCTTTTCAACTGTATGGTTTATTCATGAGACCTTTACAAAATAATCTTTTTGGCACATAAAATTTGCTCATTTTGGTCCAAAATCCTAATTAATACTCTTTCATATGATAAATTATCTCTCAGTTGGCTCATAGCTTAGTATATTAGAGGAGTAGGAAATATATATCTATAAAATAAACACATGGCACACATTATGAACTTATAATAATAATGCAAAAGAAAAAGTTGATCACCCACATCATCTGTGCCTTCAAGTATCTTAAATGGACTAATAAATACAGAGTTTAATTATAAATTTATACATACATATTTTTATTCTTTTCACCCATTCGTTCAATATTTAATGGGCATGTATACACTTTAGCTTTTATTCATTAAAGAATGATATAGATGTAGAATACCCATATTAACCTCTTAAATATAATTTTTAACTTCTCTAAAAATTTTAATCCCTTCAACATGTACTCATATGTCATAATATCATTCATTACCTTAATATCATTCTCAAAATGAAAATAATTTAGAATTATACACAACTAAGTTGTCATTTAAATCTAAAGTTTCAAATCAGAATGTTGAAGACATTATCTTAAATGATCAAAATCAACTTCAATAGAAAAACATTTAGTTCAATTGATTCTTAAACCATAGATCTCAGCATTATAACTCTTACTTTAACTCTTTAAAATATAGTCCATCTTATTAGACATCATTTTCTGATTGATATTGACATGTTTGCTTTTCCTAATATGCTCAATTTCAAATAGAAAAATATTCCATTAGTACAATTACTGCGATGGCAAAGATAATTTTTTAACTATTCCTTAAACGTCATCCACGTAAAAGGAAAGGACAAAAAAATTGCTAATTTTCTTTCACTAAACTCTATAAATAGCCTAAACCTCATAATCACTTTTTTAGCAATAAAAAAAATCAATCCTCTTACAATATTCATGATGAGTAACTTCACAGTCACTCATCTTGTACCTTTCACTCCTCTTGAACTCCCAGAGCTCATCCGAACCAGAACACTCCACTCAATAGCTAAAGAATTAATCCATCATTATGTAATAGAGACAGTTCAAGAGCATAGTTACTCTGTAATCAATGGTCCTCTTTTTAATTTGAATTACCCATTTTTTCATCTCTATCGAATCACTCCTTTCCAAAAATAGTCAAAATCTGTCTTTTACCTACTCTAGTATCTATTGGATCTATACATCATTGTAATGGAACTTCTATTACAAAATACTTTGGACTGGATACAGCAATATGATGAGAAAATCCTATATGCATTTTCCTCCAATGGTTTTATCCAAAATCTTGGTGGAATAGTAAGTTACAACACATATTGTATAGGCACATAAACAGTTCAGTCAATCTCAAACATCTGCACATAGTCCTATTACTCCAAAGAAAAGGAATAATATTCTCAAACCATGAGATTCATTACTACCTTACTGTTAAAGATTATCTCACATTCCCATACTTTTTACAGTTATTCCAAGAAGAACACAAAATAGAGCTCAAAGTACTTGAAAAGGTCTTGGCAGAAGAAAATCAAATTATTCCACCTTCGATATGGATCTTTCCCCATGACCAAGCACTTTGGGAGATTGTGCCACCAGACTTTTTTGAAAGAATGAATAATGCAAATTCTATTTTTCACAGAAACCAGATCCATGGCGCTCTATCACATTAAAGAAAGACTGACTACTCTAGACACCATCACTACTTTCCAAATCCAAATTAACTTCCTCTAAACCTGGACAACTTTTTACAGCCCAGTGTATCAGGTGACCATATGCAGATTGATGAAACATCTCACCAACCCAACTTGACTTTATCATTATCCTAAGATTCCTAACCTTATCTAACTGACAGCGAAGTCCAAAGAGAAGCAACTGCATTGATGAGAACCAGCTCAATGAATACCACATCACTAGACACAAGAAGTTTCTGAGCCTAATTCAATGACTTTACCTAAGGATAAGATAATGATAATTCAAGCTACTCGTCATTTAGCAGTTAATCATGGCAGGAGTGCTTCTGCTTTATCTTTATGTCAAGTGTGCTTTATCTATTGGCCAAAAATCTATGTTAAGACCACAAAAATCCTTATAATTAATAAAGTTGATTTGGCCTCAAGTCCAGAAGTTCAGATATTAGCCCAAAAGTCTTCAAGTCATAAATGCATTGTCGGCCATCAGTGCCAAGACAGCATGGTCCCTAAGTCTATAAAATGAGCCTTTATTTGACTTTTCTTAATCATCTTACCTAACTCATCACGCTTCCGACACAACTTTATCACACTTAAATATCAACAAATATTTATTCAAAATTTTGCGGCCTATTATCCCTTATAAATAATAAAATAAAATTCATTATTTTTTTTCCTCACAAGAACCGAGAAAAATATATACTTGAACATACTTACATATATGTTCCACAGCTGTTATCAAATTTTTTTTCCTATAAATACATTATTTTTGCATCCTTATACAAACTAAAAAACATTCAAAGATTAGGGTGAGCGTAATAATGGAAGAAACATCAGCTCGTCGATTCACAAAAATTTGTGTCTTTTGTGGATCCAACCTTGAAAATACTGAAGAGTTTGTAAAAGCTGTAGAAAATTTTAGCAAGGTATTAGCTAAGCGAAATATACATTTAGTATATAGAGGAAGTAATCGTAGGTTAATGGGGTCTGTGACAAAAGTTGCATATAATAAAGGTAGTCGAGTTTTTGATATCATTCCAAAACCTTTAGCTATTGAAAATATTGTAAGAAAAATAGTTGGGGATGAGTTACAAGTCTCATCTATGCATAAGCGAATGGCTCAAATGCTTAGGCATGCATATGTCTTTATAGCTCTATCAGGAGGTTTCGGGACTTTGGAGAAAAAAATTTAAATTACCTCGTAGGCACAATTACAAATCCACTAAAAACTCATTAATTTGTTAAATGTTAATGGTTTTTATGACGGGTTGTTATCTTTTCTTGACTATGCAGTAGGAAGATAGTTCATCCTACTTCTAGCACGACAGATTCTTATTTCTACTCCAACTGTTGATCAACTGATTGATCAATTACAGTCTTTTATCCCTCTGTCTAATCCAACATTACATCAGTTATATTGGTCAACTCATGATAGTGAGAAGAAGCGTAAAATAGATTTAAATCTCACTCCATAGCCTCTACTGTATTTTTGTTTTTGCTATTGTTATTGTTGTTGTTTTCCTTTTCAAGAAAAGTTGTTTCAATTGATGTCTTCAATACTCTACTTTTCTATTTTTTTACATTGAGAAAATTATCTCAATTTACTCTATAATATACAAATTATCATTATAAAATATTCAACATCATTCTTGCTAAGCATATTAGTCACAACTAAAAACAAAAATTATAGATGGTAACATTAAGATCCACAAAAGTATAATTATCTACAATATCAACAATCTTAACAGCTCTTGGATAATGTGTCATCTTCACAAAATCATACAAAAATTTAAGCAAGTTGTCAAACATTTACACAACAAAGCTACAAATACAATCCTAAGGATTTGGCATCTGCTCGGTTCCCTTGACTTGACATCTAAAAGTTTACAGAATCATATCTTAGCTCTGATACTACTAAAAGTTGACACGCCCTCAATCCAAAAGATCCGACACACGACATTGTTGGTGCTGTATGTATTTGGACCGTGCTAAAAGTAAATATGTGCATTTTAAATAATTTAAAATAGCGTGTGCACTTGTGTGCATAATTAAATAATTTAATAATATTAGCATAACACATGCAACGCAACGAAAATATAAACACATTAAAATAATCTTATTACATTAACAAGATTAGAGAACTCACCCTTAAAATGTACTTTGAACAATTCTAGTTGGGGACGTAGTGGAGTTCCACAAATTAAAATAATAATTTTCTTTTTTAAAATATAAAATACTTTAAGCAACACTTGCTTCACTCTTATTTCTCTCGGATTATTTTAAAGTTAACTCTTTAACCTTCCAAAATAAAGGCACAAACAACAAATGAAACATTTTTTATTTCATATATCTCTCGGTCATTCATGCTTATATATATAGGCAACACTTTGCCTTTCATTTAACCAATTAAAAAAATATAACATGACATCTGTAACATGCTTACAAGGTAAATAATAACATTAATAAGCAATTTGCTTTATTGTCCAAATAACAAAGTAATTGGTGGTAAAACCGTTGCCACCTTTTACTGCCTTTAAAATGAATCAAATACGATGTAATTTAATATCAATTTCTTTAGCCAATAAAAAATGAACATGTTTGTTTGCTTTTAATTTCATCAAATAGAAAATGAACATGAATTTAATATCAATTTCTTTAGCCAATAAAAAACATGTTTGTTTGCTTTTAATTTCATCAAATAGAAAATGAACATGAATCAAATGAATTGATTCCACCAAATTGCATAAACAAATTATTTTTCTTTTTTTTTTTACTTTTAATTTATTAATATTTAAATTAATATCCATATAAATTATTGACACCATTTGAGATATATACTAACTAAATAAAAGTATCAAATCTCATTTGGCACAATTTTAGATTTAACAATTAAACCTTAGTTACTCTCTGAGAGACTCTAAAATAAATGAGTGAATAATTAATTTAATTTAAATAAAATAACAATTATTTTATTTAAATAGTAACTATATCTACCAATGCCCAATTTAGTATCCATACAAATTATTGGCACAATTTGAGACATACACTAGGTAGATAAAAGTGTCAAGTTTCACTTAACACAATTTTAGGTTTAACAATTAAACCTTAGCTACTCTCTGAGAGACTCTAAAGTAAATTCATATTTTTCAAAACTTCCTAAATCGAACAATTTAATTTGGTGCGCTACCCACGTGCTCAACACGTACACTTCATATAGTGAGACTTCTTAGGCTCACACCCATTTTGTCTCACTGAACAATTCTGTAAGTCCATAACCGATGCCCTACACACACACGTTATGGATAATACAAAATAACGAGTTAAACCATATAAGTTGAGGTTAATCCATATTCGTATAATCCCTCCATCATTAATATCCTGGAAGAGTTGAGACATAGATCAATAGAGTCAAGTCCCCTATTACTCAACCATAAACTTATCTCGTTTGATTCGTATTCCAATAAATATATATATGCAAATTCATTTGCAATATTATTCACTCCACAGAAAACTCTTTCTCGAATTAAATGCCTATGGCCATAAGACTTCCTAGAATATAATCTTAGAGCATCTGGATATTTAACTCACCCATATGAGCTGATGGATCCCATATCTACACACACTAGACTCCATAAGCATCGCACCATACCCAGCGACACTCAACGGTCAGACCATGAAAGGTCTCTGACATGTGTGGAACCTAAGTATGGTGGATCACTCATAAGCTCACCGTGGTGCTCAGATCTAGGGACTATGAATACTACTCAACTCGAGAAGACCCTCCACTGACGAATTTATGAGAAATCTATTGGAGGTCTTTATTGAGTCTAGTTCAGTATCCAATCCTTACTAAATACATGTATATCTATATGAGTTTCACTAAGCTCATGGTTTGCTAAAATAAACCATCTGAACTATCCAAATATGGACATACACTAATCTATATAAATCGGTTCCATTCGATAAACCCTGTATCGATGAAAATAGATTAGGAACGTTTAATTTGAGAACATATTTACACAATGATATTTCTTAGCAACGCTTGCAACTATTTGCAACTATGTTATTGCAAGTATATTCTCAGGTCTTTGTCCCATTTCAAATAAGGTTTTAACTTTTTAAACTTGATCTAAACTTCTTCAGATCAATATAATATCCGAAATGTTACAAGCATCTTACCTAATAAAATTAATTGGCGATTTAATGAAATATTTATTTATTACATAAATATAAAAATACAATATTCATACAAAATTAAAATGGCACATGAGCACAAATCCCAATAGACATAACTTAAATTCATTCAATAATGAGCACACATACAATCTTAATGATTCTAGTATATTCCTAAATTCTTATTTACGGGTTAGTCTTATGTTTAAAAATATAAACATAAATATTTATTAACAATATTTAAATATTCATTTCAATTTTTTTTCAGAATTATAAGAATTGAATTATGACTGGAGCAATTAGTAAACTAGAGATATACAGAGTTTTCTAAGAGATTAACACTCTACTACGTCACTAGTAGCAACTTTGTTACCGGAAACCCAGAATATATTCATTGTAAATTTTTACTTAAAATCAACCCATAACCACACTTAATAAATAATACATAAGTATTTATTCAATAGGGACAAATCAAATATCTTAAACCATGTGTCCCCAAATGAAACACTCAGCAACCTAGCAACTTAGGGAACCCAAGAAATAGCAGAAGCCTTGCCAAATCCGCTAAGCACATATGTACCTTATTTACCTGAAATCACCATAAACTATAATGAGTATAAAACTCAGTAAGCATACTAGTTTTTCAACATCAAATACAAATACATATATGTACACAATGCATGTGTATGATATGCTGTGATAAATCAAAATTATAATCTTATCAAATCACATATCAGGTAAGCGCTTACACATTTTTTTAAAACATATAATAAGAATATCATCACTCAATTACTATTTAGTAGGACTTTCATATCATATATCACATAATGAACCAAATGTCACTCGTAGGTGACATACCGTATGAGAGAAATAGTACAAGTGAGGTTTTAAATTACACATATATAATGCTCATGCCCGAAGTATATATGCCTGAAGGTAAGAGCCAAACCCTCACCCTGATCATCGGCGAGTCCTCTCATATGCACCAATACGCCACCACACGAATGAGATGACTCAATCTTCCTTTAGGTACCAATAGGATTCTTCTTACGTACGGAACACATAATCCTGAAGGAGAGGCCACACATAAAGGCTCTACAAATCACATAAGGTGCCTACTAAGTAAATAGTGAGTTCAAGCATCCTTATTTTAAAAGCTCATTTTAAAAGCTCACTTTTATAAACATATGTATGTCCATCCTCAATGTCAATACTCACATTCAAAAACATATGTCTTTCACATTTCATATCAAATATACTTTGGCATAGCATAAACATATTTCTAAACACATTTACAAAATCATACATAGACAATTACTATGCTTATTGTGATTTTAGTAAAAGTCTAGTATACTTACCTCTTACCGCTTTCGGCTACAAGGCTTAAATCTCTTTAACCTATCAATGGAGATTAATCCTTTCATGAGTCTCAACATTCACACATAACACTTTAAATAGCTTACAAAATTACACATATTGCACTTATTACGTCGAATTGGTCTAATTACTTAGTTTCTCAAAACTTATCATTCTGATCAATTATATTTAACAAATTTTTTTTATACATCAAATGATGTCCAATTACTCCAAAATCAGAATATATCATTCTTGACTCATATATCCTTCTTATATATGAATATTATATCATAATTTCTATACAATCCATTCCATAAACACCATCAAATCTAAACTATTAACCTGACAGGATCAAGATATTTACTGAACAGTATTCAATCTCTCAATTTTATAAAATCATATACTAACTCAAAAATTATAAAACTATCACAGAATTACTCTTGACACATATCTCAATCTATGATAAATATTTCACTTCAAAATCACTGCTAAAAGTATTTTAAAACTATTTTATTTCATAGCTTTAAAAATCTGTTAATCAAATACTGTAATGAGCTGATACACTTTAGAAAATCATAAAAATTTAACCACATTAATCTAAATTTTTAATTCTGAGTATATTATATTAGACATATAACCTTATGATATTCTAGAAATTCGTAGTTTTTGAAGATCATTCAGCAAATCAAAAATTGTTTGTCACTGTATCATACTGTTAACACAGAAATTTTTTAAAATTTCAGAGTCATTTTGGTAAATTCACACAAATTTAATTTCTAGAATTTTTAATTGATTCAAAGTCTCAAAGGATTTTAGGCATGTCTAATTTTATATACTCAAAATCTAAAATCAGAATCGAAGCGCAACAATTTATAAAATTTCTGAATCAAGAGACTATCAAGTAAAAATTTTACAATTCATCATGATTTATCAAGTTATCTATATAAATCATAATCAATTTTCATAATATCTTACAAAATCCACATCAAATCCTCAATTATACATATTTTCAAAAATCAAAACTTAAAGGAATTAACTAAATTAACACAAAGAAATGATTATAATATACCTCTTAAAACTTAAATTCTAACTTTCTTCTTCTTCTCTTTCTCTCTCATTTTTTTTTCTCTCTCTTTTCTCATTCTAAAGGGGTGGCTCGACCCAAAATGAGTAACTTAGGGTTTAAAATATGTATTTTTATACTAAGAGACTAATTTTTTGTATTTACAAATTAATCTCCAAAAATTTTAAAGTATTACAATTTAATCCCTAAAATAAATCTAAAGTCTTACAAATAAACTAAATATTAATAATATGTCATTAATCTATAAAAGCAATAATAATAACAATACGTAATTTAAGTATCATCCACATACAAAGAAAATATAAATATTATATAAGTACAAATATTTATTTTTTTTGTTGTGAATAAATGATTATTACAATTAAAATTTAATTTTAATACTACTTATTAAAAATTAAATTTAAGGTTCAATTTTTCAATAAAAAAGAAAAAACTTATAGGGTAGAATAACCCTCCTAATTATAAACCTAAATATCTCTGGCTCCCTTTTAGTCAATTTACGATAACCCAATCAATAGTATTATTCAATTCACATAGGCGTGAACGCGCAATCCCATAGCTGCACAAATGTTTGCATTTTGATGACTTTAGTTTCTGTTTAGTATTGCTCTGTCCAATACGCAAAAGTAAGAATTCACTGAAACATGGATGCAAAATAAAATATTATCGATGGGGTGATGTGCTGAAAGAGATTGTTAATCATATCATTTATTCATCAATATATGTTATTTTTGGAATTGACTACGTTTCCCACTTAAGCTTTTGAGCAAGTCAGGACGGCAAAGGAAAGTGGACTTAGAATGACAACCGTTTATTTCTTTCTTCAGAAGAATATGCAATGAACAAGTTCAATTAATCATCAATATACTTGGCCTATCCTGTTCAGCAAGAAACTATTCTGATTTAGATGGACAGGAATAGGAGGAGAAAAGCCTCGTGGTTATCTAAAGGTGTTTGCTTAAAATGATGGGTTTGGCCCTACTTGTTCCTTCACGGAAGGTATAATTCCTAATCTTTAGTGCACATTCCCAATTCAACTCCTTGCTTGTTGCCTAGGCTTTCTATTTCCTTGCAATGTGAATAACCGGTTTCTTTTCTTTCTTTCTTTCTTTCTTTCCTTCCTTAAAAAGAAAACAATGTTTATGGTTTCTTAGGAGCATCTTCCCTCGTCTAATCATTTAAACTTATTTTATCTATGTATTTGGAAAATGTACCTTTTATCAAGGAAATTAACGATAATAACATAAAATAATAATTTAAAACCCCAAAATGCCCCCTATGTGTAACCAATCAAATTGGCGCCTCGTCTCTGATAACAACCTCACTTGAAATTGAGATCACCTCATCTCATCTCATCTCAATTCTATTCTCATCTCATCTCATCCTCTCTTTCTCTCTCTCCCCGCCATAAACGATGGGTCCGACACAAGACAGATCCCAGATCGCATTCTTCGACGTGGAAACAACGATTCCGACCCGAACTGGTCAGGGCTTCGCCATTCTGGAATTCGGAGCCATTTTAGTGTGTCCTAGAAAGCTGGTGGAGCTCGACAGTTACTCCACCCTGGTCCGACCCGCCGACAACTCACTCATCACCTCTCGCTCCGTTCGCTGTAACGGTATCACTCCGGATGCCGTCGTTTCCGCCCCTACCTTCGCCGATATCGCCGATAAAGTCTTCGACATTCTTCACGGTCCCTACAAAACTCACATTTATTTCTCTTCGCCTGCAATTTTTTTTTTAATATTTATTAGAATTTATTTATTTATAATCATTATTTGTGAATATAGGGAGGATATGGGCGGGTCATAATATAATAAGGTTTGATTGTGTGAGAATAAGGGAGGCTTATGCACAGATTGGTCGGCCAGCGCCAGAGCCCAAGGGAACGATTGACTCGTTGGCATTGTTGACTCAGAGATTTGGAAGGAGAGCTGGTGACATGAAGGTAAATTTAATGGGGCTCCATTTTTGGATTTGTTAGACGTTGGGATAATATGATTTTATGTATTGTGGTAGTGGCTGCCAAAGATTTAAGCTTTTGTGAATGTTGAACTCCAGATTTTTATTTTAGACCCTTATTTGGCTTAGAACATGTTTTAAAATTGAAGCTCTTATCATGTGATGTATTGGAAGAGTGAGCCTCATTGGATAAATTTTGAGAAATTGTCCTTCCATGTTGGGGAAACTTGTGAACACTGCTACATTTTGGGTTAATATAATGTTATGTACATGTCTTAGTGGCTACCAGTGATTTAAGATTTGCGTGAATTTTGAATACCAGAATTATATATTGGTCCCTTATTTGGCGTAGAACAGGTCAATAGGTTGAAGCTTTATTCATGTGATCTATTTGAAGTGTAAGCCTATTGGATAACGTTTGAGAATCATATGAACATTGCCTTTGGATTTTGAGAAACTTGGTAACATTGTTAATAGGTTTTTGCCTATTAAGTATCATGCAATCAAGATTCCGTAGTCGGTAGTCATCGTTTATGTTAAAAATACAAGAGTTGGCCTTTGTTTCTCTTCCTTTTCTTTTAGTATAATCTTTGTATTCTATCCCCCCCCCCCCCCCCCCCCCCCCAAAAAAAAATTACAAGATGTGCTGAATTACTCTGCTTTGTGTGCCATTTACAGTTTTGGCATAATGTTTTTGTGTTTTAAGTACATGATAATTTGTTAGCTTTGGGTGCTGATATGCAAATATTTTTATGCAGATGGCCTCCCTTGCAACCTATTTTGAGCTTGGACAGCAGACTCATCGGTATTTCTGTAGCCTGCAAAGAGTGATTTTACTTGCTATTGCCATTTTCTTGAGATAATATAATATATTCTTTTTTGCTATAATATTTCAGGAGTTTAGATGATGTTCGGATGAATCTCGAAGTTCTCAAGTACTGTGCAACGGTTTTGTTCTTGGTAATTCTCTAGTCTGAGAAGTATTGAGATTGTCTTCAACTTGAATGACAGTCATTGCGAGTTCTGCTCTTGCCCAATATCCCTGTTTGTCCTGTTTGTAATATTAAGCTTCTTCTCTATTTGCCACACAATGAGTATAATTGCTAGTTGATCTTGTTACACATAATTTCACATTGATCAGTCAATATTGCATGCCAATAATACGTAGCTAGCTTTTCCGAAATTTCGTGATAGGTGAAGGTCCTCCTAGAAGTTCAATGATTGGGACTAAAATTTGCTTGAAGTCTTCTTTAATTGATACCTAAGCTGGACTATACCACATTAGGAGAATATCATGCACTTTGATTTTGTTCTTTTCTTACAATAATCAATTAATGACTTAGCTTACAATAGTTGTAAAGGTATCCCAATTTCTTTTGGACTATACAATTTCCTAGTATGATTAAATGTGGCATATGCTGAAATGAAGTATAATGTACTAATGTTGTTCCAACATATGCTCAGAACTTATAGTTTTGTCTGCTTCTATATTTTTGGCTTGTTTTATTCAACCCATACATGACTTCTGAATGAGGATTAAGTAGGGTGGTTGGTGGACTTGCATGTTTCCTAGTCTTTTGTAGCAATTAACCAGAAATTTCCATATTCACAGGAATCAAGCCTCCCAGATGTATTCACAGTGAACAGTTGGGTTTCTCCTAATGCTACTACAAGAGGTCGTAGTACTAATAAATCATCTCCTGAGGGGACAAGCCAAAACTTCGGTACACCGTCTTCGAGAATTAAGTTTGAAGATGCTACAAATTTGTCTTCCCCAGATCAAGGAACAGAGGAAAATCATCCAATATTATCTCTTGTGACTCACAGAACCGAGGAAGGGGATCCGAATCTGGCCGTATCTAACACCAATCAGCCAGATCCCTTTGATATGGGCTTACTCAGCACTCGGACGGAAACTAAATCCCTTCAACAAGATGTCACCCTGGAAGAAAAAGCTGAGCCAGAATCTTGTGAGATGTGTTTCACAGCACCTCTGTCTGAGGGTTCCAGTGGCTATGCTGGATTTATTGAGCCTGATGAAGTTTCCATCCCATCCATCAGTGCACATGTTGTCCCATTGTTTCATGGAAGTCAAATCCAAAAAATTAGATTATTACACAACAATGTTCTTTTGCAGCTTTGTTGTGCCCATTTGAGAGTACGATTTGGAATAAGCACAAAGTTTGTTGATCACGCTGGCCGGCCACGGTTGAGCTTTGTGGTTGACATATCTCCAAATTTATGCAACATTCTTGATGCATGTGATGATGTTGTGAAGAAATTGGTAGAGGATTCTGGTAGCAACTCTGAGTGGAGGCCTGTTGTGACCAGAAAAGGTGGTTTCTTCAACTACCCAACAGCCAGATTGCAGTAAGTTCTCCTGCCATTGTTTTGATTATCATTTGTTCTTTTGGCAAGGAAATGGATGATTTCTTTCAGCTAAGGAGTACAGAATATATAAATTACAGTCTAAAGTGAATTAAATTTGTTCTATACATCAATTGCCTGCTGCAGGAATTTAGGATGCTCTGATATGTTTTCTTTCATTTAGAAAATTAAGGAATTTAGGTATTTATTAATCTGTTCTGCCATGCCCATTAAGTTGTGTCGTAGGTGGAAAAAGTCCCATAATGGAAGGGAAAACGAAACGGGGACCCTCAGAAGTTTGGACATTCGGTTTCATGCTTATTGACTTTGTGATTTGTAGTTTATTTCTTTGTGTGTATGTGTGTAACTATTAGCATTCAGATTGCATTTTCATAATTCATCCAGGTTAGTGCAAAAATGATGCAGGACAAAAGTTGTATAAAGTTTCAGTTGCAATATTGAACTCTCTTTTCTACATATACACCATTAATATTGCAAACAAATGAAACATTAGTGTTTTGCTTATGGTGGAAATTAGGCACTGCATAAACTAGAGTGTCGTCGTTCTTATTACATGTATTGGCCTATTGGAAATACACCAGATTAATTGTGTTTTTCTGCCTTTTATACAGCATACCTACTGCAGTACACGGGGATGTTGCCCAATACGCCACTGAGATGTACCAGAAAGAAGCATGTGGGACCATTCAAAAACTCATATTCATGAAATTTGATGCTTCAGAACTGGATGCCTTATTCAAACCAGGGACCTCTGTGGATGCATTTCTTGCAGTGGATCCATATGACTATCAGCAGAGTGCAGGCATCCGATTAGTGGCCAAAAAATTGATAATCCATTCTGAGTGATGAAAGGGAAAGGACCTCTCAGAGAATGGCCTTTGTCTTAACATCCAAGTAGATGGACATGTAAATAGGAAATTGTTCTCATATTCATAAAATTAGGGTTGGAAATAACAAGATTTGCAGATGATATTTGATTGCTAAATTTGTAATTATAATATCTTACTTGACATATGAAGTTTAAAGGGATATATGATGGTGTATCTCCTCATTTTTTTTTTTCTGTTTCTCTTCTTCTTCTGAACTAGTGAACCTAAAAAATACTCAAATGATGAGTGCTGAAAGGTAAAGTTTAAAAGATAATCTCTTAGAAAATGTATTTGATGAGAGAAGATTATTATTTTGAGGTAAAGCAAACTTTTGACCACTCAATAAATTTGGATTATATTCATTATGAATTAGGAATTTTTTTTCCTATCTATGTTCACTAGAACCTTCAAAGAATTTTTTATTTTGGCCCAACATAATCACTCATACATTGTCCAGATTTATTTTTGTGTCCTGTTTTATTATTAACCAATGTTTATTTTTGCTGAAGTAAAAAACTAGTATCAGAGACGATCTTGGTCAATCTTTTAGAGGTAGATCGTTATCAGTTCAGTCATCAATTCTGATTAGAAAGCCACCCTTTTTTAAATTGATTTAGCAGCAATAAACATTGCCATGTTCAGCTTTACATGAACCTGTGATATCATATTTAGCGAAAAGCTTCAAACACTCTACTGTCTAAATAAGAAATAAGAAATAAGAAATTAGTAATCAACATTTATTGAAACCAGATTACAGATAAACTCATCATTTGTAAAGCTCCTTGGTGCTTCTAAAACAAAAACAAGTAGAAGCCAAAGGTTTTAGTAATTTAAACAATCTCTTATTTTGCAGATTCTTTGTGGTCATTTTTGACAGAAAATGCCATTAATTCACACTTGTTTGTTCATTACTAGACCTGGACTTGTACAGAAACATTTTACTCCATTAGTTTACTGTTTATGGGTTGGGTTTTCAATTTTGGAAAAGATTGTTAACGAAGTGAACAAGAAAAGAAAATCTCTAGACAAGCAAGAAACATTGTAAACGTAGTTACATTAATAAAATGAGAAGAGTCCTTTGATGATTCTATTTAGCCAAAAAATGTCGCGCAAAATGGTTTAACACAAAAGATGCGACGGTCACACTAGCAGATAATTCACGGTCATTGACTATCCCTTGCATTTCGATTATCATGGCATTCAACGATACTCTACGGCCATTGACTTGTGACTACTACCCACATGGCCATTTATTTATTTGATTATCAATTTAGCTTTCTGTCAACTAATTACATCAACACCAATGCCAATCACCATTTAAATATGGATATCATTTATGATGATTTATGAATATAACTTAGCAGGTTGCCTTGCCGATTTCAAATACTAGTGTGAAAATAATGACAAATGCAAAAAGGGTTTATACTTTAAAACATTACAGTTCCTACCAAGCCATTAAGCTTCATGTCATTTAGTAGCAGAGACATGTTTGATGGGAGAGAAATAGGACAGAAGGAAAAGAAAAAGATAAACAACGAAGCCCATTTCTTATATTTGTTTTTAAATGTAGACACCATTTTAAAATGTTATTATGATTTAAAAATGATGTTAAAGGCAGGTCACCACATCCAAAACTTACTATAGATTTCTTATAGTGCCATTTCTGATTTGTTAGATCCAAATTTTAATGATTCAATGGCAGTGGTGGTGGT
Source organism: Ailanthus altissimus (assembly GCA_946807835.1). Lineage (NCBI taxonomy): Eukaryota > Viridiplantae > Streptophyta > Magnoliopsida > Sapindales > Simaroubaceae > Ailanthus > Ailanthus altissimus. The sequence continues at coordinate 21,313,897 of OX327696.1, read as the reverse complement.
GGGATGAGACTTGAGAGCAGTGGTGACTGATGACAAAGAATAAGGTATCTCATGTTACCCCACAATGTGCTAAATTGGACTACAACTACAAGAATAATCTAGAATAAAAAAGAAAAGCACTTGAAGATTAATTGCTTTGTCCACTAGAATCAAGATATGGATAATGTTTAAGCGAAAAAAGTTGTGGACATCAACCTCCCAAACGTGGCCTTATAAACCACTCACTCCAATCCAAGGATTTATGTTGTTCCTTCTCTTTGGCTACCCCAATAAATGCTCAATGCTAACGACAGTTTCTACAAGTAGTAAATTTCAGTAGAAAAAGAAACGGATTTTTGATGGGGTTTCATTTGTCCCAAGGCACGTAAAGTTTATGGGTTTTTTTTTTTTTTGGCTTTTGGCTTTTGGCTTTTGGAGGGAAGTGCTTCTCTCAGCCTCGACGGTTGCCGTTTTGACAAAATCCAGAGTGGAGGGAGACGGCTTTGTTAATTGTTAGTGGCTCCAACTCATCCTCCTAACCCAAGAACATTTCTCCTTTCATTTTCAACACCATTGAAAAGAAATTACTTAAGACATGTCAAACAATTCTTTGTTCTGTAGAAATGTCAGGAACTATGAACCTCAACCGTCTTCCCACGCCAATCCTCCAGCGCGTCATCACAATCTTTTGCCCTTTCCATTCCCCCATTTAGTTTAACAGCTGGATCAATTTGATTAAAACTATAAATGTTTTAGCAGAAAGTGATTAATCTTTGTTAATTAAGGGGCTTACCTGTAACTAAGTAAAATACAAACGATTTTACTGTAAATTTCGTTTGTGAGAGACCAATAAGCTACCTGCGTTAGCGGATGAATCGTGTTACGCACGGGGATGAACGGCGCGTCTCTCTACATAATCCCTACAATCAGCAACCTGCTCCCATCGACACCGCAAATCTTACACGACAAGATACCTACCCCGCTTCCAAACAGCAACAATCACCTGATTTTCCACGCTAAGACCAATAAAAAACCCACACGTAACAGCTATCGAATTGTCAACTCAGCCTTCCTTCGATTCCACCAATCACATACCTCCAACAGCTTACCTTAGAAAACACAGGATCCTTTTCCCAAATCATATATAAACTTTTCAAAGGGACTAACCGAATCTCGTTCTGCCAAATCGCCAGCTCTCAGCCCCTTATGTAAAATCTACAAATAATCCACAAAAAAAAAAAAAAAGAGAAAAAAAATAAATTGAGAAGAGTATAAACTACGAGTCTGGAAAGAGAGTGGGAAAGTAGATAGAGAGAACACGTAGTGGACTTTGGTCCGTGTATGTAACGAAAGACACACAGAGGAACGCGATGCTCTCTATTCGTCTCTTCAAATCTTCTTCTCTGTTTGTCTGTTGATTTTTGTGGATAGATTGTTATTTCGCAAATGTCGGCCCAAACGTCGTCGTCACTGCTCAGTTTGGAGGGAATCGACCATGTTGAGGACTATGTTTTGGTAATTTCTGTAGAAATTTGTACTTCTTTTTGTCGTGATTAGTGTTTGGACTCTTGAGTAAATGCGGGGAACTTATTGATATTGAGGTCTGCGAGTGTTCGATGATTTCATTTTAGTGTAAAAGGAGATAATGTAGTTGTAGTGAACTAATGTGAACATTTTGGAGTGTTCGATTTTGCGCTGTGAAGGAACAGAGAGAGAGAGTGAATTATGTTGGATAAGTTGTGATTGATGCAGCTTGATGAAATTTTCGATTTTTCTTAAGCCTTTCGGGGGAGCCTATAGGTATTTTCGTTTATTTCCGGTGTTTTCTTTGAAGCCAAACAGTGTTTCATATTTTTTGGTGTCGAATTTGTTTTTTTTTCTTGTTGAAATGTTTGATATGTTTGGTAGTTAAAGAAAGCTTGGCAAAAGACGGATTTAAATTTGGTTGCTTTCCTTTGGTTTTCTGTTTACTTTCTATTTGGGAGCTGAGAAATACGAGGGGAGATAGAAATAGAATGGCATAAGATTATCATTTTTTTCTTTGGCCCAAGTATTATTTATTATTTATTAATTTTTTTAGAAAAGGGAGAAAATTGATCATTGTAAAACCATAATTGATACTTGTAGAGTTGTATTTTGTTTGATTGATTGGTTTCTCTTCAATTACATTAAAGTGTAACATTGATAGATGGTTTCATAGCTGCAGCTTCAACATTGACAACAAAAGGTAGCAACGTATTTTCTTTTAGTTGCCATTTGAAATAATTGCATTGTTTTAGTTCTGTGATTGAAGTTCCTTTTGTTATGTTTGTGTCTTTAAATGGAGAATTTAAAAGACTTATTGAGTGAAGTTCCTTTTTTTTCTCTTGAAATCTGATTGATTGAATATCAATTGGAATGCAGACAAACGAAGGAGAGGGATCACTGCCATTGGACAGATATAGTCATGTTTTTGATTTGGTGCAAAAAGGAAACCGTGCATTCCGAGAGAATCGTTTTGAAGAGGTGAAGCTTTAGCTTTTAGTGCAGTCTATTTAGGTAGATTGCTTTGTAGACAATTTGATAGAACTGGTCTGTTATTTGTAAAAAGGATTCAGAGAAGAAGAAAACTTGTATCTACATTGAAGGAAACATATGAATATATAGGCAAGCTTCCACCTTTGTCAAGGTGGAAAGCTTGCCTTTACAACTCACACACATTCATTTCCACACATAGAAAATAATATGGACAGCAAAACTGTCTATTGACAGCTGTCCAGCAAAGCTGTCAAAGCTGTCTTCTATTGACAGCTATCCAGCAAAGCTGTCAAAGCTGTCTATTGACAGCCCCCCTCAAATTGATACGGGTTGATCAACAAGCATCAATTTGCTACTTAGGAAGCAATGTCGATGACGAGTGAGAGCCTTGGTGAAGATATCAGCAATTTGTAGTTCAGTGGAAATATGTGGAAGAGTGATAACACGAGCTTCAAAGGCTTCACGGATAGAATGGCAATCGACTTCAATATGCTTTGTGCACTCATGATAGACTGGATTGGCCGTGATCTGAATAGCACTTGTATTATCGGCATGTAAAGGTGTAGGATTGTTCTCAGAGAAGTTTAACTCACCAAGCAAACCTCGAAGCCAAATAATTTCGGAACAAGCAAGAGACATTGCTCGGTACTCAGATTCTGTAGATGACTTAGAAACTCTATCTTGCTTCTTACTCTTCCAGGAGATCAATGCATCGCCTAAGAACACGCACCAACCAGTGATGGAGCGACGTGTATCAGCACAACCAGCCCAATCAGCATCGCTATAAGCAACAAGACGAGGAGAATTGTCTGCGGGAAAGAATAAGCCACGGGCAGAAGTGCCCTGAACATAGCGTATGATCCTACGAACAGCAGCCAAATGAAGATGACGAGGAGTCTGAAGAAACTGGCTGACTTGTTGTACAGCAAAAGAAATATCTGGTCTAGTGATGGTGAGATAGACAAGGCTACCCACCAATTTCCGATATAAACTGGGATCAACAAGTAAGTCACCCTCCTCTTTGCGAAGCTTGACATTTAATTCCATGGGAGTATCAACAGAGGTAGCTTCCTGCAGTCCAGCTGTAGCCACCAAGTCACTAGCATATTTATGTTGATTGAGTGAAACACCAGAGTGACTACGATGCACCTCAAGACCAAGAAAATACGTGAGAGACCCAAGATCTTTCATATGAAAGGATTTTGAGAGATGGGTCTTGAGCTGGACAAGTAAAGCAGAATCAGAACCAGTGATCACAATATCAACATAAACCAAAAGGACAACAAGACCCATGTCTGATTTCCGGAGAAACAATGAAGTGTCATACTTGCTCTGCTTGAAGGAAAATTGTAATAAAGTGGTTCGAAATTTATCAAACCAGGCCCGTGGAGCTTGTTTAAGACCATAAAGAGAGCGACGAAGTTTACACACATTGGAGGTCGGAGAGGAAAATAATCCCGGGGGTGGCTTCATATAAATACACTCTTTAAGATCCCCGTGAAGGAAAGCATTCTTAACATCCATCTGATGTAGTGGCCAATCATTGGAAGCAGCAATAGCTAGGATCGTACGAACAGTGGTCATCTTAGCCACAGGAGCAAAGGTCTCCTCATAATTGACACCATATTCCTGATTGTTCCCAAGAACAACAAGCCGAGCTTTATAACGATCTAAACTTCCATCAGAGCGAACCTTGACGGAGTAAACCCATTTGCATCCCAGAGGAATTATAGTGGAAGGACAAGGCTCAATGTCCCAGGTGTGATTGGCCTCTAGAGCTGCAATTTCTTCCTGCATAGCCTGTCGCCAACAGTCATGCTTGACAGCATGTGAGTAGCATGTGGGAATATCAAAATTGGACAATGCAGCAGTAAGAGCTGAAATAGAATTGCCAGAAGAAAACCCATACCTATCCGGGGGTACAGACACTCGAGAAGAGCGACGTACCAAAGGCTCTGAAGGTGCTGTAACTGACTGATTCTGATGCATGTTAGGATCAGATATCGAGTGAGCCACCGGAGGAGACCGTGGGTGGGATCGTCTCGTATACACCATACCTGGTTTAAAGCGAGAACTGACTTGATGAAGATCTGAGAACTGCTTCTCAAAAGAGGGGAGGACCACAGTAGAAGAAGAGGGCACAGATGACACAGGAAAGAAATGTTGATTTTCAAAGAAAATAACATTCCTAGAAATACGTGTACGATGTAATTGAGGATCATAACAAACAAATCCCTTTTGACACATATTATATCCTAAGAATGCACATCTAATAGATTGAGCAGATAATTTATGTCGCTCATGAGGAGGTAAATGAACAAAACATACACAACCAAAGATACGAAGATTATCATAACTAGGTTGCTTAGCAAATAAGCGGAAATAGGGAGACTCCATGTGTAAAACTTTGGAAGGTAAACGATTAATCAAGTGAGTAGCAGTCTTTAGAGCCTCAACCCAAAACATGGATGGAACAGAAGATTCTAACAAAAGAGTACGTACCATATCAAGAAGATGACGATTTTTGCGTTCAGCTACTCCATTTTGTTGAGGAGTAGCAGGACATGAACGTTGATGGATAATACCTTTAGAAGCCAAGAATGTCTGAAACTCAGTAGACAAATATTCACCACCAGAATCTGTGCGTAATGTCTTAATATTCGCAGAAAATTGATTTTCAACATACGCTAAAAACTCAGTGAAGGTACGAAAAACCTCAGATTTAGAACGAAGAAAATAAACCCAAGTGAATCTGCTATGATCATCAATGAAAGTCACATAGTATTTAAATTTTTCATGTGAACTAACCGGGGAAGGTCCCCAAACATCACTATGGATAAGATCAAAGCAGTGAGAAGCTCTACTAGCATGCAAAGGAAATGGAAGAGTTTTGCTTTTACCAAGTTTACAAGAATCACACTCAAGAGATAAAGAAGAACGTTCTTTATTACCAAGAAAGCCGGAGTTCAATACATGAGATAAGATTTGAGTATTGGGATGACCTAAACGACGATGCCACACCATACTCGGATTAGGAACATTATTACAAGCAAAAGACGTAATTGAAGGTACTGAAGAAAGTGCTGGAACAGGCAAAAATAGTGGAAACAAGCGCCCCACTTTAGGTCCCTTCGCGATTGGCTCCCCTGTTACCTGGTCCTGCACAACACAACCATCACCAGAAAAATTAACAGCACAATTGTTATCAACTAATTGACCAACAGAAATAAGATTCGTGGAAAGCTGAGGAGCAAGAAACACATCAGTAAATGTAGAAGAGGCATTTCCGACAGCAGTGATTGGCAAAGAATTGTCATTGGCTGTCTGAATGGCAGATTGACCATTATAGGGCCGAACATGAGACAGAGTTGTGGGAGTATTTGTCATGTGATTAGAAGCCCCCGAGTCTACATACCAGAGTGTAGTAGAATTTTTACCTTGAAACCCCATCGCGGATAATGCTGAAATTAGCATTTGTTGTACCATTTCAGGGGTGCAGTAAGTTGCTGTAGGAGGTGCAAGATCAGAGGAAGCACTTGAGGAAGAGCTATGTGGTGCAGAAGTTGCTGCTGGAGGAACAGTAATAGAAGTTTGAAATGCTTGGGCCTGACGATTCTGGGGGCGGATACGACATTCTTTGATAATATGACCCTTTTTCTTGCAATAGGAACAATATTTTTTAGAACAATTGGCAGCAATATGCCCATATTCTTTGCAACAGAAACATTGCAGATTTTTAGAAGTCACAGGTGGTCCACGTCCGCGGGCAGCATAAGCCATAGTTGCTGTCCCGAAACTGCCATGAGATTGCTCCAGAATAACTTGAGTACTAAGACGTTGTTCTTCGCGAAGTAACTCACCAAAACAAATATCAAGAGAGGGAACAGGAGATCTGTTCAGCAGAGAGGAGCGAACTGATTCATATTCCGGGCGTAGTTTCATAAGAAACTGATCACGTTGGCTAGTATTGTGAAGATTCTGAATAGTCTTAAGAGCAGCAACAGGAACATCTGCTGTAACCAAATCAGTATATTCATGCCAGAGAGTCAAAAATGCCGAGTAGTAGTCTTGGATGGAAAGACTACCATGTTGAAACATGGCAATCGCATGTTCCAATTGAAAGCGACGAGCATCATTATCTTGATGATAAACTCTCTTCAAATAATTCCACATGGATTGAGCGGAGCGGTAAGCCCGCAAGTTGGTGACAATATGTGGCTCCACCGAACCAAGAAGCCAAGACATTATTCGAGCATCAAGCACAGTCCAAGAAGGAGAAGACACAACATCTTTGGATTTGGCAGTGTCGGATGTTGGTGCAACATCCGTGCCATCAATATGGCCCCAAAGGTCTTTTCCCTTGAGAAAAAATTCAAACTGAAAAGCCCAAGTAGAGTAATTTTTACCTGTAAACTTGACACAAATAGGTGTAGAGTCCATTGGAAAATTATCCAAGAAAATAAAGAAACTGAAAGAAGGACCTTAAACAAAGTTTGCCGAAGAACACCACTCCAGAAAAAAATGCCCAAAAAACTGAAAACGAAAATTCCAGAAAATGCCCAGAAACTGATGCTCTGATACCATGTAAAAAGGATTCAGAGAAGAAGAAAACTTGTATCTACATTGAAGGAAACATATGAATATATAGGCAAGCTTCCACCTTTGTCAAGGTGGAAAGCTTGCCTTTACAACTCACACACATTCATTTCCACACATAGAAAACAATATGGACAGCAAAGCTGTCTATTGACAGCTGTCCAGCAAAGCTGTCAAAGCTGTCTTCTATTGACAACTGTCCAGCAAAGCTGTCAAAGCTGTCTATTGACATTATTATGGTTCTTTCATTTTAGAAATTGGAAGAAAATGAGAGAAAGGGGGTGAGGGAGTTTTGTGCCTTTGAATGCAAGATTAGATTTGACCTAGTATGTGAATTTTCTTTTTGATATGACTATTGTTGGTTTTCCTAAATATATTACCGCCATATAGTTAAACAAATATATATCAATTGTATTTTTTGGAGTGTGATGGTGTGAATCCAAATCGTTTGGATGGGCTTGATCTGCTGCATCATGATAACTTGGTCTTAATCTTATACCTAATGCCCGTGATTCAGTGCATGTTTGACAACAAGTGCCTTTCACAAACATTTGGACTGGAAACTTTCTTTTGCTCTTTGCAACCAATGCTGTCTCCTGTTGGTGGCAGAAGGTCCAGCTTAACTTTAGATAGTCCTTTTTACCTTCAGTTGGCTGCATTAAGTCTTATTCTATAGTTTTCATTTAATGGTTGTGCCCCTCTGACCTTAGTTGCCCCTTCAATCGGTTGCTTATTTTTTAACTCATGCTTTGAATGTTAATGTGCCTCAAACACCACATGGTAATGAGTTAACCAATGAATGTTGACACTCTTTGTCATGATAAGCTCCTTTAGGTCTTTTTCTACTGGTGAGACATGAGGATTATAATGCATGAATTTTGTTATAGTTACTGAAAATGGGTGCTAGTTTATTGATTATTACGTGCTTGTACATTGCTTTTCTCCCTTAGAGCAAGAGATGACCTGAAAGATGCATCTTTTAGCTTCAATGCAGTGCATGCTTAAGCTCAGGATAAGGGGTATTGGCTTGGCGTATGATATTTTAACTTCTTTTGACAGAGCTTGATAGCAAGGATTATATCGGCATTAAACTTTATAGAGCTTTTTGATCAATGACTGAATGTTATTGCTTTTTCCCTTTGTGTGCTCCCTTGTTCCTAGAGAACAAGTATTAGTTACATATAAGTTACCTGGTTTTTCATCTGTGATTAGATTAGCTTGATTAAAAACACTTTGAGATTGGAAATTATGATAACTGTTGATTTATCGAGTTTCTTGTTCAGGCAATCAATAATTACTCAAGAGCCAATAACATCAAACCTAGTGATCCAATTATTCTTGGAAACAGAAGTTCTACTTACATCAGGTTCTTGTCTTTCTACTCCTTTTTTATGGTTAATGTAATATTTACTTCAAATTTCTAATGCCATTTGTTATCAGTCGCATGATTATTTAATCATGCTCTTGATGGATTTTGATTTAATTTCCGATCATTCTGATGTACTTGTTGCAATGAAAATATTATCTTTAATCCAGGATTAGTCAATTCCTGAAACACAGACCTCCATCAGCTTCAGAATATAGACCATTGAATGGGTTGGATCCTATGACACATGCTGAAGTATGTGTTCATGCCTCATTCTTTATATGATGAACGATGTTTTAACAATTACATTGTTAAATTTTTTTTGCAAATTATTTCAGCTTGCTCTTAAGGATGCTGAGAAGATGCTGAATGTCTGGAGTAATTCAGTGAAATCATACCTTCTAAAGGCCAATGCCCTCATTTTGGTGAGAATAGGTTGCCATTTATTTATTTATATTTCCAAGATGAAGTTGGAGGGTTTCAACTATTCTCTCTCTCTCTAAGCATTATGCTAGCCTATTAAGTCTCATATGTGTGCTTATAGTCCAACCTACTGAGTTATATGTGACTTTTTGAGATAATAAAATGAGATTAAAAGGGGAAAAATATGAAGTTGTTTACAGAAAGGTGATGTTGCAGCAAGGGTTTCACCTTTAGGGTTAGATGGTTTAGTGGATGGAGTTATACCTAAGAACTATTTTTCTTGCTTCCAACAACTAATTCATATGTAAAGTTTAGAGTAAATATGTACATATAATACAAACAATTGACTAGAAACAAACTATTATAAATATAGGTTGCGGTATTTGTTATACTCCAGTCCAAACCTTGCCTGGCCAGATTTCTGGTTGCTTTGGAAGTTCTCAGCCCAAGAAAGTTTGAGCTAAAAGAGTTTCAAACATAGCTTGCCTGATTATGAGGTTGGGCAATCTTAGTTTCATGTTGCATGTCTTCTTGTATAAGTAATTGTGTGTTATATGTCTGTGTACATGTGTGAATATTGTCTTACTCACGTTATGGTTCAACTTGTTCTAAATTGCAGTTGGAAAAATATGAGACGGCTCGGGATGTGATTCTATCCGGCCTGCAGGTTGATCCATTTAGGTAATATATTAGTTAATTCAGCCATTGTTTTTGTTTTTTTTCCCCCTTTAATTTTCTATTTCCAATTTTCTTTAGAAGTTATGATGATAGTACCTAGGCACATTTGGTATACCATATCAAATTGCATAGTATAGAATAGTATGTTATTGTGGTAGATTGAGCAGTATGGTATTATATTATTTTTAATACTATCTTTTGTTTGGTATATTACTGATTATATTATTTTGTATTCTTAACTTGTTAGTTTAAATAAAAAATTATTAATTTTAAATATTTTTGTTATGAATAATATTGTTATTAACCTAAACCCTAGACTTGTAAGCCCTAAACCTAAACCTTAGATGTTTATAAGTGCTACACTAATAATTCTTCCTTTTAAATGGTTTGTAAAACTTGACCTAACTTTTAAAGGTTCTGAAAGTGTTAACATCTAATTGGAATGTCTTTTTATTTTCATTAGACTCAGTAAAACAAGTTTTCTATAGATAGTGTTCCTCTTATTATTTTCATCAAATGTTCAAAAATTCAGCAAATTTCTTAGTATCCCAAAAGCGAGTTTCAGTGCTGGCAGTAGTAAAAGAAAAACATGGTGCAGTAATAGCCTATTTTTTTTGAAGATTTGATGGCATTAAGGTTTAGGATTTTCAGGATACAACACCGTTTAAATCTTAAAAAATAAGGTCATTACAGCAATATTTTTCCCTTTTCCTAATGCCACCAATGCAAGTGGCTTTTGGGATACCAGGAGATTTGATCAGGTTTTTTAAAATTTGAATGGAAATATTACGAGGAACACTTTCCATTGAAACTCATTTTAATCAGTCTGATGGAGATGAAAATACATTCCAATAAATTGTTTAAACTTTAGAACCTTCAAAAGAAAAGCCAAGTTTTAGAAACCATTTAAAAAGCAAAATAATTTGTTTAACACTTATAAAACATTGACAGATGGAGGGGGCATGACCTAGGGCCAATGAGTGACTCCTCATTTTAAGGAAAGAGGTTGGTTGAAACACATATTTCATTAATTACATAGTATCCATTGCTTGGAATTCAAATTTGATCTCCTGCCATGCTACACATGCACCAGCAAGTTTGCTATCTAAGTTTCAATTAAACTCGGTGCATTAAAAGGAATGAGTTGAACCAATGATCCTATTGTATCTACTTTGGATAGCAACATATTCATCTAACGTTATCCAGCATCTCAAGTGCAGATCTACAACTTAGTATCAATTTGTCGATCAACGATTGTTAGTTATATTACATGCTCTAGTCAAATGTTTGGCCACTAAAATTTCACTGGCGCTAACAATGGAAGCCAGCCACTGTTCTGGCTAGCTAAATATTTTTAATATAAATAGCTAATTCTAATTATTAAATTAATAATAATTTATTTTCAATTATTTAAAATGTTTAAGCAATCTATATAACATAATAATAAATTACTTACAAAATATTATACAACATAATACTAACCTTTCCAAGTGGATAACTTAATACAGTGAGTTCATATAATGGTTGTACCTAGTATTAATTTATCCAATACAATACATCTTAATAAATGCTACCAAACATATATATAGTATAATGTAATACAATACAATGCCTTTATACTACACATTACAGCACAAGAAATGTGCCCATAGTTTTTTTTTTTTTTCATATGGTTTGTTTGAAAGTTATTGACTATAGAGTACGTCATCGACTTATGTCATTTGTGGCTTGTTTTTGGTAACATGTAGCAATCCTCTACAGAGTTTGGAGAGGACAACTTCCAGTTTGATTGGGAGGAGAAGTCATGGCAGACCAGAACGTACGGATGACTTTGATTGCACACTTTGCTTGAAGTTACTATATGAACCTATTACAACACCATGTGGGCATTGCTTTTGCAGATCATGTCTATTTCAGTCTATGGATCGTGGTAAGTGATCTGCATATGATGATTCTATCTTTTATTGATGCCTTCAGATCACTTAAATTTATATCTTTCCTGACCCTGTACTTCAAATGTTAGGTAACAAATGTCCACTGTGCCGAACAGTTCTATTTATTAGTCCTAGGACTTGTGCTATCAGGTGAGTTGCTTACATGATAATATTGTAATTCTTGTGTCAGGTGTGTAATAAGAGAAGAAGCTTTGCTCCTGACTTATGCTGTTTGCAGTAGCACCTGTACTTGGGTCCAGGAGAAGCTATCCAGGGGTTTCACCAAGGAGAACTAGGTGGCTTACATAATGCCTAATGCTTAGTGTAGTTTTTAATTTGTGAACCAACGCTAATCAAATTGACATTTTGATTGGGCAAGGAGCTGAGCAGTAAATATAGAATAACTTCAAATTAATCAAGTAGATTTCTGTCTACAATATTTTTTGGTGGGGCCCTCATAATTGTTGTCCTGGGCACCGTGCATGTGGTGCTACTTAATGCAGTATAAGTTGGTGAGCACGGAAGCTGGTTTTTTTTGCCGAAGTTACTTTTTCATAATTTCTTGTTGTGACCTTACTAAAGCCTTGAAGTATGTGAATAACACATTCGGTTTGTTTACTTGTTCTTTTCTGACATTTATTGTAAATTTATACGTTTTAACAGTGTGACACTAAACAACATCATACAGAAGAATTTCCCCATAGAATATGCTGAAAGGAAGTCAGAACATGATAGTTTGACCAACTTTGGTGCTGATTTGATTCCTCTATTTGTTATGGACGTTGTTATTCCATGTCAGAAGTTTCCACTCCACATATTTGAACCCCGTTACAGACTTATGGTGAGTTGTCATTCTTGTGTTACATTAACCTGTCATGATTTATCTTTGGAAAACCACCCAAGAAACCTGTTCATGGTATCTCACATGAATTGCAAGAGTGATCTGATACATGATTTTCTCTATAGTCATATATAATTAGCTAGAGAGTTTTTCCATTTTCCTAAACCTTAGTATCTTAGTATGCAGAGATCTCTCTTTAACATACTATTTTTACCTGTTAAGCGAATGTTAATTTTGTAAAACTATAGAACTGACACAATTTGATGAAGTATTAGAACTCATTCTATTTGATCTTCTATACTTTTAGGTTTAACCACTGTGTGGTCTTTCATTCTATTCACTATGCTAATTGCATATCTTAAAATGTTTGATGGCATTCATTCGATGTGGAAAAAGAAATGTCATTGATCTCAAAATAAAGTAGGACAGCATGCAATCTGTTAGTCGTTTGAAAATCGCAGGAAAATAAATTTGTATAACCTGTGATTATTAGATGAATGGATGAAATTCTGGAAATGTACTGAAGTAATATGAACTCTTAATCATAATTTACTTTTTTTCTTATTTCTTTGTACTTGACCAACAGGTGAGGAGGATAATGGAGGGAAATCATCGTATGGGAATGGTAGATTTTTGTGACAAGTCCTATTGTTTACCTTTTCTTCTATAAGATTTGTAACATGTACCAAGAATCCCTCACTATCAATTGGTTTGATTTATACATTGATTGTGTAGGTCATCATTGATCCTACAACTGGTTCTGTAGCTGATTTTGCTTGTGAAGTGGAGATCACTGAGTAGGTGTCGTTACCCTTTCTTCCTGTTATGTACTCTTTTCGTTTATATTTTTCGATTACATGATATAAACTAAATCTCTTCCCACCCTGGTGTGAGTGAGATTCAAATCCTTAACTGGTTGAACTAACGAGCACTCACAAGTGCCCTTTCTAATATGTATGTGTTTGTCTTATTTGAAATGTATCCTAGTATTATTGTGTATGGGCGCTAAACCTTAATGTCCATCTCACCACTTTCACATCGGCCCTTTTTCCTTGATCCAGGTGTGAACCACTCCCAGATGGACGATTTGTTTTGGAGGTATGATCTATGTATTCTACACATTTTCTTTTTTCTTTTTTTCCCTGTTTTATATTTGAAGCACGAGCCTCTTGTTTTACTTTTACATACAAAAATTAATTACATGCAGATTGAAAGTCGACGGAGATTTCGAATCCTTCGATCTTGGGATCAAGATGGGTTAGTTCTATGATTTCTTAATTTTTGTATCTCTTATGCTTACCTAGCATTTATGTGTACAACTACTTGGTTTATTAGGTAGGTTTTATGCCCACATAATGTCATATGCAGATATCGTGTTGCAGAGGTTGAATGGGTGCTGGATCTAAATCCAGAAGGAGCTGAAGACAGAGCAGAAGTAAGTTTGCTGTTATTCTGGGTTTTTTTTAATCTATATATTTCATTTATCTTTTAAATTCTCTAGGAATTGTAAACGTATGATGGTTTTCGTAGGATGTCAATAGACTGTAAACTGAAGGTAATACTTTGTTTTTACATGACAGTGAGGGCTTCAATATGCATCAATCTTTGAGCAAGTCTCTGCATTTGTCTACATACTTTTTACATGCACAGATACTAGAATTTTCAAATTGCTTTCGCTGAGGCTACAATTAAGTAATCGAGTAGTCTCTAATAATTAACAATAGCTTAAAGCCAAATGTGAAAGCCTGACGTAGGGTGGGCATGGTCTGGTTTTTGCCAAATCCAAAATCGAATAAATTACTGTTCGGTTTTCCATATTAGAAACCGAACCGGATTGAAGTAGGTTGCAAAACTGAACCAAATTTTTGGTTTCCAGGCACAAAAATTAGGGAAACAAAAATATTAATACAAACTGGAAACTACAAGTTTCCAACCATGTTAGAATCCGCACGTAACAAATAAGGCATACAACAGCATGTTCAGTCTTCCAGAAAATTTGAAAAAAAAAATATATATTATTTCCAAAGGAGAAAAAGGAAGAATGAAGGGAAAAAATACTGCAAGAAAAAAGCAATCACCCAACTAAAATTAAGATCAAGTCAACATTAAATTACAGAAGTGCTTATCTTTTTTCTTAAAAAATTTATTAAAATATAAAAACTGGAGATGCAACAGCAATGGAATGTTGATGGAAGTGGTAGCTCAAAATTTTTGTGGAAGAGAACAACTGAAGTATTGAGAGAGAATTATTATTTTGTAAGAATATAAGAAAATGTGATGAAATAGAAAAATAAATTGCTTTCAAGGTGGTTATGGATGTTGACAACAACCAAATAGGCACCAGCAGTTAGTGAGCCTTGATCAGACAAGATGAGCAAAAGGCAGGAACTTTGATTTGTGAGTTGAGTAAACTTGAGTTGAAAAAGAAAATAGTGGGGTGGTGTTAGGAAATGATATTTACAGTTAGGTGATTTGATATTGCACATAAGATTAGTTTTAGGTGTGGAGAAATCCATGATAATATTGCTACTTCCAATAATTTTGTGCCATGTGTGTTTTTAAATGAATATTAATAGTAAATTCAGTATTTGATTTTGACACATAAAAATTTAAAACCGAACTGAACCGTTTGGCTTATGACAGAAAAAACAAAATGGTTATTTTTAATATGAAAACCGAACTGAATCAACCAGTTGGAGGGATACAGACTAGTGTACTAAACTTTAGATGCTGAGTTCAATTGTTTTATATATTATATCTCATTTAGCTATATATCAGTAAAGATATACATGTAAGTTATAGTGCCAAGTCTTATCCTCACTCTGTTGACTCCTCTGGCTCTGGATGCTTGCAGTTACACGATTTGACCAGCAATGCTGCAGAATATGCTCGGTTATGGTTAAGGAGGGAAAAAGAAGCAGCACGACAAGGTAAATTTTAAGGGAAGTTGCCATGAAGAATGAGCCATGCCAAGTTCTCTTTGGTGTTTCATTTCTTGTTGGTTCTCCAATATATATTTGCCTCATTCTTCTGATCAACAAGTTTTTCAGGAGAATATACATTTATAAGTCCTATGCACATAAGCACACATGCACATGATTTTTTTTTAATTCTCTCCATATTGCATCTTTTTGTCGTGTTCTCATGATTTATGGGGTTGAATTTTGTGTGCAGACCGGCGAAGACTTGAGAAACTCCTTAATGTGGAAGTGATGATGCCCACGTCACGAGACCCTGAGGGATTCAGTTTCTGGGTATGCTTTAAATCTGCAGTTTTGTGATGTGGGATTTAGTTGTGACTTTCTGATGAAAGCATTGTCTTTGCTGCAGCTTGCTACCTTATCAGACCGAAGGCCTTCAGAAAGATTAGAACTCCTGCGCATAAGAGATACAAGAGAGGTATGAACCAATTAAACCCCACTTGCAACTCTAAGGCATGGCATTGATAAAATGAGAGAGCATCTTCTACATGATTGTCTGTGGCATTGTGGGACCAAATCTGCTTAAGTTTTTACTGATGCTTATTACTGGACTGTTCGAATACCTACTTATGAGAATTTTAGCTTGATCTACCGGGTCATATGGAAATGTAGGCTTGTGAATGTTTCTTACTGTTTTGATTGTATCACATCATCAGACAACAAATAGGAAATGTCTTCATTTACTTTTATTTCTAATTATTGAATTAATTGTCCATTCAATTTCTTCTGCAGAGGATAAGGCGTGGGCTGATATATCTCAGAGCAGAAGAACAAGGTTGCAGAGTGCAATGAGATGAGTTGTGTAATTGTTGTTTGTATCTTTTATATTTTAATTTATCCAGAAAGAAAAATCTATTTCTTTTACATACAAAAAATTCAATATTCTTTGGTCCACATAATGAAGTTTGTGGATCCCTATTTTTGTTGTAACAAAACAGATTGTATGCAAATTCATGAATAATAACATAAACGAAATTGAATATTCTGATACTATCGTCTCGGTAGACAGAACGGACTCTGATAGAATCGATGGTGAGTTGTCCCATATTTGTTGTGACCACCAATTTTTGTTGGTCACCACCATATTGAAAGAAACATTGAAGATGAATCTGATAGCTTGTATGCCAACAAACACTCAAAGTTCTGATTTTAGATGGGTAGGATTTTCATTAGCCAAGCAACTTGTGATGCTTGTGATTTTCATTGGACACCAGCTGTTGTTCCGAAACCATGGAAGCTTACTTTTCATGACCTACTCGTTCTACAATTATAAATTGTAAATCCTGTAACATAAGCACACAGTTGCCAAATTCTTCCTTCCCTAGCCTAATACTACTGCTTAATTTCGCATTTATGATTAATATTGAAAATCTTCTCCAATTTTCAGTTTCTAAAAACTAACTTTTTGTAAAGAATGTTCCTTGTTTTAGAATATAAAATAAATTAATCATAATTTAGGATATCTAAAACAATTTCTAACAGTGTTAAGAGCATTCACATTATTTCAATTTCAACAGACACTGACAGGATTCTGTGCCCGACCAAATAAGAAGTAACAATAAACTATTAAGGATTGGGAAAGCAGTAGCGATAACCGGGCTCGCATACCAGATCATAATCAGATTATAGAGTACGAGCTTCAACAATAGTTGGTAGTTACAGATAACACAATGCATAATTTTAAAGCTTCTGGGGTCCAACGCATTACTCGGTTTTAGTTAAAATCTTCTGACGAATAATATGCATATACTTATTAACAAGTCATCTCTTTCATCCATTAACTTAAAACCAAAAAAAATAAAAATAAAAAAGCAAGAACTCGTAGCTAAACACACATTTGACAATTGACATTACATCCTAGCACGTCCTCCCTTACTTGCACCCAACTATCTTCTTCTTGTTGCTTGTTATCAACTATTAACTTCTAAACCATTTTAGTACGTCCAAATCCCTCCGAAACCTTCGTTCAGTTGCACTTTCTCTTCCCCCCAAACATACCACCCAATCCCATTATTCTTTCTAACTTAATTCTCTTTTTTTCTCTTTCCAATACCACTACTATGCCCTCTTGTCCATCTTCACCGCAAACCTTACACAATACAAGCTCATCATGATCATGGGGGGAGAAAACTCTAGGCCTTCGTCGTCCTTCTCCTCTCTTCTTGTCTTTCTTGCCCTTGTCTTGTTTTGCTTTGCAACCTTTGCAAACTCTTCTCCTTCGTCTTCTACGGCATACTCGCCGCCTGATAACTATCTTATCGATTGTGGGTCGGGACAGAAGACAAAGCTTGATGACGGCCGGACCTTTAAGTCTGATCGTGAGTCGTCTAGTTACTTGTTAACCGATGAAGATATACAAACTTCAGTTGATTCTACTCCTGTGAATGCCCCTCCTACTACTTCTTTAGCTCTTCCTTTATATCTATCCGCCAGGATTTTTCGCGATGAGTCGAGGTATAGATTCTTCATTTCTCAACCTGGGAGGCATTGGGTTCGTCTTTACTTTTACCCGCTTCCCCACCCTTCATTCAATCTCACAAACGCCTTTTTCACCGTCCAAACTGATAAGTTTGTTCTCTTACATGACTTCTCTGTGAGTGATGTCACTTCTTTTGTTTTCAAAGAGTATCTCATTAACATAACTGATCAGAGATTCTCCATTATTTTCAAGCCAAAGAAGGATTCTTATGCATTTATCAATGCCATTGAAGTTGTTTCAGTTCCCAATTCTCTTATTTCCGATTCAGCGGCAACAGTTTCTCCGGATGGTACTTTTACTGGCCTTTCTAAGTATGCTCTTGAAGTGTCTTACAGATTAAATGTTGGAGGGCCAACAGTAACTCCGAAGAATGATACGTTGTCAAGAACATGGCTCTCTGATGACGCTTATAACGCTTTCCCAGAAGGGTCTGAAGTTGCATTTGTTGAACCGAAAACTGTGAATTATCCTCAGGGCGGAGCAACTCCCTATATTGCTCCGAGTTGGGTTTATGCAAGCGCTCAGAAGATGAAGGAGTCTCAAGTGATGCAGCCGAATTTCAATCTAACTTGGAGGATGAGTGTTGATCCAACTTTTTCATATTTGATCAGAATGCATTTCTGTGACATTATTAGCCGGAGCCTTAATGAATTGTACTTCAACGTGTATATTAACGGCTTGATGGGTGTGCCAAGTCTTGATCTCTCAGCACTCACCAACGGTCTCGCCACGGCTTATTACAAGGATTTTGTGCTCAATGCCTCTGCCATCAACAATGGTTCGATTACTGTTCAAGTTGGCCCTTCTCCTAATGTTCCATCAGATGTGCCAAATGCAATTCTCAATGGATTGGAGGTCATAAAGCTGAGCAATGACGCCGGGAGCTTGGATGGATTATTTGATGTCGATGGATCATACACGGGAAGATCTGGATCAAGCAAAATAAAGATTGTTGCCGTCGTTGGGCTTGTAATGGGGGTCTCAGCAATGGTCTTTCTTGCTGTAGTTTTTGTCCGGTGGCAAAGGAGGCCTCAAGATTGGCAGAAACGAAACAGCTTCTCGTCATGGCTTCTCCCTCTACACTGCAGCAACACAAGTTTCTTGTCCAGCAAGAGCAGCTCCCGAAGATCTAGCATCTTTGGCTCCCGCAAGAGCAAGAGCGGTCAACAGTACTCTAGTTTCTTCTCTAATCAAGGCCTTGGCCGGTTCTTCACTTTCAATGAACTACAAAACGCAACACAAAATTTCGATGAGAAAGCAGTACTTGGCGTCGGTGGGTTTGGAAAAGTTTACCTTGGGGTGCTGGAAGATGGAACCAAGGTCGCTATAAAAAGAGGAAATCCGGGATCAGAGCAAGGCATAAATGAATTCCAGACGGAGATACAAATGCTTTCCAAGCTCAGGCATCGCCATCTTGTATCACTTATTGGCTTCTGTGATGAAGAATCGGAGATGATTCTTGTTTATGAGTACATGGCTAACGGGCCACTTCGTGATCACCTCTATGGCTCGGACCAACCTCCTTTGTCTTGGAAACAGCGGCTTGATATTTGCATTGGCGCGGCTCGTGGATTGCATTATCTTCACACCGGTGCATCACAAGGGATCATTCACCGGGATGTGAAGACCACCAATATTCTTCTTGATGAGAATTTGGTTGCGAAAGTGGCTGATTTTGGCCTATCAAAAGCTGCACCCATGGAGCAAGGCTATGTTAGCACGGCCGTGAAAGGCAGCTTTGGGTACCTTGATCCTGAATACTTCAGAAGGCAACAGCTTACAGACAAATCCGATGTTTACTCATTTGGGGTTGTGCTCTTTGAGGTTTTATGTTCAAGGTCGGTCATAAACCCAAAGCTGCCAAGGGAACAAGTTAGTTTGGCCGAATGGGCAATGCAGTGCCACAGAAAGGGCATGCTTGGGAAGATAATTGATACTCAAATTGCTGAAACTATTAGCAAAGAATCTCTGAAAAAGTATGTGGAAGCTGCAGAGAAATGTTTAGCGGAACACGGCGTGGATAGGCCTGGAATGGGGGATGTCTTGTGGAGCTTAGAATATGCATTGCAGCTTCAAGAGGCTTCAACACAGGTTGATCATCCAGAAGATAAGAGTGCAAATCTTATTGCCTTGGGTAAACCAATTGAAAACATATCTAGAGAGAACCTTGATGTTGCCGTCTGTGATGATTCTGAAGTATCAGTTGGTTCTTCCGTATTTTCTCCGATTGGCAAAGTTCAGGGAAGATAATTCCCATAATCAGTTTGTTGTAGATGTAGAAGAATCTGAATAATTCCCATATTCAGTTTGAAAGAGATCTTATTCTCCTTGATTCAGAAAGAATTCATGGTTGCAACTCCACATACATATTTACTCAAAAGCAAGAAAAGGGTATTAGAATTTGAGTTTCTGCAGAATGTTTTTGGCTGTTTGTAGATAGATTGTGTGGAGGACATGACGTATTTTATTTTCTGATTTACTTTTTATCTGTATTATCATATTGTTTATAAGTTCAAGAGGTATCTTCTAAGCCCCACCTGCACTGTTAATAGCTTATTTTTCACAACTTCCAATTATATGTTTATCACAAAAGTTGATGTTTCTGAAATTCTGACGAAGGATTTTGATACTTGACTTTGCCTTGTATAAATGCTTTCAAATCCGTGCCAGGCACACTACACATATTGTTATTGCCCAACTTCTGCAACTCTGAGAGCAAGAACTTGTGTAAGTATTGAAATGGATAATGTAATTTCTCCAAGTTTGTTTTATATGGGGTGCTGGTATGAATTGCTCAAACAGTTATATATTCTCTTGTTTGATAATATATATATATATATATATATATATTTTGTTAGAAAATTGGTGATTCAACAATTTTATTTGGATAAGAATTGAGATGAATATTAAAGTGGAGAGTTATAAGAAATTTAGAACGTGTGGGACACATATGGAGAAGTCTAGAACGAGTAGGACACGAAAGGAGAAGCGAAACGGGACTCGAAGACGTAAAGAAAGTGAAGAAAACGAGGGAGGTGCGTACAGGGTTGAGCACCGCGACACCCAGGACAGCACCCCAGCGCTGCAGCGCTAGGTCGTGCCGCAGCGCTGGGCGTGATTTTGGCCAGCGCCTCGGCGCCCAGGGACGAGCGCTGCAACACCAAACGCGTCAGAAGTCCATTTTTCTTCGGGATTTCGAATTTTGAGAAGTTTTGGACTTCTAAAACAAGTGGACTCTTACTCCAACAAGGAATAGGGTTAGTAGGCATGAAATACACTCTATATAAACACTTGTAAACCCTTTATTTGAGATCAAGCATTAAGAGAGACTCTAAGAGAGGGGAAGAACTGGGTAGACAATAAGTGCTTGTGTGCGTTAGGGTGGAACCGTCGTTTGGGTGATCATTATTCGTGGTAGAACAAGGGTTCACTAAACATTAGGTCTCTTTGAGGGTTCTTTATATTGGGTTTTCCTTGTAAAATCTCTAAAGAGTTATAATAAGAGAGGCTATGATCCTTAGATTCACCGTGGACGTAGGCAATTGACTGAACCATATAAGATTGTGTTGTGCTCTTTTGTTTTCTACTTTGGATTCTTGTTGTTTTTGTTTGATTAATAGGTTATTCCGCTGAGCAACGAGGTTAGGGTTCTAGGTTGAATCTTGAGTTCTTCGCTTCAACATAACCTCGAGAGGGAGAAGATCGTTTCCTCCCTCAACAAACTGGTATCAGAGTTAGAGGTTCGATAATACACACCTGTGGTATTTAAACCATGGCTGTAATCAAGTAAGAAATAGAGAAGTTCAATGGGATGAATGACTTCAATCTTTGGAGGAAGAAGGTTAGGGCTCTACTAGTAAAAGAAGGGCTAGACTCAGCTTTGGAGGAAGCCAGCTACTCAACTAGCGATGAGGCGACAACCTCAAAGTCCGAGCAGAAAGATTGGGACACGATTCAGAAAAAGGCTCACAACACCTTATTCCTAGCGTTGAGTGACGAAGTATTAAGGGAAGTTGATGGTGAAGAAACCGCTTTGGAGCTATGGAAGAGACTCGAGGCATTGTACATAAACAAAGTCTCTTGCAAATAGAATTCTTGTGAAAAAGAAACTATATCAGCTAACAATGCACGAGGGAACTTCATTGAGAGCTCACATTGACGAGTTCAACAGATCATCATAAGTCTTGAGCAACTGGGTATCAAGACCGAGGATGAAGACAAGACCATTATCCTGTTAAGTTCGTTGTCAAAGAGCTATGAGAGCTTTATGGATACGCTGCTGTATGGGAAAGAATCTTTAATGATGAATGATGTCAAGGCATCATTGAACTCAAAAGAATTGACAAAGAGATCTAAGTCCGAGAGTAGAGCAGCATTGCTTGCACAAGGAAGGAAGAGCAACCAATTAAGGAGGAGATCCAAGAAGTGTTTCCTTTGTAATAAGGAAGAGCACTTTGTGAAGGATTGTCCGAAATTAAAAGGCCAATGAGGGTGGGCTGCAATCGGTACTGAGGAAGATACCGAAGTGTAGACATATTGGTAGCCTTAAGGGGAAAGTACGCTGGCAAATGGATACTAGATTCAGGGTACAGCGTCCATATGTGTCCCGACAGATCGATGTTTACTAACTATAAAGCTAAGAGAGGTAAAGCTCTAATAGGGAATGACATGACTTGTGAGATCATGGGAGTTGGTAACATAAGGCTAAAGATGCAAGGTGGAGAAACTAGAGAATTACATGGTGTAAGGCATGTTCATAAAGTTAGAAGGAACTTGATATCCCTATACAAGCTCGATGAGGAAGGGTATTCGATTACAGTGGAAAAAGAAAAACTAAGGGTAGAGAAATAACTGTTGGGTTTGGGCGAATTTACTTAGGGTTCTTGCATGTGGGTTGTGTTCATCATACAAACAATATACATATCTCATACATACATGTGCACAGCGGAAGATTATATACAATGAATACAGAAAATAACATTTGATTAAACTGAAATTCGAGATTGAGAAATATCACCTATGAAGCCTTTGGATTAATTTTCTTTGAAGTCCACCATGAAATGAATCTTTGATCAATTCTAGCAATCAACAAGGGTGGGTTTGATTGTCTAGAATGGCAGCATCTTAATCCAGCATATGTGTTTAACTCTTAAACATTTTACAAAGTTAAACCATTTAACTTAATTAAATTTGTTTTTCCTTTTATTCAACTCTTGAATAAATAAAACAAATCTTGTTTTTAGTTATTACATTTAGTAACCATTAATTCAATTTGTTTTGTTGTTCTAACACTTAAAACACAAAACAAACAATTTCAATTTCTCAAATTGAATTGGCTCCCAAAATGCAAAACCTAAAATCTAAAACCCCTTTCTTGATTTTCAATTTCATTTCACTTTATATACAAATGCATTAATTCCAAACTAATTTGAATTTCATTTGCATTTCATTTGGCTTAACCTAACCTTAGTTAACATTTAACCTTAGTTAGATTATTTTAACTTAACCTTTAAGTTAATAAATATTTAATTAATTTAACTATAGTTAACTAACTTAACTATGGTTAGGTTAACCTTTACTTAACCTTTAAGTAAGGTTAACTTAATTAACTATATGATTAACCTTTAATCATAGTTAAATTAAATTATTTATTTAACAATTAAATAAATAAATATTTATTCTTATTATTTAATAATTAAATAATCATAAAGTGAAATTACTATTATATCCTTACTCGGTTACCAAGTTAACCTAAAGTGGGTCCCACCAAGTAACCATATACTTTAGTTAACGTAACCTTAGTAATTGCTGAATTATACTGTATTGAACAATTCAATACGGTACACTGCCCAAGTGCTCAAAGAGTACATTTCATATTGGGACTCTCTAGGTCTACACCCGATTTGTCAAATGGAACTGTTCCATTAATCCGTAATCAATGCCCCACGCACACGTTACGAATATTACAAATCAGCGTGTCAGACCATACAAGTTGAGGTCATAACGTATACGTATAATCCTTCCATCATTTATATCCTGGATGTGCAGGGATATAGATCAGCACCGTCAAATCCCCATTTGCTCATCCACAATCTTATCTCCAGATTCGTATCTCGATAAACAATATACGCAAACACTTTTGCTATATTGTTTAACCCTATGGGAAACTCTTTTCCCGGGTTTATGCTTGTGGCCACAAGACTTTATGAAATACAATCTCGGAGCATCGGATATACAACTTACCTACGTAAGCTGACAGATCCCATATCTACGCACACCGGACTCCATGAGCATCGGACCATACCCAGCGACACATAACGGTCAGACCATGAAAGGTCTCTGACATATGTGGAACCAAAGCATGATGGATCACTCATAAGACCACCGTGGCGTTCAGGTCAAAGGACCACGAATACTACTCAACTCGAGAGGACCTTCCTTTGACGGTGTCATAGGATATCTATTGGGGTCCTCATAAGTCTGTTCAGTATCCAGTTCTGATTGGATACCCGCATGGTCAGCTAAGAACAACCATCTGAACCAGTCAGATATAGACATACACTAATCTATATAAAGTGAATCACCGATAGACCCGCATTGGTGATTATAGATCAGGAACATTATCTTTGAGACATACTTACATAATGATATTTCTTAACACCTATTGCAACTCTTTGCAACTATATCATTACAAGTATACTCTCAGGTCTTTGTCCCATTATAGACAAGGTTCTAACTCTTTAGACCTCGCTGACTCTTATAACCTGCTAACTCTTAACAGTGCTAACTCGTAGCATTTATAACTCTCAGCTTTGCTAACTATTAGTTCTGATCTAAACTCCTTTAGATCAGATCTGAACTCTTTCAGATCAAACAATGTCTATAATGTTACAAGCATTCTACCATATTAATATGATATTATTAATCTTTATTTGAAATGTTTATTGTATAAATATTAACAATTAATATTTATACAATATTGGAATGGCACGTGAGCACCAGCTCCAACAATAACCTATAAGGTTTGAGGGTGAAAAACACAATGGAGGGCTCTATGTGCTTACTGGGATGGTCATGAGTGGCCCAACGCCGGGTGTTGGGGTAATGCAGACCACTAGGCGACATCCAAACTGTGCTCACCGAGGTGATGAAGGTCAGAAAGGAGTGCAACGCATCCATACCCTATGCAAGGTGCACAAATGCCTTTGGAGGCCGAAGTCACTAGCTTAGAGAAAATTAAGTCTTGGTGGAGACTTAATTGGGCTCAACTCTAGGTGATAGAGTATTGGTATGGATCGGATCCCGAAGCCTTGTTATTTGGAAGATTTTGAATCAATGAAGGGTTTGTTGAAAAATTGGTGATTCAACAATCTTGGTTAGACAAGAATTGAGATGAATACCAAAGTGGAGAGTCACAAGAAGTTTAGAACGTGTGGGACACGTATGGAGAAGTCTATGATGAGTGGAACACAAAGGGGGAAGCGAAACGAGACTCAAAGACGTAAAGAAAATGAAGAAAATGCGGGAGGTACGTACAGGGTCGAGCGCTGCGGTGCCCAGGACAGCACCCCAGCGCTACAGCGCTGGACGGTGATTTTGGCTAGCGCCGCAGTGCCAGAAGCATCAGAAGTCTATTTTTCTTCGAGATTTCGAGTTTTTAAAAGTTTTGGACTTCCAAAACAAGTGGACTCTTACTCCAATAAGGAATAAGGTTAGTAGGCACAAAATACACTCTATATAAACACTTGTAAACCATTTATTTGAGATCAAGCATTAAGAGAGGGGAAGAACTGGGTAGACAATAAGTGCTTGTGTGCATTAGGGTGGAACCGTCGTTTGGGTGATCATTGTTCGTGGTAGAGCAAGGTTTCACTAAACATTAGGTCTCTTTGAGGGTTCTTTATATTGGGTTTTCCTTGTAAAATCTCTAGGGAGTTATAATAAGAGAGGTTAGGATCTTTGAATCCACCGTGGACGTAAGCAATTGACCGAATCACGTAAAATTATATTGTTCTCTTTTGTTTTCTACTTTGGATTCTTGTTATTTTTACTTGATTAACAGGTTATTCCGCTGAGTAAGGAGGTTAGGATTCTAGGTTAAATCTTGGGTTCTTCACTTCAATATAACCTCAAAAGGGAGAAGGACGTTTTCTCTCTCAACACACACACACACACACACATATATATATTTGTTTACTAAGTGTAAAGCAGAAGCTTCATAATTGTTGTGCTATAGTAGCTAAGCGCAAGTACACGCTATCGTATCAAGTAATATAGGATTTTAAGTCCAGATATCGATCCCACATGGACTATTGAATCTAATTCTATAAATCAAGTACTAAAATTATACCAACTTAAATTTTATTCAGAAAATCACAATCTGAAATTTATTTAACTAATTTAATTCTTTCAATTAACTAAACAAAAGTAAAGAGTAGAATTCACAAATAAAGATAATCTAGAGTTTTGACTCGTCCCTTAGTATTTCATTAAACTCATTAACCACTTAGTTAATCTCTTGATACCAATTAATTGGCTTAGACACTAATCTCATCACAAGCCTCTGTCGATGGTCAAGTGATTATATTACGCATTCTAACAATCGCCTATATGTTTATGGTAATCAAATCAGAATGTAATTCATTAAGATCAAGTCTAAATTATACCATACATGCCACCTAGGTATATGTCTATCGTAGATGGAACTCATAGTTGTTACCCTATGATCATATATCAAACTACCCTAGGCTAAACCATGAATCCATCCGTCGAGTTTATCATAGTTCTTCAATCATCCAAAATATTGATCAGGTATAATGAAAGCATTAAACACAAGATAGAATGAATCAATTGAATTTATCAAGTTCATAAACTAAAATTTAACATAATCTAAATTCATATTAGGTTTACATAGTCTAACCATAGATGAACAAATTAACTCATCACAAAATTAAAAGTATTAAACCAATTCATAAAGATCAACAAGAATAAGAGTATAATGATAAAGAAAGAGAAGAAAAACTAATCAAAGTGACTCCTTGATGTGCTTCTCTCTCAATCTTGACTTGAAACTTGAATCTTGAGGTAGAGACTAGAGATGGGAATTCTCTCTCTAAATTTTTGGCTTTGATCTTTAATCTTGTATTGTGAATTCTCTCTCTAAATTTTTGCCTCTTTTTTCTCTCATCTTTTCCTCCTTTTTTTCTTCTAGGGTTTTTAGCTTTGAAACACTGTTCACGAGTTACTGTAGTAAAATACTGTATATGATGGTTACTGTAGCAAAATATTGTTCCCCCTACACTGTTCACCACCTCGAGTGCCGCGGTGCTCAGGTGTAGTGCCCCTTTCGTATTTTGAGCGTAACTTGTCCGTTTGATGTCCGATTTACCTCCCGTTTATTCCTATGCGTCACATTTTTCATCGTGCATCTATTTATGATAAAAAAATCATAATTAAATAGTCAAATATTTATGATTTAGAGTAAAATACAAAAATTGAGTACAAATTAAACTAATACTTTTACACCCCTATCACTTCACTGTAAGGCTAAGTGAGACCAAAATCTCCAAAATCCTCTCCGAGTCCCATCTCTAGTCTCTACCTCAATGTAATTTTTAATGTTTGAATTAAATATATATGAATTACACGCCATCATGTCAATAATTATTTAAGAATTTCAAGTATTAGATATTAGTGAAATACCACCTGCTTGTTAGAGCTTAGCTCACCATAAGTTAAATACTTAAATATGTGGTGTTATTTTATAGCACGGGTGAAGAATGTAGAAGTTATTAATTGACTAAACAATGTTATATGATAATATTGTTCATTATATCGTAAATTTTGTAATTTATTAAATTATTTTTATATATATACATATTCAATAAATTTTTATAGTTTATGTAAGATCCACTTACTATATAAATTAATATGCAATTAAATTCAAATAATATATCTAGGAGGTCTAGTAAAATATGTATCTGATATTACTTGTTTGGTTAAATATTCATAAAAAAAAAAAAGAATAATATAGTACATTGAACAATATAATGTTGTAATTTTGAAAAATTAAATATTTATTTAAAAAATGTAGATTCATAATTTTACTTGTTTAAACAAAATACATGAAATATCATTAGTTTATAAAAAAATATATTTAATTACAATAAGAAGTTATTAGATATAATATTTTAGAAAAATAAAAGATATTTTTATAAATTAATAAGTATTGGCTTAATTATTATATTTTTTTAATCCCAAAAGTATTAATTTACTGTGATTCTAGTTTGTGTGTATATATATATGAGAGAGAGAGAGAGAGAGAGAGAGAGAGGCAAAACTAGAATTTAAAGAATGAGAGGCCAAATGTAAAGTCAAAAAATTATATGGGTTAGAATCTAATTTACATGATAATTTTAGTATTAGACTTAAAATTTTAAAGGGACAAATCATAAAATTATCTATTTTAGAGATAAACTTGTAAAAATCTATTTTTACCTTATAATTTTTATGGGGTTTGGGAGGTCATGGCAACTTTATGCCATAATACTGGTCCGCCCTTTTATATATATATATATATATATATATATAACAAATAAACAGATATCATAGTATTATTGATATCAACAACAATGAAGTTGGGTCGAATGAAATAAAGACTTGAACTCTAAACTTTTAGATTTATATAAAAATAGGGTCAAAATAGTCAGCAGAAAATTATCATGTTTTTTCTATTAGGTAGATCTTTTGATAACAATCCTAACGAAGGTAACAAGGCACCTCAATTCGTTGCGGTCATTGAGTTTAACATCACTCATATAACAATTTTGTCCCCTCTATTCGCAATTTTAACCCCACAATCATATAGATCTAAAAATTTAAAATTTGATGGTAGGGTCTTTGTCCTATTCATCTCATCAATTTTTATCTTGTAACAATATAAAGATAACATTTATGGTCTATTAATAAGCACTATTTTTGTGTTTTTAAATTATTTTTATTTTAAATTTAATTGATTTTATGAAAAAAAATAACAACATTTATTTAATTTAAATAACATTCTATCACGTATATTAACATTTATATAATTATTAAGACTTTAATGTTACCTTAAATTGGTATAACACAAAAGAAAATGATATGTTAATTAGTTTTTAAATTTATTCTTTAATATAAAATTTAAAAACATATATCACGTAAGGTTTATCGAGACATGCGTTACTAATAGGAGCAATAAAGACATATTTCCCAAAGTTTAACTTAATGGATAGTTTCATTCTTATGTTTTTTAAATTATCCAACAAGACTCCTTCTGATAGTAGTGACAACAAGATTTTGACTCACCATCGATATATAAAATTCAAAATTTTGTGATTTATATGATGATATTCTTATTTCAATTAAAAAAATGCCAAAGAACAATAAAAACCAAGAAAAAAAGATAAAAAAATTTAGCGAAAAAGAGTCTTTTAAATAATTTTAAAAATATGAGAGTGAAATTATCATTTGTATCAAATTTTAAGGATTTAAATATCTTTTTTCTAAATAAAATGACATATGTATTAACCTTGGCTAAAATTAAGATAAAAAACTCAGATACAAAGTTTTTTTTTTTCTTTTGAGATTTGAACTTGAGTGTAGGTTTACTTGAACTTATACAAACCTGACTCAAAACCTTAAATTCTGGTTAATAATACATTTTAAGTTTTTAACTATTTTTATTTTACAAACAAATAAAAAATAATAATCACTAATTTTTATGTAACAAAAAACAATTATTCATCAATTGTATAGAAAAATATTATTATGTCATTTTATATATAAAAAAATTTAAATTATTAAGTTATTGACTCATTAATTTGAATTATTGTAGCAAAAACAAAAAAGTACCTTAGCATAATGAGTTTTAACATTCCTCGTTGATATGTGAAATTCAAAATGAATTTTTTTTTTTATTATGGTTAAATGATATAAGAATTGTAAGGAGTTTAATATATGTAGGTGTATGCACGTGTAATTATATTTATTATTTAAAATACACATCATATACATATTAAACACGGGGAAGCATTTAAACATACAATAAATAAAATATATTAATCACATTAATATATTACAAAAGTTGAAAATTCACTTGAACGTGTAACGTTATATACGTATTTTCTCGGAGTCTGCATAGAGACAGTTTTAGTCACCAATATGGTTGGTTTGGTGAGCTAGAACAACAATCTTATAGCCAGCACTGGATTTAACTCTTAAACCCCAAAATGACCGATAGTGTATTTTCTTCCTTTTTTCTAAAAAGATAAAAAAATAGAGATTGAAATAATTCACAATTGTTTCTTTTGATACCATGAAAAAAAATGAAAAAATTTTACTTCTCTTTTTTTTCTTCTTCTCTCGACACCATTTCCTTTTTCTTCTCATTCTTCATTTCATTTTTGTTTCTATTTGCCAAATACACACACATTTCAAATTCACACACAAATCTCATATTTATATCTAATAAGAATAAAATAATAATATAATATAAATAATATAAAATAATAATAATAGATGCCAACTATTGGCACTAATAAAATAATAATATAAATATAATATTATATAATATAATAATGAGATATTTTGATTATTTAATAATTAAATAATTAAAATAAAAAATGACCATTTTACCCTTCATAAATAGTTACCAAATATACCACTTAGTGGGTTCCACCAAATTTCACACTTAGATAAACTCAACCGAGTGTCCAGAATGCGCCACATGTCATTATATAATGAGTAAATAATAATTATTGACTAATTGTTATATTTAACACTTAAATATAGACACGAACGCATTTCCGTGATAGTACTGGATATTGCTAGATTAAACAATTTAATCTGGCATGCTGCCCTAATACACAACGAGTACACTCTATATCGTGAGACTCCCTATATCCACGCCCGATTCATCAAATAGAACTATTTCATGAGTCCGTAAGCAATGCCCCACATATACGTCACGGATATACAAATCAGCGCGTTGAACCATGCAAGTTGGGGTTACAACGCATACATATAGTCCTTCCATCATGATATCCTAGTAGTGCAGGGATATAGATTATTACCGTCAAATACCCTAGTGCTCATCCATGTCCTATCTCCAGACTTGTATCTCACTAAATAATATGTGCAAACTCATTTGCCATATTGTTCCACCTTGACGAAAACTATTTTTCAGGATTAATGCTTGTGGCCATAAGACTTTCTGAGATACAATCTCGAACATCTAGATATCAAACTCCCTATGCGAACTGATGGATCTCATATCTGTACACAGTAGACTCTATAAGCATTGGACCATACCCAGCAGCACTTAGCGATCACACCATGAAAGGTGCGACATGCATAGAACCAAAGTATAGTGAATCACTTACAAGCCCACCGTGGCACTCAGGTCAAAGGATCACATATACTACTCAACTCGAAAGGACCCTCTATTGATGGCTTACATAGGGTGTTTATCGGAGGTCCTTGTGAGTCTGTCTTATATCTAGTCCTAACTAGATACCCATATGTTAATATGAGCTCCAAACTCACGGTCGGCTAGGAACGACCATCTATACCTTCTAGGTACGACATATGCTGATCTATATATAAAGTATCCACTGACAGACCCACATCAGTAGAAATAGATCATGGATAATTATTTAAGAATATACTTGTGCAACTGCATTTTCTGGCACCCGATTGCTACTCTTGTAACTATGCAGTTCTAGTATATTCTCAGGTCTATGTCCCGTTACAGACAATACTCCAACTCTTGGATCTTCGCTGTGTATTATAACTAGCTAACACTTAATTGTGCTAACATTTAGCATTTATATCTCTCAGTGTGGCTAACTGTGAGCCCTTATTTAAACTCCTTCAGATCGTACAATGTCCGTAATGTTACATTATATAATACTATATTAATGGGTATTAGCGATCTAATGAGAATATATATTTGTACAAGTATATATACATTCAGAGATGACATGTAAGTATCGATCCTAACAATCTCTCACTTGCTTTAGTGTCATTCTTGATGGTATCTTATACACATCAACTCCACGTGTTTCATAAGTACTTTTAAAGTCATGGTCTTAGAAAATAGGTCTACTAAACTATTTATAGAATACTTCTACAAATAATCACATCTCTCTAAGTCAAGATTCCTCTAATTATGTGAGACTCCTCTCAATATGATCAGAGTACTGGTGTCGTCTTGACACCTTGGGCTATTCTACAACTTAGTATAGTCGCAAACTATGGGATATGATCCATCTGTCTTAGAACTCTTCAAAGCCTAGCGATAAACTTATAAATCCACACTGCTTCTTCTGTTGTGCCTTTGATAAATTAGCACTGAATCCTAGTTTAGTACTATTTCAACTCACATAGTACCATTGAGAATGACCACATTTCCAAATGTAGACCCTCTATCATTTAGGTCAAACTAGAAATCTGACTTTATGCATCTTCTTACTTGTAAATCACTTTCTTCATATTTGAGAGACTTATCCTTTGTACCCCTCAAGGTATCTCAAGATACGTTTGACTACCATCAAATTGTGGTCACCTGAATCAGGCTGAAACTTGTAACTCTTACAATTAAATTGATATCAGGCCTCAAATACATCATAGTATACATTAAGCTCTCAAGAGCTTATGTATCTGATGCGTCAGACACTCTCCTCAAAAGATGAACACTAGGTCTAAAAGATACGTTAATTAACTCACAGTTAATAAAATATATATTTCTAAGATGCTATTGATGTGAATTGATTTGGGAGAGTCCTATCAGCTTCTTAGCTTTATCTATATAAAGCTTTATACCTGGTAAAAATGAAGCCTCTCCCAAATCCTCAATGGAGAAATTCTTACGAGTTATTTCTGACCGACTATAACATACCGACATTATTTTCAATGACCAATATGTCATTAACAAAAAGCATCAAGAAAATTATCACGCTCCTACTGACCTCTCATGCACGCTAGACCAGAAAGTCTGGCTGGATGTAAAACCTTCAGGCTATTCTATGAATATCTTTTACTCGAGGTATTCATTCAGGAATGCTATCTTTACATCCATCTGCCAAACCTCAAGGTCATAATATGTTGTAAGAGTCAATAACATTCTAATCGATTTTAGCATCATTACTAGTCCAAAAGTTTTCCCTTAAATGATCCAAGATCAGTGAAGATTACCTTTCAAGAACTAATATAGGGCCTAGAAACTCTCTACCTTCCTTCTAGCTTCCACTTCTTATTGTAAACTCTTTACAACCAATAAAAACAATTTCCACATGTAACTTTACCAAGTCCTAGACTTGATTCTGATGCATAAAGTCAATTTTCTTTTTGCTTCTTGCTGCTTTCCCGAATTGATATTTGACATCATCTCTCTATAAATCAAAGGATAATTTTCTTCTACCAAACAAACCCCAAGTTCACCTTCAAGCATCAAACATGCCTAATAAGTGATCTAGACATCCTTTTTGACCCATTTAGAGAAATATGCTAAAAGATCACTGCTTAATTGAGCCTGAGTTTCCATCCTAGGTTCATTGATTTCTAGATTGACTTCACCAAGTTCAATCTTTCTATGATTCCCATGATCTATGAGAAACTCTTTATTAAAGATAATAGTATATTGAGAAACGAACACACTTTGTTTCTTTGAATCACAGTACTAGTATCCTATTGAATTTATAGGATATACAATGAACCTATACTTGTACCTCATGGGTGCTTGTTTATCTTGCTGAGTAACTCTTACAAGACAAGATACCCTGCTGCGTAACTCTTACATAAACAAGACAGCCCCAAGTCTTAACATATTAAAATTCAGTTTTCTTTATCTCTGTATCTCATACAGAATGGAAGAAATAGCTTCTTATGCAACTCTGTTTAATTAGCAGTTGTATTTAGAGCATATTCTCATAGATATAGACCAGTATCGCTAATTATCAATCAGACTATATCTAATAAAGTTCAATTCCTCCTTTCTGAAATATCATCATATAGTGGATTACCCGGAGGACTATAGTGAGTGAGAATCTTATTCTTCCTTAAACAAATAAAAAACTTGTTGTACATGTACTCACTACCTCGATCTAAAAAGATGTGATGTACATTATAGTATATTTGGTCATCTCTATGAATACATTATTCATAAACTGGTTAAGTCTTTATGGTCAGAATAATAATCCAACCATCCTTAACCAAATGGATTAAGCGTTTCACGCCTAAATGACCAAAACTTATATACCACAGCTCCATATCATTTAAGGATTTCGATCTATAGACATTTCTAATTGCATATTATATCCATTTATTAACTGATATTCAGCTAATAAAATATCATTCACATTACATGAATATAATGAGCAATTCTTAATCGAAAAGATGTGATGTACATTCTGGTATATTTAGTCATCTCCGCGAATACATTATTCATAAACTAGTTAAGTCTTTATGGTCAGAATAATAATCCAACCATCCTTAACCAGATGGATTAGGCGTTTAACGCCTAAATAACCAAAACTTATATACCACAGCTCCGTATCATTTAAAAATTCCGATCTATAGACATTTCTAATTGCATATTATATTTATTTATTAACTAATATTCAGCTAATAAAATATTATTCACATCACATGAATATAAGGAGCAATTCTTAATATTCACATAATATCCTTCACTGTCCAGTACAGGAAAGGACATAATATGTTAAATAATGTTTTGGATATTATACAAATTATACAATACAACTATTACATTGTATACAAGAAGTAAGTCAAGCTGCCCAACAAATTGAACTTACAGGAAATCACTATTTTTTACTCTTAACTTTACTTATACAAGCTGTTGCATGCTAGTCTTTCTTAATTCCTGTAACATATTACAGATATGAGATGGACATGTAGTATCTAGCACCCAGCTTAAACTAGCATCATATGCCTTAGAAATGTCTATGTTTGTCAAACACGAACCTGTGAAAGTCTTCCTGACTATTATAAGACTTCTAGGGTAATAAGATATCCAATACCTAACCTTACTGTAGTGGAAATATTTTTCATCTACATTGCTATTTTGTTGGTCCTTGGATAAATATTGCCTCTGAGGATTTATCTTGGGTACCTACCTCATCTTCTTTTCTTCACACACCTAATCTCACCAGATATACTTAGAGTAGAAGATAAAGCACCGTTAATAAAGAAGGTCATACATTCTCTATTCATATCCTCTAGCGAGGGGTTATCAGAAATAGCTTACGGCAAACTCTAATCAACAATAAATTAAAAAAATTTTGAATCCAGAACATTTCAGAGATTCATCTGTCGGTCAGAGTAATTTCTAGTACCATTGAGTTTAACTGATTAACTATGCACACAAACTGGTTCGTAGCGGCCATTATTCTTGACAGGCTAAGATAATGAAAGATATAAGTGAAAAAGTCATTAAATCACTAATGAAACGTTTTAAAACATAGGTATACTAATTATACATTTTTTATTTAAAACACTCTCTTATTACTTTACATAATTCCAGTAATCTCTCGAACTGGAAGACGATAGTTTAAACTTTTTTAAACTATACAGCGAGAAGTAGATCCCATTAAAATTTACTTCGGCCTCACGCTGTAGCAATATTGGCCTTTATAAACCCAACAAGTAGACAACATTTGTCAATTGCATCTTTTGCAACTATTACCACTTAATCCTAAATACACTTTATCCTCACACTGTAGCAATATTGGATAAGTGTATTTTAGATTAACTTGTTAATGATCAAATATATGCTACCAACACTACCTTTACATTGTAACAATATTGAGCAATACTTCAACGTATAGTTGCCTTATCTTATGTTTAACCGGTATAGTCCAAGCTCAATCGACCAAGTCCCTCACGCTGTAATAATATTGAAAAAATGCCGACATGACTCGTCTAACACTGTATTGACAAGATGGATCAGAATAAAATATTATCTCATAATATAATATTCTTTAATCTGATTAAGAGAGATTTTTGTTTGTGTCTTAGTTCTTCCTCTTATAGGGAGAGTGATTCTCAATTAATTACTTTTTCTATGTAAGCACAACTAACCCCACTAGTAGGGTTTCCATTGTGGTTACCAACACAGAAAAATTAATTCTGGTTTATAATGCAGACCGATAACTCTTATCACGGCATCTTATAAACTCGATTTATAATATAGACTGATAACTTTTATCATTACATCTCATAAACCTATACATGTAAAATTAATTTTGAAACATTGTTCAAAATCACTGTAGCTGTTAACAGTAGAAAATTAATGCTCATGTCATACTATTCAAGTGAATAGTATACCCTGCAGTGCCGAGTTGCATCGCTATAGCACTGAAAGGTCGAACCCCCAGCGACATAGTGCCAACTCACCTTGCTGCAGCGTTAGCACTAAGAGGTCGAACCTCTAACGCTGCGGCTCGAATTTCAGAACTTCAGCTCCCCAGGGCAGGCTCACCACTACCTCAGCACTAGGAGAAAGAACTCATAGCGCTTTAGCACTGTAGCACCCAGTGAACCCTCATTGGCATACCCGTTTTAACACTTGAAACGCACCATTTACACTGGGCCTTCTGTATCTTCACTTAAACAACACCCAAATATGTCCTAAATGGCTCTGATACTATTTTTTGTAGGGGATCTAATACATGTAGGTGTATGCATGCATGTGCAATTGTATCTATTACCTAAAATATGTAGCATATACATATTAAAAGCGATTGAAGCATTTAAACATGCAATAAATATAATAAATAAAATATATTAATCATATTAATTTATTACAAAGGTTGAGAACTCACCTGAACTGTAATATTATACATGTATTTTCTCGGAGTCCGCATACAGACCAACTCATGGACGGTTCTAGTCACCAACACAGTAGGCTTGGTGAACTAAAACAACAGCCCTATAGCCAGCACTGAGTTTAACTTTTAACCCAAAAATAGCCGATAGTGTATTTTATTTCTTTTCTCTAAAAGAATAAGAAATGAAGATTGAAGCAACTCACAATTGCTTCTTTTGGTACTATAAAGAAAAATAAAATAACTCACAATTTCTCTCTTTTTCCTTTTTTTTTTCTTCTTCTCTTGGCACCATTTCCTTTTTTGTTCTCATTCTCCATTTCATTTTTGTTTTTTTTTGGCCAAATACACATACACCTTTCAAATTCACACACAAATTTCATATTTATATCTAATAAAATAAAATAATAATATAATATAAATAATAATAATAGATGCCAACTATTTGACACCATTAATAAAATAATAATATTATATAAAATTATATAATATAATAATATATAAAATGAGATATTTTGATTATTTAATAATTAAATAATTAAAATATAAAATGACCATTTTGCCTTTTATAAATAGTTATCAAGTATATTCCCTAGTGAATTCCACCAAATTTCACACTTAGGTAAACTTAACTGAGGGTCCACAATATGCCATATGTCATTATACAATTAATAAATAACAATTATTGATTAATTGTTGTATTTAATACTTAAATATAGACACACACGTATTCTCGTAATAATAATAATATTGCTGGATTAAACAATTTAATCCAGCACACTATCCTAGTGTACAACGAGTACACTCCATATTGCGGGACTCCCTAGGTCCACTCCTGATTCGTTAAATGAAACTATTCCATGAGTCTGTAAGCAATGCCCCACGCACACATCACGGATATACAAATTAGCGCGTTGAACCATGCAAGTTGAGGTTATAATGCATATGTATAATCCTTCGATCATAATATTCTGGATGTGCGGGGATATAGATTATCACCGTCAAATCCCCTAGTTCTCATCCATGTCCTATCTCCAGACTTGTATCTCACTGAACAATATATGTAAACTCCTTTGCCATATTGTTCCACCTTGGTGGAAACTCATTCTCGAGATTAATGCTTGTAGCCACAAAAATTTTCAAGATACAATCTCGAAGCATCTGGATATCAAACTCCCTATGCAAGCTGATGGATCCCATATCTGTACACACCAAACTCCGTAAGCATCAGACGATACCCAACAGCACCTAGTGATCACACCATGAAAGGTGTGACATGCATAGAACCAAAGTATAGTGAATCACTTACAAACTCACTGTGGCACTCAGGTCAAAGGATCACATATACTACTCAACTCGAAAGGACTCTCCGTTGAGGGTTTACATAAGGTGTTTATCAGAGGTCCTTGTGAGTCTGTCTTATATCTAGTCCTAACTGGATACCCATATGTCAATACAAGCTCCAAACTCACGATCGGCTAAGAACGACCATCTATACCTTCTAGGTACGATATATGCTGATCTATATATAAAGTATCCATTGACAGACCCGTATCGGCAGAAATAGATCATGGATAATTATTTGAGAACATACTTGCGCAACTGTATTTTCTGGCACCTGATTGCAACTCTTATAATTATGCAATTACTAGTATATTCCCAGGTCTATGTCCCATTACAGACAAGGCTCCAACTCTTGGATCTTCGCTAAATTTATAATCAGCTAACACTTAACTATGTTAACATTTAACATTTATATCTCTCAGCATGGCTAACTGTGAGCCTTTATCTAAACTCCTTTAGATCGTACAATGTCTATAATATTACATTACATAATACTATATTAATGGGTATTAGCGATTTAATGAGAATGTACACTTATATAAATACACATACATTCAAGGATGGCACGTAAGCATCGACCCTAACGAGAGTAACTATAACAAGTAAAATATATTTTTTTTAATCCAAACTAACCAAATTTATTAACAGAAATGGTGAAATTGGGTATTTTTAAAACATCAGAGGTTTAAGCAACTGAGCCTAACCCATAACATGTTTGCGCTTGGCCTCTAATCATTGTGCTTGACTCTACATCAAGCCATATCTAACCTTGGTTTCCTAATCAATGTCGAGCTTAATAAAGTACCCAATTCTTTGATGACCTTGATTAGGGAGAGAACTCACACCTTACCAATGATCGAGGATTGCTCATAACTGAAAACTGTTGTAATCTAAAAATCATTTAAGACACGTAGAACTAGCAATGCCTGACTCATATTCCTGAAGGGTTCAAGACATAAAAGGTGCATTATCCACATTTTCTTATAAAAGCGAAAGCATAAGGTAATTGATCTAAAACCTTTAAAATTATAGGCTACATGTATAACTCTAAATAAGGATGAAACCACAACGTGGATAAATCATTTGAGAACCCTATATAATAAAAAGCACGGCTCTTACACTGGGACAAGTGATTTTAAAAAACACATACACACACAACCAAAAAATATTTTTCTAATCTATTTAAGTTTTAACTTAAGCATCGAAGGGTCATTATCGGTAACAATCATGGATATAGTCTTAATCGATCTTTATAGTTGTAGTGATAGATTTTGAACCTCAAAGAAAGCTCGAGAAAAGCTGGCTTAACTAGACTTTAGGCCAAATAGTTATTTCTAAAGAACAAATTTATCTTTGACTAAGGAATCAAATCTTAGGCTGAGAACAAAAAATCATGTCAACAAGTTGGCGTCGTCTGTGAAGAACAATGTAAAAAGTTATAAATGTAACCAATCTTAAATAAAGTAAGAAGGTTGCTTGAGAGAAAGTAGTGTAAGGCCGAGAGTTAAACTAAAGTAGAACATGAAATTTTGATCTCTCCAAGTGAAGGAAAAGAGCAGGAGCCATAGAAGAAGAACATTGACTATCAGGATAAATTATGGAATGGTTTTGAGTGGAAACAAAACTTGTAGAGAGAACTAAAGATAGCTAAGAATGAGATGGATAAGATGAGAAAGCTTCTATAGGAGGTCCTAGACTCCAATCAAAGACTAGATGAGAACTGAGAACCCCAAGGCAAAACTGACTGACCCTCAGAGTTATCCAAAAATCATGATTACCCTATGCCAATTGATATAATTAAAATTGACAAGCAATTCACTCGTAAGAAAGATAGAAATAAGCTCAAAGATGAGGTCCCTGTGAAGCATAAGAGACAACACTTTGATGTTAAAGGTCAAGATGAAGGTCGGAAGACCAAACCTGAATAAAATTATAATTTAAAAATTCAGGTATGACAAAGATACATGCTTCATACTTGAAAGAAAATGATAAATCGGATGAGCATGACACCCATCAAATGTTAAGGACAAAGTGAGGAAACAAAGAGGAGGGTGCAGTCAAAAATAGATCACAAGAAGTAGCCTTGGAAGAAAACTTAAAAAGGTTAGAATAGAAAATCTTAAAGCTTGTGGAAGGAAAATGACAACCAGAACTATCTCCATCGAGAGAAAGTGAAAGTCCCCACTTATTAATGAGCTCAGAGATATGAAAGTGCCTACTACTTTCAAAATGCCCAACATCTCAAACTACAAAGGGACCAGATCCCAATCATTATGTGGATTAGATAACTAATCTTTTATCCATTATTAGACTCGGACATAGTCAAATATGTCAGTTGTTCCATATAAATCTC
This sequence comes from Ailanthus altissimus, assembly GCA_946807835.1. Taxonomy (NCBI): domain Eukaryota; kingdom Viridiplantae; phylum Streptophyta; class Magnoliopsida; order Sapindales; family Simaroubaceae; genus Ailanthus; species Ailanthus altissimus. The sequence goes on along the minus strand of OX327696.1, from coordinate 21,273,525 downwards.
AAAGGGCAAGCTCTTCTAGAAAACCAAAGACTCGTGCTGTTAAGCACAAGAGCATCTCCCTGTATAGTTAATTGGCCGACAAGTTTGTTAAACATTTCTGAGGAACCTGGGAGTTGACCAAAAATACTCTACAATTACGGAAGATTAAGAAATGCCAAACTAATAGCTTGAAGGTATCCATGAATAGGTTCCACATGAAGGTAATTTAGCTTGGCTACCTGTTTACGCTCAAAATATAACGCGGCTATCGCAGTATAGATTGAGGTGTCGATCCCACGAGGAAGCTCTTGGCAAAATAGGTTAGTGAAGTAAAATATTAAAGCAGTAGCAAAGGGTTAATTGATTTAAACGGATGAGATAGAATTGTCTATGAATTGAGAAAAATATCTTATGATGATTTAAGCAAGGCTTTGAGAATCACAATTATGCTTTATAAATCTACTCTATACTTTGATTCGATATTTATAACTCAACTGAAAGTTTCACATCCCAAACAATCAATCGGAAGGTATGTAATATATAGCACATTTGATAACACATGTATTTGATTTAGTTAAACTCTTTGCAAGCATTAACACACATCATGTTATTTATACAAGTTATCTAAGATCGACAATATATCATTTTGACAATATTGCAGTAAAAGATTAACTTGAATATCAAACATTTATTGCCCTTACATGTTATCCAAGATCGACAATATATCAAATTGACAATACTGCAGTAAAAGATTAACATATAAAACAATATAACCAGTAACAATTATAAATCAACATGAATCACATAAGAAAAGCATGACTGAACATATATGAGACATGAGAATTATAACCTCTGGATTATAGAAAATAAAATAGATAAGAGTTTAATCAAAACCAAACTTACAACATTTATAGCTCTTGACACCGAATCAAAGCATGGAAGTAGATTTACTACACATAAAAGTTCATCTCTTAGCCTTGCTAGGAACTCTAGCCTAAATTACAATACATGTTAATGAGAATAAAAGAATAGAGAAAATTATCTATTAAAAATGTCATAAGGGTCTCCTTATATAGGCAATGAATGGACATATGTCATGGATGACATCAATCTTCAATAATTTTAAGTCAATAACTCGTGTATCCACTTGCAGCACATTTTTGATAATGTAAATGATCAATTCAGCTTCTGCGGCCAACATGAAAGTTGTAGAATTTTGACTCTTCTTTCCATAGGCACTGATTTCATGCAAATTTGATGAGTGTCCAATGAGATATGAGCAAAATTCCAAAGATACACCAGAATTCGGCCAACAACCATTTTACCCACTTGCAATGCGATTTGGTCCATGATAACGGCTGATTTGGACTTTACCATAAACATACGAGTTGTTGATAGTTAAGTCAGAAATTCACAGCTTCAAGAATTATACCAATTGAGTACGTATTTTGGGAGATACGGTCCAAATACGTGAGTTGGGTCAAGCTGGGTAAGAGTTGTAGTCCGATTCTGTTGTATCTCAATTTTTGGCCCATAACATGTTGGATTTGGCTTTTCCACTATTCTTCAAATTTGTGTAAGATTGAGTCATGTTGCACCAGGTTCAAGAATTTCTTCATTTCGATTTCTACATTGAGAGTTATGTCCAATTTACCTAAACCTGTCCAAATAACATTCATTAATCACAATTTAAGGAGAACACTTTATTTCAAGCTAAAAATACAGAAAATACTAAAATTGGTGACATTAAATGGTGATTGAATCTTTTAACAACATGCATTTTCATGTGTTCATCACTACCTAATCAAGGCGAGCTCAATAAAGTACCTAATTCTTATGAGAACCTTTTGTTGGGTGTTGTATTATAGAGTGTGTGATTATACGAGTGTATGCGTTATTTCAAAAATTACTATATACGCAGCGGAAGCATGTTACAAAATACATCCATTTCAATAAATTCAACATATATCATATATATGCATAAGCATAACAATTATACAATTATAAAAACATGATGAACAACATATATCATATATATAAACAAGTATAACAATTATACAAAATATATATGATGAATAATATTGTACTAAAAACATAATGTAAAATACTCACCTAATGAAAGTAGCTTTACAAATTCTTCAAGTTCTTCAATAATTCATGTGAAGAGCTCACCTTGAAGTATATGTTGAACAATTCTAGTCTATAACTTTTAGTGGGATTAAGGAGCTAGAATGGTAACTTAGTATTTAGAATTTTCAGCACTTGTATTCAAACTCTTTTGAATACAATTTTTGTTTCTTAAATGGAGATGGTAAATATTTTCTATACAACTCTTGTATTAATTAAAAATCTTTAACATACAACTCTTGTATATTAATCTTAGAAACAATTTCTACATGATAATTATTTTGAACAACTCTTTACAAAATAATTTTCTTTTTTTTCCATTTACATATCATTCATTTTTGGCCATCCATTAAAGAAGGAGATGAAGAGAAGTTTGTTTATTTTTCAACACTTGAAAGAATAAAACTCAAAGAACTCTCTCTTACCTCTCTTTCTCCCATTGCCGAATTCTTCTTCCAAAATTGAATGAATGAATTCAATTATTTTGCCAAAATTCATTTTGTTTATTCAACACTTTGATTAAACAAAAATAAACAAAATGAAGTGCTCCACCAATTTTATTGTTAGTCTCCCATTTAGAATTAATTAAACCAAGCACTAGAATAATGGCCACCTAAATTAATCTTTACCTAACAATTATAATTACTTTAATTATAATGGGTAATTAAATGGCCAACATCTAGGCCCCTCATTATATTAAAATATAATGCCATGATCTATATATATTATAATATTATCTAATAATAAAATAATAATATATGATTTAATTATTCAAAATAATTTTGCATAATTACTTTTTACCTTACTAATTTTTACTACCATGGTTAAATGGTAAAAAGATAAAATCAAATCATGGAACAAATTTTTTCATTTGTCAATATTCTATTAATTAACAACCCTTGTTAATTAATTAAGTGATGTACTTAACAATTAAGTCTTGACAAATGTACAATCTGAGGGATCCCTAAACAATCGTTCTCTTTTGCTGAAATTTATTGGATCGAATTATTCAATCCAATCTGTTACCCTAGTGCACAACGAGTACACTTCATATTGTGAGACTCTCTAGGTCCACACCTAATTTGCCATATGGAGCTCCTCCATACGTCCGTGAACGATGCCCCACACACACGTTACGGATATTACAAATTAACGTGTTAGACCATGCAAGTTGAGGTTATTACATATTCGTATAATCCTTCCATCATTTATATCCTTGAAGAGCAGAGATATAAATCATCACCGTCAAATCTCTATTTGCTCAACCATGAACTTATCTCCAGATTTATATTTCATTAAACAATATCCACAAACACTTTTGTGATATTGTTTATTCCTCTAGAATATCTTTTTCGAAGTTTATGCTTGCAGCCACAAGACTTTCTGAAATACAATCTCGGAGCATTAGGATATACAACCCACTCATAAGAGCTGATGGATCTCATATCTACGCACACCGAACTCCATGAATATCGGACTATACCCAGCGACACCCAGCGGTCAGACCATGAAAGGTTTCTGACATGTATGGAACCAAAGTATGGTGGATCACTCACAAGCCCACCGTGGCGCTCAGGTCAAAGGACCACAAATACTACTCAACTCGGAAGACCCTCCATTGACGACTTTATGAGATGTGTATTGGATGTCTTCATGAGTCTGTTCAATATCCAGTCCTTACTGAATACCTGTATCTCTATACGAACTTCCTACTAAGTTTATGGTTTGCTAAGACTAACCATCTAGACCATCCAGATATAGACATACACTAATCTATATTAATGGGTTCCACCGATAGACCTGCATCGATGAAATTAGATTAAGAACATTATATTTGAGAACATACTTGCATAATGACATTTCCTAGCACCATCTGCAACTCCTTGCAACTATGTCATTATTAATATATTCTCAGGTCATTCTCCCATTTCAGATAAGGCTCTAACTCCTTAGATTTCGCTAACTCTTATAAACTTACTAATTCTTAGTACCACTAACTCTTAGTGTTTATAACTATTAGCGTTGCTAACTCTTAGCCCTAGTCTAAACTCTTTCAAACCAGATCTGAACTCCGTTAGATCATACAATGTCTGAAACGTTACAAGCATCTTACCATTTAATAAAAATAATATTAACGATTTTATTAGAAATAATAATTGTATAAATACAATCACTATATTTTTATACATTATGGGATGGCACGTAAACACAAATCCCAACACCTTTATCAAGGAGAGAACTTGTACATTACTAATAATCAAGGACTACTCAGACCTCGAGGAATGTCTTAATCTAATGATCATTCAAGACATGTTTAAGTAACTTTTCCTGACTTATGTTCTCGAAGGGCTAGACCATACAAGGCACATTACCTATATTCTTCTATAAAATGTGAAAGCACAAGACAATTGACTCGTAACCTCTAAAATGTTGGGCTACATGCATATCTTTATATAAGGAGGAACCCACGATGTGAGCTAACTACTTGAGAACCTTATATAATGAAAAGTCATAACTTGCATGCAGGAACAAATAAGTGATTTAAAAAAAAACATACACAGAGCTTAAAAATATTTTTCTGATCAACTCAATAACTTAAGCATTGAAAGGTCATTATAAGAAACACCCACCAAAACAATCTTAACCAATCTTTATAGTTGTAGTGATAAATTTAAGACTCCGAAGAGAACTAAAAAAAGTATGCTTAACTTGGATTCAAACCAAACAACTATTTCTAAAGAAACAATTTATCTTTGACTAAGGACTTAACACTTAGGCTAAGAACCAAAAACCTTGGTCTAACATTAACCATTGGCAACAATTGTTAAGAAATGGATCACGTATTAATAGTTGTTGTTTTTATTTTTGTATTATTAATATTGTAGTTGTATTACATCTATTGATTGTCATATTATAAATAAAATATAAAGTTGAAATACAAACTATGTATATAAACTATAACTCAAACTTTAATCATGAAATTTTAATGTCAAGATCATAAATTAAGAAAATAAATAAATAATTAATATAAGTTTTGAAAAAACCATTATAGAAACATTCATGTTTTTTGAAATAATTTCAAAAATTATTTTGAATGATGACATAAAAAGATATATCATTTTATGTACTTTTCTAGTGAATTAAAAAGTTCTTTTTTTACTTGAATGGGCATGAAAAAAAAATCCAATTATATTATCCAAAAATACCAATTCTTTGAAAATTTTATCTCACATTTTTTTTTTGGTTTTTGCTTGACATTTTATTTTCTTAAAAATGTACTTTTGCATGTGAAAAAGAAAATAGAAAAAAAAAACCCATGAGGTCTTTATGTTGTAATGTTCGAAGATTAGGCAACCTCTTAACATTCCGTGTCCTATGCCAATTTGTGCAGGACCATTGCCCACATATGGTTTTCTTGATTAAAACCATATCATATACATGACAAATTTAAGCTCTACAGGTTCCGTTTGGCTTTGTTGGTAAGCTTGTGATTGAGGGATTTGGGTGCAGTTGAGGTACTGCATTATTATCTGTTGACACTTTTGAAGCCCAGTTATTATCTTCCTCGAAATATCACATTGATGTTGCTATATCTTCTCATATGGGGAGGTTTGGAGGTTCACTAGTATTTATGGTCATTTGAAAGTTACACAAAGAATACATACTTAGACCTTGCTTCGCCGTTTGCATGGTTTATCAAATATTCTATAGATATACTATTGGGACTTTAATGAGATCCTTGTTGTTGAGAAAAAAGATAGTGGAAGGCCTAGACCACAATATTTGATGAAAAATTTTCAAAAAGCGTTGTATGATTATGGTCTGCTTGATATGGGTTTCATAGGGTCCCATTTCACTTGATGTAATGGCTATAATTTTAATGGCTTTAAGAGAGATTATATAGAGCTATTTCTGATATTCAATGGATTAATCTCTTTCACAACTGTACAGCACCTTGACTACTAGTGTTCTAATCATCGCCCTTTACTTGTGTCACTCTATAATTCTACTCGGAACCCACAATTGTCTGCTCAACCTAAAATTTCTTCTAGATTCTATTTTGAGGCTACTTTGACAGATGAAATGGGATGTCGAGAGATTATTACTTAGGGATGAAGAGGTACCATTTCTGTTTTAGGTGTATGAGCTAATATTTATGCCATTATGTGTAAATTGAAAGGTTGGAACCGTGAACATTTTAGGCGATTGTCTTATAGAATTAAAGTTACAAATAGGAAACTTTCAGGTATGAATAAGTAGATCACTCCTAGTTCTTAGAAGCAATTGTGGGGCCTTGAAAGGCAATTAGATGTTTCATGTTTCAAATAAGAACTTTATTGGCATCAACATTCCAGAGTTACTTAGTTTCGCTATGGTGATCATAACTCCCAATTGTTCCATTATAAGGCTTCGAGTAAGAAGCCAAAAAAAATAAAATCAATGGGTTGTTGGATAGATGGTGTTAGGCAGGAGGATCTTAACCAAATAACATCGATTTTTATGGATCACTTTTCCTTACTTTTTGTTCCACTAGTCCCTTAAAGACTGAATTCCATATTGTACCTGCGTGTGTGCTTGGTTGATTGTCAGAGTAGAGCATCAGACTACTTAATACTCCATTACTACTATAGAAGTTTAGAAGGCTATCTTCTAGATGTATCCATCAAAAGCTTCAGGTAAAGATGATATATCAGTTATGTTTTTTCAAAAGTATTGAGATGTTATGGGTAGTGATATTACAGCTGCATGTCTTCATTTCTTGAATATTATAGATGATACCAGTTGTATCAATAAAACTTTGATTGCCCTTATTCCAGTCTCAATCTCCAAAGTGGCCTGAGAATTATCGCCCTATCAGCCTGTGTAATGTAGTCTACAAAATTATTATAAGGTTACAATGAACAAACTTCAATTGATCCTAAATGATGTGATGTTTGAGGCTTAGATTGCATTTATTCCTAGTCAGTTAATAACTGACAATGCCATCATAGGCTTTAAATGTCTACGTTTAGTTAAGCAACAGAAAAGAAACCAACATGAACTTATGACACTAAAACTAGATATGCCTAAGGCCTATGATATGGTAGAAATGGCTTTTCTTGATGCTATTTTGCGGTGTATGGGCTTCGTAGTGCAAGAGGATTTAGTTTTGTAATTCTTTAATGTCCTACTCTTTTTTCATTAATTGTATCATAAAGGGATCCGTGCAGCCTTCTAGGGATCTATAACAAGAAGATCCTTTTTTCCTTCTTTTATTTATACTTTGTGCAAAAAGTTTATTAGCATTACTACATGATGTAGTATGGAATAAAGAGTTAAGTAGTATGGAATGTGGTAAAGGTGAACCTCGGCTCTCCCATTTTTTTTTTTAAGATAAAATTTAATTTTCACTCAAGATTCTTTAGCAAATTGCCAAACAATAAAAAGGTTTCTCCACTAATATGAGCTAACTTCTGGAAAATTTATCAGTATAGAGAAGTCGGTTGTTAATTTTGGCCACATGGTATTACCTACTACCTCCTCCTAGTTTGTGGCCTTCCTAGAGATTTGACAGGTTCCTTGCCATGAAAAATATTTAAGATTACCTAATTTTTTAGGCTGGAATAAATCTTCTTTGTTTGCATCTATTAAGTATAGGATTTGGTCTAAGTTAAAGGGTTGAAAATCTCACTTATTGTTTATCAGTAGATGAGAAGTGCTTTTTTAAAGCAGTTATCCAGTCCATATCTGTTTACTCCATTCAGTTGTTTCAGTTACCTACTTCTTTGCTTAATAAAATCCATCATTTGTGTGTGAGGTTTAGGTGGGGTAGTGATAAGGATAAATGGAAGGTACATTAGTACCGATGGAAGATGCTTTGTGAAAGTAAAGAAAATAAAGGCTTGGGATTCAGAAACTTATTCATTATTAACCAAGTGATGCTGGCTAAACAAGCTTGGCGGATTATCGATAAGCCATAATCTCTTATGGTACGAGCATGAAATATATATTTTCTTAACGATTCTTTTTTTTGTAGGTTAAGATTCATTCTTCCTTTTCTTATGTTTGAAAGAGCATCATATATGGTCGAGAGTTGTTCAACAAAGAAATCCAATAAAGAATTGGTGATGGATCATCAGTTTTTGTGTATCATGATACATGGATATTGCAACTATACTCTTTCAAGCCATTATACCCCTACCAGGTGAATGAGATTACACGTGTGGCAAATTTAAAGACGGCCTTGGGATAATGGAATTTAGAGCTCATCCACTAAGCTTTCTCTACTAAAGAACAACAACTCATTACTACTATACCCATCTCTATCATTCAGCCAGGCTAACAGGACTTTTTGCTTTGGCATTTTGATAAGTATGGTTCCTTCATGGTCAAAAGTTGTTAGTTGGTTGAGGAGACATTTGGTGGGCATCGCGAGCACCTCATAAAATTCAAAAACTCGGGCTTGATAGAGGTTTATATAGCATATACAACTCCCTCCAAAGGTTAATATGTTCACTTGAAAGTTCATGCTACGCAAGTTAATCTTACTCACCATCATGTTCTTGTAGATACTGTATGCCCTTGTTGTAATCATGTTGTTGAAATCATATTTCATGCTCTAAGGTCATGTAAGATGCTAGCATAATTTTGGAGCTCCTGTAGATTCATGGATGGTATTTGCTTCTTTACTCTTATGTCGACAATAGACTTCATTCTTTCTTGCAAAGCTCAGTTATCGAGTGCTAATATAGACTTATTCTCATAGCCTTTTGGCGAGTTTGGTATATGGGAAATAGTTGAGTTCATTATGAGAAAGTGGTGCTTGATGCCTCTGCAATTATTTAGGTTGCTAATTACTTACTTGAATTCCAAGATACGAGTCGTCAACATTATAAAGCAACACCTTTAACTGTAGCTATTGTAAAGGCATTGGCAACCGCCTTTGCTTAAGATCTTCAAGATAAACACTGATACAACATGTATGGCATCCAAAAAATAAGCCTGGGCATTATAATTTGAGATTACCATGGATAGGTTATCTTCGTAGTTATTGTCCCATTGTTAGTGTTATACCTATTGTGATTTGTGCTTACATGTCATCCCTTTTATGTATGAATATTTATTTTATATTTATATAATTATTATTTCATTAAATTACTAATTATATTTTATATATGGTAAAATGCTTGTAACGTTTCAGACATTATATGATTTAAAAGAGTTCAGATCTGATCTAAAGGATTTTAGATCAGTGCTAAGAATTAACAACGTTGAGAGTTATAAATAATAAGAGTTAGCACTGATAAGAGCTACCAGGTTATAAGAGTTAGCGAAATCTAAAGAGTTAGAACCTTGTCTGAAATAGGACAAAGACTTGAGAATATATTAGTAATAACATAGTTGCAAAAAGTTACAAATAATGCTAAAAAATATCGTTTTGTAAGTATGTTTTCAAATACTATGTTCCTGATCTATCTTCGTTGATTCAGGTCTGTTAGTGAAGACCTTATATAGATCAGTGTATGTCTATATCTAGATTGTCTAGATAGTTAGTCTTAGCAGACCTTGAGTTTAATGAAAGCTCATATAGAGATACATGTATTCAGTTAAGACTGAATAGACTCACGAGGACCTCCAATAGACATTTCATATAGCCATCAATGGAGGGTCTTCTCAAGTTGAGTAATATTCGTGATCCTTTGACTTGAGCGTCACGTTGGGCTTGTGAGTGATCCACTATCCTTTGGTTCCACACATGTCAGAAACCTTTCATGATCTGACAGGTGGGTGTCGTTAGGTATAGTTCGATGCGTATAGAGCTTGGTATATGTAGATATGAGATCCATCAACTCATTTAGGTAAGCAATATATCCTAATACTTTAAGATTGTGTTTCAGAAAGTATTATGGTCATAAGCAATTATACCCGGGAAAAAGAGTTCTATCCTAAGGATAAATAATATCGCAAAAGTGTTTGCAGATATTATTTATTAAAATATAAATCTAGAAATAAGTTTACAGACGAGCATATGGAGACTTGACAGTGTTGATCTATATCTCTGCTCTTCTAAGATATCAATGATGAAGGGATTATACAAAATGTTATAACTTCAACTTGTATGGTCTAATGCGCCTTTTTGTAATATCTGTAATATGTGTGTGGGACATTATTCACAGACGTATGGATAAGATCCATATGACAAACCGGGCATGGACTTAGAGAGTCTCACAATATGAAGTGTACTTGTTATGCATTAGAACAATATATTGGATCAAACAATTAAGTCCAAGAAATTTCAACAAACAGAAAATGTTTCAAGGGTTCCTCAAGATATGTATTTGTCAAGATTTAAATATTAAGTACATCAAATAATTGGTTGATAAGAGCTGTTAACCAATATAATATTAACAAATAGAACAATATTGTGCATAATTTATTTTTACTTTGCTAATAAAAATAAGTGAGGTAAAAGTATTTATTCAAAAAATAGTTTTTGAATAATTAATGTAAAATTTATTTATTATTATTATTACAAAGGAATAAACATCAATTATGACAATAATATTATTTACCTAATGAGAGACATTGATGTTAGCCATTAATTATTGAAAATAATTAAAGATATTCCAATATTAGGTAAAAGAATATTTAATGGTCATTAATCAAATGTATTTGATAAGATAATTCAATGAAATGGCTAACAATGTTTAATGGTAAGCCATGAAAAGTATTAGCAAATTGAAACAAAAATTAAATGAATTGAATTCATTCATTTTGATGCATGATACGACCAAGTGTGAGTGTAGAGAAATAGAAAAAGTTTTCTCTAAGTCCTTGATATTCTTACAGAAGAATTGTAAGGGAAAAAAGACCAAGAACATTTGACTCTTTCTCATCACTCACAAGAAACAAAACCATATAGCTCAAAGTGTTTTAAGAGTTAAAACACTTTGTTGCTGGAAATTTGAAGCTTCTATTTTAGCTTCACAATCCCATCGATTTTAGTTGTGAACTAGAATTGTGTAACAACATACTTCAAGGTGAGCTCAAGAATTAGATATTAAAGTTCTTAAATAATTAGGAAGCTACCTTCAATCTAGTTAGGTTTACTTACTTGTAATTTATTTAAATAATACTTATGAACATATATGAGATATATGTATTTGATTATGCCCTATTGAGTGTAATATATATGTGATACTTCCATTGCGTGTGTAAATTTTAAAATTATACGTACACTTCACATATTATACACTAACTTAACAATACAAAGCAGCCACAACTAAGGCTTTAGCTATCTGCCAAGGTCTCAAACTTGCAAAAGATGCTTGATTTACCTTTGTTATGGTTGCCTCAAATGCTCTATTGGTTGTTTATTATCTCAATGTGCAAAACACTCCTCTTTTAGAGATTGGAGTTATATATCAAGATATTTTGTAGTTTTTGCAATTCTTCTCTTCGTGTCAATTCATGTATTGTAGGACAGTTAACTAGATGGTACATGACTTGGTCAAATTAGCTCTACAAATAGATAATATTTGTATTTGGTTTGGCATAGTACCAAATCCTATTATAAAGCTTGTATTAGCTAAAGTTCTACAGTAATATATTGATTTTTTTCTTTTTTTATTTGAAAAAATTCATATCTTTGCGACTTTAATTAAGATTTAATGAAAATTTTATCATTTCCCATTAAGGTTAGATTCTTCATTCAAAATAAGAGAAGTGGTCTCGATTATTAGAATGATCCCAAAATAAATTATTTAATTCTTCTTTAAAGAAATAATTAAATTCGAGAGTATCATATTGTAATTATCTTATGTAAAATCTTGATAATCTATTTGATTTTATATTACCATCTTAAAATGTAATATCGGAGAAATTATTCAATAATATTAGATGAATTCAAAAAAACAATTAGGCTTTGGAGAGGAGTGAGAGGTGGGAATGTGATTGGTTAACATGAAATGAAAACGCAACAAACAAAACAAACAGATTTCATCGTTTTCTAGTCCACGTGAAAACATTTTGCGCAGCGAAGCGATTCATATCATAAATTACAAACGCTTTTGCATCAAACAAGAAATCAATTTCCAAAAGCACTCATTTGAACAGTTGAAAGTGGCAGCCACACAAAGGCCAAAGTCACAGCTGACCGACCACTCGCACTCTCGCATTTAGCTCTCTGGCTCTGAAAATGCTACAAGACGATGAGATCCTCGGAGGCTTAATGGAACAAATCCAATCCCTTAATCATCATCACTCGAAACAACGGTCACTGATTACCATTAAAGACTCTCTCGTCAACCCCAAAAACACCGACTTCTCTGTTTTCCCTCCCGTCAATCATGAAAATCTCCAAATCCCGTCACATCAAAGTCGAGATCAACGAAAACAACAAGACCCACCTTCCAAAACGTCGTCTTCTTTGTCGCCACCGCCGTCTCACTCTGATGGCCTAACATCGAGTTCTAGAGAAACGATAATTGGGTGGTGGGATTTTGGGCTTGAGATTTTGCGCGCCAAGATTTGGAGTGTCTTGTCTTTGTTTGGCAATAATAGTGGGGATAGTAGCAGAGGGACATCTTGGTCATTTGGTCCGGCGGCCGGCGTGGCGGTGTTGGTGATATGGTGGTGGTTCTGCCGGCGGGTTAAGAGGCGACGGAGGAGAGAGAGTGTGGAGCATTTGAATTTGATTATCAAAGAAAAAGATGAGGTTTGCTTACAATCGTTTACTATCAAGTGTTTGATTTAATTTGTTTTAGCGTAAAGTGTTTGTGGAAATGCCAATAACAGTAGATATTAATTTTACAAGCATACAATTACATCAAACTAGCGCGATTTGGTTCTTAATCTGAAAATAGTTTATGAAAGTTGACATAAAATTTTGAGTTGTGGAACATAATTGGAGTACAATCTCACAGAAAATAGTAACTATTACTTCAAATGTATCGAGAATCAAAGAGTGTGCTACTTTTCTAATTCCCAATTGCTATGTTCTTTATTCTTGTTCCCTAGCTTTTGTAAACTGTAATTATGCTAATGTCTACTCAAAGATTGTATCGTAGTTCTTTGATCTTTCCCTTCTTTTCTTCTCTGAAATATGAGCAGCACTAGGAATGGTGAAAAAGATTATATTGCATAAATGGATGCTAGATTTTTAAGGTTATTACCCATTTGATTATCATGGATGCTTTCAGTTCAACTTTTTATTAGCCTTACTATGTGCTTTACTTGTACCTAAAAAAAGATTTGATTTTTCACAGAAAATTAATAAACTATTGCATCAAATTGCTCAAATGAATGAAGTGCTCGTGGCCCGTCACAAAGTTCTGGCTTCAAAACGGGCAAATTAATTAGGCAAGGAAGCAGCAGATTAGAAGTAGCAATTCTTTGAGACATCTTCAACATTTTTCAGAGTCCAGAGCACTTTTTAAGTGCTTTTCTATTATCTTATATCGTTGCTTATTTACAACTTAGCAATAGAGGGAAAGTTCATTTGCGCTTGATAATTCACAAAAGTTTGTACATGCATACTAACATAATGGAGTTCAAATATAGTTATGAACTTCACGATGACTTTCTTCTCATTGTTATTTGTCTTGCTCCAAAAAAATAAATAGATTTCCATTCTGTTTCCACAATTAAAGGAAATATTTCTTTTCCACTGCTAAGTTTGAAGGAAGCCTGGGTAACAAATTTCCTTGTTGAATTCTGTTGACTGAAAGCATGAGTTGCCACACAATTTTACTCTTCCAACAAGTCAGACAGGAATGTTTGACCAACTTTTGCATTTTTTGATTCATGTAAATTCTCTCAAGTATATAAATTGACTCCATGGAGCAGTCAATTCACACGCCAAACATACAGAAGAATGGAAGATAAAACCTCTCACGTTGATGTATTGGGCGTATAAGAGAAGCTTCAAAAGTGACCAATCAGGACAAATCCTGCCCAAGAATCTATGGAGCCTGGCAGAATGCACCTATAATCCATAGTCTCATATGTGATGCTTGGGGTTTGGCATTTTATCATGTAATGATCTCACAAGAATCTATTACTTGGTGCAAATGGGTAAATCTTCCCACACCTTCACAAACTGCTCAGAATTTGTGCTGGACATATAGATTGAATAATTTCCAAATGGAAGCTAAATAAAATTAACTAAATACTTAAAAGGATCAAACTTTTGGTTTTATTCAAGTACCTGTAGGCATAAGAGCAATTGGAAACAGCATAATGAAAAGTAAAGCTTAACACTAGAAAAAGTTGATAACCATTACAGCACGGCTTGTTGAGGCAAGCCTATCATGCCATCTCTAAACATCAGATACCAGGTATGGTTAGGTATGTCTCTCTCACATACAAATGAAAGCAATTCCAGAGCAAGGGATAATCATCCATTATCCTTTAGTATAAGATATGATCAGACAAAGCCATGAAACGTCAATAGATCCACATGTTTTATGCAAAGCTTCAATTCCAACTAAAAATTTGAATACTATACTTAATGGCTACACATTGAATTTCCTAACTTTCTTTACTTCCTGTTGCAGAAATTTCATCCAGTACTTAAAATTTAAACATATGAATTGTTCATCAGCAAGAAGTTGCCATGCCCAGAGAAGAGAAAAAGAGAAAATGAATAAGAAAAACCATTCGCAAAATTGACGTAAATTTCCGTCATAAATTACTGAAAAACATCAGGAAGACAATTGAAGTTTTCAAAGAATTTTACTCATTTGTTCTCAAAGGAGCACTAAGAAATATTGCAAGCAAAACTTAATTGGAAGATAAATACTGTGAGCAGATTTAGATCTAATTTTTAACCAAGGTATTACATTACCTACATATTATGGCACATTGAATATGGTGTTTCAATCTCTCATCCTAGCTCTCTGATCCACTCTTTCCATGAACAGGATGACGGATATCAAACTGATCCACATACACCAATGGAGTAGCCGTCTCATTCCTGATCCTCTTAATCTTGGGGCTCAACAATCCCCTATGACCAAATCCATAAAGCTTAAGCACTTGATTATCTGCAAAATTGAATGCTCTCTCCATGCTCTTCAAGCACCTCTCAACTGAGTAATCCCCATAACTACCGCAAGGCTTGCAACCGACAAAGTGAGTCACAAACGGCCACCTCTCATCACCCAACCCTGGATGATACTTCTCCATCATTTCCTCATACCTATCAACCAACCCAGCCCAATATCCGTGCAAATAATACTGGTTCTCCAGAAACACCTTATCCATCCACTGATCCTTCTGTGACAGCAACAAGTAAATTAACGCTGACTGATCATCAGCCTCAAATGCCGGCCTTCCTTTCAAATTAGCTGTCAAAATCTTCCCAGCGTCCTCTCTTATCGGCCCTTTAGGCCCCATCGGTGCCCACGCATCAAGCAAATCCAATGACCACTGACAATTCCTAAACAAGAAACTCCCAGTATTCAAAGCAATCCACGACTTCTGATTAAACATCAAATCGGGATACCCATGAACCACCAAGTTATAATTATCATATTTGCCAACAGGAATCTCAAACGTTATATCAGTAAACATAGCATCACTATCCATCCACCAAATCCACTCAACTTCGGGATGAGACAACATCAATCTCCTAATCAAAGGCAATTTGGCCCAGTACCCAGCTAACTCCTTATCCAAATGAGCCATATTATAAACAATCTCAATCCCATGAATCCTACAATAATCAATCTTGTTCTTAACCGATTTCAACAAGTAATGATCACCAATAGGGTTATCGCAAGGCTTAGGCGGGGACCCAGTAACAAGTAAAATCCTAGGCTTACCTTTAACTTGACTTGGAAACTCAGGGTTTTCACTAAGCCAAGTTTGACGATCCTGATCCCACGTGGATATTTTTGGACCAAGAGTGTAGGTCACATTCGAGTTGATCTCGGAATCCGCCGGGTCATCCGGGTCGTCGTCGGACCGGATCTCGGCGAGGATCCGGTTCGTCTCTTCGATGAGGTTCTGGTTGACCGCATCGGCATCGGAGCTTCCCAAGTTGACACCAATAGTGCCACGCAAGACCAAAATCGTGACGAAGCCGCAGAGAATGGTGATCTTGATGTTGTTGAAGGTCTTCTGGATCTGCCTGCCGCGGGGCATCATAGCTCGGGCGCCTGACCTACCGTTGGCTGCGGTTATAGGGAGCACGGCGGCGCCGCCCGAGGAGGTTCTCTTCTGAGGGGAGAAATGGTCTTGGCCCATGTGTGTAATGAAGGTAAGAAGATTCTATATGAAGAGAGAGATCTATGCTAGCGTATGCGTATGCGTTGCGCGCTGCTAGTGCTTTTCTTTGATTTTATTTTATTTTATTATTCTCTCTCTAATCCTAACACTAGTAGTTTACTCCACGTCGAGTTCATTTTCCTTTCATGGAATCTGAAACTCGGCTGGTTTTTTTGGCACAAAAAGGGATCTTGATTCTTGCTTGTGTTGTGCTGGTGTCTGAAAATGGGCTTTGTTACAATTTTTACAAGAAGTAAAAGGTTGTAAGAAAAAAGGGCATCCGCATCATCACGGATTCAGACAAAAAAACTCAAAACTCAAAAGAGCGTGTGTTTGTGTTTTCGTTTTGAGAATTGAGTGGGACTGGCTAAAACATGCGTCCAAACACCGGCTCTTAGTTTGACGTTCTGTTTTTCTTTTCATTCTTGCTTTTATTTTATTTTCTTAATATATTTCTCAAATGTTTTGTTTTGGTCATTTTGGTTGAACCTTTAAAGCATATTATATTAATTGAGGTGCCGGATCAAAAATTCATTCATTTAATTAATTGGACATTATTAGTTACTCTCTGTTGAGAAAATTATATCAAGTTAATTTGTTGATTGAGTCTGAGTGAGCAAAAATAATAAATGTAAAACGGTAATGTGTAATGATGAAAAAAGATTAGATTTAGATTCGAAAAATTTTGGAATTTGGTTTTAAAAAAATTTAGTTTTTACTTAGAATTGGGTTCAATTTTTTTACATAATCCAGATTCGGCTTTTTTTAAATTTTGAATTCAATTTTTTTATATTTTTTCTAAAAAATTTAAATTAATTCTTAATTATATATATGTATGAATTTAATAATTATTTTATAAAATAAATATTTTAAATTTTTAAATTTAAATTTAAATCGAATGAATCCAAATTCATATTCCAATTTTTTCATCCATAATAATAATAATGTGTTAAGACTTAACAAAGTGTAGTACAGTTATAGCGTTATAGGTGTTGGCTTGGACCGTGACCCAATGGATCACATCTTGATCATGATTGTTGTAATTCAATACAATATTAATAAATAAAATAATAATGGCCATGTGCCGAGTGCCAGCTCTTAAGTCTTAGATCTGAACTAGTTTGAGGTTTCTCGTTATTTTGTAATTACTATGTTGGTAGTCTACAAGTGAGACTTGTTAAGTAATTGTAACACAAAAAAGCTATTAACTATGTTATGTTGACGTTTCCGCGTATTATGGGCTGTCAAATTGCATGCACCGTCACCATCGCCAACCACTCCAACTCCATTGCCCGTAATAGTGGTGTCCAAACTTAAAATAATAAAGAATCTTAATTCTGTTTTAAAGTGTTTAAGTTTAAGATAGCATTTGTTTTTTTTAACCGAATGCTGCCGAATAGAATTGAATAAAATTGGATGATTAAATTTAAATTATTTTTTTATTTAATATTTTAATATAAATATTAAGTTATTTTTTTAATTAAAAATAAATTGAAAGCTAATCTTTTTACATTTGTACCCTTACAAGCTTTTAATGTTTAATTAATAATAAAATTTAAAAATATATAAGTAAATTAAAAATTTATTAACATATTGTCATTAATTAAATTATTTAAGAAAAAAGACATTGACCAGCAATAATTGGTGGTTGACCATCCATTGATTTGTATTTATTGATGTTGACCAGCGATCGTTGACGGTGTTGACCAATAGTCATTGACTAACATTGGCCAATATGGACAGGTTGTTGATAGAGGTTAATTGAAATTTATATATTTTTTTAAGTAAAAAGGAAGTGATTTTTCATTTTTATTCTTTCTACCATTAACTTAACAAATTTCTTTACTGAATAAGGGATAACTAAATTTTTTGAAACTTTAGAAGTTTGCATGTCCCTTTTCTTAAATTTTAAGGGTTTAAATATCCGTTTTCCCTCTAATTTATAGCACACAAAAAAAGACACAAACAATAGATGTACTTCAAGAAAAACGAAGATAAGAATAATTTTACATAAGAAATAATAATCCAATCATTCATTAAAAAAATAATAGATACAATAAATAATGTCTCTTCATCTTTATGCATATTTAAAAAATATATCACATAATAAAATTAAATTTATCTCCTAAATTTATTATGATTATTTTAGAACTAAAAGAAAATCGTAGCGTTGAGTTTAGTTCATTTATAGTGAATAGAGAATAGATGATTCACCTGCAAAATAATTAACATCTTAATTAGTTAAGTTGAAAAAGAAAGAGATTACCAAAAAAAGAAAAAGTACATGCTCTCCCTAAAAATTGGACCGACCACGGGCCTAGACCCATCTCTAAAAATAGCCTAAAGTCATGGGCCCAAGTTCCCCTCGAGAGTCAAATCAATGGACAAGTTACACTCTGGGTTCATTCTCTCCAAGCCATTCTAGGTGCCTATTACCAAATGCTCTCACGCTAGACTGAATTTGAGGGCACCCCGAATACATTTCGTAGGCTGTTCAGGCTCCCTGTGATAAAATATTCTCGAGCAAGACCAAACCATAGGTGACACGAACTAAACTCAGACTACCACCCTTCTTCATGTAAGAAATGATTCCAAGAATCACAGAGGAAGGTCAATGCATGTCTCCCATAAGATAAGTGGCCACAATATCTGGAGCATGCCACCCAAAAAATACAAGTGGTCATAATTTTGAGATTTCAATCACTCGTCAATTAAGGGAGAAATAGCCTTATCCTTTGCCCACAAACTTCAAAGTTAGCATGAATAAGATATGGCTATAAAAAGAGAACTTGATCAACAGTAATAAATAATGACATCTCTCCCAGTTGAAATAATTTTTTTGCAAACATCATCTTCAGATCATTGACTTAGGTATTGGAAGGTCGTCGCTAAAACTACCATTGATAGGATCATAATGAGCCTTTCCTTTCTTGTAGGGAAAAATAAGAACAACCAAGTTCAGAGTCTATTTTTAGTGTAGCCCAGCCCAACAAAGCCCATATTCATTCTGTTAAATATAAATTTAAAACTCGTTGAATTAGATTTTCTAATCAACAATACATATATAATAAAGATGTGGATGGAGATGTAAATATATCGTATAAGTATGAGATATTTTAGAGAGAAAAATTAATTAAATAATCATACTTTTTATATTCAACTAAAAAATTTCACTTTTAATTCAATTAAAATTGACTTAAAAATCCTATTAAATTAGAAAACAAACAAACTTAATGATTGACTAAATGAAACTAAACCATATTCAACAATAAGTATAAAAAAATACACTCTCTCTCTCTCTCTCTCTCTCTATATATATATATATATATATATTGTATTTATGACAAAATTATCAAACGATTGAAATAAGCATGACCCAAATTCAAAGCTTTTAGTACATCAATTTATTAATGACACAATTAATTATTTACATATTTGTGTGGTGTTAATTTATTTATGATTTAATAGATTGTCTTATATTTATCAGATTTTTATTTTTATTTTAAATGTTTAGTTATATTTAAATTATACTTCTCACATTTTAAAACGTATCTAATTGTACATATATTAAAATTAGTTAGAAATTGAGCATATAGTACCATAAATTTATTTAAAAAATAAAAATAAAAATATGTTAAGCTAGTGACACAATTTCTATATGTTTAATAATCATGTGGAGTTAGAATTGTTTTAACATGATTAATAAATGAGTTGGATTCAAGTTAACTCAAAGTATTTTTATACTTTTATTTTACACGATACACTTACTTGAATTGTCACTAGTAGTCCATAGGTTTATTCACTGAGGGATATTTGGTCATGAAAGATTGAAATGAAAAAAATTGAATAAATTTGTGAGGATTTGATAGGATATAATAAGATAAGGATAATATTTGATTAATTATAGTATAGTCTAGTGTTTGATGTTATATAATGTTGAAGTATTACGTTATGCTATCCAATTTGTCACCATTTTAGCATCAACTAAGTCACAACTCTGATACCAGTTTGTTGGAGGAAAATTAGCCTTATCACTAATCTCTCCATGAGATTAGCCATTTGCACTAACTCATTTGTTAGGGTTCTATGTGCCCTAATACCAACATGATTTAGTATTTAGCACTTTAAGAACCATATATGCATGCATAAGACTTAACTCACAAACAATCAAAAACATAAAAGATTAAAACACTAATAAAGATAAAGAAATAAACCACAAGACACAAAATATACGTGGTTCAGTAAAATGCCTATATCTACAAGGGATCTATGATCTAACTTCTTTTATTAATCAGATCACTAAGTATGTAGTAACCAGTATTCACAACCGGTAAGAATATGTATTTATATATATATATACATATTTTATTTGTACGTGGGTGATACTTGATTTAGGTATTGTTATTAGTAGTGTTTGTATAAGTTAAGGACATACTATTAATATTGGGTTTATTTGCAAGACTTTAGATTTATTTTAGAGACCAAATTATAATACTTTAAAAGTTTTGGGGGCTACTTTGTAAATACTATAAATTAGCCTCTTAGTATAAAAATACATATTTAAAATCCTAATTCACTCATTTTGGTCGAGCTACCTCTTTTAGAGTGAGAAAAGAGAGAACGAAATGGGAGAGAAAGAGAAGAAGAAGAAAAAAGTTGAAATTTAAACATTAAGTGGTATATTATAACCCATTCTTAGATTCTTGGTGTTAAATTAGTTAATTCTTTTAAGTTTTGATTTTTGAAAATATGTACAATTGAGGATTTGATGTGAATTTTGTAAGATACTATGAGAAATTGATGATGATCTATGTAGATAGCTTGATAAATCATGATGAATTGCAGGATTTAGATTTATAAATTGTTGTGATTCGATTCTGGCTTTGAATTTTGAGTATATGAAATAAGACATGTTTAGAATCATTTGAGACTTTGAATCGATTGAAAATTCTAAAAATTAAATTTTTAATGAATTTACCAAAATAACCCTAAAATTTTAAAAATTTCCTGTGTTAACAGTATGATACAGAGACAAACAAATTTTGGATCTACTAAATGATCTTAAAAAATTACGAATTTATGGAGTACCATAATTTTATATGTCTAATATGATATACTCAGAATTGAGAATTTAGATCAATGTGGTTAAATTGTTATGATTTTCTAAAAAGTGTCAGCTTATTGCAGTATTTGATTAACAGATTTTTAAAGCTATAGAATAAAATACTTTTAAAATACTTTTGGCAGTAATTTTGAAGTAAATATTTATCATGAATTGAGATATGTGTTAAGAGTAATTCTGTGATAGTTTTATAATTTTTGAGTTAATATATGATTTTATAAAATTAGGAGATTAAATATTATTCAGTAAATATCTTAATCCTGTTAGGTTAGTAGTCTGGATTCGATGGTGTTTATGGAATGAATTGTGTAGGAATTATCATATAATATTCATATATAAGAAGGATATATGAGTCAAGAATGATATATTCTAATTTTGGAGTAATTGGACATCATTTGATGTATAAGAAAATTTTGTTAAGTGTAAGTGGTCAGAATGACAGGTTTTGAAAAATCAAGTAATTAAACCAATTCGATATGATAAGTGCAATATGTGTAATTTTGTAAGCTATTTAAAGTATTTTGTATGAATGTTGAGGCTCATGAAAGGATTAATCTCCATTGATTGGTTAAGGAGATTTAAGCCTTGTAGCTGAAAGTGCTAAGAGGTAAGTATACTAGACTTTTACTGAAATCACAATAAGCACAGCAATTGTCTATGTATGATTTTGTAAATGTGCTTAGAAATATGTTTATGTTATGCCAAAGCATATTTGATATGAAATGTGAAAGACATATGTTTATGAATGTGAGCATTGACATTGAGCATAGACATACATGTGTTTATAAAAGTGAGCTTTCAAATAAAATGTATTTAACAAAGAAAGCTTTTGAAGTGGAAAATGTCCATGAGATACGTTTTGTATTTTGAGGATGTTTGAACTCACTGTTGACTTAGTAGACATTTTATGTGATTTGTGAAGCCTTTATGTGTGGCCTTTCCTTCGGGATTAGTATATGTTATGTGTTCCGTATGTAGGGAGGATCCTATTGGTACCTAAAGGAAGAGTGAGTCATCACATTCGTGCGGTGGCGTGTTGGTGCATGTGAGAGGACTCACCGATGATCAGGGTGAAGGTTTGACTTTTACCTTCGGGTATGAGCATTATATATGTGTAATTTAAAATCTCACTTGTACTATTCGTCTCATACGGTATGTCTCCTACGAGTGACATTTGACTCATTATGTGATATATGATATGGAAGTCCTACTAAGTAGTAGTTGAGTGATGGTATTCCTATTATATATTTTGAAAGAATGTGTAAGCGTTTACCTGACATGTGATTTGATAAGATTAGAATTTTGATTTATCACAGCATATCATACATATGCATTGTGTACATATATATATGTATTTGATATATATGAAAAATTAGTATGCTTACTGAGTTTTATACTCATTATAGTTTATGGTGATTTTAGGTAAATAAGGTACATGTGTGCTTAGCGCGGATTTGACAAGGCTTCTGCTATTCCTTGAGTTCCCTAAGTTGCTAGGTTGCTAAGTGTTTCATTTGGGGACACGTGGGATAAGATATTTAATTTTTCTCTATTGAATAAATACTTATATATTATTTTATTTTGTGTGGTTAGATTTGGTTTAAGTTTCACCAAATGTGGTTATTGGTTGATTTTAAGTAAGAATTTGCAATGAATATATTCTAAGCTTTCGGTAACAAAGTTGCTACTGGTGACGTAGTAGAGTGTTAATCTCTGAGAAAACTCTGCATATCTCCAGTTTACTAATTGTTCCAGTTATAATTCAATTGTTATAATTCTGAAAGAAATTGAAATGAATGTTTAAATATTATCAATAGAAGTTTATGTTTATATGTTAGGTTATGGGTTGATTTTAGTGTTGAACTTACTAGCAACTTGCTAAGGATTCTTATGTTGAATTAAAGTTTGAAATTTTGTGTAATATTATTTATGAGTGCACATTATTGAATGAATGTAAGTGATGTCGTGTGTCGGATCTTTTAGGTCTGGGGCATAACAAAGTATCTTTTAGATCACCACGGTATTACAGACCTCTTAGTATCTTAACTTATAAACCTCTAAGTATCTCCTAGATCACCATGATCTTAAGATCTCTTAGTATCTCACATATTCCATAAGAGATTTAACTCAAAGAATACAAAAATAGAGTCATCTCAAAAGTATCTTTTGGGGCCTTTTTTTTTTACATAAAGAATAAAGACACCCTTAAAAAAGTACACCTTAATGTACCATGCACTTAGTGTCTACCTAACTCTTCTATTCTCTTTTATGCTTACATGTTGATGTTTTAGATGCTTGGCTATCTCTAAAGGCAAAGTCTTTAGAAACTATAAACCTAGTTGGAATAAGAATCCATGATTGTAGGAGTCCAAATCCCACTTAAAGAAGTTAACTGAACCAAAATAAGAAATATATATAAGCTGCAGATGAACAGTACCTGCCTGTGAACAATGTTCACCACATGAGCAGTACCCATTTTTCTACCTTTTCATTTTGCTCCTTTCTCGTATAATCTTTATGTACTAAATTTCTTGCTGACTCTTCATTTGGTATCTATCTCAATTCATACTTATACAAGATTATTGAATCGCTAATTTCTAACATACCCCTCATTGATTCAAAATCTCTCTTTATGAAGCTATCTAACATTATTTCTTCATTAACCAACACCTTCTAATGTTGTCTCTAATTATGTCCCAGACTTAACTAAAACTTGTGACTACAATCTCTAAAAATTCCTACATGCTGATTGTCTAGAGTAGTCCCTATATTGTGATCTCTCATGTCCCTTAGACACCATGACCACAGTCCTTTAATGGTTGAAAATCTATTCTTGCCATTACTACCTTTTTCACACATTCTTTTTTGATCCCTACCACAACGTAAGATAATTTTAAAGCTACTCTATGGTTTGCATCATATCAATAACTTATGTTAAACTATACAAGCACTTTCCTTAAGCACATAGCCTCATTTTGTGCTTCTCACCCTCGATCTTTTTTAATCCTTTTTAGTATTCCTTATTTTGTCTTCCATGAATATCCCTACTTATTCTAGTAGTTCTAAGTCCACTAAGTTTTATGAGATTAGAAATAAATCTCACATTAGTCACTCCCTTACCTTTCTATTATATAGTCTCAATCTTATTCTACTAATTCTCTATGACTTACCAAAAGTCATATCTCAACCCTTAATTGATAATAATTTTCTACGACTCATATAGAGATAATACCGTAGAACCAAATAGTTCATTCATCAGAGACAGATTCCTTTAGAAGCTCTCATACTATCAAGGTCTTTACCTAGTCATCTTACAGACTTACAAATCCACATTCTCTTTTAACTTGGCTTTTCTCTCTGGATTATCAGTTATTAAGTACCCTAGACACCTTTTTTTATTTATCTGCCCTTCAATCTTGATTGTTCTTTTTTTTATTTTTTTATTTTGTATCCAATCTAAATAATTCTTCTAACTTGGACCTAGATGACGTCGTCTTCTTAATAGTCTCTTCAAAGACAGTCTATAACCCAAACTCCCCAATAAATCCATTACTTTTTCATCTACTAGAAAATTATCTTCCCATTGAATTTCTTTCTTTTATTTATGAGTCTCCATGGTTGATAACATTTACTCTGCAATCTGACTCTGCCACGTATGCTCTGCAATCTAGACCTCAACCTTAGCTCTAATACCAATTTATTTAAGTGTTAATTTATACTCTTCAATTTAACACCATTTTAGCATCAATTAAGCGTTAACTCTGATACTAGTTTTTCACACGACACAATTACTTGAATTGTCACTTGTAGTCCATAGGTTTATTCACTTAGGGCCATTTGGTCATGAAAGATTGAAATGAAAAAAATTTGAATAAATTTGTAAGGATTCGATAAGATATAATAAGATAATGATAATATTTGATTAATTATAGTATAGTCTAGTGTTTGATGTTATATAGTGTTGAAGTATCACGTTATGCTCTCTAATTTGACACCACTTTAGCATCAACTAAGTCACAGTTATGATACTAGTTTGTTGGAGAAAAATTAGCCTCATCACTAATCTCTCCATGAGATTAACCTTTAGCACTGATTTCCTTGTTAGGGTTTTATACGCCTTAATACTATTATGATTTGGTTACCCTATGCGTGTGCAGAAGACTTAACTCATAAAGAATCAAGAACATAAAACAACACACCAATAAAGATAAAAAAAACCACAAGACATAAAATATATATGGTTCAGCAAAATGCATACGTATACGGAGGATTCATAATCCAACTTCTTTTATTAATTAGATCATTAAGTATCTCTTAGATCATCACGATCTTACAGACATCTTAGTATCTCAACCATTAGATCTTTAAGTATATACCAAGATCGAGCCCTCTTAAAAAGATGTTATGGTGCTCCTTTTATTTACATAAAAATTTAAGAAACCCTTAAAGGTTACACCTTAGTACACTACGCACTTAGTACCTACCTATTTCTTCTATTCTCTCTTATGTTCATATCTTGATGTTTTAGATATTTGGCTATCTTTAATGGGTTTACAAGGGTTTATATAGTGCTTACAATGGTTTATATAATGCTTACAAAGTCCTTAGAAACCCTAAACTTAGTTGGAATACGAGTCCATAATTATAAGAGTTCAAATCTCACATAAAGAAGTTAATTGAGGCCAAATAAAAAATACTCATAAATTATCGCGTGAACAGTTTCCGCCGCGTGAACAGTATCCAATATTCTGCCTATTCGTTTTACTCTTTCCTCGCATAAACTTTGCATGTTATATTTCTTGTTGACTCTTTATTTAGTATCTATCTCAATTCATGTCCATATAAAATTGTTGAATCCTCAATTTTCATCACATAGGATTAGAATAGACTAATTGATTTTTTTTTAGAAAATCAAATAATTAAATATATTTAACATTAATAAGTAATTAAGGATAAATACTTAAATTTATAATATTAATTATTATTAATGTAATTAAATATAGTAAATATATTTTGTAAATATACAAGTAATATTTTAATAAAATATATTATTTAATATTATTCTTAATTACAAAATGTTTATTATGAATTTTATTTAAATAATAATTTGAATTATTTATGTATATTCAATATTATTTAATTATTAAATTATCATCACAATTTTAATTATTAAATAATTTAATGTATTATTTAAAACAATTTGTAATTTTAAAAAATAATTATTAATATAAATAACTCATCCCATGTCTTTACATTGTTATTTTTTATGGATTTATATTTTATTTTACTATTTTATAATTATTTTTAATAAATTATAATCCTTTAATATCGCATTACAATTACATTTTATTGCTATTCATAATGATAATAATGTCGGGACCTTGCACGTATATTTGATTTTAGAGTTGAACTAATTCAATTCCTCAGTGGAGAAATCTATCCAGCTTCTCAATTGAAGAAGTGGGAATCCAACCATGGCCTTCAATATGAAAGAAGGAGCAAAATAAGTTGAATTAGCATATACTCAAATTGCAATATGTGATAATTAATTGTAATAAGCTAATAAATGAACCTTCCACTTCAATTCATTTTCATTATGTTCGTTTTGGTCAAGTGGGTAAAAAATTTACGGTACATTTTATCTCAACTTGAGTTTAAATTCTCACTCGAATTAATATTACAAATATGATGTTAGAAGTTTGAATAACAAAATTATAACGAAAACATTATCCTGAAAGGACGGCAAATCCTTGATTAATTTATTGAAAAGTTACCATCAAGTTAATACAAGAATTGGGAGATAAAAGGAGAACAAATGGATGGAATTGAAATGGGGTATGTCTGTCCGAGCAGAGCAGCAACCAACCAACAGCGGGAGATGCAATTATGAGAACTTTGTTGTGATGCTGATAGAGGCTTAGCAGTCCAAATTCATCTGGGTCCTCTTTTCTTGCAATTTTATGTTTGTGAGGTCATCTGAGCCCGCATTTTTTTACTCGGGCAATGAAAATTGGCCCTACATGCTGACATACTCTTCTCTGCCTCTTGAATTTATGGAGAGCACGTTCTGTTTGTTTAATGGCCACCAAATTCTAACTGCCTTCTCTTTTATTTTATCTTTCTTCTTCCAGCACATCTGGGTCAATTTTTGTGTTGGTATCAACCGAGTCCTTTTCGTGACTCTTATTTCTTTTGGACCGTTTCCAAGCGTGATATTTCAGAGCACAAAGAAAATCCTATGGAATCTTTACAAGACCATAGAGAGCCTCAAAGGAGTTGGTTAACAATTTTCAGGTACATCATCCATAATAAAATATATAAGTGTTGAAGCAGAAGTAGTTCGCACATAAATAATATAATGCAGCAAATAATTAATAAATAATTTAGAAAGAGAAAAGATAGAAGAAATTACATATAAATTTATATGATTCAACAATTGTCTATATTTATGATGAATTAAAATATCACTTTTTTATTATTAAATTATAAGACATTTACAAAATATATTTTTTACAAGAATTTCAAAGTTCACAAACAACTCTCAACAATTTCTCACTCAATTATATTTGATTATAATTTAAATTTTTTTTCTTATATGTAGTTATGTTGTGATTACAAGTCAAAATAAAGTCCTTATATAGGTTGTAAACGTCATAGGGAAACCCTAATCTGAGTGAGAATAAGATTGGGGTGTCTTAGCGCACTTAGGAGAACTTAGGGGAAGGTTATCGTGCTGTGCGCCGCAGCTCCCAAGTCTGGAAAGCTAGTGCTGCAACGCTTAGACCCGGTGTCGCCGACGATGTTGTTTCGCCTCCGTTTCACTTCCTCATGTCCCTTGATCACTTGGCTCGATCCAAAACCTCTTCTAAAATGATTTTCAATCAACTTTCTCACAAATTCCCTATTTAATTCAAAATCATCCTTGAAGCTTCCAAGATATTTCATCTCCACATCTTTGTCACCCTCATATAGTAGTGACTTTGGTTAAATTCTTGCATAGGACGAACTTAACCGAGGATAGTGACTTAATCGACATATCAGTAAGATTTTCAAACGACGCAATCTTCATTAGACTAATTTCGCCACTTTATACAATCTCTCGAATGAAATAGAGCCACACATTAATATATTTAGACCTCTCGTGAAACACTTGATGCTTACTTAAGTGTATGGCACTTTGACTATCACAATACACTCTAGTGTTGACATCTTAATAGCCAATATCTTTATACATATATCTTTTAATCACATGGCCTCTTTAATAACTTCTCCTACAACTATTTACTTTGCCTCTATGATTGATAGTGCTACCACGTGTTGTAGAATCAAACTCTAGCACACACTATACCCAAATACCATGAATACCTACCCAGTCAAAGATCTACTCTTATCGAGATCACCTGTATAATATGAGTCAACTTATTCTCTTACTATTTTACCCAAATTCTCAGCCCTTTTATACAACAAACCATGATCCGACGTTCCTTTGAGATATCTCAATATCTATTTCACTGCAAAGTCAGTGATCTTTCCTTAAATTTTTCATGTATCTATTCATGATACTCACTGCTTGTGCTATGTTAGGTCTTGTGCAAACCATCGCATACATGATGCTCCCAACAACGCTAGTGATAAGGGTGTAAAAGTACTAGTATGATTTATACCCAATTTTTGTATTTTACTCAAAATCATAAATATTTGGCTATTTAATTGTGGTTTTTGATCATAAATAGATGCACGACAAAAATTGTAATGCATAGGAACAAACGGGAGGCGAATTGAACGTCAAACAAAGAAGTTACGCTCAAAATACGAAAGGGGCATCAGGGCTGGGCGCCACAAACAGTGGCATATGAACAGTTTTGAAGACAAAAATTTATAAATAGAAAGCCAAAAATCCTAAGAGGAAAAAGAGAGGAGAAAAAAAAAAGGCAAAAACTTAAAGAGAAAATTCGCAACACAAAATCAAATATTGAAGAACCAAGATCAAGATTCAAGTTTTAAGTCAAGATTGAGGGAGAATCACATCAAGGAGTCACTTTGATTAGTTTTTTTTTCTCTTTCTTTATCATTATGTTCTTTTTCTTGTTGATCTTTATGAATTGGTTTGATACTTTTGATTTTGTGATGGGTTAATTTGTTTATCTACGGTTAGATTATGTGAACCTAGTATGAATTTGGATTGTGTTAAATTTTAGTTTATAAACTTGATACATTCAATTGATTCATTCTATCTTGTGTTTAATGCCTTCATTATACCTGATCAATATTTTGAATGATTGAGAAACCATGATGAACTCAACGGAGGGATTCATGTGTTTAGCTTAGGGTAATTTGATGCATGATCATAGTGTAACAACTATGAGTTCCATCTAGGATAAACATATACCTAGGTGGCATGTATGGTATAATTTAGACTTGATCTTAATGAATTACATTCTGATTTGATTACCATAGACATATAGGTGATTATTAGAATATGTAATATAGTCACTTGACCATCGACAGAGACTTGTGATGAGATTAGTGTCTAACCCAATCAATTGGTATTGAGGGATTAACTAAGTGGTTAATGAGTCCAATAAAATATTAGGGGATGAGTCAAAATCCTACATTATCTTTATTTGTGAATTCCACTCTTTGCTTTTGTTTAGTTAATTAATAGAATTAGATTAGTTAAATAAATTCCAGATTTTAGTTTTTTTGAATAAAAGTTAAGTAAGTACAATTTTAGTATTTGATTTATAGAATTAGATCGTATAGTCCATATAGGATCGATACTTAGACTTAAAACCCTATATTACTTGATACGATAGCGTGCACTTGCGCTTAGTTACTATAGCATTCCAATCAGCTAGCATATAGTACTTTATTCATCTGCAGTTTATACTCTTCAGATTTTGGCGACTGTGTTGTTAAAGGTTTGAAATGCATGGTCAAGGGTATGGAGACAGCCTTTGCATTAGACATAATAAACTTCTCTAGAATCTTGAGATCTCTACAGTGATAAAAAGATAACGTCTCTTCTTTCCTTTAAAATATCTATATCTAAGATCTTCTTTACTGCTCCTAAATCATTTATCTCAAACTCCCCACTCAACTACTTCTGCAATTTATATATTTATTCCATATCTCTATATGCAATCGGTATATCATCTACATACAAAAGTAAATACATACGTATCCTACTACTTAGGCTCGTAAAGTACACAGCCGTCATACTTGCTTCTATAAAACTTACAAGTCATTATCAAATTATCAAATCTCCTATACCATTGTCTAGGAGATTATTTTAACCCGTACAATGACTTCTCCATGCCGGGTTCTACAAACCCTTGTGGCTGTGATATATATATATCTTCTCCTCTAGCTCTCCGTGTAGAAAGCTGTTTACATCCATCTGCTTTAGATGTAAGTTAAAGTTTACACACATGGCTAAAAGAATCATAATAGATTTGTGCTTAGTGACTGAAGAGAAAATCTCATGAAACTCAATCAATCTCTTTGAATAAAATCTTGTGCTACAAGCCTAGCCTTAAACCTCGTAGAGTCTACTCCCGGTATCCCTTCCTTAACCTTGTACACCCACTTGCACCAAACTAGTTTCTTTTGAAGCTTGTCTATCAATACCCATATATTATTTTTTATAAGAGAACTAATCTCTTCTTCTATACCATGTTGCCATTTATTCCTATTGTCACTCCTTATAGCCTCATTATATATATTAGGCTCATCATACTTAAGAGTATATGCCTAATATGTAGAATTGAAAGTATAAACAACTAAATCTGTTTGAATATACCTTATTGGTGGATTTATAATTCTCTTTAGCCTATCTTTGGCTAGTTGGTACTCTTCAAATTCCATTTCAGAAGTCTTAGTCTTACTTTGGGTGAACTTGGAGGAACTTACTAGCACCTTTTGCTGAACTTCAAGAGTTGCCCTGTTAAAGTGTTGATCTGAGGGCATATTAGACTACTCTTAGACTCCACTTTAACTTTAACTGTTTTAAGTGTTGAAACTTTCTTGTGCACAGGTTCTTCTTTCTTATCTTTTTGGAGCTCTTTTAGCATTATCGTCTCATCGAATGTCACTTTTCTGCATATGATACTTCTGGGTGGCTGCAACTATTTGCACCACACCTTTTATCTTTTCACATCTTTGGGATATACTATATATATCCCCTTCATAGCTCTAAGCTTCAATTTGCCTTACTTCACATGCACGAAAGCTGGACAACTAAATATCTTGAGGTGATGATACTTGGAAGAGCTACCAAACTACCTTTCTTTTGGGGTCTTGAAGTCTATCGCTGAAAAAGGACTTCTATTGATCAAATATGTTGCTGTTATTACAGCCTCACCCAAAATGTCTTGAACATATTTGCATTAGTCAATATATATCTAACCCTTTTAAGCAAGGTCTTATTCATCCTTTTTGCTTGACTATTCTGCTCTACCAGGAGGTTTCGGGACCTTGGAGAAAAATTTTCAAATTGCCTCATGGGCACAATTACAAATCCACCAAAAACCCATTGGTTTGTTAAATGTTAAAGGTTTTTATAATGGGTTGTTGTCTTTTCTTGACTATACAGCGGAAACACAATTCATCCCACTTCTAACACAACGAATTCTTATTTCTGCTCCAACTGTTGATCAACTGATTGATCAATTGCAGTTTTTTATTCCTCTATCTAATCCAACATTGTATCAGTTAGATTGGTCTATTCATGACAGTGAGAAGAAGCGCAAAATAGACTTAAATCTCACTTCGTAGCCTCTACTGTATTTTTATTGCTGCTATTGTTGTTGTTGTTGTTTTTCTTTTCAATAAAAGTTATTTCAATAGATGTTTTCAATACTCTACTTTTCTATATTTGACATTGAGAAAATTATCTCAATTTGCTCTATGACATACAAATTATCATTATAAGATATTCGACATCATTCTTGCTAAGCATATTAGTCACAACTAAAAACAAAAATGATATATGGTAACATTAAGATCCACAAAGTACCATTATCTACAACATCAACAATCTTAGCAGCTCTTAGATATTGTGTCATCTTTTCAAAATCATACAAAAATTTAAGCAAGATGTCAAACATTTACACAACAAAACTACAAATACAATCCTAAGGATCTGCTCGGTTCCCTTGACTCGACACTTAAAAGTCTACAGAATCATATTTTAGCTCTGATACCATTAAAAGTTGTCATGCCCCAGACCCAAAAGATCTAACACACGACATCATTTACATTCATTCAATAATATATAAACATTCATTTCAATTTTTGTTTTTAGAATTATAACAATTGAATTATGACTGGGACAATTAGTAAACCAGAGATACACAGAGTTTTCTTAGAGATTAACACTCTACTACGTCACCAGTAGCAACTTTGTTACCGGAAGCCCAGAATATATTCATTGCAAATTCTTACTTAAAATCAACCAATAACCACACTTGGTGAAACTTAAACCAAATCCAACCACACACAATAAAATAATACATAAGTATTTATTCAATAGGGACAAATCAAATATCTTATTCCACGTGTCCCCAAATGAAACACTCAACAACCTAGCAACTTAGGGAACCCAAGGAATAACAGAAGCCTTGCCAAATCCGCTAAGCACACATGTACCTTATTTACCTGAAATCACCATAAACTATAATGAGTATAAAACTCAGTAAGCATACTAATTTTTCATATATCAAATACAAATACATATATGTACACAATGCATATATATGATATGCTGTGATCAATCAAAATCATAATCTTATCAAATCACATGTCATGTAAGCGTTTACACATTCTTTCAAAATATATAATAGGAATACCATCACTCAACTACTACTTAGTAGGACTTACATATCACATATCACATAATGAGCCAAATGTCACTCATAGGTGACATACCGTATAAGAGGAATAGTACAAGTGAGGTTTTTAAATTACACATATATAATGCTCATGCCCGAAGGTAAAAGCCAAACTCTCGCCCTGATCATCGGTGAGTCCTTTCACATGCACCAATACGCCACCACACAAATGTGATGACTCACTCTTCCTTTAGGTACCAATAGGATCCTCCCTACATACGGAACACATAACATATACCAATCCCGAAGGAAAGGCAAAAATCACATAAAATGCCTACTAAGTTAATAGTGAGTTCAAGCATCCTCAAAACACAAAATATATCTCATGAACATTTTTTACTTCAAAAGCTTTCTTTGTTAAACACATTTCATTTTGAAAGCTCACTTTCTTAAATACATGTATGTCCATGCTCAATGTCAATGCTCACATTTATAAACATATTTCTTTCACATTTCATATCAAATATACTTTGGCATAACATAAACATATTTCTAAGCACATTTTCAAAATCATACATAGACAATTACTATACTTATTGTGATTTTAGTAAAAGTCTAGTATACTTACCTCTTAGCATTTTCGGGTATAAGGCTTAATTCTCCTTAACCTATTAATGGAGATTAATTCTTTCATGAGCCTCAACATTCATACAAAATACTTTAAATAGCTTACAAAATATACACATATTGCACTTATTACATCGAATTGGTCTAATTACTTGGTTTCTCAAAAACATATCATTCTGACCACTTACACTTAACAAAATTTTCTTATATATCAAATGATGTCCAATTACTCCAAAATCAGAATATATAATTATTAACTCATATATCCTTCTTATGTATGAATATTGAATCATAATTCCTACACAATCTATTCCATAAACACCATCAAATCCATACTATTATCCTGATATGATCAAGATATTTACTGAACAGTATTCAATCTCCCAATTTTATAAAATCATATATTAACTCAAAAATTATAAAACTACCAACGAAATACTCTTGACACATATCGCAATCCATGATAAATATTTCACTTCAAAATCACTGCCAAAAGTATTTTAAAAATATTTTATTCTATAGCTTTGAAAATCTGTTAATCAAATACTGCAATGAGCTGACACTCTATAGAAAATCATAACAATTTAACCACATTCATCTAAATTCTTAAATTTGAGTATGTCATATAAGACATATAACATTATCATATTCCATAAATTCATAATTTTTGAAGATCATTAAGTAGATCAGAAAGTATTTGTCACTGTATCATACTGTTCACACATGAAATTTTCAGAATTTCACGGTCATTTTGGTAAATTCACTAAAATTTCAATTTCTGAAATTTTCAATCAATTCAAAGTCTCAGATAATCCCAAACATATCTAATTTCATATACTCAAAATTCAAAACCATAATTGAATCACAACAATTTATAAAATTTCTGGATCAAGAGACTATCAAGTAGAAATTCTGCAATTCATCAAAATTTATCAAGCTATCTACATAGATCATCATCAATTCTTACAATATCTTACGAAGTACACATCAAATCCTCAATTATACATATTTCTAGAAATTAAAATTAAAGTAATTAACTTAATTAATACCAATAAATTGAAAAATAGTTGTGATATACCTCTTAAAATCTAAAATTCTAATTTCTTTTTCTTTTTCTTCTTCTTCTTCTCTTTCTCTCCCCTCTATTTCTCTCTTTTCTCTCTCTAAAGAGGTAGCTCGACTCAAAAATGAGTAAATTAGGGTTTCAAAAGTGTATTTTTATACTAAGAGGCTAATTTTTAGTATTTACAAATTTGCCCCCAAAACTTTCAAAGTATTATAATTTGGTCCCTAAAATAAATCTAAAGTCTTGCAAATAAACCCAATGCTAATAGTATATCCTTAACCTATACAAACACTACTAATAACAATACATAAATTAAGTATCACCCACATATAAATAAAATATGTATATAAATACTTATTCTTACCGATTATGGATACTGGTTACTACACTTAGCATCGTAATCTCTTTACCAGCTTAATTCTCAACAAGTGTCTTCTATGTTTTGAACATATCAAATACCTACTCCTTACTCTTCAACACATAGACTCACAGCTTCTTTGAATAGTCATCAATAAATGTAATGAAGTATCTAGCCCCATCATAAGTGACTGTTTATGTTGGTGCCCAAAGATCTGAGTGTATATAATCAAGAGTCTATTTGATTTTGTACTCTCTGATATTAACCCTCACTCTATGTACTTTACCTAGTACACAATGCTCACAAAACTCCAATGGGTAGAACTTATCCTCACCTAATGCCTTTTGATTATATAGCTCCTTTAAGTTCCTTTCTCTTAGGTGTGCTAACCTTAGATACTATAACTTGGTTTATATATTCTCATCAACAATAAAGAATGATGCAGAACCACTCACTGCCTCTCCTTTCAGCACATATACTCATTTGCGCTTTTCACCTCTCATAATAACCATGGAACTTTTCAACACTCTCATAACCCTTCGTCAATCCTAATAGCACATCCATTCTGGTTTAATGTCCCCAGTGAGATTAAGTTCCTCTTAAGGTTAAGAACATACTTAACTTCTAATAACTCCCCCACTCTCTCATCATGCAACTTAAGTCTAATACTATTAATTTTCATCACCTGACATACTATGTCATTACCCATTAACACATTTTCTCCACTAATAGGCTGAAAATTAATAAACCATGACTTATTGGGACACATATAGAATGTACAACCAGAATCTAAAATTCATTGATTAGAGTTCTTATCATCAGTAGCGACTAGAGTCTCTGCGCCATCATAGCTATCATCATATGCCAGGGCAACATCCGTCTCTCTTTTATATTCCTTTACTTTCTTCTCCGGACAATCTTTTATAAAGTACCATTCTTTCTTACAGTAATAGCGCTTCTAATGAGTGCCTATGGACTTTGATATCGAGCCATTCTTCTTTCCATCTTTATACAAGGCTAGTCCTCTTGTAGATAAACCTTTTGCATTAGCCTCTATTTGCTTTCCTAATTTTTTTGAGTTTAACGATAATTTCACATCACTCATGGCTAAACTCTCTCTACTCTATTGTAGAGCAGCATATTAAAGTGCTCATAATTGTGGGGAAGAGAACTCAGTAGAATGATTGCCTTATCTTTATCTTCTATCTTTATATTGATAGCTTTAAGATCAATGATGATCTTGTTGAAGACATCTATATGATCTTTTATCAGCGTCCCCTCAGACATAGACAGCTGATAAAGTTTTCTCTTTATATATAGTTGGTTGGCCAATGACTTTCTCATATTAAAAGTATCCAACTTCTTCCATAGACCAATATTTGTCTTTTCTCCTACAATTTTTCTCAAAACTTCATCGTTCAATGACAGAACGATTATGCTATAAGCCATATCTTGAATATCTTTCTTATCTACTTCAACTTTAGATGACTCTGACATTTATTCTTCACTAGACGGAGTTGCAGTCTCTTCTAGGGCCAAGCCTAACCTTTGACTTACCAGTAATGTTGTCATCTTGATCTTTTACAAATTGAAATCATTCACCCCGTTGAATTTCTCTACTTTATACTTGGGTATGGCCATAAATGCTTAAAACCAAACTTTAATACCAGTTTGTTAAAGCGGAAGCGGTGCACACAAGTAATATAGTGCAACAAGCAGTTAGCAAATAATCTAGAGAAAGAAATGGTAGAAGAAATCACACAAGAATTTATGTGGTTTAACAATTGCCTATGTCCACAGCGGATCAAGATCTCACTTCTTTATTATTAAATCACAAGACACTCACAAAGTATGCCTTTTACAAGAATCTCAAAGCTTACAAAGAACTCTCAACAACTTCTTACTCAATTGTCTCTTTTTGTAATCTAGAGTTTTATCTTGTGTGTAGCTGTGTTGTGATGTGATTACAAGCCAAAATAAAACCGTTATATAAACTGTAGATGTTCAAAAGAAACCCTAATTTGAGTGGAAATAATATTAGGTTGTCCTAGCGCATTTAAGAGAACTTAGGGGAAGGTTACAGCGCTGAGCGCCGCAGTGCCTAGGCCTAGAAGGCTAGCGCTGCGGTGCTCCAGGTTTTGAACTGAGACCGTGACGCTCCACTTTTGAGGGCCGTAGTGCCCAGACTTAGTGCTACTGGCGATGTCGTTTTGCCTTCTTTTGCCTTCGTTTCACTTCCTTGTGTCCCCTAATCACTTGGCTCGACCCAAAACCTCTTCCAATGTGATTTTCAATCAACTTTCTCACAATAAGAAACTTTACAGGTTGAACAAAGATATGGTATTTTTGTCTAGCAGCAACTATTGTCAAGTGGATAAATAATGCTGGCAAACGGTTTTATGTGAATAACTGAACAAGAAATATTTATAAGAAGGTTCAATATGCCTAATATACTTATATTTTCTAAACTTTAACATGGTACATCAATGTGCAAATAGACACATAAGTAAGAATGACAAACAATAAAAATAAAAGTTGTTCAGGGGAATCACACATTATTGGAAGATATTTTGAGATACTCTATGAGTTGAAGTATAAGAATAGCCTTGGTGCATGGTTTTGCAATGAGATTATATGAGGTAACGATTAACATAAAGAATAATAAGAATCATATGAACCATGGAAAGCTACCAGCTATTCTAAAGCAAGATTCCTTTTATTCTCCTTTTTATTCATACTTTTCTTTTTCTTGTTAACTTCTTCACCAATCTTCTTAACTTGTGCTTCGATCTTGGGTGTGGTGCTGTCAAGGCAAACTTCGCCTTACTTCTTTGTTGGCTTAAACACCTCAATAATAAAATGGTCCAACACATTACTTAAGCAGCTAAGAGGGATACCCGTAGTCATGGCCTAATCTTATAGCTCTCTATCCTTTTTGAAGTTTCCTCTTTTTAGAGTTTTGGTATGATCATATCATAAATGAGACCATAACCACTCAATGAGCTTCTCTTCATTTGCTTAAAAATATCAAGTGCAAAGCTTACCCTCTCAACCTCATAAAGAACACCAATCAAATCATAGTAAAACTTGCGATTTGGTACCAACCCCTCCTAAATCATCTCATCCAATATCTTATTAGTTTTGCCAAACCTCCCAGTCAGATACAATACCCTTGCAACAAGATAATAGCTAACCCAATTTGAAGCACAACCAGACTTTTTCATCAATTCAAGAACATGACGAGATTCCTTTGCTCTTCTAGTCCTCCTTAAACAAGAAAGCAATATATTATCATTAATTAAACTTGGTGTTGTTTTATAGGACCTTTTTTATGTCATCACATTCAATGCTTCAGGAACAAGACCAGAATGATTTCACTTGAGGTTTTCTCTTACACAGGCCCTTGTTGTAGCAAAACAAATCCGGCATAATCCC
Organism: Ailanthus altissimus; assembly: GCA_946807835.1. Lineage (NCBI taxonomy): Eukaryota > Viridiplantae > Streptophyta > Magnoliopsida > Sapindales > Simaroubaceae > Ailanthus > Ailanthus altissimus. Next base: position 21,234,730 of record OX327696.1, on the reverse strand, counting down.
AGACTTCATCTCTTTGATAATTTTTCTTGCTTCCTTCATGTTCTTTTGTATAGACCACCCATATAAAATAGTCCTATAAATACAAAGCTCCACGCCAGGTTTCTTATCCCTATGGTGATAAACAACCCCTTCTGCTCTCCTAGCATGCCCCTTAACACAAAGGGCACTAACAATGGCTGTGACTTTACCAATCCTGTGCTTGAAACAACTTTACAGAGCTCCTGCAGCTCGTTTGGTGTCCAAGTTCTTAAAAATATCCAATGCTTCATCCTATCTCCTTAATTTAACCAGTGTCTCAGTTGAAACACCAAAACTATGAGTCTCCATTATCCGACCCTCTTCCTTGAATCCGAAACCAAGATATTCATAACAGTATGATCCTTCTTCACCACAAAGACACTAATTGCATGATTATAATCTGTCTTCCAAGCTTCTACTTAAATTCTCAGACGACCACAGAAAAAACCGGAATAATCTTCTAGAGGGTGCTTCATGTTTGCAAGAATCTATGACTTGGGTTACAAGCGATGAAGTTAAAAACCTGTAAATCGATTTAGACTCAATTCTAAATCATCTAGACCACCGACTGTGCTTAAACAACTTTACAGAGCTCCTGCGGCTCGTTTGGTGCTTGATTACACGGCATTGTGGAGTTAAGAGAGAGTAGAAGATGTTTGGACTTTTGGGTACGAAGGTCAATAAGAAGTGCATCTTCTTTGTGAACATTCATCGAGCAAATAGTGCTTAATACTTATACCTGAGACTTTAACTCAAAAACACTGTGCATTTGTGATTACCAATCGTATAAAAAATTCCATGATAACGCGATAAGAAATGTAATCTAACGCACCGTTTTGCCTTCAAATCGAGCAAAGTCGATGCTCTTCTTTGTTCTTTAACTTTTCCCGGGAAAGTCTTAGAATCTCTAAGCGAAGAGATCGAAGGTGACACAAATAAACACTTAACGATGGCGGAATTTGTGTCTAACTCTAATCCCTAACGATATAGATACGAATTGGTTGGTAAACTCTGTAATTCAATTTTACTATCAAGGGCATTATGGGAAATTGATTACCTCCGCGGCAAATATACGTAAATATTAGCAAATCCGCAAATCCAAAGCTCGAAAAACTCCTGGATCCCCTGATTCTCATTCTCCTCACCGATCTTCTCTGCGATCACTTCACGGTATTTTCTAATTCCTCTTTTCGCGTTAATTGAATAACTAATTAATTGATATATCTCTCTCCATATTTCAAATTTGATCACACCTGTTTGTAATTGTATCACATGAAGCTATTAACCGAAACCAAAACGATCTATTAATATTGAATTGGAATTTTGAAATATTTAAATATGAAATTGAATTTTGGTTCATATATTTGAATAATTCATTTATTTATTGTCTGAATGGTTAGAAAAGGTTGGTGAGAGATTGGGGGAAACGATGAGTCAGGTGTTTGAAGGATACGAGCGCCAGTACTGCGAGCTCTCTGCTGGTTTATCGCGAAAGTGCACTGCGGCAAGTGCTCTTGATGGAGGTACATAAACACCTTATAATTATGTAACCAACTGCCTCTCAATATAATATATATATATATATATATATATATATATATATATATAAAATATGTGCTATATTTGAGTTGTCGCGAAAAGTCTTTGACTGATGAAAATCATGTGTTCTTCTTGTTTATTGTGCATGATGCAATTGTGGATGATTGCGTAATTCAAATTGTAGTTTATAAAATGTTCAGAAGCTAGTGTGCCTTTTTATTATTGCTACTCTCAGCATTTTTTACCATTGACTATATAATGTATGTACATTCTTATCATGAATTCCTTTTCTATTATATAGTTTTATGTAGAGGTAGAGCTGTATACACTCCTAGCATTTTGACTATTGCCATTATAACACAATGTGCGAATGCATTCATAGATAAACTCCTAGCTTTTAGTTTTCTGTAGAGCTCTATATTCTACGAAGTGTTAGCTGTTTATGAATTAGTTGTTGCTTTATATAATTGAATTATCTGACCAAGTTATGATAACGGTATCGAATTGGAACAACCTTTCTTCCTGAATACCCCTGATAATATTATCTAAACTTTGTACTTTAATCTCTTTCTTATGAAATGATGATAAATTATAGATGCAATCACTATGTTCTTTTGTTTAATTTCCTGTTGTTATCACTGGATAATTATTACTTTTCATTTTTAGGTTTTGTCACATATTAGACGTTGCAGTCTTAAGTGTTAGATTGAGAACTACCAAAATAGGAAAATTTAATGTTTTGGTTGATCCTTCATATACCTTATTTGCTCTCATAGTGCCTTTTCACTTCAAATTCACAGAAAGGTGGAAGAAAACAGTTGCATGATCCATTTTGACCATTTTACATCAAAATACTGAAAAAAGTAGAGCTTCATCTTCAGGCTAATTGAAAACAACAAACATTCTCAAGAGCTTTACTTTGTTTTATGGACTTGTTTATCATAATCTCACTTTAAAGTTGTCTTGTTATCTTCTCATTTTGCAATGTCTGTGTGTTTCTTCTTATTTCTTTGGCATTTGTTTATCAAATGATCAATTTTCTTGTAGAAGCAACACCATGTTTGTAAATGCTCTTGCACTATGTTTAATTGCTGAATCTGTTGCTTGGGTAATTTTTTTTTTACCAGTGATGCAATCTTGCATTCTTGATTTTCAGAGCAGAAAAAGCAGAAAATTTCTGAAATAAAAGCTGGATTGGACGATGCTGATGCTCTGGTATTTAAAGCCATTTTTTATGGCTCAAACACTCTTCCTATGTTCTTAAACTTACCATGTAACTTTATGTGAAACTATCTAGATTCGGAAAATGGACCTTGAGGCAAGGAGTTTGCAGCCAAGTGTAAAGGCAATGCTTCTTGCCAAGTTAAGAGAATACAAAACTGATTTGAACAATTTGAAAAATGAAGTGAAAAGAGTCACATCAGGTAATGCCAACCAGACAGCCCGAGATGAGTTGTTGGAGTCAGGGATGGCAGATGCAATGATGGTGTGTATTTCTTGATTGGTGTAGCTCTCTTTTTGAGTAATATTTTGGTTAATATTGCCAAGTGGCTACTAAGTAGACCCAAGTATTTTTATTTCCTTGAAGTGTGACTATTTATAAAAAAAATCTACATATGCTTTGCTGAGGAAACCTCTTTTTGCTACATCTCCTTGTTATTCGCTTGACTTTACATAGGTTGCCACTTCATATTTTTCATTAGCTTTTGCTTTGAATGTCCAGGCAATGTTTAACTCATCATTTATGTTGGAAAATAACAGTTGAGCTGATGCTATGTATTAATTTTTCTTTTTGGGGGTAGCGTAAAACCAAGAAGTTATTGGATAAGATTAGGAAGTTTGGAATGGAAAATGTTCTTCTAAGAAGAAGATATTCAGGGTGTATCTTTATCCACTCTGGTTTTCTATGGTACTGTGAGTCCAAAGAACCCATATTGCTTGAATTCATTTAAGTCCACTATGTGAGTCTGTAACTCTTATATTCTATTAAGGAGTGTACTGTCTAGTCATAATAAGTTTGAAAGTCTTTAAATACTTAAAATCCACATTTGCTTTTGAGCCTTGACCTTAGGAGGCCATCCTTGGAACTTCCTGATCTTATTAGTGTTCTTTGATGTGTTAAAACAACATAGATTAAGTTTTAGCTATACAAATAACTCTAATTGGGTTGGCAAATCCCTGACTTTCTCATTCCTCGGAGATTTCAAATTTAAATAGAAATGTGCAAGTGTCAGTTGGTTCAACTTATTAAGTCTCTTTGGGGTTGTACAAGTGGCTTGGGGTTCAAACCTCACTCACACTAGGATGGGGAGGAATTTGGTTTATATTTCATATAATAAAAGGAAAAAGAGTTAAATAGAAATGCACTCTGTGATTTTTAATATTGTGTTCAGTGATATTTAAGGGAACTAAACCTCAACATGTCCATTTGAAGGTAGGATAAAATGTAAACCTCTTCTTTACATAGGGGTCTGAATTCAACATTTACCTATAATTACACACCTCATACTTCTACTTATAATGTTTGGTTCTCCATTAACTTTTTTGTTTCAAATATTTACCTTGTCATTTTCTTTTGTTTTTGAGAAACTGGTATAGTGTCTGGTTTAATCTACATGAACTTTAGAAGCTGTCTAAATGGATCTTGAGAATAATTGTGTTTATTGATCCCCAATGCTTTTCTTTGAAACTTCTGGATGATGGACAGGTGTCTTCGGATCAAAGAGGAAGATTGTTGATGTCGACAGAGAGGCTAAACCAGTCCTCAGACAGAATCAAGGAGAGTAGAAGAACAGTGTTGGAGACAGAAGAGCTCGGGGTCTCGATCCTGCAAGATTTGCATCAACAACGCCAGTCTCTTCTGCATGCCCATAACACAGTATGCCCTTGATTTCTCCAGTGTTCGAATTTATATCTCAATTCTGCATGTCATTCTTGGCTTTGTCTCCTAATATGTTGTTCATTTTCTTATTTACGCGTGCCTTAAGCAACATTTCCCAAAAAACAGATTTCAATTTGTGGAGCTAAGTAAGCTAGAATTGTTCTGAAAGATATGGGCTTCTAGTTTCCCCTTGTCAGATAGGCCTATAGCTTAAAAGCATTGTTTCTTATTTTTGCAGCTCCATGGGGTGGATGACAATATTGGCAAAAGCAAGAAGATTTTGACAGCCATGTCGAGAAGGATGAGCAGGAACAAATGGATCATGGGCTCCATAATCACAGTCCTAGTACTTGCCATCTTACTCATCCTTTATTTTAAGCTCTTTCATTAGCTTGCTGCTTATGCTTGTCGTTCAAGTTCATTCGTTCAATATTTGGCATTCTTGCGGTATTGGTGTATAAGTTGTTGAATACATTTGAAATTGTGTGTTGTTGGGTACCATTCATCCAATGCTTACAATATCCTCAGCAATCTATTTGTGTAATTTTCTTTTTTCCAAACTCAAGCAACTGAGATAATACTAAAAAATCTCTTGTTTTCGTGCTCATTTTGTGTCGTAGACTTGCGTGGTTAACAATACATATGAATAGATCTTCTTTATAATTGTTCTACTATGTCAATTAGTCGATTATGAAAGCAATTGATATAGCCCATAACTTGTGTGTAGCATTACGTTTCACATTGAATAACAAATGGGTGGATCTTGAGTATAAATAGGCAAATAAACAGTGTTATTTAAAGGTTAGTATTTTAGGTTAATAGCAAACACTTAATCCATGACAAGTGAGTCTCTCAAAAGTAGTGGAGATGGATGATGCAGACCAAGTGAATTCCAAAAATTATGTCTTGAGCTGTAATAGAGATTGTTACTAAAGAAACAATTGAGAAAGAAAAAACTTTCTTATTTGAATTGAACATAATACAAATCTATATACAACCCTAAGTTACCTTACTCTAGTTGTAAAGTTATCTTTACAATTAGATTACAACCATAACACAAGCATTTCCACACTCCCCCTCAAACTGGAGCATATATATCATACGCTCCAAATTTGTTATAAATAAAATCAATTCTAGGACCCCTCAAAGATTTAGTAAGGACATTTGCTAGTTTATTGTTTGAGCTAACATAATTGGTAGAAATAATGCCAGATTGAATCTTTTCTCGAATAAAGTGACAATCAATCTTTATATATTTATTCTTTTAATAAAACACTGGATCGGATGAAATATGGAGGGTAGCTTGATTATTACAAAGTAACTTCATCTGTGATATATCTGCAAATTTTAATTATTGGATTAACTGTTTCAACCATATAAATTCACAAGTCGCTAAAGCCATTGCCCGATATTCTGCTTCTGCACTTGACCTAGTAACAACAGCTTGCTTCTTACTTTTTCAAGATATAAGATTTTCTCCAACAAGAACACAATACCCAGTAGTGGAACGTCTATTTGATGGAGAACCTGCCCAATTGGCATATGAATATCCAACAATCTGTGTATGACCCTTATTCTCGTATAGTAAACCTTTACCTGGTGCACTCTTAATATATCATAGGATTCGGATAACTGCATTCCAATGACTGTCACATGGAGACTGTAGAAATTGACTGACAACACTAACGAGGAAAGAAATATCCAATTGTGTGATAGTGAGATAATTAAGTTTACCAACTACTCTCCGATATCTCTCAGGATTTTTAATAGACTCCCTCTGTCCAGGTATAAGTTTAATGTTAGAATCCATAGGAGTGTCTATGGGTTGACAATCCATCATCCCTGTTTCCTGAAGAATATCCAAAGCATACTTTCTTTGAGAAATAACAATTCCAGAGTTAGACTGAACTACTTCAATACCAAGAAAGTATTTGAGTAATCCTAATTCTTTGGTCTAAAAATGATCAAATAAGTGTTTTTTTAATTGCTTAATACCATCTTGATCATATTCTGTAGTGACAATATTATCAACATAGACAACCAGATATATGCATTGGCCTTATGGTGTATGCTTATAGAAAATAGAGTGATCTGACTGACTTCGAATCATGCTAAACTCCAATGCATATATCTGGTTGTCATTGGCCTTGTGGTGTATGCTTATAGAAAACAAAGTGATCTGACTGACTTTGAATCATGCCAAACTCCTGGATAACGGTGCTGAAACGACCAAATCAGACACGAGGAGATTGTTTTAAACCATACAATGAACGACGACGTTTACATACCAAACCACATTCCCCCTGAGCAACAAAATCAGGTGGTTACTCTATATAGATTTCTTCTTGAAGCTCTCTATGGAGAAAGGCATTCTTGATGTCAAGTTGGTGCAAAGGTCATTGACGAATAACAATCATAGATAAGAACAACCGAACAGATGACATTTTAGCCACAGGAGAAAAGGTGTTAGAATAATCTAGGTCATAAGTCTGTGTATACCTTTTGGCAACTAACCTTGCTTTCAACCGATCAACCTGACCATCAAGTCCAAACTTGACATTGTAAACCCAACGACAACCAATGGTGGAGTGGCCAGAGGGCAATTGGACTAATTCTCATGTACTATTATTGTGTAAAGCAATTATTTTCTCAACTATTGCTTGACACCACCCAGGATGTAAAAGAGCATCACGGAGAGTGGCAGGGACAGAGACAGATGATAAATTTGATACAAAAGCATAATATGGTAAAGACAATTGATGATAACTAAGAAAATTGTATATAGGATGAGGATTGCGAGTGGAGCGTATACCTTTTCGGATAGCAATGGGAAATTGGTCATCAGGTGGTAGGACCTCAGTAGGAGAGTGATCAGGAGCAGGAAGTGAGTCGGCGGGAACCTCAAGTGCTGCAAGAGCAGTATCACTATCATCACCTGTAGGAGAAAAATGAACAAGACTCTCACTAACTAGAGAGGAAGAATCCTGGGGAGGAGGATCATATTGTGGGATAGGAACAAATTCTATGTTTGACTCAGGATGAAGAATAATATAAGGAACTGGAAGAGTCTCTGTGATTGACATATGTTCTGTAATAGAAGAAGAAAAGAGAGAGGAAGACTAAAAAAATGTGACATCAGCAGAAATAAAATGACGTCGGGTGTCAGGAGAATAACACTTATATTCTTTCTGAAGACGTGAGTACCTAAGAAAAATACATTTGATGGACCGAGCAGATAATTTGTCTTAACCAGGAGTGAAGACATGGACAAAACATGTGCAGCCAAAGACACGTGGCGGAAGAAAAAATAATGGTTGCTCAGGATACAGAATAAAATAAGGAACTTGATGTTGTAACACGGAGGATGGCATTCGATTTATCAAAAAATAAGCAGTAAGAACAGCATCCCCCCAAAAACAAAAAGGAACATTATAATGTAGAAGTAATGTTCGAGCAGTTTCAAGGAGATGTCTATTCTTACGCTCGGCAACTCCATTTTGTTGTGGAGTATAGACACAGAAGAACTGATGTAAGATGCCATGAAAAGACATAAATTTAGTAAAAGGAGCAGAAAAGTATTCACGTGCATTATCACTACGCAATATACGGATAATAATGGAGAATTGCGTTTTAATTTTAGCACAAAAAGACTTAAAGATGAAAAATAATTTAGAGCGATCTTAGCGATTTTTCATTAAAAATAACCAAGTGCAACGCGAATAATCATCAATAAATGTAACAAAGTATTTAAAACCTTAAACAGAGGAGACTCGACGAGGACCCCAGACATCTGAATGAACTAATGCAAAAGGGGATATAGCTCAATTATTGACACGCTTTGAAAACGATCCACGAGAGTGTTTCTCAAACTGACAAGACTCACAATTAAAAGACGATAGACTAGAGAGACTTGGAACCATTTTTCAAAGCTTTGACAGATTTGGATGTCCCAAACGATTATAAAGAAGTGTAGGTGAGACATTGCATGCAATAGATGGTTTATGAATACTCAGATAATAGAGCCCTTGTGACTCACGACCTACTTCAATCGTCCTTCCTGTATTACAATCCTAGATAAGAATAGAGTCATAGACAAAATTGATTGTATAGTTTAAAGAGCGAGTAAGCTTACTAACAGAAATATGATTAAAAGGACAATGCGGAATATAAAAAATAGATTCTAAAAGTAAGGAAGGAAGAGGATGTGCTCGACCAACTGCTTGAGCAGTTGTTGTAGATCCATTAGCAAGTTTGACAGATGGGAATAATATGGATGTAGAAATATGAGAAAGTAATTGGAGGTTACCAGAAATGTGGTCAGAGGCACCATAATCAAGGATCCAAAGTCCTAAAAAAGGAGGCTGAGTAAGACAAGCGACCGAATTACCAGTATGTGCAATGGGGGCAGCAGAAGTAGACTGCTTAGCCACTTGGTATTTAAGGTAATTCTCTAATTCAACACCGGTGAGAATCACTGATTAAAGGTTCCTGTTGGTTTTAAAGTTCTCAATAGTAGTCATATTTGCTCACAAATGAAGGAGAAAAACAATTGAGAAGTTCTACCATCCAGAAACCATTTTTCGTCAATACAATGGTTGTTTTCGGCGGCCGGTGACGGCAACTGGCCGAATGACAGAGATTTGGTTTCTCGGAGTTGCTTAAATCTGTTGGCGCCGGTGGTGAGCACTAACGCTCGCCGGAGAAGGAGATCGGTGATGAAATAATGGCGGCGGAGATACGGCGCATGGAGGCGCGTCTAGAGGCCGATGAGTGCACGATTGCTGTAGTTGGGGTCATCGGCGTCGTCTGAGTCCGATGACACTGGCGGTGAGATTTCACGTGTGCCGAAAAGTTGTAGATCGGCGGTGAAAGACTGTCAAAAATCTGGGCTGCTACCGGAGCGTGGAGGCGCGTTCAGTGTCCAGGGAGAGAGCTACGGCTGTAGCTCTAATTGTTAGCACCTTCCGAGGTCAACGAAAATGGCCAAAAATTGTACAACGTCGAAAAATAATGTGGTCACCGGAGATGATTACTGTTTTCAGCCCGTGGAGGTGCGTCCGGTGTCCAGGGAGAGAGCTATGGCTGCAGCTCTGATTGTCGGCACCTTCTGAGGTCAACGAAAATGGCCGAAAATTGTACAACGTCGGAAAATAATTCGGTCACCGAAGATGATTACTGTTTTTGGCGCGTGGAGGCACGTCTAGTGATATGTTCGGAGACCATTTTTTGGGTCTTGCTATGGATGACCTTCTGAGATCATAGCCACCGAAAAATGTGAACATGGTGGCCGAAAAATAAACAGGCAATGCTGCCAGAAAATAGTCAGGCAGTATGTCAAAAAATGGAAAACACAGGTCAAAAGTCAAGTGATGGCTCTGATACCATGAAGAAACAATTGAGAAAGAGAAGACTTTCTTATTTGAATTGAACATAATACAAGTCTATATATAGCCCAAAGCTACCTTACTCTAGTTGTAAAGATATCTTTACAACTAGATTACAACCATAACACAAGCATTTACACAGTTACATGAGTAATAAATCCCGTAAAAGTAATGGGAATGAGCAATACAGGTTAGGTTGACTCTTAAGCTTGGGCCAAACGTAACGAGAACGTCGTGTAATTAGGTGAAATAGAATATCGCATTTCACATTAAATAAAAAATATGTGAATTTTGAATATAAATAAGCAAGTAGATAGCATAATTTAATAGTTTAGTATTTTAAGTTAGTAGTAAACATCAAATCGAATACCTAAATGAGAATCTTGTTTTCAATAAATGGTGAAAGAACTCTTCATTTTTATTTAAGCAATCATATTTAATGAGACATTTTACTTTTTTTTTTTAAAAAAGGATCTCTAAAGCTCTTATTTTTCTTTTTTTTCAAATGATCTCTTAATGAGTTTGAATTTCTAAAAGTCAGTATAGGTGGTTGCCAAAGTTTTATTTTAAAAAAATTTAACTCTCTAACTATTGTAAGAACTAGAGAAGAATGTTCAGTGACACACACGAAGAGAATGTTACGTTCTACATTAAATAAAAAATATGTGAATTTTGAATATAAATAAGCAAGTAGATAGCATAATTTAATAGTTTAATATTTTAAGTTAGTAGCAAACATCCAATTCTGATAGTAGGAATATCTAAATGAGAATCTTTTTTTCAATAAATGATTAAAGAACTCTTCATTTTCATTTAAGCAATTATATTTAACGTGACCTTTTACTTTTTTTTAAAATAAAAAAATCCCTAAAGCTTTTACTTTTCTTTTTTTAAAAGGATCCTTTAATGAATTTGAACTTCTAAAAATTAGTATACACGCAAGGTGACTGCCAATGTTTTATTTAAAATAAATTTAACTCTCCAACTACTGTAAGAATTAGGGAAGAATGTTCAGTGACATACACAAAGAAAATGTTACGTTTCACATTAAATAAAAAATATGTGAATTTTGAATATAAATAAGCAAGTAGATAGTATAATTCAATAATTTAATATTTTAAGTTAGTAGCAAACATCCAATCCTGATAATAGAAATACCTAAATGAGAATCTTGTTTTCAATAAATGATGAAAGAACCCTTCATTTTCATTTAAGCAATTGTATTCAACGAGACCTTTTATTTTTTTTTAAAAAAAAAAAAGATCCCTAAAGTTTTTACTTTTCTTTTTTTGAAAGGAGCTCTTAATGAGTTTGAACTTCTAAAAATTAATATACACGCAAGGTGGCTGCCAAAGTTTTATTTTAAAAAAACTTTGACTCTCTTACTATTGCAAGAATTAAGGAAGAATGTTCAATGACATACTCGAAAAGAATATTACGTTCCACATTAAATAAAAAATATATGAATTTTGAATATAAATAAATAAATAGATAGTATAATTTAATAGTTTAATATTTTAAGTTAATAACAAATATCTAATCCTAATAGTAGGAATACTTAAATGAGAATCTTATTTTTAATAAATGGTGAAAGAATCCTTTATTTTATTTAAGCAATCTATTTAACGAGACCTTTTACTTTTTAAAAAAAAAAGATCCCTAAAACTTTTACTTTTCTTTTTTTGAAAGGATTCTTTAATGAATTTAAACTTCTAAAAATCAATATACACGCAAGGTGGCTGTCAAAGTTTTATTTAAAGAAAAAATTTAACTCTCAATCAATTTGTACTTTTAAAAATCAGAGGTTGCCAAAAGTTTTATTTTTAAAAAAAATTAACTCTGCAACCACCGTAAAAATTAGGAAGAATTGTTCAGTTGTAACTTGTAAGTGGTCTATTGAGTTGCTTCGTGCTTGAGCAAAAGAGAACTTTGAAAAGATAAATGGTATAGAGAGGGTCTACTATAATTGCTTATTTCCAAAAGTCCGAAGTAGTGCCAGTGAACCTGATTTTGCAAAATGAGCGTAAGGTGAAGGTTCTTTATAATTAGTAAATTTCCTGGGTGCCCGAAATTTATTCAATTCCTAGTCACAAACAGCGAAAGTATGGTAAAAGAATTCCCCTCGTCTGCACCTTTCTCAATCTTATCACTACCACTTAATTTGGAAACAACAATAATATTTTGATTCTTGGAGTAAATACTCTATAATCCACATGGCATGAAACAACAAACAGCATTTACCCTCATTTGTTTTATCGCATCTCTACTGTAGTTCTACTTGTGCTATCTGAATGCCGATGTGAAATAAAAGAATTACCTGCAAGAGCAAATCTCACACTGAAACTAATATTAACAACATTGAGGGGTAAAAAATTGAAAATGGCTTGAATGCTTTCCATTTCATTGTACAACTGTAGCAGTTTTGCTCAAGGTTAACATTTTACAAAAGTTGCATAGACATGTTTACCGTCCCCAAATTCAGACATTGAGAGAATACAAATCATAGATTGCCTCTTCACCTGGCATATACTCGGTTTTAACATTTAGCTGAAGCTATATCTGATATGCCATCTGAACCACTGATAAGGAAGGTGAGGAAATAGACACAAATGACGAATGTGGCACATAACCTTATCCAGACCACTTGATCCAATTGCATTTAGGTGTACCAAATATTTTACACCCCCTGATCTTATCCTCCAATCCACGAACTGATGTTTGTATTCCACAAAATGAAGCAATGTAGCACTGATTCACGTTCATCCGGGTAGGAAGTAACTGAAGGTGAATTCTGAAGAAAAGCTTTATAACTACAAGTTGCCTCGTTGAATGATAAAACCATCCCTTACTTGAAATTAATATCCTGAAGTATCATCTTCTGGAGAAGTCTCTTGATGCCCTCTCTTCCTCCTCATCTTCATCTTCATCATAATCAGCAGATGCAGGTTGCCCACTAAGATCCACATTTACACCGTTTACCTTCCTCACAAACTGTCCCCGCACACGAGGCCTCCTTTCAGCAAGTCGTTTTCTATTAACATACCTAATCTTCTTATCAAAACAGCGCTCCTTCCTTTTCTGTCTAAACTTTATCAATGCAGCCTCTCTACTATCAACTTTATTCAACTTCACTTCAGTGGAAGAGGAAGTCCCATATGATGGCCATGAATTAGCAGAAACCTGACCAGGTTGTAAGCACATATTAACAGGGTAATAGGGGATCGATGCCATCCCAGTCATGTGAGGATGACATTGTGGAAGATGATTGTACTGAGGTAGCATAGCAGCAGTGGCATGATTTTGAAGATCATGACCGTTAAGGTTCTTTTGATAAAATTGTGCTGATGGTGGCATCATAACTTGATTCATTGCTCCTGACATAAAATATCGATACATGATTTCCTGAGGAAAACTTAGTGGATCGTGTTGAGGTTCATTTCTAGTAGGCATATGGGCCTGAAAGAACTTCTCATCCTTGAAATACTCTTTCTGCGAAAACTCCATAGACACAGGTGGGGTAGAGGACCTCTCCATGGAAAGAGAATCTGGGACACTACTACTGCTTCGAAAGTCCTCTCCTAGAGAACAGTTTTCCCATGCCTCTCCATTTTCATGCATTTGCATATCCTTAATCACTTGTTGATGACATGGTTCACATTTCTCTTCCATCCTCATACCATTTTGAGCGGCAGTATCATCAACATTGACAATCCTCGGAGAATCGTTTTTGGGCATGCTTGTTTTGACATAAGTGAAAAACGCAGACGACTCACCAATCTTCAATTCACTCTTCTTTGGACCAGATGAAAATTGACCTAGAAAATATGCCAGCATTAAAAAAAATATGTTATCCACATTTAATTTGTCCCAGTGAAATGTTGACCATAATAAATTAGTTTCATTTCAACACGTCCAAAATTATGCTAGTAAAGCCGGCTGCAGTTAAAAGATGAAGAATAGCTCACCTGTTCGGCGGTCACTTATTCCTGGCACATTAGGCCGATATTCTGATACATCAGTTTTAGGAGGCTCAACAACAGCAGTAGCAGCAGCAGCGGACTAAAACAGGACAAGATACAAATGAGCACATAAAAAGTGGTTCTGATAATGTTAATGTTGATAGAGTTCCTACAATCCCAACTTTCTTCTATTCATTCAAATTGTTGCTTTCTGCAAACAGCAATTTCCTGTTTATGAGACATTTGTTCAAAGAACTCACGCCCAATGTATGGTTACATGCAATGGTCCATTTTGCTTGACATTTACAAACAGCATGAACCAACAGGAAATCAGTTCATTGAACATTGCAGAAAAATCCCGAGTCTTCTACAAATTTCAGGTGTAATAGGCATAACTAATGTTGGAACCTTGATGAGTATTGTTAATTTATACCAGTATAGCCTGATTTCTATGTAACCCATTACATTTGTTGGTCATTACAAATAACATGTTCAATTTGCTTCACAACCTGTCTTGTAGTTTTACTTCTGGATAATTTTTTAAATGCAAACAAATTTAATAATAAAATGCCAACTGCAGCATTTAACAAACACAAAAAGTACTAAAAAATACACCAACAGAGTCAGAGAATTGAAATGTCTGCATATCCTTTTCTAGAAATCAATCATTACGCATTGGTGAGCTAGACTGATGCTGTGACTAATCCTACATAACATATTTACTTTCTATAGGTTACCATACTCTGTCATTTTGCTATGCACAATTGATTTGATATTCAAGTTACCAAACTTCAACACTCACTTCATTCTCCTGATGAGTTGACATTGCCATCTCTGGATTAGTGCTCCTCCGAGATTTGTCATCTGTGTCATCAGAGAACAGAGTAGTACTGTTTGTATTCGCATCACTAGGGTCTGATGCCACCAGATCAAAATCATAGTTCAAGATGTTCTTTTCTGATAAGCCAAGCTGCCAGACACGAAAAATTGAATTAATTTCCGATACTGTTTTGGTTAAAATAAGTATGCTATTGGCTAAATTTTCAAGGATGATTGTGTGCAAGTAGATGTATAACCTAAATGCAGAGAGAGGAAGGTGGACAACTTGGAATCAGCAGAAACCAGATTCCGCTCCATATTAGATGAACAAAATGGTTTAGTTTTTTTTTTTTTCTCTCTCTTTATTTTTTAAAAATTTTGGTAGCATCTTCTGCTTTCTCTGTTAATATGGCAATACAGTGAGGAATTTGAATAAATATTGTACATGCTAAAAGTATAGCATTCAATCCCTTAGGAAATACAAAATTAATGAATAAAAATGTGTTGTATCCCAACCTTGGTTTCTGCCAATGAGCACCAGTTAGAACATATACATTTACACAAAAAAAAAGGGGGAAATAATGAAAGAACCAAAAAGAAAAGGTCCAAAGCAACAGAATAGTGAATTTCATGCAAAACAAACCATCTGCCTTCTTCTCCACATATGCGTCCACAAGTTCAATAGTTCATTAGTCCGTAGAGGCTTTACAAGATAGTCTGCTGCACCTAACCTCAAGCACTTGACAACAACAGAGACCTCATCCTGTGCCGACATCACTAAATGAGAAAAAAGAATCAGTAGTATCAAACTTTACAATTCACCATTAGGAAAACTAGGGGAGGGAAAAGGGTAAGACAAGCTTACTGATAACAGGTATGCGCCGGAGCTCTTTATCCCGGTTGATGTACTTCAACATCTTCAGGCCTTTAGTCATTGGGAGGTCAACTTCAGCAAGTATGATATCAATATCAGAACCCTCAGCATTCAATGCATCAATAACCTGTCTAGCTGACCTCACCAAAGTCACTGTTAAACAAACAATAGCCGGTTACCATGGAGAAGGCAGGTAATTTCGGAAAATAGATATATTAGAAGTAATCAAACCAAGGAGAATTCTTAATAAAAATGAAACATAATAACTAAAGATGTAAGATGAAGATGAAGCAAATGATATAAAAAAGAAAAGACAACACAAACTGGCAACATGGACAGTAAATTCAAACTTGTTGCATAAGATTTATAAATATGAGAATTCCCATAGAATGACTCAAGATCAGGATAGCGAATTTATTTTATTTGATAAGAAACTGAACGTAAAAGTATATACTGAAAAAGAAGAAAAATTATTAATCAGATCAGGACTCCACAAATCAAGCAAAAAAAAAAAGCAGGGGAGCCTAAAAGTACAAAACATCACTATGAATATTTTGGCTCTCTGTGGACACAAAACAAAAACAATCTCTGACGCTGTACCAAACCTGTGGGATAGCAAATTTATGAAAATGCACTAACTGCAAATAAATCACTTGAAATGGATTGTCAAAAAAATATTTGGGGTTATACTTCAATTATATTTGCTTCAAAATAATAAGCCAACCTTTCCCTTCTTTCTTCAAACACATTCATTGTTCTAGTTTATTCTTATTTCTTTCAAGAGAAAGAGGAATTTAGACTTTAAGAGATCAGAAGAAAAGCACACCAAAGATTTATAGGAAACTGAAACCAATAAATGTAGAACTTCACCATTAAGCTCTAGCTGTTTTAACAACGAGCCAGTGTTTGATAAAAATCATTGTTATTAGCTGTTTTAACTATGAGAAAGTGTTTGAAAGAAATCATTTTTCATCTAATAACAATCCTGTCAAAACGAGCAATTGAAAATTTTGAATTTCACTTGATTGGACACAAATTCATGGTCGAACTAGACATGTTGAAAAAACAAACAAAATTATGCAATAGATCTCTCAATTTAACCGCAAACCAATGCACCCAAATCTCTTCTTTTTACTTCATTCTACGTTTAACATGCATTCAACTACCAAAGTACACAATTTGACATCCAATTCATGACATAATTCAATAGCTATGAAATACAAATTAATATTATCAAATCACATAATCCAACTTCACTGAACAACAATACTTCACAAACCCAAAATAAAATTTATGAACATTACATACATACAAAAGAAAACTCAAAGAAATAAGGTGTAAATTCAACAAATACCCTGATAGGAGCACTTCAAAAGAAGTGAAAAGACCTCCTCAGAGCTACTGGAATCATTATCACATAGCAAAATCCTCACTTTACTTCTGTCAATAAATCCATCTGCACCATACTTACTATTGCCACTACCACTACCAACACCACACTCTTTGTTCAAATTCAGCTCCTCACTCTCCATATCTTCAACATAGAAAAAAAAGGCACAAAAAATAAAAACACCCACGTCAAAAAGGAGGGAAAAACAATAACAACAATAACAGTGAAAAGTTTAGATAATTCAATTTACCCGGAAAAGAAATGATAAAAATCAACTCAGAATTGCATCAAAAGACACTACTAGAGAACTTCCAGGGGAAATCTCCTCCCTATAACCCCAAATGAGACCAAAATTAGGGTTAGGGTTTCAAATTCTACAGTTCCGATCAAACCATCCATTGAGAATCGGATCATTCACTGTCCGTACACATACACTTCATCTCTTTCTTCTTCCAGGGAGAAACCGAAGATAACAGATGCAGAGATACAACATAAGATTATAAATAAATAAATAAATAAAATACCCACCCCCTCAAAAGAAGAAAAAAACGAAGAAAGAAAATAAAAAGAACAAAACTTTTGCTTAAGTCGTTAAAGAATTTCTGTATTATACGAAGAGTCGCGTCCTTTCACTTGCCATAAACGGGGAGCGAGAAATTAAAAGATAAAGCGTGTTCCCAGAGAAAGCCTCAACGGCTATGATCAAACCGAGTAGGTGGGACCGGTACAGTCAATCAACGGTCAGATTTACATCACCGGGGAGAGGGTCAAAAAGCGAACCGTAATCTGCCCGACTGTACATAGAGAATGCAGAGTACGGACGAAGTGAGAGAGGGAGATAGAATTTTCATCAGGCTTTTTTAACCAAATTTGGTTTAAATGAAGGGCTCGGATTCGATTATGTACATGCGCAGTGGTATGGGGTGCGTAGTTTAGCAAAATGGGTGACGTGGAGGGTTTGGAAAAAAAAGTGCAGAGGGCGTGTCTGGATAGTTCGGAAGAGATAGGAAAGCGGCCACGTCATTGGGTGAGATCTCTCTCTCTCTCTCTCTCTTTTTAATACTAATATAACCCCCATTTCTCCTTTCTCTTTTCTTAATTAATTAAAAAAAAGGGCATATTGCAGGTAAATTTTGGTTCGACTGACACGTGGCGTTTTGCCAGCTGGAAAGTGCTGACTGGCCCGACAATTTCGCTGATTATGCCAATGGATATCTCACATGTGGCATGTTACCTCCCAAAAAAGCGCTTTTCCTCTTGCACTTTTTTTTGGTTTGCTAATTTAATATTTAATACTTGATCTGAGTCAGCGAGTCACCTGAAAATGCATGAAAATTACGATCCACTTCTTCGGCTGTCAATAATATCCGATTTTCTACTTTTTTACTATTCATCCAATCCAGTCTGCTACTTATATTAGATTTTTTTTTTAAAAAAAAAAACATAAAAACTATTTTATGTTGGTCGATTCTGTTAGCTAAGTTTTTCTTTTTTTTAAATAAAATAATAAATACTAGCTCACAAAAAAAATAAAATACCAATTCAAATATAAACTTGTTTGACACGTGTTGGGTCATGTTTATCCAATAATGTCAAATGTAGAGACATTGAATTATTTCGTAACATTGCAAGAGATTTTTAAAAAAAATTCAACTTAGGTCGTTTTATATCATTATAAAAAAAATTAAGGTTCAAGAAAAAAGCATTAGATAATGTGTAAGAATTACACAAAAAAAACTTGAACTTAGAAAATTTTTAAAAAAAATTGATTTTTTTTTAATGTTAGTTATATTTTATGTTATTTTTTTTAATTTTAGTTGGGTTCAAATTTTCTTAGACACGGAATAGACCCGGGGTCTAGTTTTGTTACTTATTTGAGTTACTTTTTATGAATTATAGTTATATTATTTATTTGGAATTATAAATGATATGCATTTATTTTGAATTATGAATTATGAATGGTATTTTGTGAATTATAGATTATAGATGGTATTTTGTATTTTGTAGATTAAGGATTATAAATTTTGAAAATTTAGATGATATGCATTATGTATTTTGTGGATTGCAGTTGAAATAACTTATTTTGATAATGTTTAGCTATTTTTTAAGTAACAAGTACTAAGTAATTATTTGAGTTGTCAATCACTCAATTGTATCTATAGATAAAATTATGTTGATTTTTTTACTTAATAAAAAATAATTATTTGTCAATTTTGTAGCAAATTATTTTTTTTTTAAAAAAAATTTCAATTATTGATTGATTGACTTTTTAATTTGAATTATTGGTATTTCAATATATTAGTACATTATCATATTTCAATAATTAATATAAAAAACCATTAGAAAAGAAAGATTAAAAAAAGGTAAGAAAATAGATTTAAAATTTTAATAATCAAGAAAAAATATTAAAATTTAAAACATATTGAATTATTATTACAATCTAAAATTTTACAATTTAACATTTTGCCTAACAAAATAAAACGCTCCAAATTTGGCCACATAAAACAAAAAAAAGTTTTTAAATAAAAATCAAGGGTTTTGGCATCTACATCTATCTCGTACCCTAAAAACTCTAAACTATAAAGTTCCAAGTAACCTCAAAATATTCGAATTTGAGTCTAGGTTAAGAAAAATTCGAACCAACACTTGAATTTTTGCTATTTTTAATAATATGAAATATAAATTGTACAATAATTATCCCCATAAAAATATTTAACAATATTATAAGATAATATGCAGTGCATAATTACAAAGGGTGTTGTAGGATTGCTATTCCATAATTTAACTAATAAATTTGATCACTCATCAATCCTAATGTGAGAAGTATGGCTAGGGTGGCATTCTTACCATAATTTTGATGAGTAAAGAACAATGTTAAATTATAACACTATTTCCCTATTTTCTATTCCTTATACGCTATTCATTATTTATTAGGTGTTATTCTCTTACCATAATTTTGATGAGTAAAGAGACTCACTTCTTGAAATATGTTTTAAATAATTTTAATTGGGAACCTAGTAAGATTTCTCAAGTTAAAATAATAACTTTTTTTTTATTAGAATAAGAATATTAAACCAACTCTTATTTTAAATATTTATCACTCAGACTATGCTTTTGTATTTGTTAACTCTTAACTTATAAAAGCTATTTCGAATTCAATTTATATCACTTATAAATGAATTATTATCTTTTGTTCTATTGCTTGCCTCCCCCCTCCTTTTTTTTTTTACTCTTTACAAATAAAGTAAATTTCGGCAAATATATATATAGCCAAAGATGCCACCACTTTTAATCAATAAAAGAAAACTTATTAAACACCTAGTGAAGCATGCCACAATAATCAACAATACATACTCACATTTAATTAAGTGATAGTTTGAATAAGCAATTGGTGGCCATGCAATATAAATCATTGTCACCTCTCCAACAAATCGAATAAAATTCAATTTAATTCATTTCCATTTGCTTTTAACCAATAAGACTGCAACAACTTTGCATTACCTTTATTCCATTAAATAAAAATATTACAAATGGTTAAAATTTTAATTGCCAAATAAGAAATATAATGAAATAATAATATTTTATTTTCTTGATAATTTTATTTATTAATATTTAAATTAGTACCCATACAAATTATTAGCTTAATTTGAGTTATACACTAATTAGATAAAAGTGTTAAGTCTTATTTGATACAATTTTAGATTTAACACTTAAATCTTAACTACTTTTCGAGAGACCCTGAAATAAAAAAATACTTAATAAAATATATTATGAAACAACAATTGTTTTATAACTTTATCCACCAATGCCTAATTTAGTACCCAAACAAATTATTGGCATAATTTGAGACATACTAGATAGACAAAAGTGTTATGTCTCACTTGGCATAATCTTAAGTTTAACACTTAAATTTTAACTATTCCCTGAGTGGCCTTGAAATAAATTCATAGATTTTGAAAACTTCCTGGATCGGACAATTCGATTCAGTGTGCTACTCATGTGCTCAACGAGTACACTTCATATAGTGAGACTCTCTAAGTTCACAACCATTTTGTTACACAGAACATTTTCATAAGTTTATAACTGATGCCCCACATACACATATTATGGATAATATAAAATGGCGCATTGAACCTTACAAGTTGAGGTTAATCCATATTTATACAGTTCTTCTGTTATATATATCCTAATAGAGCGGAGATATAGATCAACACCGTCAAGTCCCCTATTACTCAACCATAAACTTATCTTCTTTATTGGTATTTCGATAAACAATATCTGTAAACTCCTTTACAATATTGTTTATACCACGAGAAACTCTTTCCTAAGCTTAATGCTTATGGCCAAAAGACTTCTTAGAAGACAACCTTAGAGCATCTGAATATTTAACTCGCTCATATGAGCTGACGGATCCCATGTTTACATACACCGAACTCTATAAGTATCGGACCATACCTAGCGACACCCAATGGTCAGACCGTGAAAGGTCTTTGACATGTGTGGAACTTAAGTATGGTGGATCACTCACAAGTCCACCGTGGTGCTTAGGTCAAATGACCACAAATACTATTCAACTCGAGACTCTCCATTGATGATTTTATAGGATATCTATTAGAGGTATTCATTGAGTCTTATTCAGTATCTAGTCCTTACTGAATACTTGTATATCTACACGAGCTTCTGCTAAACTCATGATCTGCTAAGATTAACTATTTGGACTATCCAGATATAGATATACACTGATATATATTAATTAGTTTCAATCGATAAACCCTTCGTCGGTAAAAATATATTAGGAACATATAATTTGAGAACATACTTGCACAATAATATTTTTTAGCAACTCTTACAACTATTTGTAACTATATCATTATTAATATATTTATAGGTCTTTGTCCCAATTCAGATAAGGTTCTAACTCTTTAGACTTGATTTGAACTCTTTCAAATTAATATAATGTTCGAAATATTACAAGCGTCTTACCTTATAAAAATAATTAGTGATTTAGTAAAATATTTATTTATTGCATAAAATATGAAAATACAATATTCATACAAAATTGGGATTGCATATACGCACAAATCCTAATTACTCTCACTTGCTCTAGTGCTATTCGTAGTGATATCTAATGCCTAACGACTCTACTTTCTTAAACACCTTAGGAGTTAAAGCCTTAGTTAGTGATTCTGTTACATTTTTTTACAAAATCAACTTTATAAAATATAACATCTCATCTAGCCAAGATCTTTTTAACAATGTGGTATTTTCTCTCCATGTGTTTAAATCTCTGATGTACTCTTGGCTTTTTTGCCTGTGCAGTGGCCATATTATTGTCACAATATAATGGGATAGGATTCACTGAACTTGGGACTATACTAAGTTCTACAACAAACTTCTTGATCCATACTATTTCTTTTGCTGCTTCTGAAGCTACAATGTATTCTGCCTATGTGGTAGAATCAACTATAGATCCTTGTTTAACATTCTTCCAACTTATGGTAACGTCATTAAGAATAAAAATATATCTAGATATAGACTTTTTGTCATTCGGATCAAACTGGAAGTCTGAGTCAGTGTATCCTCTTACCTGTAAGTCATTTTTTTCATATATAATAAACTTGTCATTTGTACCCTTAAGGTATTTGAGGACATGTTTGACTGTATGATTGGATGTTATAGTAGCTAAGAGTAAGTGCACGCCATCGTATCAAGTAATATAGAATTTTAAGTCCAGATATCGATCCCACAAGAACTATGTGATCTAATTCTATAAATCAAGTACTAAAATTGTACATACTTAACTTTTATTCAGAAAACTAAAATTTGAAATTTATTTAATTAATCTAATTCTATCAATTAACTAAACAAAAACAAAGAGTAGAATTCACAAATAAAGATAATTTAGGGTATTGACTTATCCCCTAGTATTTCATTGGACTTATTAACCACTTAGTTAATCTTTTAATACCAATTGATTAACTTAGACACTAATCTCATCACAAGCCTCTGTTGATGGTCAAGTGACTATATTATGCATTCTAACAATCACCTATATGTCTATGGTAATCAAATCAGAATGTAATTCATTAAGATCAAGTCTAAATTATACCATGCATGCCATATAGGTATATGTCTATTCTAGATGGAACTCATAGTTGTTACCCTATGATCATGCATCAAACTACCCTAGACTAAACACATAAATCCCTCGTCGAGTTCATCATGGTTTCTCAATCATTCAAAATATTGATAAAGTATAATAAAAGCATTAAACACAAGATATAATGAATCGATTGAATGTATCAAGGTCACAAACTAAAAATTAACACAATCCAAATCCATACTAGATTCACATAGTCTAACCATAGATAAACAATCTAGCCTATCACAAAACCAAAAGTATCAAACCTATTCATAAAGATCAACAAGAACAATAATATAATGATAAAGACAGAGAAGAAAAACTAATCAAAGTGACTCCTTGATGTGTTTCTCCCTCAATCTTGACTTAAAGCTTGAATCTTGATCTTGGTTCTTCAATCTTTGGCTTTGATATTTGATTTTGTGTTATGAATTCTCTCTCTAAGTTTTTGCCTCTTTTCTCTCTCCTTTTCCTCTCTTATGGTTTTTGGCATTCTATTTGTAGGTTTTTGTCTTTATAATACTGTTCACGAGTTACTGTTCACACCAGCTACTATTTATCATTGCGGCGCTCAGCTACTAACCTGGGGGCCGTAGCTCTCAATTATGGGCACTGCGGTGCCCAGTCCTAGTACCTCTTTCGTATTTTGAGCATAACTTCTTCGTTTGAAGACCGATTCGCCTTCCGGTTGTTCCTATACATTACATTTTTAGTCGTACATCTATTTATGATAAAAAAAACTACAATTAAATAGCCAAATATTTATGATTTGGAATAAAATACGAAAGTTGAGTACAAATCATACTAGTATTTTTACGCCCCTATCATTGCATTCTAATGGCTGTCACCTTGATCAGACTAGTACCGGCTCATAACACTTATAGCCATACTAATATTAGGTCTCATACATATCATGACATACATTAAGTTTCCAACAGCTAATGCATAAGGAATGTTGGACATTCTAACCCTTTCATCTTCTTTATGAGGACACATCTTTCTCAAAAAATGAATGACATGTCTAAAAGGTATATTAACTGTATTACAGTTACTAAAATTGCACATTTCTAAAATACTATCAATGTACGAAGATTGAGAGAGTCCTATCAGTCTCCTAGCTCTATCTCTATAAAGCTTTATACCCAGTATATATGAGGCATCTTCCAAATCTTTCATAGAGAAATTTTTACTTAGGTAACTCTTTACTGACTGTAACATATTGACATCATTCCTAATGATCAGTATGTCACCCACTTAGAGAATTAAGAAGACAACCATGCTCTTATTGACCTTTTTTATACACAAATGTGTCATCTTCTTTTTGATGAAACCAGACCCTCTGATTACGTTATCAAAATGAAGATTCCAGCTTCAGGAAGCCTACTTAACTCTATAAATGGACTTCTTCATTTTGCATACAAAACTAAAAGAATGGCTGGATGCAAAACCTTCAGGTTGTTTCATGAATGTCTTTTTCTTGATATATCAATTCAGGAATGCTGTCTTGACATGCATCTACCAAATTTTGAAGTCATAGTACGCAGTTTGCCAATAATATCCTAATTAACTTAAGCATCGCGACTAGTGCAAATGTTTCCTCAAAATTGATCCCAGATCATTGAGTAAAATATTCTGTTACCAGATGGGCCTTGAAGGTATCTACCTTCCCATTGGGCTCACACTTCTTCTTTTAAACCCACTAACAACCGATATAAATTATTTCTTTATGAAGCTCAACCAAGTCCCAGACTTGGTTTTGATGCATATAGTTAATTTTGAATTTCATGGCGTTTTGCCAATTTTTTGAATCATATCTAATATTGTCTCTCTGTAAGTTAAAATATCATTTTTTTCAACTAAGAAAACCTCAGAGGTACCTTCAGATATCATACCATACCTTTCAAGTTACCTTAATATCCTTTATAACCTAAAAACGTGGCTCGATTGAGCATGTGGTTCCATCTATGGTTCATTCTGATTGACTTTATCAAGATTAATCTTCCTACAATCTCCACGATCTATGAGAAACTATTCTTTAGGAAAGTGGCATTCTGAGCAACGAACATATTTCATTTCTCAGGATCATAGAACTAGTATCCCATTGAGTTCATGGGATAACTAATAAACTGATACTTGTACCCTCTAGGTGCAAGTTTATCATATTGTGTAACTCTTACATAAGTAGGACGGCCTCAAATCTTAAAACATTTAAGACTTGAATTCTTTCCAGTCCATATCACACAGGGAATAGAGGAAACGACTTTGGACGGAACTCTATTTATTACATGAGTACTGGTTTATAGAGCATAACCCAAAAGATATTCAAGGAGATCGGTGAAGCTCATCATCGATCAAATCATATCTAATAAAGACTGATTTTCCTCTTTGAAATACCATTGTGCTGCGGAGTAGCTGGAGGACTATACTGAGGGAGAATTCCATTTTTCTTTAAATAATTTAGAAATTCACTGTTTATGTATGTAGTGCCTCGATCTAATCATAGACATTTGACATAAATACTAGTTTGTTTCTCTACTTTAAGTCTAAATTCCTTGAACTTTTCAAAGGTTTCAAACTTGTGTTTTATAAGAAACACATAACCATATCGTGACAAAATCATCGATGAAGGTTACGAAGTATTAAAATTCACCAATAGTAGTGTGATTTATTGGACCATATATATCACTATATATAAGTTCCAATAAACCAGTAGTATGGTGTCCAACACCAGTAAAGGGAGATTTGGTCATTTTTCCTTGAATACATGATTCACAAACTGGATAAGGTTTTATGGCCAAATCAAGTATTCAACATCCTTAACTAGATGGGATAGACGTCTAACACTTATGACCCAATCTCATATGCCACAATTCTGTTTCATTAAAGTACAGGAAAATGATGCTATTTTTCTTAAAATAAAGGGTACAAAAATATAG
Source organism: Ailanthus altissimus (assembly GCA_946807835.1). NCBI lineage: Eukaryota > Viridiplantae > Streptophyta > Magnoliopsida > Sapindales > Simaroubaceae > Ailanthus > Ailanthus altissimus. The sequence continues at coordinate 21,208,788 of OX327696.1, read as the reverse complement.
TTATACAACAATATAGTTCTATTACATGAAAGATATAAATCAAAATGTCTCACAGCTTCGACCTAAAAGAAATCTCTATTTTCAACACGAAGCTGAATCTTTTTCGGCTACAACAGTTTAACTTCCTTCAGACCTTACAATATATTGCATATGTGAGAAGGAGAAGCAATATCTAATACCCAATCAAAATTAGCATCATATGCTAAAATAAGTGTCAATAATAGGTAAACATATACCTGAGGGATTCTTCTTTATTGAGGCAAGGTATTTCAGGTAATTTCTCTTCTAGTGTCCTTTATCTTTCTTTTGTGGTTTGGATATAGGTCGCCTTTAAGGACCAATCCTGGGTGTCTTCCTTACATTCCTTTTCTTCTTTCTTTTAGGCTTTCCAGAAACTCTAGGAGCATAAGATGAAGCACCATGAATAAAGAGAGATGATCATACCTTGTTCATGTCCTCTTCTACTGTCTTCAATATATTATAAAGATTAACATAAGTCGGGGTCATTTTTTGCATATTAAAATTCATTATGAACTGTCTGAAAGACCCTGAAAGCGACTGGAGAATCAAACTATTCTCCAAATATTTGTTCAGTGTAATGTCCATCCTCTCTAACCTCTCGATTATAGAAATCATATTGAGAACATGGGGACTGACTAGACTGCATTTAGAAAGTCTACACTAAAAAAGTAATTTAGCAACTCTATATGCCTCAACTTGAGGATGATCATAAAACAGCTCCTTCAGATGAAGCATAATGCTAAAAGAATCACCCATATGGGCATGCTGTCTCTATAAATATGTAGATATAGAGGCAAAGACGTAAGATTTAACTTTTAAATCATCATTTAACCATTTCTGATAAGTCCCCCTCTCTTCTAGGGTAGCATCATTAGAAATTTCTCTGGGCATACGCTGATCTATAACATATCCAAATTTTTTAGAATCGAGAATAATTCTCAGATTCGTCAACCAGTCTTTATAATTTTTTGTGCCTTTAAGTTAGTTCGTATCTAACATGCGTGCCAACGGATTAGATGAGACCATTTTATCTTCACAAGAGAAAATAAGAAATGTTAGCAGAAAATAAATATTTTAATCGCTTATTTTTATTGTAGATTAAGGATATAATTAAATTATACATTTTTTAAATCTAAAACACCCTCCCACTGCTTTACATAATCCCCTAAATCTCTCAAAAAATGAGAACGAAAATTTAAACTCTTTAAGTACAACAGAAAGCAGTTCCCATTGACATTTTACTCCGACTTCATGCTTTAGCAATATTGGCCATTGTAAAATCCAAAAGGCAGACAACTCTTGTCAATTACATCTCATGCAACTCTTATCACTAATCTTAAATACACCTTATCCTTATACTTTAGCAATATTGGATAAGTGTATTTTAAATTAACTTGTCAATGATTAAATATATGTTACTAATACTATCCTCACACCTTAACAATATTGGACAATATGTTCACATATATTTGCCTCATCTCATGTTTAACGGACATAGTCAAAATCAAACCAACCAAATCCTTTATGCTTTAACAATATTAGAAAAGACCGATATAACATGACTAATACTGTATTGACAAGACGAATCAATGTGTAACATTATCTCATAATGGTACATAATTCAATTTGATTAAGAGATATTACTAAATTCAATCCTTATCTTATGAAACTATGATTCTCAATCACAGATTTATTTTGTGCAAACACAACTAACCTCCACAAGTAGGGCTCCTATTATAGTTACCAACACAAACAAATGACCTACAATTTTATATTGCATTTATAATAATTATAAATAGTAAAAAAAATAAATTATTTAGTTTTAAACTCTTTAAAAAATAAACATTTGGAGTAACTAGTGTAATTTTGGCTTTCTTAGGTTCCAGGAATTGCAAAATTGAAGGCCCAACATCCAATGTCGCGGAACCAACCTAAACGTGTTGAAGTGCTAGGGTCTTTACCCTAGCGCTGCGACACTCAACCTATAGCACTACGATATCTCTTTCAGCTACGTCCTAATTATGAATTTTTAACACTTAAAACACATAATCAGTAGTACCGGGATATCCAATTACACCTAGTACACTCTAATACAAGCACAAACAATACACAACACAGTGCTCTGATATCAATTTTTATTGGGTATTATATACGTGTGCGCAGTTCTATGGATGAATGTGTGTATTTTAAATAATTTAAATATGATATGTCTAATATGTAATATCGCACAACAGAATAAATATACAAACATTACAATCTCATTACTCTAATGAAATTAAGAGACTCACCCTCAAAGTATGCTTTGAACAATTCTAGTTAAAGACGTAGTGGGCTTCCTTAAGCTATAACAGTAGCTTTTCTCTTATCGGAATAAGAATACTGAAGCAATACTTGCTTCAAATATTTATCACTCAGACTAAGCTTCTGTATTTGTTAACTTTTAACTTACAAAAGCTATTTCGAATTCAATTTATATCACTTATAAATGAATTCTTATCTTTTAATTCTATTACTTGCCCTTTTTTCTTTTTATCTCTTACAAATGAAGTAAATTTCGGCAAGTAAATATATAGCTAAAACTGCCACCACTTTTAACCAATAAAAGAAAACTTATTAGACACTTGGTGGAGCATGACATGGCCATCAACAATGTATACTCACATATTCAATTTGGTGACAGTTTGAATAAGTAATTGGTGACAGTTTGAATAAGCAATTGGTGACCTTGCAACATAAAGTAGTGAAGTTTTGCGGCCAATGAAGTTCTCAATGCGATCTTGATGTTCATTATTCTTTTTCATTAATATTCTCACACAGCGCTGCCAGTAAATTGAATCAAATTCAATTTGATTTCTCTCTAATTACTTTAGCCAATAGGAATGCAACAACTTTGCATTACCTTTATTCCATCAAAAGGAAACGTTAGAAATGGCTAAAACTTCAATTGCCGAATAAGAAATATAATGAAATAACAATTATTTTATTTTCTTAATAACTTTATCTATCAATGCTCAAATTAATACCCATACAAATTATTATCCCAATTTGAGGCATAAACTAGGTAGATAAAAGTGTCAAGTCTCACTTGACACAATCTTAGGTTTAGTATTTAAACCTTAGCTACTCCCCGAGAGATCCTGAAATTAAAAAAAAGGCCAAATAAAATATATTATGAAATAATTATTATTTCATAACTTTATCCACCAATGCTCAATTTAGTACCCATACAAATTATTGACATAATTTGATGCATATACTAGATAGATAAAAGTGTTAAGTCTCACTTGGCACAATCTTAGATTTAATACTTAAACCTTAGCTACTCCCTGAGTGGTCTAGAAATAAATTCATAGATTCTGAAAAACTTCCTGGATTAAACAATTCAATCTAGTACGCTACCCACGTGTTCAACGAGTATACTTCATATAGTGAGACTCCTTAGATTCACAACTATTTTGTCACACAGAACATTTTCGTAAGTCTATAACCGATGCCCTATATACATACGTTATGGATAATACAAAACAATGCATTAAATCATACAAGTTGAGATTAATCTATATTCGTACAATTCTTCCATCATATATATCCTGGAAGAGTGGAGATATAGATCAACACCATAAAGTCCCATATTGCTCAACCATAAACTTATCTTCTTGATTGGTATTCCGATAAACAATATCCACAAACTCTTTTACAATATTGTTTATACCACAGGAAGCTTTTTCCTAGGTTTAATGCTTATGGCTATAAGACTTCCTAGAATATAACCTTAGAGCATCTGGATATTTAACTCACCCGTATGAGCTGATGATTCCATGTTTGCACACATCGGACTCTATACGTATCGGACCATACCCAACGACGCCCAACGGTCAAACCATGAAAGGTCTCTGACGTGTGTCGAACCTAAGTATGGTAGACCACTCACAAGTCCACCATGGTGCTAAGGTCAAAGGACCAAGAATACTACTCAAGTCGAGAAGACCCTCTATTGACAATTTTATAAGATATCTATTGAAGGTCTTTATTGAGTCTTGTTCAGTATTCAGTCCTCACTGAATACCTATATATCTATACAAGCTTCCATTAAGCTCATGGTTTGCTAAGATTAACCATTTGGACTATTCAAATATAGATATACATTGATCTACATTAATTAGTTTCAATTGACAGATCCTCCGTTGGTGGAAATAGATCAAGAATATATAATTCGAGAACATACTTGCACAATGTGTATTTGTTAAGACCTTCAATCATCATTTTATATTTAGCATACTACTAATTTAATTATTTTTGTAGTTTTAAACCAAAAATAAAGTGTTGTCATTAATTTGTAATTAATGGATATTTTTGCAAAGGTTTAGTAAAATGGACATAACTCTTAATCTAAAATTTGAAATGAAGAAATTCTTGAACTTGAAAAAGCATAACTCAATCTTACAAAGCATTAATGAATAACCAAAAGCCTAAATCCAATATATCATAGACCAAAATTATGACAAACTGAACTGAACTATAAGCTACGCTCAACTTGACCCACTTTTCATATTTAGACATTATCTCACCAAAAAAACATATCTAATTAGTATGATTCTAGAAGCTACGGAAAGATAAGTCAATTATCTACAACTCTTCTGTTTATCATAAAGTCAAATTCGACTGACTTCATAGTTAAAAGGGCGCTGCAAATCTGATTGATGGTTTCATAACCAACAATATGAACGATTTAGTTAAACTAAAACAGTTCTCTTATATTTGCCTATTTAAGGACACCCTTAGTGGAAGGGAGAGCATCTCTCTTTTATCATTTTGTAATCAATAGTTCATTTTTTATTGTATTTTAGTTTCTCAAGTTATGTTGTTGTAAACTCTTAGTTAAGAATAGGAGTGAAACACTTAATGGAATTATAGTTTTATTTCTTTGATTCTACTTTTATGTTTCAATGTTTTGGGTTGTTTTCAAATGTTTTAATTTATCATTTATGAAAATTATTTTGGTTTTATTGGAGCCTTGATTCTGTTGGAATTTGTGCTTACGTGCCATCCCATTTTTTATAAATATATAGTGATAGTATTTATATAATTATTATTTCTAATAAAATCGTTAATATTCTTTATTGTTAAATGGTTCGATGCTTGTAACGTTTCATACATTATATGATCTGAAGGAGTTCAGATCTGATCTAAAGGAGTTTAGATCAGTGCTAAGAGTTAGCAACGCTAATAGTTATAAATACTAAAGATAGTGGTACTAAGAGTTAGTGATGTTAAGAGTTAGCATGTTCATATAGTTAGCGAAATCTAAAGAGTTAGAGCCTTGTCTGAAATGGAACAATGACCTGAGAATATATTAATAATGACATAGCTGCAATGAGTTGCAGATGGTGCTAGAAAATGTCATTATGCAAGTATGTTCTCGAACACAATGTTCCTGATCTAATTTCATCGATGTGGGTCTATCGGTGGAACCCATTAATATAAATTAGTGTATGTCTATATCTGGATGGTCCAGATGGTTAGTCTTAGCAAATCATAAGTTTAGTAGGAAGCTCGTATAGAGATGCAGTTATTCAATAAGGACTGGATATTGAATAGACTCACGAGGACCTCTAATAGACATCTTATGAAGCCGTCAATGGAAGGTCTTTCGAGTTGAGTAGTATTTGTGGTCCTTTGACCTGAGTGCCACGGTGGGCTTGTGAGTGATCTACCATGCTTTGGTTTCACACATGTCAGAAACCTTTCATGGTCTGACCGCTGGGTGTCGCTGGGTATGATCCGATGCTTATAGAGTCCGGTGTGCGTAGATATGGGATCCATCAACTCATATGAATGGGTTGTATATCCTGATGCTTCGATATTATATTTTAAAAAGACTTATGGCCACAAGTATAAACCTCAGAAAATATATTCTGAAGGAATAAATAATATCACAAAAGTGTTTGTAGGTATTGTTTAATGAAATATAAATTTGGAGATAAGTTTATAGTTGAGCAAAATAGAGATTTGACCGTGATGATCTATATCTCTGCACTTCAAGGATATAAATGATAGAAGGATTATATGAATATACAATAATCTCAACTTGCATGGTCTAACACGTTAATTTATAATATTCGTAACGTGTGTGTAGGGCATCGTTCACGGACGTATAGAGGAGCTCCATATAACAAATCAGGTGTAGACCTAGAGAGTCTCACAATATAAAGTGTACTCGTTGGGCACTGAGGTTGCGGATTAGATTGAATAATTCGATCCAATAAATTTTAGAAAAATAGAATGATTGTTTCGAGATCCCTCGGGATGTGTATTTATCAAGACTTAATTGTTAAGTACATCATTTAATTAATTAACAAAAGTTGTTAACCAATAGGATGGTGACAAATGATAAGATTTAAGCCCTTCATTTTGTTTCATGATATATTAACTAAATAATACAAAAATAGTTTTTAATTTATTCGATAATATTATTATATAGTTGTTAACCAATAGGATGGTGACAAATGACAAGATCTAAGCCATTCATAATATATCATGATATATTAATAAAATAATACAAAAATAAATTTGATTTATTTATTATATACTTTTAATCCACTAAAGATTATTATATATTTTAGTGCATTAATTTTGTTTAAATGAATTTAATAATTGCCATTATGAATGGTAGAGGCTTTCTTTGTATTAAAAATATAATTATAGGCCATTAAATAAATTTTTATTCATTTTGTTTCTAATAGTTGGCCGGCCATTTCTTAGTTAATGGGTGGAGCACTTCTCAATGTAATGATGATGTTTTATCTATTATGAAAGTGGTGAAAGCAATTGAATTTTTTTATTGTAACAAAAATTGTAACAAAACAATTAAATCATTTATTCTTTGGAGAATGAAGGATTCGGCGAAATGGAGATCAAGGAAGAGAGAGAGATATGTTTGGTCTCATTTTTTCTTTCAAGGAGTTGAAAGAATATAAGGTGAAGTTATTTTGTAATTTTTTTCAAATTTCTACATGCTTAGAAAAATTGTAAATGACAATAAAGAAAAATGATTCTTGTTGTGTTAGTAAGGTGTTATTAACAAGAACAAAATAAAACTTCATCTTTCTCTCCTCTTCTATGGATAGCTAAATCATATTCATGTTTATGAAACAAGTATATGTATTCAAAGAGTTTGAATATAAGTTGCTGAAAATTCTAAAACTACCATTCTAACTCCATAATCCCACCAAACCGTTATGGAATAGAATTATTTAACATACACTTCAAGGTGAGCTCTTCACATAAATTGTTGAAAGACTTGAAGAATTTGTAAAGCTACCTTCATTAGGTGAGTATTTTACATTATGTTATAATACAATTGTTCATCATGTTTAAATTTGTATAATTGTTATACTTATGTATATATGTGATATATATGTTTAATTGCTTAAAATGGGTGTATTTATTAACATGCTTCCACTACATATTGTAATTTTTAAAATTATATATACACTCGTATGTCACACACTCGATTCCCATCAGATTCATTAAAGACTAAGGGCACAATGAATGCTTGAAAAGATCTTCTATATATCAACAACTTTTTTTATATATGATATTTTCAAACAATTGAAAAGCCTTTCTCAAATGAGTAAAGATGATCAAAGATCTCTATTACAATCCAAATAAGTTTGGATCTCTAATGCCCTAGTATTCTTTTAATTAATTTCTTAATTTACGTTCGATAATCTTTTCCTTTAAAATCAACAAACATTTTTTTCATCATTGGATACAATACTTCATCACTCTTAAACATTCCCAAAATAACCTTTGCTCTTGGTGATCATTTCCTGTGGATATGACACTCGGACTTACGAGTTAAATACTACAATTAAAACGACCTACACTTAGATAAAATAATATTTGAGTTGTAACAAGTTCTTGGCACTATTGTCAATGAGTGAAATTAACTAAAGATAATTCGTTTCTGTTTTCATAGAAGGCTAAGCCTCCTACCTTACTTTATTTTAATTATTATTTTAATTTGTTATTTTTATTTTACTATGGATGGTTTTACTTAACCACTTACCTTTTGTTTACTAACCTTTTCTAATCTAACATTGACTAATCTAACTTTTACTTACTCTTTTAACCTTTATTTTATTGTTGGCTTTTTCTATCTAATTTACTTTTATATTTATTATTTTTTTCTCTTTCTCTTGTTTATAGCATTTGTTATTATTATATTTTATTTTTCTTTGTATGAGTAATTGGTTTCGAGATCGTAGTCTCATTGTTTGGTGAAAGGCAATTTGAAACTCTCTTTGATAGTTTATTTGATTCTCATTCTTCTCATTCTTTATCAAACACATCACACATTATGGCTGATAATGAAAGTATTCACGAAGATCATGTTAATGCACCCATTAGAACCATACATGAATACTTGCAACCTCATCGTAATTCTACACCTCATGCTTCATTTTCCCCTTGAATGCCAATAAATTCATATTTAAGCCTGGGATGATTCCCTTAATTTCAAACTTTCATGATTTATTATCGAAAAGCCCATATTTGTAGTTGAAAGAATTTGAAGAAGTTTATAGTATATATAATGACCAAGGATGTAGTAAAAACATAATTTGGCTTAAGTTGTTTCTATTTTCACTGAAAAACAAAGCAAAAACTTGGCTTAGTTCTTTAAAACTAAGGTCAATAAGTACTTGGCAAGAAATACAATGTGAATTTCTAAATAAATATTTTTCAACACATAAAACCAATACTTTGAAAAGACAAATTCAAAATTTTTCTCAAAGGAAAAATGAAACATACTTTCATTGTTGAGAAAGATTTATTAAATTCTTGTCCACATCATAGTTTTAAAAAATGGTGAATAATTATCTTTTTCTATGATGATTTAATTCTTGAGACAAAATAATTCATAGAAACCATGTGAAATTGAAAATTTTTAGATAAAGATCCAGATAAGGCATTCAATTATTTAGATCATTTATAAAATAATTTTTAAAATTAACAAATCACTAGTTCTACAAATTCAATTAAATCTAATCTTTCAAGTTCTAGTGGAGGAAAATATCAATTGAGTCAAGAACATGATCTAAGTACTAGGGTAACTAGTTTGGCTAAAAAAATGAAAGCCATGGGAATGAGGAAACTAAAGGAGACTAAATACATCCTTATTAAAGAAGTTTATAGTATTTATGACATTATTGGCCTTTTAACAAATGAGTGTCCAAACCTTTCAATCTTTAAAGAAGTCATGCATGAGCAAGTGAATGCCACAAATTATACTAAAAAATATTTTCCTAAAAAATATTTTCTTTCCCATCACTCCAACACCTATAATTCAAGTTGGAGAAATGATAACAATATCCAAAAACAACCTCAACAAAAGCCTTCAAATCCTCTTCTATATCATTCACTAAATATAAAAACCCTTAAGGAGATATTGCAAGTATTTATGCGTGAGAAATCAAGATTTAATGATAAGACTTCACAGTGCCATTAATGAGATCAAAAGTAAACTTTCCAACCTGACATCTTTTGTACAAAATCAAGAAAATGGCAAGTTTCCATCTCGACCTAAATCCAATCTCTTGAGTCAATTCAATGTAAATGAATCTTGTGAAAAAGAAAAATCACTTGAAGAAATCAATGCCATCACAACATTTCGTAGTGGTAAAGTTATTGATAAAACTCGTCCTTCAAAAAAAGATGAACCTAGACTACCCAAAGTAGAAAATAAAAAGGAAAAAAAGTCAGCTTTTTGAGAGAGAATAGTGTCCAATTCTTGCCCCATTTCCTCAAATATTGAAACTCATTAAAAAGTTGAACCTAAATTCTAAAATTTATAAACTTTTCAAGTAAGTCAAAATAAATATCCCTTTGTTGGATGCAATAAAGCAAGTCCAATCTTATGCCAAATTTTTAAAAGATTTGTGCACAGTCAAAAGAAAGCTTAATGTTTGAAAAAAAATATTTTTGATAAAGAGTGTACAATAATTTAACAAAACACTCCTCCAAAATACAATGATCCTGGATATCCAACCATTTTTTATGTGACTGGTAATTTTGGGATTAATCGTGCATTAATTAATTTAAGAGCTAGCATTAATCTTTTGCTTACACTGTTTATGAGCAATCAGGTCTTGGTGAGCTCAAATATACTCCAATCACTCTTGAAATTGATGATAAAAGTGTGAAAGTTTCAAGAGGAGTAGTGAAAAATGTGTTTGTTCAAATTGATAAATTTTATTTTCATGTTGATTTTATTGTTTTAGACACACATCCTGTTTTGAACTTGAATGCTCAAATTCCAGTCATTCTAGGTCATCTATTCATTGCAACTTCTAATGCTATAATTAATTATAGAAATGGTCTCTTGCTATTAAGAACTAATGAATTGAATGTGTTTAATATTTCCAAACAATTTTGAGGTGATGATAATGTGTATGAAGTTGATCTGATTTAAGAACTAGCACATGATGAATTTAATATCTATTTTTTTGATAATGATTATAAAATGGAAAAAAATTCTAAAACTCATTCTTCTTCAAAGGGTTTTGAAATAGACAAGTTGAGACCAAGATTTGAAGAATTACCACCAAATACAAACGCTCCATTGCCATCAAATATGCAACCACCAAAACCTAAATTGAAGCCATTGCCATCTCATCTCAAGTATTCATTTTTGGGTGAAAATGAAAATTTTTCAATAATTATCTTGTCTAAGCTAAATTCATTCTAAAAAGGTAAGTTACTTGACATTTGAAATTGCAAAAAAAAGAAAAAAAATTGCATTAGGATGGACCATTGTTGATATTAAAGGAATTAACCCTTTAATATGCATACGTAAGATTTATTTAGAGAATAATGTCAAACCCTTTAGAGAGATGCAACAAAGGCTCAATCCTAACATGAAAGAAATGGTAAGAAACGAGGTCTTTAAGCTTTAGATTATGAATCATTTATCCTATTTCTAATTGCATGTAGGTAAGTCCTATAGAAGTTGTACCTAAGAAATTTGGAGTAACTGTGGTAAAAAATAAAAACAATAAATTAATTCCAACTAGAACCATTACTAGTTGGCTAATGTGTATTGACTATAGGAAGCTAAATTCGATGACTAGGAAAGATCACTTCCCTTTACCTTTCATGGATCAAATTTTAGAAATGGTAGCTGGGCATGAATTTTATTATTTTCTAGATAGGTATTTTAGGTACAACTAAATTAGAATTACGCTTGAGGATCAAGAAAAAAACCTACTTTTACATGTCTATTTAGAGCATTTACATACAAAAGAATGCCTTTGGGTTTATGCAATGCACCAAACATATTTTAAAGATGTATGCTTAGTATTTTTAGTGACATGGTCGAACGTTTTCTTGAGGTATTCATGGATGATTTTTCTATTTTTGGTAATTCATTTAATGATTGCTTATCAAATTTGTAGAAAGTCCTTATTAGATGCAAAGAAAATAATCTTGTGCTTAATTAGAAAAAAATGTCATTTCATGGTTGATCATGATATTATGCTAGGTTATATTGTTTCATCTACGGGCATAGAAGTGAATAAGGCAAAAAATTAATTTGATCACCAATCTTCCTTCCTCCATGTATGTAAAACATGTTAGGTCATTCTTAGGATATGTTGATTTTTATAGAAGATTCATTAAAGATTTTAGTATTATATCTAAACTATTATGTAACCTTTTATTAAAAGATAGTCCTTTTGAATGGACCACGGCTTGTCAAGAAGTATTTGATCAATTTAAAAGCATGTTAACTTCTGCTCCTATTATTCAACTTTCTAATTGGTTTGTACCTTTTTGAAATCATGTGTGATGCTAGTAATTGTGCAATCGGAGCTGTTTTAGGGCAAAGAAAATATAAGAAACCCCATGTCATGTACTATGCAAGTAAAATACTTGATAGTGCTCAAATGAATTATTCCACAATTGAAAAGAAATTACTTCCAGTAGTACTTGTTTTGGAAAAATTTAGATCTTATCTTATTAGTTCACCCATTATTGTATTTAGTGACAGCTTTGAAGTATTTTCTTTCAAAGAAGGATGTCAAGCCAAGATTTATTAGATGGATTCTTCTCTTTAAAGAATTCAACATCACAATTAAGGATAAAAAGAGAGTTAAAAATGTTATGGCTGATCACTTGTCTAGACTTATTTGTGATGAATCTTTTGAATCTTCACCAATCAATGATACATTTCTAGATGAACAACTTTTTGGTATTGTTATTTACCTTAGTTTACTGACATTGCTAATTTTCTTGTTATAAAAAAAACTTTTATCTCATTGGCAAGCCTAGGACAAAAGGAAATTTTATGCGAGGTACGTACTTTTTTTTGGGATAATCTATACCTCTTCAAATATTATTCTGACTAAATCATAAGATGATATGTGACTGATAATGAAATTCGTGATGTCATTTCCTCTTGTCATTTAGAAGCTTATGGTGGTCATTTTCCTTTAAAGAAGACTATAGCAAAGATTTTGCAACGTGAATTTTATTAGCCCACTTTATTTAAAGATTCACATGTATTTTGTAAAACATGTAAAAATTATCAAAAATTGGGATCCATTTCAAAACAAAACAAAATGCCTTTGAACTTTATTTTTGTTATTAAAATTTTTTATTGCTGGGGGTAATTTCATAGAACCATTTCTACCATCCTTTGGCTTTATGTATGTCATAGTCCCAGTAGATTATATTTCAAAATGGATTGAGGCAATTAATGTGTGCTAAAATTGCCTAGCGCAAGCGCGCGTTATCATATCAAGTAATATAAGGGTTAAGTCCAGATTATCGTTCTAACAGTGACTATTGTATCTATTTCTTTTAATCAATTGCTAGAATTACTCTATTATACCTTTATCTAGAAAATTCTAAAGATGGATTTTAATTAACTAAATTACTGTTATAAAATTAAAGTTAATTACCTACCAAAGGCAATCAAAGATCAAATTCACTAATTAAGAAACAATCTAGGGTTTCGACGTATCCCCTAGTATTTCATCGAATTCTTTAGTCCCTTGGTTACTCCTTTAATACTAATTGATTGGCTAGACATTGATTTCATCATAAGCCTCTATTGATGGTCAAATGATTATATTACACCCCTAACAATTATCTATATGTCTATGGTAATCCGAATAAGTTGTAACTCATTAAGAATAACTCTAAATCAAACCATACATGCCACCTAGGTATATGTATATCCTAGATGAAACTCATAGTTGTTATACTACGATCATACATCAATTTATCATATGCTAAACATATAAATTCTTTTGTCAAGTTTATCATGGTTTATTAAATATTCAAAATAGTGATCAAGTATAATGAAAGCATTAAGATCAAATAGAATGAATCAATTGTGTTATATTAAATTCATAACTAAGAATTTATAAAATTCAACTACATATTAAGTTCAAAACATCTAACCCTAGATCAAAAGAATTTAACTCATGATTAAAACAAGTGTACTAAAGCAGGAATTAAAAAACATCATGATTAAAATCATATAATTAAGTGAAGAAAGAAAATAACATAAGTGGTGCCCTGAGTTGTTCTCTCTTCTCTTGACTTGAATGCACAAGACTTGTTCTTCAATCTTCTAAAAGTTTGATTTGATCTCTTAAATTGTTTTTGAATTCGGTTTTGCTATGTGTTTTTCCTTTCTTAAAAGCTCTCTTTTTTTTCTTTGAAAAGTATGCTTTTATACCTGCTTTAAAACCCTAGTGACAAGGGTCTTCGAATTCCACTTGTATTAGGAAAAAAGAATAGGTTTTCTCACTAATCATACCAGCATCGTGGCACTAGGGGCTCAGCACTGCAGTGCTAAGACCTAAGGAAGGCATTTTTGCCCTTCTTCGATCGAGTGTTGCAACACTGTCGTCTCGGTCAACGGGTGCTGTAACACCTAACTTTGGCACCACAGCACCCAATCTTCATCTCTAATAGTTGCATATTTTGAGCGAACCTCGTTCATTTCTCACCCGATTTGCCTCCCGTTTATTACTATTCGTCACATTTTCCCTCGTGCACTTATTTAAAATTAAAAATATGAGTAAATAGCCAGCTATTCATAATTTAGAACAAAATACCCAAGTCGGGGTACTAAATATACTATCTAATTATGCATCTATCAGTAATTCTATGTCGAAATAATAACCACAAACGGTCATAAAATTTTTAAAACAAAATATCTTAAGTCGATTTGGAATACCTCAAGTAATTATAAGTTATAGAGATAAGCATTTTTGTAACAGGCAATTTAAAACATTAATGAGAAAATATGAAATTACTCACTAAGTCACAAGCGGATAAGTTGAACTAGCTATCATAGAGATAAATTTTTTTTAGAGAAATCATAAACCCAAATCTCAAAGATTAGTTTTTAAGACTTAATGATGTACTTTGGGCTTATCGAACTGCTTTTAAAACTTCATTGAGAGTATCTCCTTATAAGCTAGTTTATAAAAAACCTTGTCACTTGCCTATAGAACTTGAGTATAAAGTTTATTGGGTCATTAAAACTTTCAAACCAAACCTTAATGCTGTTAGACAACATTAAAAAATTCATAAAGCTTATTGGGTCATTTACAAATAAATGAACTTGAAGAGTTGAGAAATAATGCATATAAGAATTCAAAAATTCATTAAAACTAAAACCAAAGCTTTTGATGATAAACAAATTCTAAGAAAGACATTTGAAGTTGGTCAGAAAGTTTTACTTTATAATTCTCGACTTCACATATTTCTTGAAAAATTAAGGTCAAGGTAGAGTGGGCCTTTTGTTATGAAACATGTGTACCCTTATAGAGCTATTAACATTGAAAATCCTAAAAATGGTATATATTTAGAATAAATGGGCAAAAATTCAAACCATTTTTAGAAAATTAAGTTTTTCAAAAAGAAATTTTTTTCTTATCCGATCCTTGTTACGAATCAAGAGTCATTAAGATATCATCTAAAGTCTTCTTACAAGACTAGTGGTTATGAGTAAATGGTTTATTTTTAGACTCTTGAGATACATTCTAACCCACTTGTTATTTTTATTTTTGCATTTCATGCACATATGTTATTAGTAATTCTTGTGTAAATAAGTTTGATTTTATATCAAGGTATAATTTCAAAATTATTTTGTTTTTGTCACTTTTTTTATCTAGTTTACTAAATATTAACCTCTAAAATACTTTTTTGAGAACAATTTTAAGCCTTGTGTTAAGATGGATGATTCAATGTATATAGCCAAAAAAAATTTCATATTTATGTATATATATTTTTAATCCCACACATCTTTTGTGAGTATGTTAAGAGGTTTGGGAAAAATAACTTATGAACTTTCATTAATTTTTTAAATTGGTCAATTTTTTTTCTTAGAGTGACATTATTCGAATAAAGGAATGATTTGGTTGGCTAGCTAAATGATGACTCGAATTTGTGAAATGTATTTTGATCATAAGCAATTCTTATTTTGTAATGTTTATTTATATTCTCATATTGTCAAAAAAAAAGAGTCACTTCAGTTCAATAAAGTATTCGTTCAATTTTAAAAGGCAAAAGTGTTAAAAAAAAAATCAAAAAAATGAAGTCAATTCATTTTAATAAAGTCTTTATTTTAGAAGACAAAAGTTTTTAGAAAACAATTTTTCTCATGAAGCTCTATTTGTAATATTTGTGATTAAAGTCTTAAAAGCTAGTACGTGGTAAAAATAGTGTAACTCTAAATAATTAATTTTTTTATTTTTAGATTAATATTAGTTTATCTGTCTATTCTTAAATATGATCTTTTCTTGAGCACTTATTTATTTTCTAACTCTATGAGTGAAATCTTAACCCTTTAAGCAATTATTCACCTGTAAGGATATGAAGTTGAGACTTTTACTTGGAGAAAATTTTCAAGGCTATATATATTATAGTTTGTGGTAAGAAAGTTTTGGATTAATTCACACATGTACAATTTTGGAAGTTATGATTGAAATAACCTTAAGAGTAATTGTGATCTTGAACTGACGTTTTGTTTGAAATACTTAGATAGTTGTTCTTAATTTATTTATGTTTAAATTGCTAGGGACTAGTAATAAGTTGGTTATGGGCCATGATAAACACTTAAAAATACATATTTGATAAGAGCTTCAATCATCATTTTACATTTAGAATACTACTAATTTCAGCATTTTTTTGTAGTTTTAAACCATAAATAAAGTATTGCCTTTAATTTGTGATTAATTAAAATTTTTATGCAGGTTTAGTAAAATGAACATAACTCTCAATCTAAAATTCAAAATGAAGAAATTCTTAAACTTAGAGAAGCATGACTCAATCTTACACAAATTTAATGAACGACCAAAAGCTCAAGTCCAACATATCATTGATCGAAATTAGAACATAACATAACTGAATTGCAAGCTACGCTCAGCCTGACCTATTTTCCATATTTAAACTGTATCTCATAAAATACATATCTAATTAGTATTATTTTAGAAGCTATTGAAAGATAAGTCACTTATCTACAACTCTTATATGATTATAAAGTCCAGTTCAATCAGATTCATAGTCAAAAGGGCATTGCAATTTTGATGGATTGTTTCATAGCCAATAATGTGAAAGATTTAGTAAAATTAGAATAGTTCTTTTACATTTGTCTATTTAAGGACACCCTTGATGGAAGGGGGAGTTTCTCTCTTCGATCATTTTGTAATCAATAGTTCATTTTTTATTATATTTTATTTTTTAATGTTGTTCTAAACTCCTAGATAAAGTTAGGAGTGAAACACTTAATGGAATTGTTGTTTTGTTTCTTTGATTCTATTTTTTATGTTTTAGTGTTTATGGTTGTTTTCAAATGTTTTGATTTATCATTTATGAAAATTATTTTGATTTTATTAGAGCCTTGATTCATTGTAGACTAAGGGCATAATGAATACTTGGAAAGATCTTCTATATATCAACAACTTATTTTTACAAATAATTTTTGCAAACAATTAGAAAGCCTTTCTCACATGAGTAAGGAGGATCAAAGATCTTTACTACAATCCAAATTAGTGTGGATCTCTAATGCTTTAGTATTTTTTTAATTAATTTCTTAATATACATTTGGTAATCTTTTCATTGTTGGATACAACACTTTATCACTTTAACCTTAACTTTTAATGATCACTCTCTGTGGATACAACACTCGGACTCATGAGTTAAATACTACAATTAAGACAACTTACACTTGGGTAAAATAATATTTGAGTTGTAGTACTATACAACATAGAAATATTGGGGTTGCTTCTGAATTATCACTCATATCTTAATTAAATTATGTTAATCCTTTAGAATATACTACATGGCCTTATTTACAATAATTTGTATCGCTAACATCATCATCACTTAATAATTCTAGGAGTTCAATTCTTAGTATAAATCAAGAATGTTTTTTTTTTATAAATAAAATAACAATATTTTGTGTGGTGCATATGGTTAGAGGTTTATTGAGAAATATGTAAGTTAATGACAAACAAAGGAAAAAGAAAAAAATATAAAATATTTTTAGATCTTAGTGCCTTCTACTTTCTAATCAATACCTACAAAAACTCTTAAGTTTATTGTTAACAGTGGATTTTGGACTTTCGATCAACCTCAAAATCTTTGATCAAGAGATAAATTTATATTTATATGAAAATAGTATGAATAAGTTATTGTTCTTCTTCCTAAAATCTCATGGTGTATAAGACCTATTTGCTACAAACATAAAATCAGTTAAAGGGTATACATATGGTGGTTTTCGGTGTAACCCATCAATGTTTAAGTCAAAATATTGTTTGTGAAGGTGAGAATAATAGTTTTAAAATAGTTTGAGCGTCTAGAATTTGCTTATTTTTACCTATGCGCAAGATATAGTTCTTCATTATATAGGTTCCTTGGGTGGTTAACTTATATTGTAGGCTCCTTAATAATTGAAGGTCATCTACGTGGTCCAGAAATATAGGAGTTATTAGTCAATCACCTTGTGCTCTTTATTCTTAAAGGAATGTAGGCAAAAGCTCTGCTATCTCAAATTCTTTAGTGTCATGAGACAAGTAGAGCAACTTCGTACCTTTAGTGTTCTCTAGATGGGGAGATCCTAAAAAATATTATAAGGTATAGTGTACTCCTCGATTTGAGTGGATGAGTCCTTAGAGTTAGTGGTGCTCGACCCTATAAGAAAATGCTCTTTAATAATGGATTAAAGGTATATTGACTGTGGAGTAAGAAGGGACTGGTCGAGGGTATGATAATGATGAGCTCTAATCAACCTTAATCTAGACTCGACTATTTTAGACTCGTGAACTAGGCCTTGGATTGCCTTGTGCCAAGCTTGGCCGATTTTTGGTCTTAATGAACTAGGCTCGTATCTTAAGGGTAACATGGGTCTTTCAGTTTTTAGTGTTGATCAATCAATAGTAGAAACTCTGTGAAATGCTTACCTTATTTGAAAATTCTCGAGAAGAAGGCTAAAGTGCTTATCCCTAAGTGCTTCGAGTCTTTAGTTGGGCACTCATCTATAGTGAGCTCGGTCTGTCTAAGAAGTATTCGAGGCCATTGGTTTAGAATTTGAAATTAAAGCCTTATTGATGTAAATGACCTAAATGGGAGACTTTATATCCTGATCATGTGATTGTCTTTGGTACAAGTTTTCTCTTGCTTGGTAGCCTTTCCATAGATGAATTTAGATACAAGTTCGCTAACATTTGTCCTTTAATAGCAGTTCTTGATTTATACCAAGTGTCATACTCACTGCGCTTCATAGCCCACTTGATGAACTATCCCGATAGATTGGGTTTGTGTAGAATTTGCCGAAGAGACTGGTTAGTTGGGACTATCACCATTTGTACTTGAAAGTAAGGACTCAACTTCTTCTCTGATACGACAAGCGTGAGAGCCAACTTCTCCATCAATGGGTAATGACTCTTTAGATCAATATACTTCTTATTGGTGAAATAAACAAGCTTTTAAGCATCATTTTCTTTCTTGACAAGAATCGAGTTCACAATATGGGTTGAGACCGGTAAGTATATAAATAATCAATCATATGTTCTTGTCATGACAAGGTTGACTAGATATGCAGAGTAGGCTTTCAGCTATTAGAAAGTTTCTTCACATTGAAACAACCATCTAGTCTTTACTATCTTCTTGATCACCTAAAAAAACTCAAAGTAGTTATTAATGGCTTTAAAGATGAACTTACTTAGCGCGAAAACTCGATTGATCAATATTTGGATCTCTTTAACCATGCTTAATGACTTCATTTTAAGGATGGCTTTGATCTTGTTTAGGTTTGCTTCAATCCCCCTCTAACACACCATGACTTTGAGGTACTTTCCTAACTTAACTCTGAATGCACACTTGTCAAGATTTAGTTTTATATTATACACCCTTAGGATCTCAAAAGTGGCTGAAAAAACTCATATTATGGCATCCAATATGAGTAAGCCTTCAATTATTGAAACGTTTCCTCATATTTGGGTGTTTACCTTATCTTCTCCCTCCTCTTAATTGCTTAAAAAAACTCAAAGTACTTGTCAGTAGTTTTTGAAATGAACCTACTCAGGGCGATGACTCAAGCGATTAGTATTTACATCACTTTGACTGTGCTTGATGATTTCATTTTAAGGATGATCTTGTCTAGTTTGGCTTTAATCCCCCTCTAACTCACCATTATTCGAGGCACTTTCCTGACTTAACCCCAAATGCATACTTCTCAATAAATATTTTTATATTGTGCTCTATCAAGATCTCAAATTGTTTTTTAAGATCCTCTACACAATCCTTAGGATTCATTAATTTGGTGATCATGTCATCATTATAGACCTTCATGCTCTTGCTAATTAGTGGCTTAAATAAGAGGTTGAATAGCCTTTACTACATGGCTTCAGTATTTTTTAAGCTAAAGAGCATGATCTTGTAATAACATAACCTTAGATAGGTAATGAATAAAGTCTTTTCATAATCTGGAGAAACATCATAATCTAGTTACAACTCGAGAATGCATCCATGAAATTGAGCAGCACGTGCCTACCTATAGAGTCTACCAACTAGTTTCTCTTTAGCATGGAAAATTTTCCTTCGGATATGCCTTGTTTAGATCCATGAAGTTCACACATATCTTTCATTTCTTGTTAGCTTTATTCACAATCGCTATATTACTAAGCCATTCTGGGTAATATACTTTTTGGATAAACCACTTAATCAATAATTTCTCGATCTCTACCACTATGGCTTCGTTTCTCTCCTAATTTAAGATTCTTATCTTCTACTTAATATGTTTAAAAGCCAAGCTAGTTGTTAATATATGAGAGATTAGTGAAGGGTCAACGTGTGGCATGTCCTCATGTGACCAAACAAAGATGTTTGAGTACTCATTTAATGTGGCACTTAAGTTTTCCTTGAGATTGGGTTCTAAAATGTAGCTAATCTTTACTGCCATCTCGGATGAGTCTTCCTTCAGCTGAACATTGGCTAACTCACCTTGGGTCTTGAGTTTCTTCTCCTCCATAGAGTCCATCAAGCTAGTAAAAAATGTCTTTTTGGCTAAGGTCATGTAGCAGCTCCTCCTTATGTTTTGGTGTCCTAAGAAGACCTCTACTTATTCCCCTGTTGGAAACTTTAGCTTTAGGTGGTGGATGTACATGACAACCTTAGAGTACTTTAAGAATGGTTACCCCATGATGATCTTGTAAGGAATGATTGCTTGACTACCATAAAGCTCATCATCATGGTCTTTACATAATGCCTATCCTTCATAATAATAGAGAGTGCGACCATTTTTAATGGCATCAAGTAGCCTTCTTCAAAGCTTTAGAGAAGGGTTTGCATCATTTCTACCTTTAAGTCTATAATGTTAAGGTCAATAAGTGCTTCATTGAAAATTATGTCCACCGAACTCTATAGATTGATGAACATTCTATTTATATTAATGTCGACCATCTAAAGTGTGATCTCTAAAGCATTATAAAGTGAGTACATGACTCTTTGACCATTTTACTTAGTAAATATTATGGTTACATCTTGCACCTAGGGCTTCTTCGAGATTGGGATGTTACACATCACTTAGTATCCCACCAAAAAATATCGTGAGTAGTTCTTCCTTTAGCAATTAGAATCTCTAGCTAGTGTCAGTCCTTTGGCAATTAACATGGTCTCCTATTCAGTCGAGGGTTCGAGGTCTTCACTATCGATCTACGAAGTCTTTTTTTATTTATAATCAACTTTGAACTCGTCTAGATACTTATTTCTAGCCAACTTTTCACCCGCTTCTTCAAGTTGTAGCATTCTTTGGTCGTTTGGTCTTGGTCCTTATAGGACTTGCACTTTTTATCTTTGTTTAGTTTAGATGCTGGTGTTTAGATAGCGTCTAGCTCATTGACTAGCCTTTTATCTTAGATGGCCTCAAAGATAATGTCCAAAGGAACTGAAAGAGGGATATAGGATCTTTTGTCCTAAAGTTTGGCCACTCGAGGCAAAAACTCCTCGATCTAACATTTCACCCCTCCTCATTAGGTTTCTCCTCTATTGAATACTAGTTTAGTTTGGGTAAACTCTTCTCCCTTCTTCTTCTAAACCGTGTTCTCTTTATAGATCTTCGGTATCTAGTGATATTCTACACTCATTCTCCCGAATTCTCCATTGGGAATTTACTACAACCAATCTCTTCAACTCATTTTTCCTCTTCCATCTTGATATATCTTAGAGTTTTCTCATACACAGTTGAGTAAGTCTAAATGTGTTTCTTGAAAATGTAGTATAACCTATTCAGCTACAAACCATCCTTTAGTGCTTCTAGGGCGATAGGTAAGTTGAAGGCTCCAACTTGTATTACCTCCTTGTGGAATCTTTCTATAAAATTCTTTAAACTCTCAAATTGCTTTTGTTGGGATTTGTGCTTATGTACCATCCCTTTATGTATGAATATTTGTTTAATATTTATACTAGTATTATCATTTCATTAAATCGTTAATTATATTTTATATATGGTAAGATGTTTGTAACGTTTTAGACATTGTACGATTTAAAAGAGTTCAGATCTAATCTAAATGAGTTTAGATCAGTTCTAAGAAGTAGAAACGCTGAAAGTTATAAATGATAAGAATTGGCACTGATAAGAGTTATCAGGTTATAAAAGTCAGCAATATCCAAAGAGTTAGAATCTTATCTAAAATGGGACAAAGACCGAAGAATATATTAGTAATGACGTAGTTGCAAAAAGTTACAAATCATGCTAGAAAATGTCATTACGCAAATATATTCTCAAATATTATGTTCCTGATCTATCTTCACTGATGCTGGTCTGTCAGTGAATATATTAATAAATATATAGATTGGTGTATGTCTATATCTGAATGGTTCAGATGGTTAGTCTTAGCAAACCATGAATTTATTGGAAGCTCATATAGAGATACAGGTATTCAATAAGGACTGAATATTGAACAGACTCACAAAGATCTCCAATAGACATCCCATAAAGCCGTCAATGGAGGGTCTTTCAAGTTGAGTAGTATTCGTGGTCCTTTGACCTGAGTGCCACGGTAGGCTTGTGAGTGATCCACCATACTTTAGTTCCACACATGTCAGAAACCTTTCATGGTCTGACCGCTGGGTGTCGTTGGGTATGGTCCGATGCTCATGAAGTCCGGTGTGCACAGATATAGGATCCATTAACTCATTTGGGTGAGTATTATATCCTAATGCTCTATAGATTGTATTTCAGAAAGTCTTATGGCCATAAAGTAATTCTAAGGAAAAGAGTTTAACCCTAGGGATAAATAATATTACAAAAGTATTTGAAAATATTATTTATTGAAATATAATTCTAGAGATAAGCTTTCGGTCAGGCATATGGAGATTTGACGGTGTTGATCTATGTCTCTGCTCTACTCGAATATAAATAATGGAGGAATTATATGAATATGTTATAACCTCAACTTGTATGGTCTAACGCACCGCTTTGTAATATCCGTAATGTGTGTGTAAGGCATCGTTCACGGGCGTATGGAGGAGTTCCCTATGATAATTCGGGCATGGACCTAGAGAGTCTCACAATATAAAGTGTACTCATTGTGTACTGGGGCAGCATAATGGATTGAACAGTTCCATCCTAAAAATTCTAACAAACCAAAAATATGTTTCGAGGTTCCTCGGGTTGTGCACTTGTTTAGACTTAAATGTTAAGTATCTCATTTAATTAGTTGACAAGAGTTATTAACTAATTATATGTTAACAAGTGGCACAAATTTATTCTATGAATTGTTTTACCATGAATTCACCCATTAACCATGTTAATAAAATAAAATAAGGTAAATATTAATTATTCAAATATTTTTTGAATAATTAAATAAATATTATTTAAATAAATAAAATATGATTTTATTTATTTGTTATTTTATTTTTAAATAGAAGACATACCTAATTTGAGAAACATAAATCAAATTAAGTGGAGCACTATTTTGTGATTAATAGTTATTTTTATTAGACCATTAAAATTGCCACCAAAAATTATTTTTGGTAATTGGCCACTTAATCTAATTTTGGTGGAGCACTTGTGAAGTGTTGAAAGCACTAAAAATGGTTGGGTTTCATTTGTGTTAATAAGAGTGTGAATGAATTTTCGTGCAAGTGAAGAGAGGAAAAAGAAGAATTGATTTTGAGAGAGTTTTTTTATTGAACAAAGACTTGTGAAAAAAACCAAATGAGAAAGAAAAATAAATCCTTCTTATTTTTCTTTCAAGTAATACAAACCTTATTGCTGGAGATTATACTGCTGCTATTCTAGCTTCACAATCCCACCAGATTGTTATGAACTAGAATTGAACAAAAGTGCACTTCAAGGTGAGCTCAAAGTTGAAGTAAAGAAATTCGGATTTGAAATCTTCATCGGAGGTCTTCAAAGGTATGTTTTCAGTATTCTTAAGTTGTTAAGAATTGAAGTATATGTATATATGTTGATTACATGATAAATTTTGCTGCCAAATTCGTGTATATGATACATGTGTTTAGTTTTTTCAATATGTACACAATCACATGCATACACCCTAAAATATGTCAACACTATGAACTTGTCATTTAATTGGCTATACAATGAGGTGCTTCTATGCTTAAGCTCTCGATATAATAAAAGAGCTTACTCTTCTAACTTTATATAGAAAAGTATACATATATGATTTTTCCTAAGTCCAATAATGAAAAGGTGATTAGTTATTTGGTTTACACAGTAGTTGGGGTCTGAGGTTTTGTTATAGAACGTGATGTTAAACATTCTGAATATGGTCAATAGCTCAATGTCTCTGAGGTTGTCGATGAATGAAAACTTCCTCTCCCTTTCAATCTCAGCCACGAAGCCAATTCTCGCTACTCTTTCACCTTCATGAACTTTGCTAGCTCTATTCTAGCCCTTTTATGACCTACCTCTAACCGTGCTCTCCTGTACTACCTTTACTTCGTCCTTAGAAGTCTTTGATAGGGGTATAAAAGTACTAGTATGATTTGTACTCAACATTTATATTTTACTCCAAATCATAAATATTTAGCTATTTACTTGTGTTTTTAATCATAATTAGGTGCACGATAAAAAATGTGACGCATAAGAACAAATGAGAGGCAAATCGAATGAGAAACGAAGAAGTTGAGCTCAAAATACAAGAGCGTCTAATCAGGCCTAAAGCTGCGGTGCCCATGGCTGGGCGCTGAAGCGCCCAGGTCAGTAGCTAGGTGCCATGGCACCCATAACCCAGTGCTACGGTGCGCGAACAGTAATGGGAACAGTACCTGTGAATAGTAATACATGAACAATATTTTTCCTACAATGCCCATAAAACAATAATCATAATCTGACTTGTATTTGATGTTTAACCTTAATTTGAAGACATAAACCTATAAATAGAAGACCAAAAACCCTAATTGAGGGGTCAGAGAAGAAAGAAGGATCAAGAGGAAAGAGAAAGAGTAATTTTTGGAGAATTAAAAAGACTAAAAAATTGAATTTTTGGAGAATCAAGAAGACTAAAAAATTGAAGGCTGTAGAAAAATCAGTTCTATCTTTTCGACTCTTTATCTTTCTAGTTTTCTACGATTTACATAGTGTTATTCTTGACAAGCTCTAGAAATCCTTGTTTCACCATGATCTAAGTTTTTTATATCTAGGGTTAGACTATGTGAACCTAGTATGAACTTAGATTTTGTTAATTTTTAGTTTATGAACTTAATATATATAATTGATTCATTCTATCTTGCGTTTATTACTTTCATTATATCTTGCCAATATTTTGAATAATTGAGGAACCATGATGAACTTGAGAATAGAATTCGTGTGATTAGCCCAAGATAGTTTGATGCATGATCTTAGAGTAACAACTATAAGTTCCATCTAGGATAAATGTATACCTAGGTGGCATGTATGGTATAATTTAGACTTGATCTTAATAAATTACATTCTGATTTGATTACTATAGATATATAAGTGATTGTTAGAATGCATAATATAGTCACTCGACCATCGACAAAGGCTGGTGATGAGATTAGTGTCTAAGCCAACAATTGGTATTAAAAAATTAACTAAACGGTTAATAAATCTAATGAAATACTAGAGGATGAGTCAAAACCCTAGATTATCTTTATTTGTGAATTCTATCATTTGGTTTTATTTAGTTTAATTGATAGAGTTAGATTAGTTAATTAAATTTCAAATTTTAATTTTCAGAATAAAAGTTAAGTAGGTACAATTTTAGCACTTGATTTATAGACTTAGATTGCATATTCCCTGTAGGATCGTTATCTGGACTTAAAATTCTATATTACTTGATACAATAGCGTACGTCTGTGCTTAGATACTATAGCACCAATCAGTCCTCCAGTGTCGTACTTATCCAAGTCATCGTCCTCTTCCATTGCTAAAGCACATCTTTTTATCCTATTTAAACTACTCACCTGAGACTTGGGTAATTATGGGTACTCTTGCCTTCCCTATAGCCTCTTATTTCGGGTCTGATTTCTTGTACTTTATATGTGGTTCCTCCATTTTTACCTATTTTAACTTCTTTTTCTAGGTGAACTATCACCTTATCTTGCCTATGACAGGCTAGTGAAAGAACCTTAGGTTTGATGGTTAACCCAGTTGGTCAGTCATTGAGTTCGTGAGGCTCTTGACTTCCTATACTTTTTGTTGAAAATCTAAAACATACTTTAAAAGCTTCTTCACAGTATCTCTTTCTTTTTGTGCCATTTTTAACTTCTTCAAAACAATATTGCATCCATTTTGGACTACCCTGTGATCTCTCTTGATGGCTGAAATTCTCCTCCCATTGGTCTAGCTCCTATTTATTGTGGCTCTCAAAGTTAGAGTTGCACATTGTATTCTAATCTAAATCTCACTCTGAGCTGCATTCTCCTTGGCGGTTTTCTTAATTAGCTTTGAATTGTTAATTTTTCGTGGCTTTTTGCTTTGTTCCTCATAAATGGTGCTAACCTATTAATCGTAGATTTTGAGCTCTTAGTTAAACTCGGAGTCTTCAATCAAGAGATAAATTTATATCTGTAAAAATAATATGAATGTATAAACGAGTTATTACTATTCATCCTAAGATCTCCTTGTGAACATGACCTATTTTCATAAACAAAAAATCAATTAAGGTTGCGCTTATAGTGGTTTCTAGAGAAAACCTTCTGATGCTTAAGTCAGAAAGTTTTTGGTGAAAGTGAGAAGAATAGTTTTAAGATGGCTTGGGTGTTTAGAATTTGCTTACTTTACCTTGCACGCGAGCTATGATTCTTGATTTTATAGGTTCCTTGGGTGGTTAACTCATATCGTAGGCTCCTTAATATTTAGAGGTCGTAGGCATGGTTTAGAAACATAGGAGCTATCGGTTAGTCACCTCATGCTTCGTATTTCTTATAAGGACGTGCGCAACGTGCTTTGCCTATATTGGATTCTTTGGCTTCGTGGGATAGGTGGCATAACTCCCCCCCGATGATGTTCCTTAGATGAGGAAGTCCTTAAAAACACTATAAGGCACGAGTGTACTCCTCGATTTAGGTAGGGGATTATTTGGGGTTGGCGGTGCTCGACCCTATAAAAATGGCTCTTTAGCTATGAATTGAAGGCTCCTCGATTATGGGGTAAGGAGAGATTAGTAGAGCGTATGTTATACAATGAGCTCTGTTTAGCCTAAATCTGGATGCAAATTCTTTGGGCTTGCAGACTAGGCCTTGGATTGTCTCGTGCTAAGCTTGACCACTTTTCGATCTTAATGAATTAAGCCTAGGTTTTTAGAAGGCAACACTTATCAAATTTAAAAAAAAATAACAAGACAAATCTATCATCTAATAAGACTAATATTAACTATTGCAGTTGTTGAATAATTGAATAATTTTATACATTTTAAATCACATCTTAAAAAGTTTCATTCAAAATAATGCAGCATTCATAAAGTATATAGTAATATGATATAATAAGTTATAGGTAAAGGATATTTTTGTTTCATGAATTTGATCTAATTCTTAATTTTATCCCATGAGTTTTAAAAAACTTAATTTTTTCTTAAGTCGTTCATGAAATTTTGTTAGATTTAACTGAAAATCTTTTTTGGTAGTACGTTGACAATTTTGCTTATAATTATGATATTAGTTAAAAATGGTAATGTAAGTAGATGTACACAAACCAACATGTACCACATAATGTCTACGTGATAGTCATTAATAGGCCATTAAAGAAATAAAAATGGACATGTGGTATATTTTAATAGGTTCAAATCTTAATATTTGTTAAAAAATTATTTTATAATTAAAAATTAATTAAAATTAAAAAGATTATTGAAACCCCAACAAGTAGCAACTGGTTGCCATCGGTTGGGGGACTTTGGTAATAAAAATAATCAAAATTCATGTCATTAGACTTCATTTTTTTTATCTACACAATAATGAGGTCATTTTTGTCCAAACAAATAATGAAAAGGTGAATCCCATTTTTTGCTGTCGTCATTCACTAATTGGACACTAAAAGAAAATAATTTAAAAAATCACACTTGGCACAATATTAATATTTATTTATAATTAAAAATAAAAAAAGGCAGCTGGAACTGCAGCAAACAGTGGCTGGCCGATCTGTTAAGTAGTGGGGGCAATGCACATCATCATCCCAGCATTTTATGGTGGTGCGCAGTGGCCGACACCTCTTCCCTTATTTTTAGGCTATTTTTTGTCACATTCTTTTTTGACAAAAATGACTATACCATTATGTAGATAAAAAGAAATAGAGTCAAATAATAAAATTTTTAATTATTTTTATCATTAAAGTCCAGCGACCAACAGCAGCTAGCCGTCATTAGCTGATAATTCCAGCGATCTTTTTTATTTTTAGTTATAAATAAATATTAATATTGTGCCAAATGTGATTTTTTTTAATTTTTTCTTCTAGTGTCCAATTAATGAATGACACGTGGATATTAAAAGTGACTGTCAATTTGTGTCAATTTATTTTGAAGTTTTGTGTTGAGTGACGATTTTGCCCCTCCAATGTTAAAAAGTAATGGAATTTTATTAACGAATTAAAACAAATTTAAAATTTTTGAAACTCGTAAAATAAAATTGATAATTAAACTAAACTCGTATGACAAAAATATCATTTACCCATAAATTATTTTAAAAAATGTGAAAATTTATCCCGCACTTAGAAAATGTCAATTTTAAAATATAATTTAAGATATCTCTAGCATTACTCAAATGAGAATATATTTTGTTACCACTTGAGACATTGTTATTATGTTAGACAAACTCATAAAATTGATTTCAAGATATTGGCTTGGAATTAAATTAATAATTATTTGTACGAGATAATATGCAAACCTAGATGGCAAACAAAACAAAAGGGTAAGGGGAAGGGGAAGGTGCAAGTGTAGGTGTAGGTGTAGGATTCTGGGGACTAGGATCTGTAAAGAGACCAAGTCTAAGCCTAATTCAAATTAAACTTTTGTTTGGATCAACTAGAGGAAGCCCAATTAAAACTAAACCCTTACGCCTTACCATTTTGTCTCATCAGACCAGACATCATCTCATTTCTGAAAGTTTTAAAATTATTCCAATTTCATAACAAATCCATAATCATAACCCATTAAATCTATCAAAATATGTACTTGTCTTATTATAATTCTTCAACATATTTCCCACTCATCCACTAATATTTTCCCAATATCAAAAATTTTGCAGCCCAACAACCAAGCAACTTGAATAAAACTGTAGTCTGTAATGGTAAAGCCACCCCACCTTTTGCATAAAATGTCACGTCCCCCCATTCTTCTTTAATTAGGAAATGATTTTCAATAGAATTAAAGATAATTGCACACACAAAAAATGTAAGCTTACTTTACACAAAAAGTAAAATTTTTATTAGATTATTAACAAGTAAGTATCTTTAATCTTTGGATATATTATATTATTTGCGAATTGTGATATGAGTCAAGTCTCTGTCCACTTTTAACTTGCACATTACAAGTAAAATTGTGCCTTCAAAGTTCAATCTTAATGCATAAACAATTAGAATTTCGGTAGAGGTAGAGGTAGAGGTAGTTCTCTTTATACACATGATGTCAATGTCCTTGAAACGTCTAGCAAAATTAATTCAGTCCAATAATGTCATAATTAATCATATAATAAAACCCAAATTGAGTTCTAAGGGCAAGGCACATAAAATGTATATTATTCTCAACATTATACAAAATTATAATTTTCGTTATAAGTATTATACAACTGCAAGTAGTCTTAAAAAAAAATCATGTTATGAATTGGAAATTAAATTTGCATTAAGCATAATGATTAAGTAATGTACGATTTCAACACTTGAGCGTTAGCTATAATGGATTTTTGAAACTTGTATATTACAAACAAACTTTTTTATTAAATGATTGGATCTTTAAAAAAAGAAAAGAAAAAGTATCTTTAGAGATTATTAGTTTAATATGATTTGGGTCACACCTCTTTATTTGAGAACTAAGTTGTAACCAATCTAATCAAACAAAAAAAACCCTCCTTCATAATTGTTTTATGTTTTTGTATCAATCGCAATGTGAAGGGGAGCCATTAATAAAATAGATTAAGTGGTTTATTATCACATCACATAATATAATTTAATGAATTGAAAACAGTGGATTAAGTCCCAGCAGTCGTTGGTTGAGCAATAGTGACCTTAATACTAAAAATAGTTTTGTTTTTAAAAAAAAAAAAAGGTTAAAAGTTTTGATTGGAAATGGCAGAAATGGGGTCCTTAAACATTTATAAGCTATGCTATTTTATATTTATAAATGAAGGAAGGGACAATTCTTTGGTGAAAGAGATTCAAAAGGCCAACAAACTAATAATGTTTTGGGAGTATTAATATAATATAATGAAGCTCCACCGACACAAAACCTGCCTAATAATTTGTATTCATCTCAGTAAATATATATATACAATGACTAATGAATTGCACATGTCAAGTTAATTGGTTTCTTTTTATAAATTAATTAATGAGTGATAATAAGTTTATAATTAAGGCTTAAGTGATGTATTATTTTGATTGCTTGCTGTATTGTCTAGTTATAAAGAAATGAGTTCGAGCGTATATAAATATACAAGTGATATATAATTTTGATTAATATTTTGATATAATATTAATGTTAAAAAAAAATTTAAAATTAAAATCTAAGTAAATGATGTATTATTTCAATTGATGATAAGAATTGTGTTGTTAAAAGTATGAGTTCGAATATGCATAAATAAGTAAACAATGTATAATTTGGATTAAGGGATTATCACCAAATCATGCATTTGAAGTGAATGGTTGGTTAATGAAAATGATTTAGTTAAAAAATTTGGTAGTCAACGGACGCAGCTTGTGCTAAGTGGAAGCTCCCCCGTTGAACTAAAATTTAGTTTGGCAAGTCACCAATATTCATATAATTTTGATTTTCCTTTTATTATTATTATTAGTATGATATTGATATTTGTTTTTTTCGCTAATCCAATTTTCTTTATTTGGTAGCCCATTAATTTTCATTTCATTATCTACCTATTTTTTTATAGTTAAAATGTCACCAAATACGTTGACACTCCACCGATGGAAACAATATTTGCTATAAATGCCATTTTATTATTATAATTATATACCCATTCCGATTTCTTTTATAAAAAAAATAAAATAATTTTTTTGCCACGTCATATGAATAACCTTGTAACCTTAATTAATTAAAAGTAATACATCAATTTTTAAATAATATTAGATGTTGAAATGATATAAATTTTAAAAATCATCCATTATATTATTTTACTATTTAATAATTATTTAACACATTATTTAAAATTAAAAAAATTTAAAATATATAATATTATTAATTAATCAATTAAGTTAAGAGATTATGATGCATCGTGCATTATCAGCTTGGTTCGGCTCGGCTAAACTTTGCCGACACTAGTTGAATTCCACTCGATTCATTATGGTTTGTTGATGCAATTAATGCGGTATATGAAGTAAGGGTGAGCAACAAAAATTGAAAATCGAAAAATTAAACTGAACCGGCCGATTCGGTTTGGTTTGGTTTAGTTCGATTTTTTTAGAGAAAAAATCGACCGGTCCGATTCAATTTTTTTCATCCAAAAAAATAGAAAAAATCAAACTGAATCGAACCAAAAAAAATTAATTCGATCCAATTTAATTTTTTTCATTAAAAAAATTAATTTTGACTTTATTTTTAAAAAATATTGAATCAGACCGAACTAGACTTTACCTACCCCTAATGTGAAGGTAGAAGAATTGATCAAGAAAAAATGGAGATGATTTGACGATGCAGAAGAATAAGGGGGGGCTGCGAATTGTGATGGGATTGGGATTTGGGTCCTATTCTCATTTGAGTTCTCATCATTTTTCTTGTATTTATAAGAAATTCTCTTCTCCCTTTCATTTTTTCTTTTATACTTATTATATATATAATTAATTACCTTGAAAGCTAAGATTCAATCACTTGCCATGTGACATATAACATAACTAAATATCAAGATACCAGATATGGTCCTACTCCTACACATTTTTTGCTTTGAATTCTATAACTCGTATTTGAAGTTGGACTAAAAAATAATTACATATTTCATTTTGTCATTGGATATCTAATTCTTTAATTTCAAAAATCTGAGAAAAAGTTAGAAAATTATATGCTTCAACTTTAAGGGTTTCCTTTCCCATGGCCATGACCCAGATGAAAAATACATATTTCTTAGTCATTAAAGATGTATTGCAATCTGTAATTAATATAAAAGAAAAAGAGAAGTCCAATTCTAGCAATCATTAACAACTTGTACAAGAGTATATTAAAAGCTAACCCAAAATAACCACTCTTTGCATCAGCAAGGGAGAGACCCAAAAAGCCACGCCATTAATAAAAAAAAGGCTTTCATGTTTCGGGTATTTTTCCATAATTTTTTTTTTGCCAAAGTGGAGAATTGGAGATAACAAAGATCAAGAATTAGAATGCTCAAATGAGTCCAAGGAGTTTCATTGGTAAAAACAACTCCATCTTTGCAACTTTGTTCGTTTTTAGTTGTTGGCCAATCCATTCATCCAACATAACCAACACTCCAAATCCCTCTACCTCTAAACCCAAAACATAATTTAGATAGCAGAAGCCACAAACAAAAAACCCATAAAAGAAAATTTTGAAAAGGAGGAAACATCAATGCTTTTGCACATTTAGATATACAAGAGCGAGCCTATAGGT
This sequence comes from Ailanthus altissimus, assembly GCA_946807835.1. NCBI lineage: Eukaryota > Viridiplantae > Streptophyta > Magnoliopsida > Sapindales > Simaroubaceae > Ailanthus > Ailanthus altissimus. The sequence goes on along the minus strand of OX327696.1, from coordinate 21,175,984 downwards.
ATAGGTGAAACACCCATTTCATGCCTATATTATTTTTCCTCTCAAAAATGCAAGCAAACCCAAGAATTCCAATGGAGAAAACAAGCAAGATTATCAGAAGATCAGTCTACACATTCCTACAGAACTATCACTACTTCACAACAACTGCTGCTGTTCTTGCTTTCCCTTTTGCAGCCTCAATTCTGCTCTCACAAGCCTTTGTTCCATCTTCATCCTCACTTCTGCCATCGATATACAATCGACTTAAGGCTCTCTTTCACGCAGCAGGCTTCCCTCCATCTTCAGAAATTTTCAATATTCTCAGCCTGAAACTCTCACAAACAATCTCTTCATCAATTTTTACGTTACCATTCACCATCACCTTTTTGCTTCTTTCAAAAGCATCCATAATACAAGCCTTGAAACAACACAAACCAACTTTCCCACCTTCATTTTCTTCTCTTTTATCACTTTTCAATCCTCTTTTGCTTACCTATATATGCAACTCATTCTTGATCCTCTCCGCAAATGCTACAGTTTTTTCGGTCTTGTTCTTTGCCTTCAACTTTCTTGAAGGATCCGGATATTCTTCTCCAAAATTCATCCTCTTCTTGTCGGCAGCAGGGGCAGTTTTTTATTCAATCGTTTTAGCCAATGCCCTCATTATATGCAACTTAGCGTTGGTTTTATCCGGAATGGAAAGATCCGGCGGGTACTTGGCAATTCTCAAGGCCTGTGTTCTTATAAGGGGAAGAACTTCAGTGGCTCTATCGCTGGCTTTGCCTGTCACCTTGGTCTTGGCAGGCACGGAAGCCTTGTTCCAGTACAGAATCGTAAGAGCTTATCGTCTTGGTGGCATTCTCGGCGCTTCAATGACTTTGGAGGGCACTTTTATCGCTTACTTGTACTCAATTTGTGTCGTTCTTGATACAGTTGTGAGTTGTATGTTCTACAAAAGCTGCAACATTGGTTATCGGATGGAACAAGAAGAAGATATAGAAGCTTATGTGAGTTCAAAGAATTCTGAAGAATTTCCTTAGTGGATATTGTGAAAACATAAAGGATACTCCAGTTTCTTTTGGTTTTTCGGAACATGGCTACACATGAATTGAGGGAAAAAAAAAAGAAAGAAATAAGATTCATCTGCAAGGTATGTTTATATTGCTTGAGGTGAAGCAGCCGAATTCCAAAGACATAAAAGATCCAATGAATGAGCGGCAGTGAAGAAAATGTACAATGTTATAGCCAATTTATTTGTTACATATTTGTATTCAATCTTTTAATTTTCACCTTGTAGATGGGCAACTGCTACAACATGAATGATATAAAAGGTTTCTTGTTGATCATTTTAGTGTTTGCTTGTTTTTTTTTAAGTGGAATAGAACAGAAGAAAAGAAATGAAAAAGAGACACGAAGTGATACGAGAGTTGAGCAAGCATAAAGTGACAAAGAAATGGGAAAGTAGCTAGATTTGTGGTAAAGTTAAGAAATGATAATGAGCCTATGTGGAGGTGGAGCAATTAGAAAGAAAGTCGTGACTCGTGAGCGAACTATATGCCCTTTGATTAAGGCGACAACAGAGGGGAGGCTGAGGCTGAGGCTGAGGCTGGCTCTGTCACTGTGTTTATGATTATGGTTAAGGACTTAAATGGACCACCCAATTCATTGTTCATTGTTCATTGTTCATTGTTCATTGTTCATTGTTCATTGTTCATTGTTCATTGTTCATTGTTCTTTGTTCATTTGTTCAATCTCAATCTCAATGCCATGCCATTTGCCGCCCTTGCTACTCAACTTAGTAGGCAAAGGCCAGGACCAACTTTTTTTTCTTCAAAATTTTCAAATACAAATACAAGGAATCAAATGAAAGTCAATAACATGCTAAGCTCAAGCTGTGCCACAAAAATTAGTAAACGGTGGTAGCAGATCGGCTTTTTGGGAATTTGCAGCTTTCTCAAACAAGTTTTAAGTATTCATATCCACCAACACATTATATTAGTGGGTAAATTCACTAATCAAGCTTCCTTCAAGTAATCAAATTTAAACCCTTCAAGTTACTTTAAGCATTTTACCATGTTACTTATCATATATATTATCAAAAACAACAAAAACAAAAATAAAAATAAAACCAATCAAGTGTATACAATGTTGATTAAAAATTAACGATGGAGTCAGATGATCTGTTTTAGCTTAGAGACCAACGTGTAAAAGAAAAGAATTTTTTGAAGACTTAAAATACTAATCGAAGTAAGCTTTATGACTTCCAAAGTAATTAATCAAACACAAAAGAGTTGGAATGATGAAGTCCTTTAAAAAGTTTAAAAGACACTAAGCTACTATATTCATTTTACCAAAAGACTCTAAGACGAATCAACTGCTGACATATGGCATTGAATTTGTTAGAGTTTAAACAAGAAAGCATACTCTTGGATTATAAATACCCAGACTTAAAGAAGCTTAAGAGTCTTGAGAGTGTTATAAGTTCTGTCATTTAAGATTGTAATTCTTTGATCTTAATTGAATAATAAAATCATATCTTTCTTATGTTGATCTTAAATATAAGCTCTGCCATACTATATAAATTCTCTTGTGTTTCTTGATTTTTCTTCAATTATTTTTTATTTCTCAATTTAATTCCTTGATTAAATATTAGATTAAATTCAATTTAGTTCAGTTCAGTTCCAACGAAGTGAATAGCCTCTCTCTCTACGTGAGTATTCATATACTTTTTTTAAAAAGGTGTCTTTTTATTTCTGAGAAGTTTAATTACGAAATTCATTAAATGAATTATTTTTGAAGTAGTTGAAAAAGTTTCAAAATAACTAGGGAATATATATGCTACTATGTAAAACCTACTAAACCTTTTGCACCTAATTTTTAGATAAATATTGATAGAGCATAATTTTTTTTTTTATAAAAAAAAAAAAGTCTCCAACTTAAATTTATCCGATTACAAACCTCCATCTTTACAAAGATTTCTGAAAAAATCTCATCCAATGTTTTATTAACACACTTAATAAAAAAATTATGAAATAAAATGTTGATAAAAATATAAAATTCAAAAAAAAAAATCCAAGCATTAAATTGTAATAATTTTTTTGCTTAAAACTTATAAATTCTAACATTAAACTCAAGCATGACATTCATTAAGAAATATACATATAAATTAAAATATTTCTAAATTTTAGTAAAATTAATAAAGAGAACTCCTCTTTAAAAATAAGTGACATTTGTGATATTTTTTTTAATTTAATTTTTTGTTAAAATTTTAAGAGATGAGAGTATTTTTGTAATTTACACAATTGGGACACTTAATATAATTTATTAACCTTATGACTAATTGTTGAATGATGTTAATCATTTCTAACCAACTATTTATTAATGGTGACCGATCACTGTTTGGCATTAATCGATTGTTTACCGGCAAGTTATTGACTCACCATTCACCGTGAATATAATTGAATTCTAAATTTTTTTAATCTATGTAATAAATAAGTTATTTTTCTTAATAGAGTATTAAAATAGCTAAAAAAATTAGCGTGAACATTATTTTACAGTAATATCACGAAGCTATCATTTTTGTAGCTAATTTTAGAACTCCTTTAATGCTATATGGTAAGTCAATACACCATCATCAACAATCAATTAATGCTAGCCAACCTTAGTCAACGTTAATCGATAATCAACAATCAAACAAGTTATAATAATTTGAGGAAAGCATAACCGTCATTTAATTAGGTTCACACAGGTCAACTAGCTATGAAAATTTAATGAAATAGAATACAAATATTACTTTAAAAAAAAAAGAGTTTGTTTATCATTTTCTCTAAATTTTAAAAGTTCATCCGTCCCTTTTCTATTATTTAATTATATTTATAATTACACCGAGCCAACTATGATTACTTTTTCATTATATACCAATTTTCTCCCAAATTGAGTAAATGGTAGAGTTGTGTCCATTTTGGATGAAATTGGTATATAATAAAAAATTTAATTATATCTCTACTTGTATTGTATTAATAGAATTGAGATGATACAAAATTTTAAAACAAAGTGTTATGATTAATTTACATATAAATAAAAACAGAGACCGAGCTTGCACCCTTCAACCTTGTAACTTATAGGATATTTTACGAGTCAAACTGACATCCCCAAATATAGGTGAGAAATTTGAGGCCTCCACTTTGAATCAAAGTTTTAGTTGTAAAGACAGGATAAGAAAGGAAAAGAAGCAATGGCAATATATGAATATGCAGCCTATACTCTTGTTGTTATATTACAATTACACTAGAGAAAAGCCACTCTTCTAATTTCTCTATCTGAACCTGTCCACCTATAAAATATGGGCTCCCGTCAAAACTTTCCAACTAATCAAAACAAAAATCAATATTCTATGTTACAAGAACGAATTGAATCCTAACTAACAAAGGGTTAGATCTTTGTACACCGTTTCATGGTACAGCAGACACTTATCATGCTTTACAATGCCAGAGGTCCCCCCCCGCTCTAGTGCTGAAGAATTAGCCAAACAAATGGAGCCAAAACCAAACTGTCTCTTTGACGAGGGACTGGCCACAGACTACAAAATTTCTCCCAAAAATGATGCCCGAGAGGTTGACCCATCTTTTTCATACATTGTGTTTGAGAACCTGTGCTAGTATCAACCACATTATCCACTCACCACATAGAAGTTAACTTCCGTGAAGCATCCGTCAATGCATTTTTCGACCATATAAAGCATTGAACATAATCCTGTCAAGCATGTACAGCAAGGGCTTTCACATGGTTTTAAGACCATATCATGCATTGAACATAATCCTGTCAAACATGTACAGCAAGGGCTTCCACATGGTTTTAAATCTTTATGCTTCAAGAACTGGTCCTTTTGCCTCGTTTAAATTACCTTCGAAGACTTATAATTGCACCAGCACTGGGAGAGGGAGGTGTCAACTAGTCTTGACAGTCCTGACAACAGCGTCTTTGCCATCATTCAAATAAGAACATCACAACAGACTTCTGCTGTCAGGCAAGAGCTAAAGTTCCCATCTCAAGATAGAAAGACGTCAAATCAGCTACTTCACACTCTTCTTTGTAAGGTTGATTCCTTTAGCCTTCTCCATCTCAGCCTCTTTATCAGATTTTTTCTTCTCCAATTCAGCCTGTTTCACATTCTCTTCATGTGCTTTCCGGAACAACTTTGTAAAATTTAACAAAGTTGCAGTAACTGCAGGGACCAGTGCGGCAATAAATATAATCAGTTTCTGTATTACCACATAAAACAAGCAAATGACTAAGAAAAAAGGGAAAGCAAGATTCCCTGAATTTCAAACAAAAATATTAAACAGATATTAAAGGATCTTCAAACTTCAGTTTCGATCTCCCTTTTTAGTTCTCTTTCCCCTTCTTTCTTTTGTGCCTAACCAATTTCACATTCATCCACAATCATAATTCAGTCTCTCTCAAGAGAGCTATATGCCCGACTTTAGATTCAACAAGACCTGTTCTAAATCTTTTTCTCATTTTTAGTGTCTTCATCTCATCTTCTTTCTGTATCCCCACACTATTCCCTTCCATAAACCCCTTCTGTCAAAATAAGCTCAATCACATAATATAGTTTTCAGATGAGAGCCAACTGTGGAAGAAACTTGAAAAATGCAGACGACAAGGAAGTAGTAGTGTGACAAGGGCCATGGCCACCATTTCAATCTTTATCAAACTGAAAATTTATAAATTAAATTGAAAATATGAAGGATATTATATTTATTCAAAATTCAAATTGAAAAAAAAAAAAAAGAGGATATTATAATCAAAATCTACCTTGCTCAAATGGGCAACGGGCAGGATCCTCACCAAAATATAGTGCAAGGGCATCTGCATTCCTACCCTGCCCATCAGATTATAATAATTCAACAAATGATCAGGATCTTATCTTGATAATACAGATGAGGCATCAAAGAGCATTAAAGAGATAGCTTATTACCACCACCGAATAGAGATTGGTTACAGATGCCACCTCAGCCTCAGCAACAGAAACGAATTCTTTGAGCGTCTGAAATAATAGTTATTTTTTTCAAAAAAAAAGAACAGGTGTTACGCGTGTTTAAAAGAATGCAAGAAACCAGCAAAAAGGAAAACTTAACATAATAGAAGTAAAACCACAGCCATTTTCATGCCAAATAGATAACTTGTAGCTGCCAAAGGTACTTTAGCCTAGGGATATCACTGTCATCCCCCCCATAAGATGCCAAAAGACGGAGATAAGAAACTAAGCATCCATCACTCTGACGAAAGAAGATGGTTAAAAAGCTTAGCCTAATTGTTCTTCTATTTCTTCTTTTTTTTTTCAACCAATGAGCAATCCCTGTCCCACCATTTGTTAGATCGGGTAATCATCAACTCCAGGCAAGATTCGCGAGCCAAAAGAATCAGAAAATCTGAAGGTCCGTGAGAAATATAAAACCTTGAGCAAGGGGCTCCAAGGAGTGGATGGAGTTGGCTTCAAGATTTCTTACTTCTCAAGTTAATTTCATTGTCAGGAGAAAAGGAAAAAATGGCCCATAATGGGCAAACCAGATCTCATTTTAATAGAAAGTTAGGATTTGGAATGTCAAACTCAACTAATCTTTTCAATGTTATACCTGCTATTTATTTTCATTAAACAATCCAAGTAGAAGGATATAATGTATTCCCAAAGGCAAGTGCATCACCATATCAATACTCATCTTTACTCCACTACTCTTGTAGACCCTCAATTTTAGGGGCATATCATCTCCACGTAACAACTTAGAACTCTTGATGACATTCAATTACTTCAAACATTTTCTCATATTCCTCAAGAAACATTGAGCCACAAATAGCTTCAGTCAACTTCTCCACTTTGAAAAGTAAATTATAGGGAAGAATTTCAAATCTTCTATTACAATCATAAGATTACTGAAAAACTTTTAAAAGAACAATAAAAATTCTTAAGCAGCAAACTATGTATAACAACAGAATTCGCAAAGTTGCTGAAGTGTAAAATTACTTGTGATTTAATAGCCAATGACAAGATCAAAACTAGTGGCAAATAATCAATCACATCAGCCTACAGTTATAATGTCTTGAAATATGTGGAGCATCACTAAATCACTCTAGATTTTAGTGAAGAATGAAAAGTCCAAAAAAACTATATACCTTACGGAAAACTTCAGATATAGGTCCGTCATTTTCAGACACAGCCAGCTCCTGTTTGACCTTTTCTAATCCCTTGATTATTGCCTGCATTTCTTCTGCTAAAGACTTCAATTGTATCTGCATGACAACAAGATCCCAGTCTAAACAAAAATGGTATAATTACATAACTACAGATACACCAAAAACAGATGGATACCTTAGATGCTGGTTCGAGGCTAACAAGATCCAGGTGAAAATCTAAAAGTGCTGGAGACTTGGCAGCAAGGACCTGATCCACAATGACCCATGTTTGAGACTTGGTTAATTAGGTAACTGCCAATTGTTTTCGGAGGAGAAAAATGTATCCAGCAATAAAGTGCATATACACTGGAGTAAAACACAAATCCTAGATGCTGTCAGGCCCAACTAGGAGCATTAAATAAGAGAGAGAGAGAGAGGATGCATAAAAGCAGTCTAATCCTAAGGCATCATATTACATATCTTCATTGAACTCGCAGTATCAGTAAATTTTTGGGTGAATTCCTTTATCAGACTGGAAAAGGAAGGAGATTCCCAATTATAAAGAAAGAACTTTTAAATTGAATCTGGTTACTCAAAGGAATCCCTAAAATTTTCAAAGAAACCACTGCTGATACTATTATAATGTTAAGAATAATCAAATCCGGCTGCTTGCTAAGGTTTCAATACATCCCTGGTTGCTGAAAGTAAAGTGTGCAATGATACAGAGGTTGCTATAACGGCAGGAGCTAAAATCTTCAGTTCTAGCAATCAATAGAATCATATTGACAAATACCCCAAGTCTCCAAAATAAAATTTTCAACCTATTGCCACTGCATCAACCGGTTTACCTAAATTTATTCTCCATCATAGACGTAATTGTCATTGCAGCTAGTCAAACTACCACCTGTGCCTGTGGACTCCAATTTCAACTCGAAACTCTTATTAAATGCTAAAATGCACAATAGCTTTCAGCTTCACTTATAGATAAAGCCAATAAATTGTATATTAACCATGCTATAAAGATATAAAGATAAAAGGATAACCTGCAATCTGAGTGTGAACCTTAACCTAGCCGTTCTACTTTCAAATGGTTTATATGATTATTAAGAACAAATATGGTACAGATTCATGCACAATAACAAAACCTATACTAGGGAAACTTTTTTACCCAGAAAAAATTAAAAAAGAAATTTAGTAACCATACCTTACATAAATAATGCATCAGCGTCATCTTGCTGTTAGAAGCACGCGTATCTGTGAGTTTTAAAAGACTGTCCAGCTTAAATCCAACTGCAGAACCTGTATAAATTAGAAACATTTGGAACTATGTATCAATGTGTAAATGTATCCATGAAAGGGCTTCCATCAAATCAACTCTCAACAATGTCAGTGCTTTGAGACATTTATAAGATGTTATACCCAAAAATCACATGGTGTAGAGAAGATCGAAATAAATAAGGGATGAATTAAGTAAAAGTAATGTAAACAAAGACAGCAGCATGTTTTGTTAACAAAAACCAAACCCCTAATTATCAATTAGGATTTGTCAACGACTTCCCGCCACCAAAGAAGCAATCATCAACGCATTTAGTGTAAAGTGCATGTCCTTGACAATGAAGTAGCTCATAAACTACCTTAAGGCTCCACCTACAAGATTTCCTGGGTGCAGCCTACATCATGTGACTTTATTTTGATTCAAAGTTTCAAGAGTGGAACATAAGAAAGCCCCCGTTTTACAGTGTTGCAAGGGGTTGGGCCATCTTTCAACTAATTTTTTAAATTTTATTCTGTTACATGAAATTTAAACCAAAGCCCTCCCCACCCCGGTATGAGCGGGTTCAAACCCCAGACCTCTTGGTTCCACCCGAGAGACTTTGCCAGTTAAACTAACTGACATCCACCTATCTTTCAACTAATTTGGGATGAAAGAAATAGGAAAATTATTACAAAAATATGGAAAGTTCTGGATTCTTTAGACAACTCTGAATTTCAGGATCCTCCAAGGGCCTCTTTGTCCTCAGAATTGAAGGATGTGCCTCTCTTTTTTATCCACCAAAAATGGGAGGCAGCAACTAGTCGAGGAGCATATATTTTTTGTAATTACCTTCTTAGATAGGGGAAGCTAGTTTTGGTTCCAGCTTTCCTGGCAAAAATTGCCCTTAATCATTTCAATTATAAATATGTACAGTTTCTCATTGTTCAAAAAGCTACCTACCTTGAGGATCAAATACAATTGAGCAGGAATTAATGAACTATCTAGTCTATCTGTGAACTAAAATCAAGATCATTAAGGCATCCGTTAGAAAATTGAGAAATGCAGAAGAGTGAGAGATGTGAGAATTGAGAGAGAATCGGTACCACCGGTGGACTACATTGTGATTCAGGTTATTTTGAAATGGTTACAAATGAACCTTTATATAGGCTTCAATCTAAACTAGTTACAATGTAAACATATACATATAATAGTCAACAATTGTGACTATAGAGTGTGAACAGAGAAATGTAAAGTCAATAATAATGACTGTAATTATTATCTCTAACATCTCCCCTAAAACTCAAAATTGCAGATGCTTAGAGTTTGGAAAGGAGATTATGGTTGTAGTGGTGTAGTTAAGAGACAACCGTTGTTAAAGGAGGCAATATTGTTAGAGAGAGAGACAACCATCGTTGAAGAGGGATACCACCATTGTCGGAGAGAGATGCCACCATTATTGGAGAGATGCAACAATTTGTCGGAGAGTGACGATGTTGCAGTGCCTTCCGGTGGGTGACAATATTCCAGCGATTGACAATGTTCCGGCGATGACAATATTGTCGAAGAGTGACAAGCGCCTTGGCCTCCTCTTCTTTTGCCAGATTTTTCACCGGAACAGTAATTCCGATCACTGTTCACTCACTATTCTCCCTCTTGAATTTCTTATTTCTAACATGGTATCAAAACCAATTTCCTTTCTGCTTCTCCTTTGCCGGATTTTCACCGGAACAGTACTTCCGACACTGTTCACTCACTGCCTCCAACCACTTAGAACACATTGGCAATTCAAACGCCACGAAAATGACATCAATTGGAGGCCAGAACAGTGTGCACACCCCTCTCAAACACCTTGTGGCCATCCACCGTCATTTCAAATCCTAGTCAATTTTTGGCGACTGGGCGTACACTGCCCATACCCGGACGTTCAGAACACGATGCCCATACTAACGCCACCAAAATCATTCTAATCCGATGCCGAAACTGTTCACACGCACCAGTCAAACCTCTTTGCCACCATCCTTCTTCGATCTCAAATCCCGACAGTTTTCTAGCATGTTTCTCCACACCACCAACATCATTTGACTCCCCTTCACCCGATCTACTCACCCACAGTGCCCTTCTGTTTGATCTACGCACCAAATTTTCATATGGGTATCTTTTCGAATTTTCAAAATTGTCTTTGGGTTAGATTGCAATTTTGAAAACTCTTGAGGTCATCTAGTAATTTTGTCAATTTAAGGCATTCTGTAATTTTTAGAAGTTTTGGGGTTATTTTCATAAATTTTGGGTTATTTTGTAATTTTTATTTTTATGGGGTCTTTCTTTAATTTTTATAATTAAAATAAATTTGTGAATAAATCGGTCATCAACACCAAAACATTATCACTCGTCGGAACGCACCGCAACGTCATCACTCTCCTACAAATTATTGCATCTCTCCAATAATAGTGGCATCTCTCTCCGACAATAGTGGCATCCCTCTCCAACAATGGTTGCCTCTCTCTTCGACAAAGGTTGTCTCCTTCGACAGCGGTTGTCTCTCAACTACACCACCACAACTAGAATCTCATTTCCAAACTCGAGTATTTGCGATCTTGAGTTTAGGGGGATGTTACAGATAATAATATATTCGTCATTGTTGACTCCACATTATTATGTTCACATTCTAAAGTCACAATTGCATTTCAAAATAACCTCATTAGTAAAGATGTAGTCCACCGGTGGTTATCGATTTTCTCTTAATTCTCTCATTTCTCACTCTTCTGCATTTCTTAATTTATAACACTAATTTGTCAAATATTTGAGTGCCCATCTTTGAATACAATTCAATGCCAAACTTGCACACCAAATTGTCAAATATGAAGGCCTAATTTTGAATCACAACTTCTATAATTCCATCCATACTAATGCTCAATTTATTTAGCATTAACTCCAGTTAAATCTTTGCACAAACTCAACTCATTTAGGGCTCGTGACTTCGGTCTCCAAAGATACGAACGCATCTTCCTTCGAGTAGTTTTCATATTATGATTTCTAGTGTCATTATTTGACACTACCATAACACCTCAATGGCTTAATTTTGCCAACAGCACCCTTACTATACACTACAAAGGAGAAGACAAAAAATTTACGTGTTTCAATTTTTAGCCTATGTCCACGAGCAAAGACACAAAACAATATTTCACTATAACAAATAAGAGTATACAATTGTTGGAGAATAATCCTTACAACTCAAAATCTCAATACACCCAATAACACTTAATCGAATACTTGAATTATGAAATTGCATATCTATGCAATTTCTCTCTACTACTCAAATGCTTTCAAATTTGGATGCAACTCACAATTCCTTATATCTCTCATATTGATGTATCTCTCAATATGCATCTCTCATTTCGATGCATCTCCTACATCTTGTCTTGCTTTGCTTGCACCTTGGCTCCATGGCTTCCAATTTAAAGGAAACCATAGCACACAAATCTTGACTTAGGCATATGTGAAACCAACCAAAAAATTCATTAAATGTTGGCTTACCATTCAAAATTTGGTGCCTACCATTCCAAATCAAATTTTCACATCAATTTGTCAAATATTTGGATGCCTAACTTTGAATACAATTCAAAGCCAAACTTTGCACACCAAATTGTCAAATATGGAGGCCTAATTTTGAATATTTGGGTGCTATTTTGCTAGAATGGAAAAATGTCAAAGAGTGCTATTTTCTTAGCAAAGAATCAAGTTTTTCATGCACATACGAAGCATATTGACATACAGTATCACTTTGTACGCAAGATTATTGAAGAAAGGAAGATACTTCTTCAAAAGATTGACACTAATGATTATCCTGCAAATATAATGACTAAGGTGGTAACAACGATCAAGTTTAAGCATTGTCTTAACTTGATCAATGTCTTAGCAATTGAAGATAGTAAATTGATGGTGAAGACATTGAAGCATATTTCTCTTAAGGTTTTGATTATTCAAACCAAGATGGAGATTATTGAAAGATGGCTTGAAAAATTCTAAATGCACACCAAAATTGACCTTAGAATGGTAGGCACCGAATTTTGCTTACAAGTATTGAATTTTATGATTGATTTTCACACACTTATCTCAATAATTGTTTGCCTATAAATTTAGGTCAATCCGTGAAGCAAAATATAATTAAGAGATGTAAGTGTGAGATATAAAAGAGCATCTAAGTTGAGAGAAATTGCATTTTGTATGCAATTTCATAAGTCAAGTGTTCTATTGAGTGTTATTGCATTGTGAGGATTATTCTCCAACAATTATATACTCTTATATCTTATAGTAAAATATTATTGTGTCTTTGTCTGTGGACATAGGCTAAAAGCCGAACCATGTAAATTTTGTGTCTTCTTCATGTGTGTGAATTTTGCCACATTCTCTACTATCGACGTCGCCGTAATCTGAATATTATTACTCAACCCAACACTTCCGCACCACAATTGGTATTAAAGCCTAGTGTAGTAGTATAGATGGTACATGTCTAGGAAAATTTTGTCAAAAGGGCTAATATTGCCTAAAGAGTTTGGATTTTAAGTGAAACCGTCGTGACCTCTCCAGTCTTTCCTAGGAACTTTCTTGGTGTACAATTCATATGAACAGACACGTATACATTGTTAGTTTCATGTTGTTGAATTGGTTTGAGTAATAATATCCAGATTACAGCAACGTCAATAGTAAAGAAATGTGGTAAAATTTACACACAAGAATAAGACACAAAATTTACGTGGTTCGGCTTTTAGCCTACATCAACGGGCAAAGACAAAACAATATTTTACTATATCAAATTGGAGTATACAATTGTTGGAGAATAATCCTCACAACCCAAAACCCTAATACACCTAATAACACTCAATAAAACACTTCACTCGTGAAATTGCATACAAAATGCAATTTCTCTCAACTACTCAAATGCTCTCAACTTAAATGCTCTTTTATATCTCACACTTGCATCTCTCAATTGCATTTTGTTTCACACATTGGCCAAAATTTATAGCAATTTCTAGACACGCAATTGTTAACATAAGTATGTGAAAATCAACCATAGAATTCAATACCTGTAGGCAAAATTCGGTGCCTACCATTCTAAGATTAATTTTAGTTTGCATTTTGAATTTTTCAAGCCATCTTTTAACAATTTCCACCATAGCTTGAATAATCAAAACCTTAAGAGAAATAAACTTTAATATCTTCACCATTAATTTGCTATCTTTAAATTGCTCAGACATTGATCAAGTTAAGATAGTGCTTAAATTTGGCTGTTGTTACCTGATAATAGCATAATGACAATAGTATTTTAGCACTCTAATTTGGGTATTTTACTTTAAACTACTAATATTTGACTATTTATTTATTTTTTTAATCTTAAATAGGTGCATGAAAGAAAATATGACACATAAGATCAAACGGGAGGTGATTCGGGTAAGAAACGAGCAAGATGCACTCAAAAGACGAAAGCAGCGCAGCATGTGGCTGGGCACTACAGTGCCTAGATCAGTGACCGAGCGTTGCGGCGCCCGTCAACGACTCAACAGTCTTTGTCGCTTGTGCCCAGCGCCGCAACGCCCGTGCGATATTTAAATACTTCTTTCAGCTCTTCTAGTTGGAAAGGATTCAAAGCTCCTCGCATTTAGGGTTTCTTATATTAACAAAAACACTCTTTGAGGCAAAAATAAAGACTTAGCAGGGAGAAAAATGCAAGCAACGAATACACATCCAAATCAAAAGAATCAAAGTAATTTATTGAAGATTGAAGAATCAACTTTTGGGTATTCAAAACAAGAGGAAGGAAATAACTCAGGACGTCACTTATGTTATTTTCTTCCTTAACTTTAAGAGATGATCTTATTTATGATATTTTCGTATTTTTGCTTTGATACTCTTGTTGTAAGCATGAGCTAAATACTTTTGATCTAGGGTTAAACGTTCTTGAATCTAATATGTAATTGAATCTTTTAAACTCTTAGTTATGAACTTATATCCCTTAATTGATTCAATCTATCTGTGCTTAATGCTTTCATTATACTCGATCACTATTTTGATTGCTTAGGAACTATGATAACTTTGACAAAAAAAATCATGTGTTTAGCCTATGGTAGATTGATATATGATCATAGGGTAGCATCTATGAATTCCATCTAGGATAGACATGTACCTAGGTGGCATGTATGGTTTGATTAGACTTATTCTTAATGAGTTGCATCTTATTGGAATTACCATAGACATATAGGTAATTATTAGGGTGTGATATTATCATTCGACTGTCAACAGAAGCTTATGATGAAATCAGTGTCTAGCCAATCAATTGATAGTAAGGGAATAACTAAAGGATTAAAGAATTCAATAAACTACTAGGGGATACGTCAAAACCCTAGATTACTTATCAAATTAGTAAATTTTATCTTAAAAACCTTGTGATATTTAATTAGGTTTAATTTGATAGCAATAGTATAGTTAGTTCAACTCTATCTCATAAGTTAGTCTGAATAAAGGTAAAATAGAGTAATTTTAGTAATTGATTGAAGAAATAGAAACAATACTCTATGGGATCGATAATCTAGACTTAGTCCTATATTACTTGATATGAAAGCGTGCACTTGTGCTAGGATATTAAATCACACATCATTACCACCTTGGTCATTGTCGCCAGTGTCAATCTTTTGAAGAAGTATCTTCCTTCTTCAATAATCTCATGTACAAAGTGATACCATTCGTCAATATGTTTTATACGTGCATAAAAAACTTGATTCTTTGGTAAGAAAATAGCACTCTAACTATGACAATACACATTAATGAGCTTCTGACTAAGACCCAAGTTTTTCAGCAACCTTTATAACTAAATAGCCTCCTTAACAGCCTCTGTAACTGTCAAGTGCTTGGCCTCTGTGGTCAACAAAGCAACGGTAGACTGTAAAGTAGACTTCCAACTTATTGGACCTTTTACAAGTGTAAACAAATAGCCAATAGTTGATCATCGTTTATCTTCATCACCAGAATAATCAGAATCAACGTACCAAATAACATCTTAACCAAGAGTATCATCCCGTTCAAATACTAAACCAATATCTACGATATTTAAAATGTACCGTAGAATCTATTTCACTGCTTCCCAATGTCTTCTACGAGGATTATGCATATACATGCTCACTATACTGACAGCTTATGAAATATCAAGCCTTGTACACACCATTATATACATCAAGCTACCAACTGCATTAGAGCATAGAACTTGCATCATGTACTCTCTTTCTTCATCAGTAGTTGGAGATAATGATGCAGAAAGCTTGAAATGAGAAGCAGTGTACTTACAAGTTGACTGCTCGTTCATGTCTAACTGTTGTAACACCTTTAAATATTGTCTTTGGGACAGACCAACCTTGCTTCTAGCTCTATCTCCATAAATTTTCATAACAAGAATCTTTTTAGCTTCACCCAAATCTTTCATTTCAAATTCTTGATGAAGTTGAGTCTTCAACTTTTCAATCTTATATTTGCTCTTGGATGCAATTAACATATCATCAACATACAAGAGCAAATATATGAAGGTTCCATTATGTAGCTTGCGAAAATACACATAATCAAGTTTATTCCTTGTGTACCTTTAGCTCTTCATAAATTGATAAAATCATTTGTACCACTACCTTTGAGACTACTTTAGGCCATATAACAATTTCGTCGACTTGCAAAGCCAATCTTCTTTTCTAGCAGTTTTGAAACCCTCGGGCTAGTCCATATAGATTTCCTCTTCCAAATCACTGTGTAAGAACGCAGTCTTCACATCAAGTTGAACTAGTTCAAGATCAAATTGCACAACCATGGCTAACAACACTCAAATGGAAGAATGTTTCACAATTGGAGAAAAGACTTCATTATAATCAATGCCTTCTTTCTGAGCATATCCCTTAGCTACCAACCTAGTCTTGTAAACAAACTTCATTTTTATCAAGAAATCTTTCTTTCTTTGCATATATCCATTTGCACCCAATTGCCTTTTTACCATTGGGTAATGTAGCTAGCTCCTAAGTCTTGTTTTTCTTAAGAGACTCCATTTCTTCACTCATAGTTTGCTTCCACTGTTTAATTGTTGAACTACATATTGCATCTGTATAAGTGGAAAGAATGTCATCATCTACAACTAGAAGTGCATAGGCTACCATATCAATAAATTGAGCAAGTTTACGAATTTCTCTTCATGGCCTTCTAAATGCAATTGAATCATATTGTTGTGGAGGTTCTTGGGTTGAAACCGCATCTTCATCTTCATGATTTTTATCAACTGGATCAACTGAAACTCTTTCTAGCTCCACCTGTTGCAAAGTACTACTGGACTTGTCTTCCTTTTGAAGATCTCCTTGATCAACTTGTTTCAACATAGTAGATTCATCAAAAGTTACATCCCTGCTGAAGACTATCTTTCTTGAAATAGGACACCAAAGTTGATATCTCTTTACTCCCGCAGTTATACCCATGAACAATGCTTTCTTGGCTCATGAGTCTAACTTAGATTCCTTTACAGGATAATAAGCAGTAGATCCAAAAACATGTAAAGAATCATAATCAATAGCAAGTTTACTAATCCAAACTTCCATAAGAGTTTTGCCTTCAATGGCCGTTGAAGGCAAACGATTGACAAGATGGCATGCATAAACTACTGCCTCAGCCCAAAATTCCTTCCACAATTCAATGTTGGACAACATACACCGAACTCTCTCTAGTATAGTTCAGTTCATGCGTTCTACCACCCATTCTGCTGTGGTCTATCTCTAACAGTGAAGTGTCAAACAATTCCTTCTTCTTGGCATACTTGGAGAAATAGATCATTCTTATATTCACCACCATTATCTGATCGGAGCCTTTTAACTTTTCTGCCAGTTAAATTTTCTACCATCTTTTTTCAATTAAGGAAAATACCCATGACTTCACTTTTATTTTTTATCACATATACTCGTACTCTTCTTGAAAAATCATCAACAAAAATAATAAAATAGTGCATACCTCTAATCGAAGTGGTTTTGGTAAGTCCTCAAACATCTGTGTGAACATAATCCAAAATCCCTTTAATGGAGTGGATTGCAGTATCAAACTTCACCCTAGTTTTCTTGCTCATTACACAATATTTATAGAAATCTAGTTTGCAAGACTTTGCACCTTTCAACTTGCTTTGCCAACGTTTGCAAAGGCTTTTCACCAACATTTCCAAAACGCATGTGCCATGACCTGGTTGCATCTTTTTTAGAAATTGCCGATGCAAATCTAATAATTGTACTACTATGAAAATAGTACAAGTTGTTTCTTCTTATGCCTTTTATCATCATCAATGCACCTAACACTACCTTCAAGATTCCATCTTTTACAGTGATTGTAGGCCCTCTCAATTCCAAAACTCCTAATGAGATGAGATTTTTTTTTAAGTTTGATACATAACGAACATTTGTCAAAACTTAGATTTATCCGTCATGATTCCTCAAAGTGGATTATACTTATCCCAGTTGTTTTACAGGTACCATTATTTCCCGTATAAACAACTCCTCCATTTAACTCCTTGAAACTAGAAAACCACTCCTTATTAGAACACATGTGATAAGTGCAACCCAAATCTAGAATCCATTCATTAGAATGACACATTAATGCTGTGCCTACCAGACTAATATCTTATGCATCATCTCTTTGTTCTGCAACATATACATCAGAAAAAGTCTTGCCTTTATCTTTCTTATGCAACTTAGGGCACTTCTTTTTCCAATGCCCTTTTTCTCGACAAAAGGCACATTCATCCTTTGTAGATCTTCCTTTGGATTTGCCTCTCTTCTCAGGTTTGCAGTTTGATGAATGACCCCTTGCTATTAAAGCTTCTCCTGATGTATCACAGTGATCTCTTTTATCTTTCTTCCGAGTTTCACTATTATTCAAGGCTGAGCATATAGCATCAAAGGTAACTCTATCCTTCCCATGAAGGCAAGTGATGGTGAAATGATAATATTCATCTGGAAGGGAGTTTAAAAGCAACAACACCTTATCTTCATCTTCAAATTCTTCATCTAAATTGACTAAATTAGCAATTATCTTGTTGAAGGCCTTTACGTGATCATCCATGGACATACCCAATGTGTATGTGAATCAGAACAAGTTCTTCAAATAAAGCCTACTTTCAAGGTTTTTCTTCATATACTTGTCTTCTTGCTTCTCTCATAATTTCTTTGCTGATATCTCCCTCATGACAAAGTATTTATGATCCTTAGAAAGGCATAGTCAAATAGTACCACATGCTTGCTTGTTGATCCTTTTCCACTCTGTCATCCATATCTTCAGGCTTTTCTTCAAGAGCCATATCTAAATCTTGCTGACATAAAACATCAGGCACTTCACTTTGCCATATACCAAAATTATTGGTACCATCAAATTTCTCTACTTCAAATTTGGCATTTGTCACTGTGTGCCTTGATGACGAAGACTTAGTTGATGTCTCAGCCATTTTTCTGTACACATGAATAGTACTTCTATATACCAAGTTGGAAAATATGAAAAACGAAAGACTTAAGAGAGATTGAGGGAGAACCAATAACCACCGGTGGACTACATTATGATTCAGGTTATTTTGAGATGGTTACAAATGAGCCTTTATATAGGCTTCAATCTAAACTAGTTACAATGTAAACATGTACATATAATAGTCAACAATTGTGACTATAGTGTGAACAGAGAAATGTAAAGTCAATAATGTTGACTGTAATTATTATCTCTAACATCCCTTGTCAACCTCAAGATCGCAGATGCTTGAATTTGGAAAGGAGATTATGGTTGTGGTGTAGTTGAGAGACAACCTTGTTAGAGCGATAACCATTGTCGGAAAGGGATGCCACCATTGTTGGAAAGAGATGCTACAATTATCAGAGATGCAACAATTTGTCGGAGAGTGGCGACGTTGCAGTGCCTTTCGACGGGTGATAATGTTCCAGCAATGACAATATTGTCGAAGAATGACTAGGTTGTAAGAGAGTGACAAGCACATTGATCAATTTATCCACCAATTTATTTGAAATTACAAAAATTAAAGAAAGACCCCATAAAAAAAAATTACAAAATAACCTTAAAACTTCTAAAAATTATAAAATGCCCCAAACTTATATGAATTGCAAAATGACCCCAAACGTATAGAGAAATTTCAAACCAACTTTAGAACTATGAAACATTTTCAGTAAGGTCCCTACTGAAAAACTAGGTGTCATATGAGAAAACCGACACCATAAATTGATAGATCGAATGAAGAGGAGTCAATTGGTGGTGACGGTGACGGGACACTCGCTAGAAAATGGAGCAGATTGGAGTTTAAAAGGTGAACAGGAGCAGTGGAGTGTGGAGGTGCGTATGCGCATGAGGACCTCAATTGGAAAGGAGGAGTTTCCAATGGTGTTGTGATGGTCGGTGTCCTCTGAACAACCTAGTATGGGCGGTGTATAGTACCGCACCAGGAAATGGCCGGGATCTTAAACGGCAGTAGACAACGGCAAAGTGTTTGAAAAGGGCGTGCGCACTATTCCAACCTCCGATTAATGCCATTTTGGAGGCATTTGAATTGCCAATGTGTTTTGAGTGACTGGAGGCAGGCAGTGTATAATGACTCATCAAGAAATGGCCGAGATCTAAGTTTGATGGTCGATGGCGACAGAACCTTTGAAAGGCAATTGTGCGCCACGCCGATACCGAATTGAAGTGATTCCGGTGGGGTTGGAACAGTTGGAACGTTCTGTCTTCTGAGGCAGGCAGTGAATAGCCACGCTCAGGAACAGTGACCTGCGGCAATGAATAGTGACTGGTGGTAAGTGAATAGTAGTCCGAAAAACTGTCACAATTTGTGGAATGAAAGCCGATTGGGCTTGCACAGCTGATCTGATACTGAAAATAGAGTTTCAGTGAATTTCCGGGGTTGTGAACAGTGACAAACAGTGAAGGCGGGAGATGAACAGTGACCAAAAAACTGTCCAGTTAAAATTCCAGCGAAGAGAACCAGAATGAAATGGGTTTGAGAAAAGAAAACAAGGCCAAGGTTCGTATTTGGCTCTGTGAATAGTTGCCGGTGGTAGGTGAATAGTACCTGAAATAGTGACCGAAAATACTGTTTCAGTGAAAATCCAGCAAAAGAAGAAGAGACCAAGGACCTCTTGGCTTTGATACCATGTTAGAAAATTGAAAAATGCGGAAGAGTGAGAGATGTGAGAATTGAGAGAGAACTGGTAACCACCAGTGGACTACATTGTGATTCAAGTTATTTTGAAATGGTTACAAATGAGCCTTTATATAGGCTTCAATCTAAACTAGTTACAATGTAAACATATACATATAATAGTCAGCAATTGTGACTATAAAGTGTGAACAGAAAAATGTAAAGTCAATAATGACAATTGTAATTATTATTTCTTAACAGTATCTTCTCGAACTGCTACCAGAACAATGATAGTAGTATACAGACTTTCATGAAGGAATTGAACAAAATCTACATTTTATTCTCGATGTAAGATCTGAAGACATCTTTCTATTGGCACTGGAACGAAGTACTTTGTTATTCAGGTCTTTAGGTTTATCATTAGAAATTAAAGGCGTATTCCTGGATGCCTTGACGTTTCCTTGTTTTCCAATGTATTTAGGGAAATAGAAAGGGATGAAGAAGATTAGAGGTAGAATAAAATTTTTGTGAATGCTCTAGATAGAAAGGGAGGTAGCAAAGAATAAAGTAGATTCAACCTCAATGAAACTCGCTTGAAGCTCCAATTAGTTTTATTATATGGTTAAAAGAAAATAGAAATGTAAATGTGTCTAGGATAAAGGTATCATAAAATAGAAGATACTTGGGTGAAACACTATAATGTGATCAGCAAAATAGTCAGCAACCACGGAATGACTTGTTGTTTACTAAATTGTGGTACTTATTTGAGCTAATACCCTATTATTGGGATTAATTATATAAACTCAAGTTTCTAGCTTAACTGTTATTGAACAAGGTAATAAAGCCTATTTGACCAAGTGGTCTTCTATTGTAATCCTGAAATATATAATTACAGCAGTAAAGACAGGCAGCCTTTGGATGCACATAAAGAGCCCTCATATTAAATCTGGCAATGCGCATAAAGGAGCACATTAGAGTGTAATTACAATTATCAGGTTCTTTCCAATGAAATTAAGCTTATGAGATTAATAATTTTTCAACAGTTCTAAATGAACAAATAAATCTTGAGAACTTCTCAATTACTACAAATCGTACTTACCCCTTGCAGTTCCCTGGTTTAATGTATTCCCCAAATAAAGAATCTTCTTCATTATTTCCTTCAATTTGATGGAATTCCGAACCTAGTTAACCAATGAACAAGTGCCTAATGTCAAAAGGAATGTATAAATATTGCATGGAAAGCTTCAATATCATTAGCGCGTACCTCTTCACATGCAGAGTTTACAGTGGTTAAATTCTTTTTAAATTCTGAAATCTGCAAAGAAGTTCAAGAATAAGAGAACTAAGGCAAAGACCCAATTGAACAAAATATCAAATAATTATAGACAGACTAACAATGCAGATACTGCCAAACCTGAGAGCCAAACTGAATCTTGAAAGCAAATACTCTTAGTTTGGACTCAACTCGTGGAACTTTCATCAACTCCAGGAAGTACTGAACATAAAAAGATTCACATAAAATGTCAAGTTTTTTCCAAAAAAAAAGTTGTTGAAACCTTGTATGAAAGTAAATGTTGTCCAACAAGCATTCAGGTTACTTAAAATCTAGAGAGAATTGTCTATTGAATTACATTAACACCAAGATCTACAAGAGCAACTAAATAAAAATGGAAGATATGCAACCAAATTACAAGATACTACCATATTCAGTTACAACCACCATAAATAATGTCTTCAACCAACAAGGTTTTGTTTCCATTTCAGCATTCAGCCCTATCAACACAAATCTCAGTAAGACAATATTAACTCCATCAAGTTCTTCTTAAGCCTTCCCCTTGGCCTTCCAAAGCCCAACCAAAGAAAGGTTACCCCACCCTGGCCTTTCTTTACATATGCAATAACCACAATGGACCAGGGTTGATTATAATTATTCATGCAAGTTAAACTTGTCTACCAAATCCCCAAGTCGCAATATGGACTCATAAAATGACTCTAATATCCTGTATGCTATATACATCAGGATTCATTAACATCACGGTAAAACAGAGGCAATAGTACTCAATTTCATGATTAGGGAAAAAGAAGGCCATCATCTATCTAGTCCCAAGACTCTCAGGCACATGTCCTGGAAAGATATTGAAAGTTAGGATGATAAATAAATCACCCTTTTGATAAAAGAAATAAATAAATCACC
This sequence comes from Ailanthus altissimus, assembly GCA_946807835.1. NCBI lineage: Eukaryota > Viridiplantae > Streptophyta > Magnoliopsida > Sapindales > Simaroubaceae > Ailanthus > Ailanthus altissimus. The sequence goes on along the minus strand of OX327696.1, from coordinate 21,153,196 downwards.
CTTGCTAGAGAGCCGCTTCAGTGGGACAACCAAGCTGTAGCCTCCATTATTTATAAAAATAAATCAACTAAATTAAGTCTAATGTTCAAGTTGTAATCTTCATTTGTGAAGGTTTTCTCCAAATGATCCATAATATGTGTTTCTTGTAGCCAAAAACCATAAAGAGGGTATACATAACAGAAATATACTTATTATCTACATACATAACAACTTTTTTCTCAAATGGGCCACCATACTATGTTTTATCACAACAAGGAAACTCCATCTGCTAAGCAAATGTAAGTATATCATATACAAACACAATTTAAGATTCCAATCGGTAGATGACACCAAACTAATTTCAAAACAGTGAAACAGCTTGACCACAGGTACACAATCATTCATCAATCTACCAAGGAATCAAAATAACCCAAGTCAAGAGAGTTGGAAAACTATAAACATAGCATTATATTAACAAATGAAAAACAATAAGATCTAGTCAAACAAAAACTGTTGATACCTGTTCACACTTCCCTAAATTCTCCATGTCACCAGTGTATGCCTAAGACGGGAAGAAAAAGGCAAACAAATCAGCACAAACAAACTGGTGGTTCTGGAGGGAAGTGCCATATGCGCAGCACACTTGAATTTGAAGTGTAATTATCGATTAGCTAAGAAAATGTAAAAAACAAATCATGATTTATGCCAAATATCACCTTCAGTTGTTCCATCTCCTCTTTTGTTGGACAAAATTTTATAAGGTTTTCCACTTGATCAACGTCTAATACTGATTCATCCATTGCTAGTACAGCAACCTGAGAAAATGCAGATATACAGATGGTCAGCTTGTACGATATCAAGTAAATTCGTATCAAAATTTAAAATTTTCCTATGTAGTGTAAATGCAGGTTGTCATAAGCACTGCCACTAGCATAGTCACTCAGAAACACATCCATCCAAATCTAGGATACATACAAGAATATGCCGTGCTCTAACACAGTGATCAGGTCACCTCCATGTAATATTCTCTGCTGCCATAAATGATAAATAATTGCCATATGAAAAGACAAACTAAGATACTGTATTAACTTTTTCAATAGTCGTTTCCCTATCATAAGTTTTGAAATCATTATTTAAAATAAACCCAGCTCTACCACACAGATAGAGTAACATGTTCACATATAATAATCATTTGAAAACAGTGTAAATGCAAGAAGTTCACAATGTTTAGCTTACCATCATATCAGGAAGCGGCATCTTAACTTTTGTGAGCATAATTTCAGTGTTATTGGCCCTTCTCAGGTCAATCTACAATAAGTAACACAAAGCTCATTGGTAAAACAGTCAAGTAGAGGATAAAGATTATTCTGCTTTTACCGTTAAAAAACTGCAGCAAGACTGTCCATACATTCATTAAAATTTTTTTTCTTTTGCTAGGAATGATTCAATAAACTTCCAACATGATATTGATGTCACCAAGACAATGTAGGAAACAGAAAATAAATGTCTAAAAGATCCCAACTTAACTCAAAAAGGTTATAGAATATAAAACCACACTGCTGCAAGCCAGCTTTACATAGATTTTTTCTGCTACATTTCAAGTTAAAATGAATCTTGGTATTACAAAAATACTGAGCCACTCACATGTTTACCACATCGCAATAGTTCTACTATATTATTACCCATGATGCCCATTGCATATATTTTTACTATATTATTATTAGTTATACGAGGATGGAGCTCATATGACTAACACTTCTTCTCTTTTGGTATAATTATGCATCAAAAGCCCATTTTTTATACCTTCACCATAACATGTATTAAAATTCTATCATTAGAATCATGGTAGTTATCCATTATAATACTATTTAAGATTTAATACATCATCACTGGTTGATAGCGTGGTGTTAGACAAATTCCATAAATCGATATTACTGCTTCTACACTGTCACATAAACATAAATATCAAACTCAAACCCCACTTTTGATCAATTTGGGTCAGACCTTGAAGCTGCAATTCAGGCATTTCTTACTAGAGGTGCAAGGCCATTTAATTCTGCTTTCTCAATATATTAAATATTTTGACATGAGATTATAACAATTGATAGATCCAGTTATTAGATCATATTCCAATTAATGGGACAGATTATAGTAAATCACTAAATCAATTGGTTTAAACTCATCAGGCTATGACGAATGTATATAATGTAGAATCATATCTTCTAATCAAGTATCTTAATCATCTCCCACATCTACCTAATATAAAGAAATTACTATTAATTGGTAGATTGGTGCTGTTATTTGAATACATAGCCATGCCAGGAGGTAAAGTCAATACTCTAGATGTTGAGAAGACAAAACCTTATACTTTGGGAGAACAAGTGCAAAAAAATTCAGTTACAGGAAGCAGTAATAGTAATTACAATTAAAGAACCTCCAATCAACTGCAAATACAAAAGGATACATCAATACATGCATGCACAGATGAATTAGTTTATATGCCCGTGAATATCCAACAGAAAAACAGAGCTCCGAGAACTGTGAATTTTGTATAGTAATTCAGGTTCCCCACCAATCTTCTCTTCAAACAAAAACCAATTTATGCATTTTGAAGGAAGCAAGAAAAGGGGCTAAACACTCATCTCAAATTCTGTCTTCAAGCAATGCCTTCTGAATTTTTTTCAGAGATTGTGCTTGGGTCCAGCTTTCCTCCCCCCCCCCCCCCCCCCCCCCCCCCCCAAAAAAAAGAAAAAAAAAATAGAATATTGAAAAAAAAGCAGTCATTATACATACTCACCATCCATGCCAAAGAACAGTCAAGAAAATTTCTCTCCTCGAAACTAAAATGAAGCAGTTCTTTCCCTATAATTAAATTACAAATTGCTAAAGAAAATCAACTGCTTATTTCTGTTAATCACTTAATTTTGAGTTTGGCAAGAGACAAGAACTCAACTTTAAAATTATCATATTGCACCTTAGAATCTTTCAAGTTAATTCGAATCTTCTATGTGTGAATTGTCACTTGTTTCTAATCAAAGAAGGTAAAAGTGTACTGACAAGCAATACAAGGGGACAAAACTATATCCAGAAAAGGAAGCAAGATAATGAAAAATATAAGAACCTCTCACCTTAATGAACTTGCAAAACAGTGAAATTTTCAGTAAAAATTCTAAGACTTAATTACCAGGTGGACTTTGTCAGGTTTGGACCCAACAGACTTGCGACGCCCTCCAGATTTATCAGCAGGCTTTGGGACTGCTGCAGAAAAAAGGCTCTCCAACTCTGACATGTCAAATTCGGGTGCACTAGGACAAAAGAGCGCAAAGTCAGCTACTGGAAAGGGTTAATACTATAACCGCAAAGATCAATGCCAATATGAGGTCCTCGGCGTATAATTAAATTAAAAAATAAATTGCTTTAATGCACAAGAACATACGTATCAGTAAAGAGAAACCATCTATTAGTAAGAGAAGTTAAAATACGTTTGAGGTTCTCCATGTCTTTGCAGTTCTTCCCATAAGCTTCCTTGTAATACCCTTGTTACTTTGCTCCAGTGAAGTGGCTTTAATGAAGACCTCCGGGGTGCCATAGTACTAGCTCCCATTGCTGCAGATCGCATAAGTCCACGACCTCTAGGAGGTGGAGGTGCTGTAGCGGTAGGTCCTTTGGCACCTAATGGTGGAGGAGGAGGCGCACCACCGGGAGGTCTAGGTGGAGTAGGAGGGCCAAATCCATAAGCTCCTATAGGAGGTGGTGGTGGTGGAGCTCCATGCAATGGGGGACGTGGTCCCCCACCTGTAGGAGGTGGTGGCGGAGGTGGGGCTCCACGCATTGGGGGAAGTGGTGGTGGTGGTGCTCCATGCATTGGGGGAGGTGGTGGAGGTGGAGCTCCACACATTGGGGGAGGTGGTGGCGGTGGGGCTCCACACATTGGGGGAGGTGGTGGAGGTGGAGGTGGGGCTCCAAGTGGAGGTGCAAGTCCACGTCCAAGGGGTGGGGGCTGAGGGGTTCCATATGTAAGAGGAGGAGATGGACCTCCAAGCCCTGGAGGGGGAAGGGGAGGGGGAGGGGGAGGTGGTGGAGGAGGAGTACCCTGTATAGGTGGAGGAGGTGGTGGAACAAGAATCCCAACCCCAACAGGTTTTGATGCACTCACAAGAGGAGAAGCAGGTGGTGAACTTGTCACTTTACTAGAGATAACTACATTCCAAGGATTCCAAGGTGGTGGTGGTGGTGGAGGTGGAGGTGGTAACACCGAATTGCTATTTTGCCGACTTAATGGAGGAGGTGGTAACACTGAACCACTATTTTGCTGACTTGATGGAGGGGGAGGGAGAGGTTGTGGCAGAGGAGATGGCAACCCAATAGAAGAGGATAAAGGTGGAGGTGGCAGAGGTGAAGAAGATATTCTTGAAATTGCATTACAAACTAATGGAGGTAGAGGCGGTGGTAGTGGTGGAGGAGGGGAAGGGGGATGACCTGTTGCATCAACTTGTGAAGATAGGGAAAATGGAGAGGAAGACTTGGATGGAAAAGGCTCAAATAAAGAATTATTGAAATGAGAACAAGGAGGAGGAGGTGGTGGTGGAGGGGGAGGGGGAGGTGGGGGAGGAGGTGCAAGTGAGGCCGAAGCAGGAGGAGGTTTGGGAGTAGAGGCTACTACTAGTTGCAAAGCAATAGATGATGATAACAGAGTTGGTGAGGAATGACAGGTCACTGGTTCAGAGTTTACTGGCTTCAGAGATTCCACTTTACGACCTATCTTTTCAGTTGTTACATCCTTTGAAACCACAGGTCCAGGGGAAGGGACCAGAGAAGATGCCTTTGAATTGGCACCTGAACTGGGTTCCTTAGGGGAAGTTATGGCAAGGGCAGGTGGTGCACTATTATATCTTGAGGGTGGATATGATACGTGCATTGAGTTGATATAGGAACCCTTATTTGAGGGGATCCATCGAGATACTGCATTTGGCTTTGCCATTCTAGCATTAGCAACAGGAGGTTCTTGCTGTTTAATCTTTTGTTTAACAACTGTATCAGCAGCTGGTTTTGTGTTCACCGAAGGATGTTTCTTAGAGGTGGGTGGCAACATTTTATCAGATTTTTGTCTTAGTGGAACCTTAGATTCTGGATTCTTCTGCACAACAGCATCTTCTTTATCACCTTTATCTTCTACATCTTCCACTTTGTCATACTCGTCTTCAATGAACTCCTTGGTTTCTACCCTTTTTAGCATATTATCAGCAACTACCACAGTATCTAACTTGATATCACCATTATCCACGGTTATGTCTTTCACTGCATGAATGTCAGAGTCCACTTTCTCGCTCAGCGTGTACTTCACATCGTCCACCGCAATGTCCTTCACTGTATCGGTATTAGGATCCACCTTTACATCATGTTTGTGATTTACATCATCTGATGCACAATCTTGAAATGTATGGGGATCAACAGCCTCCTTCCAAACTTCTTTATTGTCTGTATCATTCGGCATACTGTCATGAACTATTTGACAATCATTCTCTACCTTTGCCTCCTGAGCATCTATGACATTGGTGAAGATCTCTTCCACCTCAAAGAACTCCTCGGGTGAAGCACTTTCTATCTCATTCCCATCTTCACTTGCCACGACTGTGGTGAGATTAGGCACAACAGCATCAGCATCCGAAAAAAGTACCTGATACAGATATGAGTATGTATTCAACTCCTACAGCTTGAGAAAAGAGCAGTCACATTAGAATAACAAAAACTACCTCTGCTTTAAATTCCTTTGGAAATTGGTCCTTGGTATCCCACAAGACATCAATTTCATCCCTGTTGAGCATCAAAATATTTGATCGCACAAAAGCTGTGTGAAACATGACTCTTAACATCATCTCCTCACGTAACATATCATCCTCCAAATGGATGCACTCAAGAACAACATCCCCTTGAACTCGGCAATGAATATCTATTTTCACCAGTGCGCATTCATCCTGAAGTTAAATTGATAAGAAAGCCTGATTAATTAGTTTTATCATCTATGAGTTTCAATGTCTGAGTTGTCACTTAAGTATCACCTGTAGATAGTGGCAGACATGCTTTTTCATCTTCAAAGTTGAGAACAGAAGCTTGGAGCTTCTATTGGCTGGTGTTTTAGAGTCCTGGCCATAAACACGTATAATTGGCCTGCAACCTTTTCCCCCATAAATTGGAAGGACTCTAAGTATCAGACAATCCAAAAGCAGAGGCATATCAGATGGAGGCCAATCAGAACCCAAATTCCTTCTAGAAATGTACTGAAGATATCTCATTTGGGAAGGTTGTGGGTTTAGAGGAGACAAAAGATGAAGTAGTTCCCTAGGAGCTTGCTTGTAGACCATCTCCAGAGTCTTCTGCTCCCCGCCGTACTGTCTCTGGTACAGCAGAAGACCTGCAAGCATGAATGCAAGCACAGGCCATCCTCCTCTCTCACAGTGCATCAACAGCACATTTTGTTGCCCCTCCAAGGACAACCAGCTTTCACTCGATCGAAGGAAGTGGTGAATCATCTCCAGTGGCAGTATAGGACACCCCTCATATTGGCGAGGGTAATCCATCACAGTCATGTCGTACTGAGACAATATGTCTGAAATTTGGCTCCGCTTCTCCCCTTCTCTGAAGTTAAACACCATGAAAGAAGCATCAGGGAAGTGATCTTGTAGCTGTGCTACAATCCCACCCATATACACCTTGTAATCATCTTCTTCCAAGACATCGGTGGAGAAGCAACAGTCAAATACTGCAAATGATAGGAAAAAATAAATAGTGTGAACATAGTTCAGAATTATTAACTAAGGAAGAATCATTAAAATAGACGAAGACCTTCCACAACAATGAAATTATACACTAATAGAAGCTACATAAACTTGTCCAATTCTGACATCAATTCTTTCAACAAAAACACACACCAAAAGATAGCCCGTCTTGCAGATAATGTACAAAACTTCAAAGACACTGAAAATTCTAGCTCTTGATTGAAGAGTTAGTTTGTTGTCTTCAGACTGCCTTTTGTTTTATTTAGACACCTGCTTTTCTTTGGATATAAAGTTTCGCTTCATACAAATACATGAATAGGAAAACTCTACATATGATAATGCTAAAGGCTAATGCACAGCTAAAGCAAACAGAATGTATCTACTCACTAAATTCTTCAACTTCTTACTGCTCTGCCTCAACTTATATCTCAAACTCATTAACCCCAACCCAAAAATAGAAGGAAATTATGTAAAATTCGAAAAAGGAATAGAAACCGGTCAAAAGTAGCATAATTTCCCCAATGCATTACCACAAATCGAATTATCCAACTTCAAAATTTAAGCTTTCAAAGCCTAAATTGCCCAAAAAGTAAAGAATTATGGAATTAACAATTACAATTCAGCAGAGTTCAAAGTTCGGAACATGAAATGAAATGACGAAAAGGGTACCGTAGACACGCTCGGAGATCTCGAGAAGCCGATCCGGCGGTTTCCTGTAAAAGAAGCGTCTAAACAGCGCCATCGGATGGCGCTGTTTGTCCTCCGATCGAATCCAAACCGTTTATTCGTTAAATCTCCAAATAGAACATCATGATCCCAGGCGTTCCACCTCAGATCCCGCTGTGTTCTCCAATCCAGGACCGACACGTGCACAAGTCCGTTACAGAAATGCAAAGAGAAAATCGAGTATTATTCCAAAAAATTAACAATTCGAATGCAAATCAAAAATTCGTTTTTCATAAAGAAGCTTTTTTTTCGCTTTGACGTGAAAATGAGAAATGTTCCTCGAGTAAGAGAAGTGACAGTAGGTGACGACGACGATAATGATGATGATGAATTTTGCAGGACGATAATTTGAAGACAATTTTGGAATTGATTTTTAATATAAAAAAAATCACATGGAGAGAGAGAGAGAAGCGTAGTGGACTGAAAAAGAGAATTACGAAAGAATGAAAGAATACTCTTCTTCTTTCTCTATTTTTCTGAATTAACTTCGGTTGGCCTGAATCAATGAAACGACATCCTACGTGGCGTGACACGTGGGCGCGAATTGAAAGGGACATGACAAAGAGAGAGTTCTGGGTGTTTGCCCAAGTTTGGACAAGAAGATAAAGCGTATCCTAAAGCGCGTGAGGTATGTCCGGGGACCTTTTTTAGTTCTTTAGACAGCAAGACGAGTTAGAGGTTACAATGTCAAAAGTTAATGATACTGATGATTAATTATGTAAAACATAGGGGGGTGTCTCAGTTAATTTCATCGTTTGGGTCTTCCGCTAGTTGGGTTCTTTCTGTCACTGTTAAAAGAAGTGCGCCTTTTACTTAATTTTTTTAATATGTTGGGATTGGCTTAAATAAATATTTTCTCTACGATAGCTAATGAGCTAAATTTGACCGAAAATATGACAAATTAATATGGAATTTTTTATACCCAAGCTTAGTTGGGATTTATGATATCTTTACAAATTAACTGTGAATTTCTTCAAAAATTTTGTAGTTCAAAAGTAATTTATACACAATTATGTTATGGTCTAGATGAAAAAATTTGAATGTTGATTTAAAAGTAATTATATAAAAGTAGAAGTAGCTATAAAGTAATTCAAAATATAGAAGAACTTCAATGAAATTATTTCAGAGTGCTTGGAAGTAACAAAGACAACATCGTTTTGATCGGTGGCATTTTTTGAAAATTACTTACTTTTTGAAAATTATTTAAGAAACCATTTTTTTAAGATTACCCTTAATCACTCATCACAATCATAATCGATTCTTCTATAAAAGAGGTTCACCAAGCTCGTTAGCATAAGTTCTAAGGATATTATATTTTGGTAATGTCTATAGTTTTGTACTGAAAGAAAGCTCTCGTTCTTATATTATAGAGAGAATAAGATTATTTTTCGTAACAATTAATTCTTGGTTGCATTCTTTTATACACCATTTGATGATTTAGCGAAATCTTGAGTTGTGGCATGCTCAAAAGTGGACTTAGTTCATTCAAGAACTAAATGACTATAAATCATTATGCATTTAGTGTGGTGTGATCTCCATTCTATTGTTTAATTCTTAATTCTCTTTTCTTTTTCTTTTTTTGGATTATTTGATTGTTTGCATTGGTGATTAATCTTGATCGGGTGTCTAGGAATCTTATATCAGTAATTTTCTAACAGTGATATCAAAACTATGTTTATAAGATTGGTTGAATATTCTTTAAAGCAAAATTAAAGATCAAGATGAGTGTTGTTAGGTTTGAGATAGATAAGTACAATGGAAGTAGAGACTTTAGTCTTTAGTAGAAGAAAATAAAGAGTAAAGAATAGTTTTTAGTAGAAAAAGATAAGAACTCAGTTGGTTTAATAGAAAATTATTAAGGCTTTATCAGACCCCAAGGATCTACCTCTAATAATAATTCCTTATTAGAGAGCTGAAATGAATAAGACTTTATTCAGTACTATTATTGTGCAAATATCAATAATGTGTTAAGACAATTGAATGAAAAAAATATTAGTAAGAGGTTTGTGGAATAAACTAAAATCTTTTTACATTTTCAAATATTTGTCCAGTAAGAATCTGTTGAAAGAAAGGCTACTTGTGTTCAAAATGAACCCTTTGAAGAGAATTTTGATGAATTCAAAAAAATCTGCATTGATCTTACTAGTGTATGAGAGAATTACATTTAAAAATCAAGAAATCATCTTGTTGAATTATTTGAAATTTCAATTACGTTTAATGTAATTAAAATTGAATTTAGAATTATAACATTTAACGTAATTGAAAATCGAATTAGAATTATAATATTTAATGTAATTGAAGTTAATATTAAAATTATAACGTTTAACGTAATTAAAATTGAATTTTAATTTAACATAATTGAAATCGAAATTAGAATTATAATTATAACATTTAATGCAATTGAGATCAAAATTAGATTTAGAATTATAACATTTAACGTAATTGAAATCAAAATCAGAATTATAAATTTAATATTTAACGTAACCGAAATCAAAATTGGAATTGAAATTATAACATTTAATGTAATTGAAATTGAAATCGAAATTGAATTTGAAATTATAACATTTAACGTAATTAAAATTATAACATTTAATATAATTAAAATAAAATTAGATTTAAAATTATAATATTAACGTAATTAAAATTGAAATTTGATTTTAGAATTAATAATATATAATGTAATTGAAATCAAATTTGAAATTATAATTATAATATTTAACGTAATAGAAATTGAAATTGGATTTAGAATTATAATATTTAATGTAATTAAAATTAGATTTGAAATTATAATTATAATATTTAACGTAATTGAAATTAGATTTGAATTTAGAGTTATAACATTTAACGTAATTGAAGTCAAAATTAGATTTATAATTATAATATTTAACGTAATAGAAATTAGATTTAGAATTTATATTACGATATTTAACGTAATTAAAATTAGATTAAAATTAAAATTATAACATTTAACATAATTAAAAATAAAATTAGATTTGAAATTATAACATTTAATGTAATTAAAATCAAAATTAGATTTAAAATTATAACATTTAACATAAGTGAAATTGATATCATAATTGAAAATATAATATTTAACATAATTGAAATCAAAATTTAAATTGAAATTATAATATTTAACGTAGTTAAAATTGAAATTGAAATTATAATATTTAATGTAATTGAAATCAAAATTAGATTTGAAATTATAATATTTAATGTAATTAAAATTAAAATTCGATTTTGAAAATATTTAATGTAAGTGAAATAAAAAATGGATTAGAAATATAACATTTAACGTAATTGAAATTAGATTTGAAATTATAATGTAATTGAAATTGAAATTAAATTTGGAATTACATTATTTAATGTAATTAAAATTAAAATTAAAAATTGAAATTATAAGTTACAATATTTAACGTAATTGAAATCGAATTTAGAATTAAAATAATAAGTTATAACATTTAACGTAATTAAAATTGAAATTAAAATTATAATATTTAATATAATTTAAATCAAAATTAGATTCAAAATTATAATATTTATTGTAATTAAAATTAAAATTGTATATGAATTTTTTTATTCTATAAAAAATTTGAGAATTTTCATCCCTGACCCGACTCGGTTGGCTTGAACTGTCCTTAATTGTCTCAACCCATATCGTCCTTACCTGAAACAATGTCGTTTTGACATTTTAATTTTTTTTTAAATATTTAATGGTTTATGAAATCCTCAATTTTTTTAAAATTTTCCAAACTCAGAATCAACCCAATCGGGACAGAGAAATCTATTTCAAACAATTTCGAACTCTTGTTCTATTTCTGAACAAAGGTTCAAAAATATTTTGGGATGAATCAAGATGGGTCGGGTCGATTCGGTAAATCTACCCACCTTTAAAGATGCATGATGAAGTGATTAGGTTACTGAATATATGTTAAATATATGCTTGATTTAAAGAGAAATTTAATTTTTCTTAAAATGTTTAATGATTCGTGTTATGTTTGCAAGATTAAAAGTGGACATCTTAAGATTTCAAAGATTCCATGGCAATAATGAAAAACATCAAATAAAAGGGTTTGTATCATGCAAGGTAAAATAATGATTGTTTCTGCTGCCATTGCTACTCATATAGGCTATAATCAAACAAAACTTTGGCATAGGAGATTGAAACATATTGGAAAATTAGGTTTAATACATACAAACACTCAAGGGTTTATTAGAGCTAAAAATTTCACAAACTTGAATTTCTATAAGCACTACAATGTAAGGAAGCAGTATAGGCTCAGCTTTAAACCTAGAACCTTGAGGGCTAAGGAATTGCTAGAATACACACATGCTAATCTTTGGGGACCAACCAACACAGGAATGTATTGAGGCAACAAGTATTTTTCCTCACTAGTGGGTGACTACTCTAGGAAGGTATGACATTACTTTTTAAAGTATAAGTATGAAACATTTGCTAAGTTTATGCAATGGAAAAACCTTGTTGAAAATCAATATAATAAAAAACTCAAAACACTCATAGTTAATAATGGCCTTAAGTTTTATAATGAAGCTTTTGATACTTTATGTCATGATTATTGGATTAAAAGACATAGGACTATTAGATTTATTCCTCGACAAAATAGAGCTGGTTAGAAGATGAACAAAATATTATTAAATAAGAGATAAGATGTATGCTCATTAATGCAAGGTTATAGGCAAATTGCTTCCACAACATACTATCTTATTAACAGAAGTCCTCTAAGTGCCTTAAATTTTAAGACGTCGAAAGAACTCTAGACAGGCAAACCTCAAAGTTATAACTATAATAGAGTATTTTAGTTGTGCTGTATATATGCATTAGAATATAGGCAAACTAGAACATAGGTTATATAAGTGTATTTTTCTAGAATATTAAGAGGGAACTAGGGGTTATAGGGTTTGGATATGGGAGTCAAATGGTATAAAGGTTATCATTAGTAGGGATTAGGGATGGCAAAAAATCAAAGACTCGAAAAGCTTGGATTTGAACACGAGTCCGAATTTGAAACCCGACCAAAAAAATTAGAGTTTTTTTTTTTGGAATCAAGTCTCATTTTTTTGGAAAATTCAGATCTAGGTTTTTGTGGGAACCCGAAAGCCCGGATCCAGAGTCGAATTTTATTATTTTTTTAAAGTTCTAAATTAATTCATAAAATTCATAATCTTTAATATACATGAATCTAACAATTGTTTTACAAAATAAATATCTCAAAAGTTCAAATTTCACCTAAAAATTTGAAAATAATTTAAAAAAATAAAATTTAGGCTTAAATTCGAATTCGAATTTAAAAGTGGATTCGAAAAAACTCAAGTTTCATGTTCATTAAAAAAATTTTGAGTCTAAACTTTACCATCTCTAATAGGGATATTGTCTTTAGTGAAACTAGCACACCTTCTACAAAGAAAGAACTAACAAGTGCAAGCACTAATGATGATAAAATTGGATTAAATTTCACATGGATCCTGAGATACTAGTAAAAAACTTTGGATTATGAAATTATATTTAGACACAATGCAGAGTCAATGTAATAGATTGGATATTTGGATTAAATTTCACATGGAACATATATACGAGGAGATTTACTATAGTTTAAGATTGTATACTTTTGTAACTAAGTACAAGTGCACACTATCGTATCAAATAATATAGGAGTTAAGTTTAGATATCGTTCCTACAGGAACTAAACAATTTAATTCTATCAATCAAGTACTAAAATTATATATACTTTACTTTTATTCAAAAGACTAAAATCTAAAATCAAGTAATTAATTAACCTAATTTTATCAAATTAAATTAAACCTAAATAGCAAACAAATAAAGAGATAAATTCACCAATTGATAATAATTTAGGGTTAGACTTATCTTCGAGTATTTCATTGGATTCATTAACTTTTTGAGTTAATCTCTTAATACAAATTAATTGACTTAGACATTAATCTCATCACAAGCCTCTATCAATAATCAAGTGACTATATTATGCATTCTCACAACTACCTATATGTATATGGTAATAAAAAAAAAATATAATTCATTAAGATCAAATCTAAATCATATTATACATGTCATCGAGGTATATGTCTATCCTACATGAAACTCATAAATGTTATCATATGATTATGCATAAAACTATCTCAGGCTAAATACATGAATCCCTTTATTAAATTCATCATGGTTCCTCAATCATTCATAATATTGATCAGATATAATGAAAATATTAAATACAAGATAGAATAAATCAATTATATGTATTAAGCTTATAAACTAAGAATTAACAAAATGCAATTACATACTAAGTTCAAAAGTTTAACCCCAAAAATAAAAACTTAGGTTATGGTGAAATAAAAAGTTCTAGAACTTATCACGAATAACATCAAAAAAATATAGAAAACTAGAAAGATAACAAGTAGAATAAATAAAACTAATTTTTCTATAGTCTTCAATCTTTTAGTCTTCTTGATCTTCCAAAAATTACTTTTTCTCTTTCTTTTTTTCTATCCTCTTCTCCTTTCTCTTGATTCTAAATTAGGCTTTTTGATCTTTTATGTCTTTAATTTAGGGTAAAAATATATAATATAAGTCAGAATAAAATTACTGTTCACGCATTACTGTTCATGCGCACTGTTTACTGCGTTACTATTTACACAGCGTTACGATGCTCATTTCTGGGCTCTATGGCATTTGTATTGTATCAATCTATTGTAGTAAGGTACTATAACAATTTGATATTTTTGTCTTATTTTCTTTGTATTTTCATCCATATTTTCTCTATTGACTCAAAACCTGCAAAATAATAATAAAGCATATAAAAAGTCAAATAATTTAATTTCAAAAAATAGATATTAAGTTTAAAAGATGAAAATATTAGACTTAATTAACTCTTATCAACTCACAATTTCACTTTGGGTGGTAACTGTATTAGTTCAAAGTCACAAGTCCAACAGGTTATAGTTTTGTCTAACACAAAGGCAGAATGAATTGTTGTAATAGAAACAATTAAAGAAGCTCTGTGATTGCAAGGATTGCTTAAGGAACTCAAGATTTTGGAAGTTCTAATGATGATATACAGAGATAATTAGGGTGCTCTCCATTTGTGAAAAATTCAATATTTCATGATAGAAAAAAGGATATCAAGATCAAATATCACTTCATCAAGAAGTGATGGCCAAATGAGAAGTTTTGATAAGAAAAATTGCTTTCAAGAGAAACCCAAGAGATCTCGAGATGAAAGTAATGTCAGTAAATAAGTTCAAGTTGTGTTTAGATTTATTTTATATTGACAATGGATGATAGACTTGGAAAAGTCGAACTAAAGTATCATAAAGGAATCTATGTAAATAGGATGTACTGAATCGCTTGTGGACTAAATATACAAATGTGAAAGTTATATGGTCTAAAAGTAATTCATACAAAATTATTTTATGGTGTAGATGAAAAAACTGTAACTTCCAACTGTAAGTTTTTGTTTTGTATCTTCTGATTAGTAAATTATGTTAACTTTCTTCTTTTTGAAAAATTTTCATTGTCCCATCCTTTGCCAAAGATAGAAGACCAATCTACTCTACTATCACTACTGAAGCTAGATTTCATTTGAATTCCATTAGTACTAATGTGAATTATTTCCTATATGCAACCTTTAATGCAAAATAATGTACTTTTAATAGAATCACACCAATAACAACATTCTCCTACTTCAACAACTGCATTAGCACTAATAATACAATAAGATTTAAGTATTAGACAACTCAACTTTTGGGTTTTAGCTTCATATATATATATATATTTATATATATTCCATTTATGTGTAGTTCATATATGGCGTAGCTGCAACAATAAGATATGCCTAATTTTTTTGGATATACAACAATTTTCAGTATGCCTTCTTCACGTTATAACTAGTATTTCATTAGAATTATTGAACAAGGTACTATTTTATGCTAACATGCATATTCATTCAATATTTTAGATTGCAATAATATTGACCCCTTAATGTTAGCCTTGTAAATATACCTATCATTAGAAGTATGACTATTACAATTGTTTGGATCCCCTTCGTCTCTTTGTTGTATTTTTTTCTCCTTTGATCAATATTGACTTTATTTACATTATCACTATTACTTGTTGGGTCACTAATTTGATAGGGATGAACTATGTTTATTAACTCATTAAGAGAGAGAAGGGCTTCAATATATATATATATATATATATATATATATGTCCCATATCAAGCAGCCATGGTTCAATCCTTGGAAGGATAAGGGATAAAAACTCTTTGTATCTTGACATTTATTTACCTCTTTTTAAAAAAAATATATATTGGCCCTTCTTTCTCATACACCTAAAGTAAAGCATGTTAGGATTAGATGATGATTGTGATATCCCAACAAATACTATTGAATTGCAATGGCATTAGAGATTAGGACAGTAGCCTTTGCACTGCAATGACATAACTTATTTTTAAATTTTATAATCCATCCATTAAAATTTTTGGGTTTATTTGCGGAATATGGTGATGTATTTGTTGAACTTGATGATGTTTATAAACCCCTTTGTCTCCTCATGGCAACATAAAATTTAATAGAGAAAAAAAAAAAGATTTTAAGTTGTATTGTTGAAATGCTTAGTAGTATCCTATCTAGGCTTTTGTTGAAGCAATTTCGTATGAAATAGCCGTTAGCTGCGCAACGATTATATTGATATCTGATATAATGTTTGGCCATTCAACAAACTATAGAATGTTTCAGTCCTGCGAGATAAAATATAAGGGTCAAAATGTTAAAAACCCTTTGAAAAAAAAACTGTGTTAAACAATTAAAACTGCAAAGATCATAGTGTCATTGTCTACTATTATTGGCATTACATTTGCATCATTGCTCACGTGGTCACATTTTTATAAAAAGATATTGTACCACAAAATCCACTGTGTTTTGTTCATTTTATGTATGTGATTTTGATACCTATACCAAGACTACCGTTGTACTGTGGTCCATGAAATATTGAATTTTTTTTCTTTCAAAATAGTTGGTTGAGGGCCTCCGTTGGATGATCACCGTCCAATTTACTATTGACGTATTGTCAAAGAGATGGACGGTGGAAGAGTAACTATAGAGTAAGACCAAATGTGAAAAAGTTTAGAATCAAAGTTTAATTTGTATAATAATAATAATTTTAAAATTTTTGTTATTATATATTCTAAATTTTTTATTACAAATTAAAATATAACTTATAAATGAGTCATGTAGAAAAAAAAAAAGCTTCATTAAAAAAATTATGACTATGAATATTGTATTTGTACAGTGAAATTGAAGAGTATGCTCTACCGCATGCAATCGATTTATTTAAAAGAGACGTGTTGGTAAAACATTAATATAATATTATATAAGCTCATTGTTGCCTGTAAATAAGTGCAAATTGAATCATTGAGGGTAGGGAATAACACATTTAATATAACAGTAGCTCTTTTAAATAAATTTTATCCAAAATTCTATCCATTTTTTTTTACTAGTCAAACGACATTCCAAAAATATGGAATATAATTTATGAGATTCCAGATATGAATAACTAAATTAACTAAACGATAACCCTTGAAATTAAGTAGTAGGATAAAAAAAAAAAAGAATTTTAGCAAAGATTTGCTCGTAATTTGTAATTTGTATTAACATTGTCACCTTTTGAGATTGTTATAAATTATATTTTAATGGTGAATTTAATTTTAATTATATTGTCACTCATTCTATTTAATTAAAAAGATAAAAAAATACTCATAATTTAGTCACATAAAAAATTAAAATATCTTTAAAATGTGAGAGTGTTTTTATCTTTTTAATTAAATAAAAAAATAAAATTGCCAAGGTCGTTATTAAAATGTAATTTGATCCAACCTCAGGGGGTGACAGTGTTAATATCACTTTGTAATTTTTTCAGTTTATATAAAAATAAAAACGTGTAACAAGTAATGACAGTGGGTGGTGTGGTAAAAGTTACAGTCAGCGACATGTCGTAATTGCAGGGGACAAATACAATAAAAGCAAAAGGATTCAGTATTCAGAGATTTGTTTATTTGTGGATCCCCAAATATTAATTAAGACATGATGCACGTGGCCGGCACACATGAGGGTGTGAATGAGGTCAAGACGTTGGCAAAAAGTCAATGGAATCAACGGTGGGATGATGGATGATGGATGAAGATAAGTAGGGTCCAGTCCAGTAGTAATATAATAGCCACACCATCTCCATGTATGGGAAATAGGAAGATGAAGGATTATTGATTCGAGGGAGAAGGAGAATAGGAGATGGAGATGGAGATGGTGATTGATGAGTGATGAGCACAGATCAATTGGATGAAACACACTAAAATGTTTGAGACTACCATCATTTTCATTTTGGTTGTGTATAAATATTTAATAATGATTACCACCAAACTGCTTTTCCTACATAATCACTTTTTCTTTTTCTTTTTCTTTCCTTTTCTAATCGACTGATCTAACGACAAGTTCACTTTCAGTTTGGAATAATTCAGTTCAGGAAAAAAAAAGAAGTATCTTATTGTGAAAATCCTTTTTTTTTTAAAAAGAAAAAAGATTATTGAGAAAATCGGTAGAGTAAAAATAAAAGAAAAGAAGGTTTAATGATGAGAAAGGCAGATAAAGTTCGATTTTGTGTGGTAGTGACATATTCGGCCACTTAATCATGATGGACCTTTTTCTCCAATTAATTCTACCATTGAATTGAACTTTGTTTCCCATAACTCATGACTTGGGTTGGGCAATTGATACTCTCTCTCTCTCTCTCTCTCTCTCTCTCTCTCTGTGTTCAGTCTTTCAAATTTGAGAGGAATATTTGATGGGTCGACCACATCATATCATCTTAAATTCACATACCATTGATTTTGAAAATCACGTGATATCATTGATAATTATTCTATTGAATTTGGGTTTCAACCTTTTGCACAGAAAACGATTTATGGATCGTCCTTCTTGTTAATTGTTATTGGTGACAACAATTCTCTTACCATTATAACTTGCAGCCCAATAAAAGACAAGAGAAGAGTGAAAGAGGCCCGAGTTATGTTGACATAACTTTGAGGTTAGGCCAGAGGACAAACTCAAACTCAAACTCAAACAAACACACAAACACATAGATGTATTGTGGTATTTGTATATCTGAGCAAAGTCACGTTTGTCTCTCTATTTTAAGACTTCATTCTTCACCGTTCGATGAATATTATTTTGCTTTCGTTACTCTCTCTATACTTGTTAAGTGATAGATTCATTCAATCTAAGTTGTAACGTCAATACTCAATTTTCAAAAGGGAAATTTCGCCGGACGTTTTCAAGTTTGTCAAAATATGAAGAAAAAAAAAATGTCTTGTCAAAATATGTGCATCACTAAGACCTTAAGGTCGATTAAAAAAAGACATCTTTAACAGCTATAGATGACAAAAGGTAATCCTTGATGAACCTCAGAGAATCCCAGTGAAATTCCTCAAGGATATGGTTTTTTGAGCAGTACATTTGTTCAATAAAATACTATTATGTTCTTGCAATAAATAATAGAACTGCCCATGAAGCAAAAGTTGAAGGGAATGACAAAAAGGAAACCTGATGCTACATTCCTTGTGAATCACAAACATATACACAAGCATTTCAGGACCAAATATCAATTGGCACCGATCTATACAAACAACGTGAGACACAACACATCTATCTAAGAATAAGAATGGAGAAAAAGAACAATAAGGAAAATTTATTTTGGAGATTAAAAAGCAATACTAGTGTGTTGTTTGGATAGTGAATAACCACCACTCTCAACCAATCTTTTTCCTCTTTTTCTTCTGTATGGCTGCAAATAGGAATATGCAGTAGCTTTATGAATTTGTAGTTTCCCTTTGTCTTCCTGGTCTGGTTTGTGCAACTCTACAAAACTAATGGTTTCATTTCAATTCATGCTCGTTGGTATATTTGCTGGGTACGAAAACTGATTAGTCTTGGTCTTCTTCAAGGTTGGGGTTCTTAGCATCTGTTTTCTGACAGACGTTCCTTCTCCCATTGACTTTCCTCAAGCTGAGCATATCTGACAATCACTTCCCATGTTTCTTACCTGCAATTTAAAAGATAATTCTAGTAGTTAAGTTGGCAATAATGATGATTGTTTGCAGTGTGAGTTGAGGAACCTGTGGGGATGCAAGTATTTAATTGTGAAAGGCTGCCATCCCATTATAAAATTCGGCTGATGTTCCATAAATCACTACAACCAGAGTGAGTGGCATTGAAATTTATAATTGAAAATGATGGCATTACCCATATCTTGTCCCCTTGCAGGCAATTATTTCTCATTATTCAGGTAGTTTTTCTCTTTCGACTAAAACCATTGCCTGCAACCTAGTAATCAATACCAACAACCACTAATGTATTGTAATTATTATACCTCGTTGGAACCAAGACCTCCGAACTGCCTGACGGATCTGGCGCTCGTGTCTTTCTAAGATTTCATCAATTCTGTGCGACTGAGATAGCAAAGGTCCAGAAAATTCAACTTTGTCCCCTTGATCTTGATAATCCTGTATCAACAACAATAAAAACAAGAGGGCAAATAAACAAATACTGAAATGAGTATGACATTTACTTATCTATTACTTTGAGAAAGAAGATGTGGAAATAGACAAAGAAAAATGAAAAATCACCAATAATTCAACTTAATCAAGTTAGAAAAGGCATTGTTTTCCAATATATATATTTTCTTCTTTTCTTTTTAGGTAGAAAAATCAAATGTATTTAAAGGTTGGACATGCTAAGCCTAACTATTTGTTTCTTCTTGACAATCCTTGAAATTCTTTTGAAGATCCTCAGAGGCAAGTAGTTTGAATTTCCATAAGAGCTAGAAATTTACAATATGTTCCTGGAATCTTGTATTCCTCATTGCTGTCATTTTCACAGAACAGGCATCAACAGTAAATTCATCTCCACCAGTGCTGCATCCTCACAGATGTCCCGATAATCCCCTTCATCACACCTAAAGAAATCACTCGCTTAAAAAAACAGTTCTTTGAATGCTTTGCTTTCTTTTAGTTCTAAGAAGTGATTCTGATTACTCAGCACCATTCTTCATTCCAAAAGCTGCACCATTTACTTCAGTTGGGTTTCTTACTTGGGCAACTTCAGTAATAGTAAATGGCAATAACATATCAATGCCTTAAATACTATCCAAGTGAGCCTAGGTATTCACTGGACCCATTTCTGGTTTTGACAAGAGCAGAATTATTTATGAATTTTCTTTCATAATTGACAATTTGAGAACTGACACGTGCAAACTTCTTCACTTGAAACATTGCAATTTTGCAGCCAATAATCACTCATTTCAACAATGATCGAAATCATTGTTAAGAGTTAAATAAAATTTCACTTTTTCATTGCAGTTGTAATAATTACAAACGTACCAAATTATTTCTCTTGGCTGCCATTTCCTCTCTTTGATAAAGTGC
The DNA here is from genome assembly GCA_946807835.1 of Ailanthus altissimus. Lineage (NCBI taxonomy): Eukaryota > Viridiplantae > Streptophyta > Magnoliopsida > Sapindales > Simaroubaceae > Ailanthus > Ailanthus altissimus. The sequence continues at coordinate 21,132,216 of OX327696.1, read as the reverse complement.
CAATGACAGTTCCTGTGAATGGTATCCATCACAAGCATCGAAGGAATCTGGACGCTCAAACTGGCTCCATTGTTTAAGCATAGCAAGCTTGGCAGCCTCACATGAATCGCGACCTCTAGAATCTGTGTGGCTACCATGTATAGTATCCCCATTATCATGTTTTCTTGAGTCATAATTATTTCTTGCATGTAATGCGGCAGAAGGTTCTAAGGCATTTATAATGTGACCTCTTGATATAGACCGACTGTGAGATCTTATTGATGCATCATCTTTTCTTCTTTTTGCCCATGCAAAGCCACTTGACGTAGAAACTTGTAAGGGACCAGAAAAGGGAATGTCTCCATGAGATGCATTTTTCACATGGGAAGCCTCTTCCCCATTATCAACTAATGGCTTTTGAACCTCCCCACCCGACAGCGCATCTTCTTTCAAACTATGTGCATTACTGCCATTACTTTTTTGAGCACATCGAGTTTGGTTTGCCACATCCTGCAAGTGGAAAGAAGTTAACCAAAGAGAAGCCTACACTTTGTCAGCAGAGCATAAACAGCTATCTGCACATAGAGAAATGCATGTATACACTAAGACAGACCTCTACTGGGGCCAATTTACTTATTCCATGGGGTTTTCGTGCAGGCTTTCTTGCCTCAGCTCCACGAACTCTCCCACCAACTTTTTTCCTGAAATATCAGGTGTAAATATCAAAACATGTTGAAAAAGATAACATAATTCACAAATAGAGGAATAAAAGGAACTGAAAGCATTATTTAAAAAAAAAAGGAACTGAAAGAGTAGGATCATGTTTTGGCTGATCCATCCAATTCAATACTGTAGAGAATTTGCTGCTACACAAGCAAACATAGCTAAGAACGTATATATGTACATATAAACACATATATCTGTACATGTGTTTGTATAAATATATAGAAGCCAATACTGCAGAGGTTAACTAAAGATGTTGAATAAAGGGACATGTAGCTCCTATTAAATCAAGATTGTCCAAACAAACACTTTTCTTTTTTCTTATTGAACAGGCAATTGTTTACCAAAGAAAAGAAGAGACAAATTTCTAACCTGCGTGCTTCTTCACGATGTTTTGCATCAATCTCTTTGCTAGGTGGATATACTGGCAAACTTGACGGGTCACATGCATAGGGCTTTGTTGTGAAATACTGAAAATTGTGGGCAGCAAATATTGTGTCAGAATGTCCTAGTGGTGCAAAATATTGCTTAACAAAGAGGCAAAAAGTGGAAGTACAGGCTGCATAGTCAATACCATCAATATGACAATAAATACTAGTAACTACAATGAACTTGAAAGAACTAAAAACTCAAGAGAACTATTTAAATGTTGAGTAAAAAATAGCTCATTTCTGATAAATAAGAATTACTAAGGGTACAAATAAACTAAACTCCATCTTCATGACAATGTAAAATTAAACAATATAGTCTTAAAAGAAAAATACCTATATGGGATAAATATAGTTTCATAGATGTTAAATGAATCAGGGTAGTTTGTGGATCCCAGAACATAAAATTTGTAGCAGCTAGCATAATAAAATTATCAAGCAAAATTACCTCAGATGAAAGGGCTGCAGTGGCAGTAGGACGCTTGTATGGCTCCACAGATAGTAAATTTTCTATCAAGTTCACAGCAGTTGTTGGCAAATCTTTGAAGGTTTGTCGAAGACAACTGTCATAAGGATGTTGTGGTTTGAATAGAGTTGCATGAGGAAGTTTAGTTTTTTTCCAGTAATCATCAGGTGGGGATCCACAAAGCTTGAAAATTTTGTGTAGTTGTTCAACCTGTTAGCGGAATGAGGGCATTCCCATTAAGAACTTGAAATGCACTGAGTGTAAACTACATAATAGGTATATCAGACTAAATATGTACATGAATGTAAAAAATAACCGACCTAAGTGCTCAAAACATTCAAGTAATAATATTCATAATGAAAATAACTACAACATAAAATCAAAAAATTAAAAGAAAAAAGATCATGCAAGTTGCTTACTGACACATCATCCGACATTCTATGCTAAAATCTGATAATCACAAGCCTCCTCACTGGCAATGGTTAATGTCCATTGAATCAAATGCCATTTTAAATGTATGCTTTATCATTGAAGATATTCTTCCCTCAAGTAATACATACCATCAATAATGTGGATAAGGTCACTGCAATAACATTATCTGACTAGGACATAATAGTGGCACCTAGCCACATACTGAAAATATTTAGTTGATGGTGAGCTAAGGAGGCCCATTAATATGTTGTGCACAGTGCACAGTGCACAGTGCACAGTGTACAACAACAGATTTGAGTTTTGAATAATTTTCCCCATTAAGTAGGCTATTTTCCTTCAAGTTGTCTCAGAACACACCCTTGACTGAGTTTATTTTCCTGTAATAGATCTCCACCCTCTTAGTTTGCAATGCTTAGGAGGCGACTGATTCATTTCGGTCATACAAGTCATGCTGAAGTTACATTATTTTCATGAAATTTTTTAACTTTTTATGATAAGACATCAGTTATCACTCAATGACTACAATGAAGAAAAATGAATGTCACATACTAAATTTAATAAGGAGATTACCTCTGTTCTTCCTTGAAGGATAGGTTTTCCTGTGAGAAGTTCTGCAAAAACACAGCCAACACTCCAAAGATCTACAGATGCTCCATAATCAGTGGCCCCCAGCAAAAGTTCGGGTGGACGGTACCATAATGTCACAACACGGCTGGTTAAGGGTTGTCGATGTGTTGAAGTAGAGAAGTTTGCCAATCCAAAATCAGCCACCTTAAGGATTCCTTCATTGCTTACTAGAAGATTTGATCCTTTAATGTCCCGATGCATAACACCCCGTGAGTGACAATGCTCGAGTCCAGATAATAGCTGCTTAATGTAGCATTTAATCTACAAAATGAAATCAATTTTATCCCCTAATATAGGATCAAACACGAAACTAACTTGTTAAGGTGGCATTTGGCTATCACAAGAAAAGGAATTAATTATGTCATTTATCAGTAATTAAAGTATCAATTTAAGTCTATTCTGTTTACTTAAATCCATGCAGATGATGATAAGTTCATGCCATGGTTATCCAAATGACTTTTGAATGATCTACTCAGTCTCGTTTTGTATTCTAGGTGATCTATCATCTCCATTTTATAATGAATTACGCATTCAATTTCACAGAAAAGTTATAAGGTATCTTTTTCATAATTTCATGTGAACTAAACACTCCATCCTGGAACTTTATATAGCTAACCCCTAAAGGTAAATAGACAAACCTGTGACTCACTGAACTTGATGTCAGGGCAAGATAAAAGTCCAGTAATATCATGTTCCATGTACTCAAATACAAGGTATACGCTACATGATAATCTGGAAGTAATTAATCCCTCCAACTTTATGATGTTTGGATGGTCAAATCTCCGCAAAATCAGAATCTCTCTCGCCATAAACCGAACACTCTCAGGCTCAAAATTGTCAAACCGCACTTTCTTCAAGGCAACAATTTTCCCATTTTCAAGGTCACGTGCTCGGAACACACTACTGTATGTACCTTGTCCAATCTGTTAATGCAATTGGAAAACAAATGCAATTATTAGTTCCTAAAACATGTTAAATTTCAAGACAACCACTAAATTGATCACTGAAAAAAAGAAAAAAGAAGAAAGAATTATAACGGGTAAAGTCAAATGAAATAGCAGTCATTCATTACTGAAGTAAATTATATCAATAAAACTTAACAGCTTCTGGAAACTGACATTCCATACAAATATCAGAAAGTACATAAAAAATGAGAATCTACCAAAAGAAGGTACATTTCTGAAATAAATTAGAATTTGGTAAAAATGGTAAAGTTTATGAGAGAAATAACTTGGTGGGAAAATTTTCTTTTAACACTTTTTTGCTAAAAGAAACAAACAGAATAGCCAATTAAATGAGACCAAAGTTACTATGAAAACAAAAAGAACTAGACAAGATAAACAGTGCATTCTCCCTTTAACTACTAGAAAAATATAAAATTTGGAGCGAATAAAAAAAAAAATGAACATCTCTGAAATTTCCTTATTTTACATGCAATGAATTAAGAGAAATATCAGCTTGCAGACAAACATAATTAAGCCAAAACAAAGATATACTACTTTCAATTGTCAAGTAAAAGTTCTCCAGAGCTCCATATAGAAACTTGAAAAATTACTTTTTCTTTTTCATGAAATCAAATTATTTTTCATAGTTGTTGTCCAAAACATCCGTAACCACAAAGCACTTCATCAATACTGACCAAGAAAAAGAAAATATTTTACCCTTAAATTACAATTTCGATAACTCAATATAACAAAAACCAAAAAGACTAAATGGTTTAACATAATAAATCGATAAAAGGATTTTTTTTATTTTAAAAAAACTACCTTTTCTAATTTCTCAAAAGCATCGGCCCGAAGAGGGACCCAACCCTGGATGGCCTCGCTGGCAACGGCGCTGAGCCAAGCCGGCCAGCCGGCGGCCACCTGCTCACCTTCGATGTACTTGTGCAAATTCCCAATCCTAAAACTGAGCGACTCGCTGTTGGAACTCCCCCGACCCGACTCGCCCAACTCGCTCCCCCCGCAACTCACCACCGACCCGAACTCACACTTGCTACTCTTCCTATTACTACCACTGCCCCTACCGTTATTACTCCTACCGCTAGCATTCCCGCCCCGGATCCGACCTGAATTCTCGCCGGCCGCCCCCTCCCCTCGGGAGAACCCTCCAGAGATGTCCAGAGCCGGCGTCACCGACACCGCCTGCTTCGTGCTCACGCAACCCATTTGAGGAGCGAGCAAAGGAAACGAATTAAAAACGATTCAACGAAGCATCCGATTCCGGTAGGCAACTTTTTTTGGCGAGAATAAAACAGATCGACCCGGATCCGGACCCGGGTCCGAATGCAGAGGAAGCTGAGTTTCTGCTTGGATTTTTCAACAAAGAAAGAAGGAGAGCTAAAAATGTGGGTGGGTTTGGTGGTTGCAGAGAGAAGAACGGCAAAGGATTAAAAAGGGTTTTCCAGCAATCTTCCTAAATATAGATAGAAAGAGAGAATGTCTTGCATCACTTCCATTTTCTGATTTTCTTTTTCAAAAAAATTTGGATGATTGAGAATGAGCAGTGTTGTTGTTTTAGCATGAATTGCGGAGGAGATGCTGAGTTGCAGCGGAGGCTTTAAATGGGTGTGCCCCTGCTGCCTCCATCACAATTCACATTCCACTACACAAACACAAGAAATCAGAATAAGAGCGTAATCACTAATCAGCGCCAGATATATCCATCTTCCTTTTTTTTTGTTTTTTTTGTGGGTGCTATCTGTTTTTGTTTTTTTCCTTTTCTATTGGGACATTATGGGAATGAAGTGTTTCGTATGACATTTTATTCTCTGTTTTTGTTTGTATTTGCTATTTTGTTTTCAAGAATCTTGATAGGTCAAATTTCTGCAACCTAACCTCTTCTCCTACAATGTGATTAAATTACAATCACTGTGGAAATCATTTCAATTTTCCAACTTAATGTTTGTAGTATGTTTGCCCAAATTCATGCTTTAGTAAATTAAAATTTGAATGTTTGTCAGAGATATCTCAATGTTTATAAGAAGATGTGTATTTTGATTATGTATATGTAATGTGTATGCAAAAATTAAATGGGGTTTCGTTTGTTGTTGACTAGTTTATAATGGGGTTGTGTTTTTGAATGTTGAATGTTGAAATTTGAAATTTAGGGTTTCATTTTCACATTTAAATTAGTAAGAATTAAGAGTAGGGTTGAGGGAAATGAGGGAAGTGACAGTGTAGAGAGTAGACACAAAGGGCCTAAGTTTTTATGACAAAGAATGGAGAGGATACTTGAAAGGGAAATGGCAATAAAAAAAAAGTCGATAAATAATTATTTTACTGCCTTTTTCAGTTCCCACTTCTGACACTTTTGCTTGTTTACTTCATTACTTGATCACTTAAAACTTACATATTGAGAAATTTGTGGTCCACAAAAATGAGTTGTTTTTATTGGGTCTATCCTCTACAGTTTACTTTACCAGACCAAAAAGAATTGGAGGAAGCATCTCTATGTTAGATTTTTCTTCTTCATTTGCACCATTTTCCCATTCCTAAGGGGAAAATATTTACTGCAGCTTTATATATATATATATATCTCTTTATGATGGAGGTGTGTGAACATGATGCTGCATAACAGCTCATTTATTAAAGGAGTAGCTACTACTAGCAAGTGTGGGCAATATCAAGATCAAGATCTTTGGTCAAATGAAAAATATTCTAGCAGAGTGCTGACAGTCAAAGCTTTCATCTCAATTTTTATTCTTATTAAATGACCAGATGCTTAATTTGCTTGACTCAACCCTGTTTTGAGTTTTCTTTTCACTCAATTTGCCCATAATACATGCTATGCCATACATGGATCAAGAGTTGGAATTCTGAAATAATAAGATGATCTATTTTTTTCTTCTTTTTAAAAAATCCTTAGGTGAGATGTTGATTTAACAACAAACGATGTTGATTCTATTTCTTTAGTTAATAAGTATTTGAAACATTAGTTTTACTACTTTTTGAAGTGTCTTTTTATCTTTAATTGTTGGAGGTGCTTTTTCGGTAGCGATGCCATGCCACCACAACCACAACAATAATAATAAGTACTTTTATATTTTTTTTCAAAAGCACTTTTGCATGTGATGTGTGTCTCACCACTACTTGCTACTGCCCTTTGTATTAAGCATAATTGCTGCTCCCCAAGATCTAATCAAGATCCCTCTCGTAGTACAAAAAAACACTCAATTGCACTCATATGCACGTTAAAATTATCATTCCACCCAACACGCAATCCTTAATTTAAAACATATTTATAATTTATAAAAACACTCCTTTCACTGGACTTGATCCATTTCCTGCTAACGAGTCTCTCATTTTGCAATGCCCTTTCGATTTTATAATTATAAAAAGAAAAAAAATTAATTTTAATGTTAATTTTTGTATGAGATTAGTTTTTGTGTTGAATTTTTTATTAGAATATTTTTGTAGCGTGTATTTAAAAAAAATTTATTGTGTATACAAAAGATAATATTCACAAATAATAAAAAATATACAAGATTAATATACTAATAAAGATATATAAACAAACCATAAGACATAAGATATACGTATTTCAGCCACAATACTTATGTTCATAGAGAATTTATGATCTAATTTTTTTTATTAATCAAATTATTAAATATCTTTTTATATCACTATGATCATACAAAATTTTTTAGTATCTCCTATGATAAACCTCTAAGTATCTCCCTATATTACTATAATCTTTACAAGACCTCTTAGTATCTCTCATTTCATAAGAGATTTTAATTAAGGAATACAAGAATAGTTCAAGTCTCTCTCAAATGGTGCTTTTTTTGTTCATTCAAGAACAAAGACACCCTCAAATGTTACATGTTAGTGAATCTTGCACTAAGTGCCTACTTCGTTTCTCTAATATCTCTTATATTTACATTTTGATATTTTAGAAGCTTGACTAATTTTAAGGGTTTATATAGTGCTTAGAAAATCTCTAAAACCCTTAAACCTAATTAAAATAAGAGTCTTCACTTGTAGGAGTCCAAATCTTACCTAAAAAAGTCAATTGAAGTAAAACAGAAAATACCCATAACTTGCCGTGAACAATACTTGCGTGAATAGTATTGGTGAACAGTACCTACTATGTGAATAGTGCCTCCGTGTTGACAGTACCCCGTTATTCTGGCTTTTTATTTTGCTCCCTCCTTGCACAACCTTACTGTACTAGACTTTTTACTGATTCTATTTAGTATCTTAATTCATCCTCAAGCATGATTGTTGAATCACCAATTTCAAATAAATCCCTCTTTGATTCAAAATCTCTATCCATGAGGCTAACCAATATCATCATTTCATTAACCATGCCTTTTAGCATTGTCTCTAGTCAAGTCCCAACCTTAACTAAGGCTTGTGACTATGGTATCTAAATATTCCTGAATGCTGAGTGTTTAAAGTAGTTATTATGTTGCGATCTCTTATATCCTTTAGACACTATGATCACAATCTCTATATGGTTGAAAACCTATTCTTGCTATTATTGCCCTTCTCGCACATTCTCTTTTGACCCATACCATAATGTGAGATAATTAAAATGATTCTTTATGGTCTGCATTATGTCAACAACCCTATGTTAAACCCACACAAATAATTTTCTTCAATTACATAGCCTCGTGCTTCTCACCCCTCGATCTTTTTGCATCCCCTTTTAGTATTTTTTTCTTTTGCCTTCTATAAATATCCCTACTTATTCTAATAGTCCTAAGTCCACTAAGTTTTTATGAGATTAGGGGAAAAAAAACATTCCTAATCACTCCCTTACATTTCCACAATGTAATCTTAATCTTATTCTACCAATTTCTTATGACTTAATAAAAGTCATATTTTAACCCTTAATGGATCTACCATTGGTAAATAACGATTTTTCATGACTTATATGAAAACAGTACCCTAGAACCAAATAGTTTATTCATAAGACACACATTCCTCTAGAAGCTCTCATACTATTAAGGTATTTGCTTAGTCATCATAGAGACTTGTAAATTCACATTCCTTTTATCTTGGTCTTTTTCTCTGAACTATCCTTTATTAAATGCCTTAGGCACCTTTTCAGATCTGTCATTCAATCTTGATTATTCTTTTTTTGCCATCTTTAGTTTATGTTTAATTTGAATAATTTTTCTGACTAGAACCTAAATAATGTTATCTTATTGGTAGTAACTTCTAACTAAAAAAAACTCCTAATTAAGGCTACCATCTTCTCCTCTGTTAAAAAATCATCTTCCTATTGAAAATTTTCATATTTGTGAGCTTTAATGGTTGACAATTTTTGCTTTGTAATATGACTCTCCCATCTATGCTCTGTAATTTGAACTTCAACCAAAACTCTAATACTAGTTTGCTGAGAAAAAATCAGCCTTAGTACTAATCTCTCCATAAGATTAACATTTGCGCAGACACCCTTTTATTATGATTTCCTTTGGCGTACACTCCAAAGAAAATTCATTGCGCATGTAAAAGACATATCTCACTAATAATCAAGAACATACAAGATTAACACATCAATAAAGATAAAAAAAATAAGTCACAAGATATACATGATTCGATCAAAATACTTACGTCCACAGAGGATTCGTGATCCAGCTTCTTTTATTAATTAAATCACTAAGTATCTTCTTACATCATCATGATCACGTAAGACCTCTTAGTATTTTTTATTGTAGACCTCTAAGTATCTCCTTATATCATTATGATCTTTGTAAGATCTTTTAGTATCTCTTATCTTATAAGAGATTTTATCCAAGGAATACAAGAATAACCCGAGACTCTCTCAAAAAGATATATGATATTTTTTTATTCACTCAAGAACAAAGACACCTCAAAGATTACACCTTAGTACATCCCACACTTAATGCCTACCTAACTCATCTATTCTCTCTTATGTGTACATCTTGATACTTTAGATGCTTAACTATCTCTAAGAGTTTACAAGGTTTATATAGTGTTTATAAAGTCCATAAAAATCATAAACCTAGTTAAAATAAAAGTTCTTACTTTTAAGAGTCCAAATCCTACTTAAAAAAGCAAATGAGCCAAAATAAGAAATACTCATAAGTTGTCATGTGAACAGTACCCACATGAGTAGTGTTGCGTAAACAGTACTCAATGAACAATACCTGCAGCGTAAACAATACTCGTCGCGACCTCTGTGAACAGTACCAATATTTTTGCCTTTTCGTTTTGCTCACTCCTCATACAACATTCTTGGACTAGATTCTTGCTTACTCTATATTTAGTATTCATCTTAATTCGTACTCATACATAATTATTGAATCATTAATTCTAACAAAGTATTTTTTTTTTAAAAAAGAATTATTTTATTATTTTATTTAATATTTAACTTATTATGTAAAAATAATTTTTTTTCAAAGAAAAAGTATCTATCAAGTGTTCTTTTTGTAACTTTCCATAAAGTTCTTTCATAAAGAAAATTACTTTATTTAGAAGGTTTGCATTAACCATTAACTTTTTAGGAATTTTTTTTATATGGGTATTTTTCTTTTTCTTTTTCTTTTTTAAGTGTGTGTTTGCTTACTATTAAACCTCAATTGAGAAAAGAAAAATAAAGAACCAAAATAATATTAATATCTTCTTGTAAACATTAAAAGAAGAGCTCCAATTATTTGAATTACAAGATATTAAAATAATAAAGGCAAAACAAGCTCGAGGCATGATGATTTCTTGTTCTCCTTGTAGTAGGTCTGCATTTCATGCACACCCATAAACGATTTATTGGATTCTTCTTATGTGCATGCACGTGTCTAGGTTTAAAGAGTTGAAAGAAGCTAATGTCTAATGAATAAGGTTGAAATAAGCACTTGTCTTTGTAGCTCAAGATCATAGACATTACAAATATTCAATTTGGTTCTAGCACTAAAAGCGAACTTTCAATGGTTTACCAAAACCAACATGGCCAAATTAAAATAGCATATAAGCGTGCATCAATCAACTAAGAGAGAAAGAGAAAGAGAAAGAAGAGCCATGTAAGTCAAAAGGTTGGTCGAGTGATGCTATTAAAAATCATTCCACAACAATTTCACTCATCATCATCAATCATCACACACCAAGATATCGCTATTTTGGATTAGCTTCATATTTATTATTTAGTTTGTGGAAGCATTTATATTGAAGCTCATGAAATAGGTAAAGAAAGAAAGAAAGTGAACGTGATCAAGTAGTTTGAATGTAATATTTTGGTGTATTTTTGGTTGAATTGAGGAAATTTTTCGGAGTTTTATAAGAGATTTAAAGATGGGTAATCTTTTGTAAAAATTAATTAGGCTTTGTGTTAGAAATCAAGTATATGAGTTGTAATTATTGATAGTATCTTAATATTGAATAATTCTGTATAGATTAAGAATAATACTACACATTTTAAATAATTTTTTTTATTTTAAATGATGTGTTAAATAATTATTAGTGATAAAAAAATATAATAAATAATTTTAAATTTTATATAATTTTATTTTTTAATAATTATTTGACACATCATTTAAAATAAAAAAAATAAAATAACATTACCCATAAATTAATTATGAGTGATATATTATATGGTGCTAAATCATGATGAGAATAATAATAAATAACAAACTAAAGAATCATGTATCAAGTATCAACAATTCAATCTAGTATTGATTGTTAAAGTGATAGATGCATATAGAAATTCTTGAATACGTACAAGTAGTGGTTTTGTCTTGTTAGAGGTGCTTATTAAACATGATTAGCCACCATCTCCACCAGAAGGAAAAGAGGAAAAAAGAGAAAGAAGGAACAATATTAAAATGTTTGATTCTTCAATCTTATCTTGTCTTGTCTTATTGAACAACAATAATTTAGGTCAATGGAAATGGAATAATTGTTTGAAACATAATACTGTAATCAAGTTTCTAATCAGGAATTATGTTTGCCAGCTTGTGGTGCCATTATTGTTTATTATTACTGTCATTTCTTCCATCCAGCAAATTAAGATTTGAAAGAAAGTGACACTAAGCTAACAGGCCAAGCAAAAGTTTCACACCCTATATCAATGGGTATAGGAAAATATCTACCGCACTCCGTTAAGTCAATTTAGCTTCACTTTTATTTTCTCTGTTAAGTCTCTCTCTCTCTCTCTCTCTCTCTCAAACCATTTTAATTTCTTAATCAAAGTGCAATATGACGACAAAAAGGGTATGGAAAAGTAAAACCCAACAATATTTAGACTTTAGGTCCAGTGTGAAGTGATTGGTTTGGTTAGGTTGAACTTTGAGGTGGAAATGGTCTATTTTCGGTTCAGTTTGTGGCACCTTCCGTGGGAGACAAATGTCAAATGCCCAGTAAACCAGTTGGTCAGTCAGGATCCGAAGCAGCAGCGGTCAATTTAACAATCTTTGATAACCCAAATGTTCATTCATGTCATGTGGATGTGGGGGTAGCGAGTTATGACTTATTGAAGCAATTCTGGAAAAGGTTGGAGCTTTCAGAAGAAATACTTTAAGCACTTGTTAACTGGTTCTCAACTTTTAGTGGAAAATCCTAACCATTTTCACATCTTGACATATTCCTCAACCCACCTCTCCATCAATTGAAGCTACTTATTTTCCAGGCTGGGTCTAGTCACTCTGGCTTTTATGGCTGATTTGTGAGACTATTCGCCTAGGACAAGACTCCAAATTAATCAACTAATCAATCCCGCAGCAGTGATGAACAAGAATTCACGAGTCTTTTAGAGCAATTACGTGCCAAGACAATGTTTGGAGAACAGCAAGTCATATTATATCGTGGCATACAAGTCTATTGAAGAGGAAGTTACTATGTTTGCTGCTGGAGACAGGATGACAACTATATTGAGCTGTGAGAAATTATAGGAGCTCTTGGCTTCAAATTTAAATTTCTGTTGTTATTTAATTAGTAGCCCCGTGTGATTGTTTTGAATTACAAATTATGTATGTAAATTCTTGTATGTTTGGTTGTTTTTTTATTAAGAAAATATACAACATATTGATGTTTAGAATTTTTGTCCAATTTCTTTTGTCCTAAAAATCAACAATTGGTATCAAAACATGATTTCTCAAGGGGTCTATGAGCTTTCTTAGTTAACTGCAATGAGTTTTTTGATAAAGAATTTCATAGGAGAAGATTACTAGATGTGGGCTGTTATAACGGAGGCTGTTAGAATAGAGGTTTTTCTACAAGTCGATGATTTGTGAAACTTAGTAGAATTAGACAACATTACACCACTCCAGAGAATCCCATATTGGCATAGATTAGGAACCAGAGAAATGAAAGAAAGAGAAAGTACAAGAATAAGACTTGCATTCATTGAACAATCTTAGAGTCTAATATTCACCAAGATCATAGTATGTGAAACAACAAAACATGCATGGGTTCTCCTTAAGGTAGAGAATCAAGAAAATACAAGAACAAGGAAAATGCAGATACTGAATGTCAAAAGGAATTTTGAGATGCAGAAGATGAAAGAGACAAAAAAAATTCAAAGATTACTTTGACAAGTTGATGGCAATTGTCAACAAAATCAAGCTGCTTAGAGAGGAACTTCCAGAAAAGTGGTAAAGAAGATTTTTGTGACTCTCCCAAAGAGGTTTGAGTCCAAAATATCTTCCTTTAAAGAGTCTATCAACTATTGCATTAGGAGAGTTGATCAATGCAATGCAAGCTCAGAAGTAAAGAAGGGCCTACGAATAAGAGGAGATTGTAGAATAGGGCTTTTCAAGTAAAGAAAAATGATAGGAAAACAAGTGACAACAAAGGTAAGAAGCCCTATAACATGAAGAATCAAAGAAAAAGCCCTAGAACATGAAGAATCAAAGGAGAGGAGAAGCCATAACCAATGGAGATTTCAAGGGAATATTTCCACCTTACCTATTTTGTAGCAAGACCAATCATCATCAATCAAGTTGCTAGCATAATCTAGAAGTGGAATACAAATCATACATAAAAAAAAGGTATATTGCCAGGTTTTGTAGGAACAAGCAGAGGGAAGGACAACAAACACAGGCACAAGTAGTGCAATAACATCAAGAAAAATAGTTGTTTATGGTTACTTGTTTTGTAGAAAATTGCTCGCCTAATGATGCTTAGCTAATTAAAAGTGGTTGCACTAACCACATGGCTCATGATAACTCCATTTTCCAAGAGCTTGATAGGACTATAAAATCCAAGGTCAGAATGGACAATGGTTAAATAATTGAGGTAAAGGAAAGGGTACAGTGAGGATAGTAGATTTTGATGAGACAAAATTAATTTATGATGTATTATTTATAATTGAGATAGACCAGAATTTTGTTAATGTCAGATAACTATATGAGAATGGATATTTTATTATTTTTAAACATAAAAAATGTGAGATTTTGGACCCCCAATGGTGCAATTTTGTTCTCTGTTGATATGAGATGTAAGAACTTCAACTTGAACTGAACTAAGGCAGAATTCAAGGCACACCTTTTGTGCTTTGAGGCAGACAGATTTATGGCATAAGAAAATGAGGCATTTTCATAGATCTTCATTAGAGCATATACAAGAGAAATATATGGTGTAGGAAAATAGAGTATACTAGTGAGGGGATCAAGATCTATGATGCTTTTTAGTTTAAGAAGTAGATTAGACAGCCATTCTTAATAAACAAAACCTTAAGAGCTACTGAGAGGATACAATTGATCTACATTGACGTATATGGTCCTATGACAAAAGAATCACTCAATGGCTGCAGACATTTTATCTTGTTCATAAATGATTTTAGCAAGATGTGTTTGGGTTTATTTCATAAAATAGAAAACAGAGGTTGCATAAGTGTTCTTACAGTTTAAATCTTGGATGAAGGAACCAAGCAACTGCAAGATAAAGGTAATAATGTCTGATAATAGGATTGAATGTAGGGATTGAGCATTAATCGTAGTCACTTACACCCTTAAATAGAATGACGTTAATGAGAGAAAGATCATGACAAGCATAGAGATGGCCAGGTGTTTTCTTTTTAGGAAACATATGCCAAAGGAGTTCTGGGTAGAAGTAGTGAACACTGTTGTTTCCCCTTGGATTTCGATAGCCACCATTTATTAAAGGTCCAGAAAAGACTCCTAAACAGATAAAAAAGAGTCACCTTTATTGTATTAGGGCTCTACAAGGACAATCCTAGACAATAAGAAAACTACCATCTTTATTTTAATAGGACTCTAATAAAAGAAGATTAATTGAAAAAGTATTATGATATCATAATTTTATTCAAATTTTACGATCCCTACACGCATGCCACCGTATAAATAGGGGGTCAAAATCATAGAAGTCAGGCATCTTTTATTCATCATTCATGATTCAATCGAGGGGGATCAAATCTCACTCTAGAAAGGGGGATAATATACTTATAATTTTTTGGGGGTTATTTTTATAAAGGTATTGTCTCTATGTATCTCAACTGTAACAATAATATTTTATAGTACATTCAATAGAGCTGATGAAGCTCAATGAAAGTAGATGTAGATTCGCATTGAGCTAAATCACTATAAATTCAGTGTTTATACTGTGTTTTAATTATTATTTTTTTGTTAATCTTTACCTTGTTCCCAATAATCAATAAATTTAACCATGGATCTTGAATTGACAAAATTTTAGGGTTAACAGTTTGACACTATTTATGGGAAGCAAACAAAAGGTTATGGAGACTAACCATGATAATTAACAATGAAAAGGCTAGCAAGTATGGACGCAGAATTAAAACAAATTAAACAGAGGAGTCAAAGAAGAGAGTCAAACTTAAATGGTGAAGAAGAAATCAAGCTTTATGCATTAAATAGGCCATCGGTTGATTTAAAGAATGAAAGCTACAACACAAGCCACCACGGAGCTGCCACAGCTGCCGCTCACCCCTTTTGCACCATTTGCCATTCGTCGCAATTAAATTGCCTATCAACTTAAAAAATTATAAAGACTCAAATCCATGTAATTCCACTGTCTAAAATCACCAAAAAAAAGAGTTCAATATCACCAATCGATTTGGCCACTGCCCCTTCTATGCTCGTTGTTTCGGCCAATAACACTAGCAAAAAGTTATTGTAGCCTATCAACAACAACCGTCGACTCCACTACTGTACCCATCAGCTAGATGACTAAAAAGAAAAAATTGTGCAGTGAGAATAAAAGAAGACAAGGCTATGGCAACCCTAGGATAATATTATTTTGCTCCCTCATAGTTTCAGAATTTTAAAATTTGGCCTAACTACTTTCGGCCTTCTGCAGAGAGACCATTGACAACATACTTTTTCATTCAGGCCCTTTGAGTTTCAAAAATTCTAATTTTAGCTAAAATATTTTTGAAACTTTATAGAAAGACCCTTAGTAGAAATAGGCATTATACTAATTTGAGGACCTCATTATCGAAGTTGAAGTCCTTCTCGATCGAGGTAGCCTAAGTCTTTTACAAGGCCACCTAAGTCATTCTAGAGGCAACTTAAGTCCTCTCAAGGGTTGCTTAAGTCTTCACCGAATCCCCCCAAAGGCTACTTAAGTCGTCCTAAAAGCCATTTAAGTCCTTTCAGAGACTGCATTAGTCCTTTTAGAGGTAGCTTAAGTCCTCTTATATGTAGCCTAATTTCTTCCAGAGGTTGCCTAAGATTTATTAAAGGTAAAGAAGATTGACCAATCATACTTTTAACCATTTCTTCAAGTGTACAATTTGGTCTCTCAGTAATACTATTCATGCTTGGTTTCTTAGGTGTTGTGTATTGTGGAATGATGTCACACTCATCTAGAAATTTTGCAAAAGTTCCTAGAAGTTATTCACCTGATTTGTTATATCTGCCATAGTATTCACCACTACGGTCTGATTTGATAACTTCAATTTTCTTGCTAAGTTGAATTTCAACTTTAGCTTTAAAAAGTTTAAACATGTTCAAAGATTAAAACTTCTCATAAATCAAGTAAAGATACCCATAACAAGAATAGTTATCAATAATCGTAATAAAATACTCTTGGCCATTCTCAAAAGTCGTAAGGAATGGTTCATAAATATCAGTATGTATTAGTTTTAAAATGCCAGAATACCTGTTGGAACCAAACTTTCCATTGTTTGTCCATTTTCTTTTAACGCACTCAACATAGACTTTAAATTGGTTAAATCAAGGGAATTAAGAATCCCATATGCCACAAGTTTTTCTATCTCTATTTAAAGATATGTTCTAAACGTTTGTGCCATAACATAGCAAAATTCTCTTCAGTTAACTTTCACTTTGTACCTTGTTTATTGACATGCAAGGATTCATTAAAAGATTCATGAGTATCCAATTTAAAAGATTATTAATTAGAGAACCAATAGCAACAAGATTCAAATTTTAATAGAGACTAAATTTATTATTTTCAAATGAACATAAATATCCTTATTTGTCCAAACTAGAAATAAAAATTAAATTTTGTCTAAATGATGATACGTAATAAGTATCATCTAAATTCAAATAATATCTGGTCTCTAATTGTAATCTAAATAAACTTATATGACCTCTACAAGAGCTATGCTGGCATCTTATATAAATACATCTTTCAATACTAATTGGTAGTCGACTTCTTAAATAATCTTCCATAGATACATTTATGTGAGTAATTGCACTTGTATCTATCCACCAAGTGTGTTTAGGTACAGGAGATAAATTAACTTCAAAATAAACGAAGTTGAGAAATATACATTTCTTAACACGCTATTTGCTGTACTGGGGGTAGTTCTTTTTTACATGACCAACCTTTTTGCAAAAGAAACAAGTAATGATTGTATCTTGTTTCTTTTGCACCTTATTATGTGAAGTCCATACTATATTTTCTTTTTCTTAATTTATCTATTTTTTTTCTTATTGGTAACCTTATTTTGAGAAGTACTTATTAGATAAGCTGTCACGCCCCAGACCCAAAAGATCTGACACACGACATCACTTACATTCATTCAATAAAACTTAAACATTCATTTTAATTTCTTTCAGAATTATAGCAATTGAATTATGACTGGGACAATTAGTAAACCGGAGATACGCAGAGTTTTCTCAGAGATTAACACTCTACTACGTCACCAGTAGCAACTTTGTTACCGGAAGCCCAGAATATATTCATTGCAAATTCTCACTTAAAATCAATCCGTTACTACACTTGGTGAAACTTAAACTAAATCCAACCACACACAATAAAATAATACATAAGTATTTATTCAATAGGGACAAATCAAATATCTTATCCCACGTGTCCCCAAATGAAACACTTAGCAACCTAACAACTTAGGGAACCCAAGGAACAGCAGAAGCCTTGCCAAATCCGCTAAGCACACATGTACCTTATTTACCTGAAATCACCATAAACTATAATGAGTATAAAACTCAGTAAGCATACTAATTTTTCATATATCAAATACAAATACATATATGTACACAATGCATATGTATGATATGCTGTGATCAATCAAAATCATAATCTTATCAAATCACATATCATGTAAGCGCTTACACATTCTTTCAAAACACATAATAGGAATACCATTACTCGACTACTACTTAGTAGGACTTACATATCACATATCACATAATGAGCCAAATGTCACTCGTAGGTGACATACCGTATGAGAGGAATAGTACAAGTGAGGTCTTGAAATTACACATATATAATGCTCATGCCCGAAGGTAAAAGCCAAACCCTCACCCTGATCATCGGTGAGTCCTCTCACATGCACCAATACGCCACCACACGAATGTGATGACTCACACTTCCTTTAGGTACCAATAGAATCCTCCCTACATACGGAACACATAACATATACCAATCCCGAAGGAAAGGCCACACATAAAGGCTCCACAAATCACATAAAATGCCTACTAAGTTAACAGTGAGTTCAAGTACCCTCAAAACACAAAATATTTCTCATGGACATATTACACTTCAAAAGCTTTCTTTATTAAACGCATCTTATTTTGAAAGCTCACTTTCAAAAATACATGTATGTCCATGCTCAATGTCAATACTCACATTCATAAACATATATTCACATTTTATATCAAAATATACTTTGACATAACATAAACATATTCTTAACCCCATTTGCAAAATCATACAAAATAATTACTATGTTTATTGTGATTTCAGTAAAAAATCTAGTATACTTACCTCTTAACACTTTCAGCTACAAGGCTTAAATCTCCTTAACCTATCAATGGAGATTAATCCTTTCATAAGCCTCACAATTCACACAAAATACTTTAAATAGCTTACAAAATTATACACAATGCATTTATCATATCAAATTGGTCTAAATATTTGGTTTCTCAAAATCTGTCATTCTGACCACTTACACTTAACAAAAATTTCTAATACATCAAATGATGTCCAATTACTCCAAAATCAGAATATACCATTCTTGACTCATATATCCTTCTTATATATGAATATTATATCAAATTTCCTACACAATCCATTCCATACACACCATCGAATCCAAACTACAAACCTGATGGGATCAAGATACTTACTGAACAGTATTCAATCTCCCAATTTTATAAAATCATATACTAACTCAAAAATTATAAAACTACCACATAATTACTCTTAACACATATCTCAGTCCATGATAAATATTTCACTTCCAAATCACTGCCAAAAGTATTTTAAAACTATTTTATTCTATAACTTTAAAAATCTGTTAATCAAATATTACAATGAGCTGATACACTTTAGAAATTCATAACACTTCAACCACATTGATCTAAATTCTCAATTCCGAGTATATCATATTAGACATATAAAATTATCATATTCCACAAATTCATAATTTTTGAAGATCATTCAGTAGGACAAAAATTATTTTTCACTGTACTATACTGTTTACACAGGAAATTTCCAGAATTTCAGGGCCATTTTAGTAAATTCACTATAAATTCAATTTCCAGAATTTTCAATCGATTCAAAGTCTCAGATGATCCTTAACATGTCTAATTTCATATACTCAAAATTCAAAACCAGAATCGAATCACAACAATTTATAAAATTCTTAGATCAAGAGGTTATCCAGCAGAAATTCCACAATTCATCATGATTTATCAAACTATCTTATAGATCATCATCAATTCTCATATGATCTTACGAAATACACAACAAATCCTCAATTATACATATTTTCAGAAATCAAAACTTAAAGGAATTAACTTAATTAATACCAATAAATTGAGAAATACGTATGATATACCTCTTGAAATTCAAAATTTCAATTTCTTCTTCTTTTTCTTCTTCTTCTCCTCTTTCTCTCTCCTCTATTTCTCTCTTCTCTCTCTTAAAATGGGTAGCTCGACCTAAAAATGGTAAATTAGGGTTCAAAAGTGTATTTTTATACTAAGAGGCTAATTTTTGGTATTTACAAATTTGCCCCCAAAACTTTCAAAGTATTATAATTTGGTCCCTAAAATAAATCTAAAGTCTTGCAATTAAACCCAATGCTAATAGTATCACCTTAACCTATACAAACACTACTAATAACAATATATAAATCAAGTATCACCAACATACAAATAAAATACGTATATTTATACATATATAAATACTTATTCTTACCAGTCGTGGATACTGGTTACTACATAAGCACTTTTAGTCTTTTCTTGCTTTAGTCTTCACCTTTAGTTTTTTCTTGCTTTAGCATTTTTTCTTCTTGCACACAATATGAAATGAGCTCATTAAGAGTTCATTTATCATTTTGGGTATTGTAACTTACTTTAAATTGAATGTATTGTATAGAAAGAGAAATCAAAACTAAATGCACGAGCAAGTTATTAGACAATTCTAACTCTAGCGCCTTTAGTTTGGAAGTGAGATTAGACATTTGCATGATATACTCCATTTTATTCTCTTTGCCATTATACCTAATTGAAACAAGGTTAGCTAGTGGTATACTTCTTTCAGCTTTTTCATTTTTGAAAAAATGTTGTTCAATTTCCTTAAAAAAATTCTTAGCATTTTTTTAAATAAAAAATAGTGCCTCTAAAGGTTTTTAGAATAACAAGTTTCATGATCATAAGACACATACGATTAGAACAATTCCATTTATTTAAATCCTTTTCATTCTCAGTAGAACTTAGATCAGTGAGAGCAATGGGTCATTCTATCTGAAGCACAAAGTTAACATCCACGCATCCTAGAACAACCATAATGTTCTATTTCCAATCTTTAAATTTTATGTTGTTTAGCATGGGGATGGAATTTATATTTACAGATATAGAAGAAGCAAAAGAAATTGACAAAGAACATATAATAAATAACAAACTCAATTAATAATTATGTCATTACTTAAAGCATATACGCATGACATAAATAAACTTACAAAGGTGGACCCCATCAAAAGATACCTAGCATAATATTAATATTTAGTTTTTAGACATAAATATCAATTATAATCGGCACTCTCAATGCAATAATCAATATTGACAATCTTACCAACAATAAGCTTTCTTTGGACTAACTCATTGCATATATGAAAAACTTGATAATTATTACCACAAATATGCTTACTGTTTGGCCAAAAAATAATCTTCTTTTGGACTGATTATTTTTCGTATAAATAATAAACATATTCATCTTAATATCTCAAAATAAAAAAAATTACACAATAAAGGTTACTTTGGCTTCATGTTATTTCAATCAATTTATTTCAAAATATAAGACAAGTAGTGCAAATAAAAAACAACCAAAATGCCCACAAATAGAAAATTTTTAATTTTTCTTATGCATTAGAGTGACACGTGGCACCAAGGCCGCTATAGTTACAGTACTAATAATGGATCAAAATAGGTTTAAATTTTAGGTCAAATTCATATAGATCGTGTTTTAGGCTGGATCTCTATGAATCGGGTAAGGTTGACCAAATTATCTCGCAAAAAAATCCTAAAATTTTGACCCTTTAAAGCCTAGCATTACAGTGTTGTCAATGTAGTGCTGCAACACCCAAACATTAACTTTGGCACAGTGGTGCTACTAATGCAACATTGTGCGACTAGGTTCTGACTCATCATTGTAACTCTTCATGCAATTCTGAAAATTTTAGATTCCTTGAGAATGCAAAAAAAAAAAACATTAAATTTAAGTTGAATTATGATGTTTTTATCTTTTTAATTTTTTAAATCAATAACCCTTACCTATATCTGAACCCTCAAATTACAATGAAAACCATAAACTTAATTTTTTCTCAACAAAATTATGAAAAATTCATGCATATAATATCTTTGCCCTAACAAGTCACATAGAAAAAAGACAGTCAAAACATAAATATATGTGTGAAGAATTCTAATAATTTAATATGATTTTTACTCTAATATCACTTGTTAGACATAAACATAATTAGGATTCAATCATACAGAATATAAATTATAGATCAATCATGTCAAATTATTAGTATTGATATTGAGAAAAATATATTTGAGGAATTTATAGCAATTGAACACAAAGGATTAACAGCTTTCAATGAGAATACAGAGTATGGTGGCCTTCCATAATCAAATCTATGTAGTGATTAATGAGATTCTCTCTCTGTGATAGAAAAGAGGAGAAGAGCTCTATGTCTAATTATTTGACTTGGGGACCATAACTCTATATGACGTCTTTATATACTGGGTTAAACTATAATCCCATCAATTATAATTTAACTAGTATTAGGTTTCTACATATAATAAGTCCATATCGAATTAGATGCCTCTAGAGCTCAATAAGAGATAGCTTAAATAGACCACTTAAATTGGACCTTATTTAAGATAGCTCATAATATATAATTATAGTTAATATGTGAGCTCATATTATAAATAATAAAACCTAACGTTATAATTGTAATACTCTTCACTACATATAATTGTAGCCCATTTATCAAATAATTCATAGTTTTATTGGCTATGATCTTCTTTGGGTTTGCTTCAATCCCTCTCTGCTGTATAACAAATCCAATAAATTTTCCCTTAGTTATATCAAATGCCCACGTTTTTGGATTTAACTTCATACTATGCTTTGTTAGTACCTCAAAGGTTATCTTCAAGTTTGATAAGTGATTAACAGTGAATGCGGACTTGATAATCATATCATCAATATAGATTCTCATGCACTTCCTAATTTGATCTTTGAAAAGCTTGTTCTCTAAGCGCTGGTATATGGCCTTAGCGCTCTTGAGCCCAAAAGGCATTGCCTTGTAGTAGTATAAACCTCTGTTGGTGATAAAGATGGTCTTCTCTTTGTTCGACTATACATTATGATCTAGTTGTAGACTAAGAAAACGTCTATAAAGCTTATGAGGTTATGTCGTGAGGTTATATCAACCAACTAATCTATTTGGGGCAGAAGGAAGCTGTTTTAGAGATAGACTTTATTGAGGATAAATTCCACACAAATGCACAATTTCTCATTTGCCTTTTGTGCTAGTACAACATTATAGACCTACTTTGGGATTGAGCCTCTTGAATAAAGTCGACTCTTAGTAGTTTGTCCACCTCGGCTTCAATAGCTTTGTACCTTTATTAGTTAAAAGACATTCTTTTTTGCTTAATTGGTTTGTGGTTGGGGTCTACATTCAACTTGTGACATGTTAGTTTCAAATTGATCCCATGTGTATTCCTATAGGATTGAAGAAAAAAACATTAATATACTTCTTGGGAAAAATGATTAAAGCTTTTTTAACTTCATTGGGCATTAAAAAAAGTATCTTAACAGTCTTACTTGAATCACCTTGGGAGATAGGGACTGCGGTGAGCTCTTTAGTAGCCTCAACTCATTTTTCCTTACTCTTTTCCCTCGAGTCCAATGCAGCAATTTGGTAACTTGGCTTTACAACAACTGCATTGCATTTTTCAATTGATTTTTGGTCATCTATCACAATAACAAGCTCCTCGTTTACTAGAATCTTCATAGCTAAGTGATACATGAAGACAACACCTTAGGTCATTCTTAATAAGGGTCAACCTTAGATTACATTATAAGCATTTAGTTGATCTATAACCAAAAAGTCAATCATATAGACTGTGGAATTTAGAGCATCACTAATGGTAATAAAAAGGGTAATGAATTCGAAGGGCATCACATTGTCTTCTGCAAACCTTACCAATGGATTGGAGACATATGATAGCTTTAGGGAACTCAATCCTCATCCTATCTAGCACATTTTTGTGGATTACCTATACTTAGCTTCTAGTGTCTACCATCATATGACCAACCTCACTGGTGCCTATTTTTAGAGTGACTACAAGAGCATCGTCATGGGCGAACACAACTCCTTAATAATTTTCCTTGATGAACATAATCAAAGTGTACAGGGGAATCAGCTCAGGAGGGGCAAGGTGAACAATGTGTACTTAAATTCCTTCTACAATGTCTTCTGCTATTTCTTGGGCATACTTCCTTATTTCCCTTTTAGCGATTCCTATTTTAGTAAGGCCTTATTTGCAAAATTATACACATGTAACTTGTAATCGCAAGTGCGCAGGTTATGATCAAGTAATAAAATAATGAGTGAATATCATTCTCATGAGAATTGGTATCATAAATTAATGTTAAGTATTATAGTGTTGACAATGTAATTTTATCTAGGATAATTTAAAGACTAAGTTGAATTGTGAAATTAAAATGCTTAAAATAAATAATTTAGTAAATTAAGGAGGTGAGAATTCTATAGTAAAGGGTCTTAGAGTCTTGATTTCACTTTACTGTTCCCATGTTCTTTATAAATAATGATTAATAACTAATCTTATGAATTCATTAATCAAGGGTTTAGAACTAATCTTATTACCTCTCCCAAGTATCAAATTAGATTCTATGCATATACAACTAAGTTGATATCCTTATCTAACTTGTTATCTTTACATGTACTAAGACACCAATGATTACTATAATTTTATTAGTCTCCTAACTCAATAAAATTAAGGCTATGCTTTTTAATTCCAACATATGAGTTAAACGTTTTCAGCACATAACTTGTAAGTTTAAATCATCTAATCAATTTTTAATCCAATTAGAAGCATTATACTCATAAAAGCATAAATGATAAATATAAGATAACTGTTAATCAACATAACACATCACAATATAGTATCAAGTAGAGTTACATCAAGCCTTAGAACATGAAATTTAGCTATCCATAGTAAAATGCACAAATACAATAGTTCAAGAATTCATAAAAGTAACCATATTCAACACAACATAAATTACAAGAATAAACTCGAAACTAAAGTAAATGAGATAAGATGAGAGTCATAAACTAGTTGGAAAAACTTTTGGGGCCTTTAATCTTCAAATGTTTTCAAGATTCCAAACTTCAAGTATGTTTCTCTCACTATAAACTCTTAATTTTCTCTCAAAATTTTGTGCTTTCTCATTTTTTTTAAAAATGAGGCTTTTAATCTCATTTTTATAAGTTCCAAGGATTGCCCTCAAAATTATGGCGTAACGTAAAAAATAAAATTGATGTTCTAGCAGCGTTTAACAACTAAGCTTTTTGCCCATAAGAACTCGATTTGGCACTTAAGCCTCACTTTTCGACAACTAAGTGCCAAACCCTAAGTTTTTGGCAGTTAGGCTCTACTTTTTAGCACTTAGGCGCTGAGCGCTGTTACAAAAATATTGTTCATTAGCACTGTAGCACGTTACTGTTCACTAGCATTGTAGCATATTTGATTTTTTTCTTTGAATTTTCTTTCCAAATAGCTATATTAACTTGATACCTACAAAATAACATTAATACACATAGAAAGCCACATATTCACATTCAAAACAAGCAATTATTAAATTAAGAGGGGTATAACATTATATATAAAACGCACTTATCAAGCCTCTAGAACACACGTTGACTTTAAGGTTGTTCTTCAATACGAGCTTCTCAAACATACCTCTCTCGCCCTTAGGCTTGTGTCATTGCTCTTTGCCTGAATTGCACCGAGCGTTCCTCACATCACTAAGAAACTCATTCAATAGGTCAATTTGGATTAAGGCATCAATCTGCTCCTTTATATTAAAGCAATCAGTAGTATTGTGGCCATACCCTTCGTGGAAAATCATAATACTTTAACTTATTCCTCCGTTTTGGACTTCCTTTCATGGTTATGGTCTTTTAAAGCCTCATTTGTCTTTTATGGTAAAAATGATACTTTCTCGGGAGGTGTTTAGTGGAGTGTAGGACTGAAACTATGACACCTCTATGGCTTGTTGTGGGTTTGGCTAGCTGAACTTGGGCGGTAAGGGAGGAAACCTTAAGGGAGTTAAGTTCTCCTGTTGGTGAGGTCTCCTAGGTGTAGGTAGAGGCATCAAGGTTGGTTAACTCTCCGGGCCTCTCCTTAAGGTGAGAGCTTTCCGCTATCTCTTCTTGCATTTTTATTAGAGACTTCTCATCTATCTTATTTACTTTAGAGCTCAAACATAAGCCTCATCATAGGTTTTCGGCTTTGACTCATGGGACATAAACCACAACTTCTCAAGCCTGATTTGTTTTTTAAATGTTGTTAAGTCTTTTCTTAGCACCAAAAATACGCTAGATCGGTGACCTCCTTGTGAAACCTCTGTACATAGTCTTTAAGGGACTTGAACTCTCATTGTCTGACATACAATATGGTGGAGGAGTTTGTAGGCCTATCTAGTGTATACTGGAATTAGAAGACAAAGGCCTCAAATAGTTGGTCGAAGCTGTATATTGACTCAGACTCTAAGCTATGAAACTAAGCTCGAGTTGTTCTATATAGAGTGTGAGGAAATAGGTGACACATTGCAGCCTTTTTTACTTACTGGATCAACATATAGTCTTTATAGAGCTCTAAGTGAGTTATTGGGTTGGTTCTGTCTTTATAGTTCACAAGTCGAGGCATCATAAACTTGAGAGGCATGGTGCATTCTTAATGTCATAGCTGAAGGGAGATCTGGTCTTCACCACAGGAAAGGGACCTACTACAATGTTCATCGCTTGATAAATGTTGTTAAGATCTTGTTGAAACTTATTAACGTTTCTAAACAGCCTAGCTGTAGTGTTGTCTACCTCAGTGTCTTCCGTCTCCTTGAGGGTTTAATGCTTGGCATTGAGTGAGTCTTGGAGGTCTCATTTGAAAGGTTGCTTTGGCTCCTCCTCTTTGGTGCTCCCTTAACTACTCTCAATGGTAGATCGGAGCTCTCTGTTAGAAATAAATAGAGATTTGTTCTTACTAGCTTCTTTTCCCTTTTAGGGCTTTCGAGAGGTGTGCTTCTAAGTGGGTCATAATGGGAACAAGTAGAAGCAAGTTAAGTTGATTCTTAAGTCTCATTCTTCGTTCTTTTCCAACCTTTAGCTACATTGGTCATTGTACTACACAACCCCTCAACGAACTCTTCAAACT
This sequence comes from Ailanthus altissimus, assembly GCA_946807835.1. Classification (NCBI taxonomy): domain Eukaryota; kingdom Viridiplantae; phylum Streptophyta; class Magnoliopsida; order Sapindales; family Simaroubaceae; genus Ailanthus; species Ailanthus altissimus. Next base: position 21,105,227 of record OX327696.1, on the reverse strand, counting down.
ACTTTCGAGTGATTGAAACGTCTTTGTTAGAAAGACTATTAGGTGACCTCGAGGTATTCCCTTAAGCGTGTTTGAGGAAATGCTACATAGATCTTTCTAAATCTTTAGCTACTTTGTCAACATGTAGGTTTTTGGTCAAGGTTCCATTTTCCTTGACATTTCAAACACGATAAAGGGTTTTTACGAACCCTTGGCTAGTCGAATTTGGCAAGGCATCTCAAAGTAGGTATTTTTCTAAAATTCCCACTGATAATTTTTGGCTAAAGGCCCGCCTTAACGTGTGAAGAGTGCAGACTAAAGAAAAATTTGAGTGATTAGGCTATTCAATGCTAAGAGTTAGGTTTGGAACTCCGATTTGGTAGTGATGGAATCAGAACTGGGTGGGAATTGAGTTGAGGGCGGATTGCAAGCTAGGCTATCTAAAAAGACTTGAGGAATACAAGAAATATAAGGTCAGTGGTAGGCACTGGTGAGATGGCCAACGATAGTCCTTAAACACTGAAGTTAGGTGGTGACTTAGTAGTGATTATATCTCTAGGGTTTTCGTCCATAGAGAAAATGTAGAGTTTAAAGAAAAGATAGTGATAGTGTTTTTCTTACTAGAATTGTTGTCTTATTTTGAATTCTCTCTTACTCATATTCAAAATTGGAGATAAACTTGAGCATGGAGGGAGCTATCTTAGAGATTACTGTTCAAGAGTGATATGTGGTGATATGCAATTGAAGAACTATCCCTTTTATGAGGCTTATTTTGGAGAACTTACCTCGAGGCATAACGGTAATTATACCCTTCTGATGTTTGTAGTACTAGGTATATTTTTGATTTAACGCTTTTGAAGTAGTCAGCTTAGTTGGGTGAACCTGAGAGTATTGAGGAGTTAGCAAATTTTGTCCTATTGATCTCAACAGATTCAGTGCTGGATCACCCTAACAACCTCAGATAACTTTGACCTATATGTCAGCAAAGGATGAAGGCCTGATGCTTGTTGAGGTGGAGGCCTGCCATTGGCTATTTAGAGATTTTCCTTATGACACCTTATCTTTAGGTCTAGTTATCTACTGACATGGTTCTAGCTGGACTATTGATGGTATCTGATGATGACGTGGGGAAGCTTGATGATGACATGATAGGTGATTTCTATGCAATGACTTGTCCTCTAACAGCGATATTGAGTACCAACTCATGTCTTAGTATGGGTCCCACTCAATGGCCTTTCTAGATTGAGTTACGGAGGCTCGAGTATCCAAACCTGCACTCAGTCCATCAAAATAACCTATTTTGGGCCAAATTGTTCATAGAGAAAACTAAACCAGAAGGCTGGGTTAAATTCTTATGTGGGCCAAGTATCACTTAATTTTCCACCAAAAATAAAGATACTTTGTTTTTACCATAACCATTATTGTATCGTGTAGCCTTTTGAACTAAAGAGACAAATGATTTAAGAATACATGGATAAGTTCAAAATTGAAGAGATGTTAGTGTTAGGGTTAGTGCCTTAAAAGTATGTACTAGTATTGTTTTTTTTATGAAATTAATAATGTTGCAATTTAATATTTGAAAAGTGTTTATAATTTTATGACATAAATATAAAAAAAATTCATTGTTTATTTATGTAGCCATAACTTTAGTATATAATTGTTATACATAAGAGAATTAAAGTTATGGATAATAAATAAAAAAAGTCCGTAATAAATTAATTAAAGTTTGAGATCTTTAATTAAATATTACTAGTACGGTCCACAGACATTTAAAATGTAATAATTTTATCCGGACCACTAATGTAGTGACATTATGGTGGAGGCATTATATATAATATGATTATATATGACTGGACTAGACGTAATTTAAATTCTTATGTAAAATACCGTTGTTAATTAAGAATTCAAATAACGTCAATTGATGATCATATGCAGATTAACCTTAATCCTGAGTGATCACAAACTCCTGTTTGTGTCATTATGTCATTTGAAATACTCGTTATAGTTTGTCTAAAGAATATGGTAAAAACTTGTATTTTAGTGGCATGTGAGATAAACGGTTGGGAATATGATTTACAGATATAAAATCCATTCATTCCCAATGGAAGTTAGAAAGAAAGTTCTCTTAAGGATTAATTCTAGAACTGAATAGTTAGAGCGCTCAATTTGTAATAATGTTTACAAATTAACTGTTCACTGGTGAATTAATAGTACTTAAGGATAAAGAAATGATTAGAGAGGTAAAATAGTAATTGAACTAGCTCTAATTATGAACAATGCAGGGTTGAATTACATGTAGTGATTAAATCAATAGACTATTTTAAATTTTCTAAGTAAATTATATCTACAATTTCAAGAGTTCAATTCTAGGTTTTTAGTGGAATAACATTGAAATTAATAGATTGAATTAATTAAAATTAATTATTCAAAATTTATTGGAGCTTGAAATTGTAGGTCCATAAGTCCCCAATACCACATCTTTCGTTATTACAGTGAACAATTAAAAAATGATTGTGTTATTATACAAATTGTTTATGTTCAAAAAATAATTTTTAAATACTTATATTTTATATTTGGATAAAATTAATTAATTAAGAATGAATTAATATAGATAATATCTTATCCAAATATAACTAAATAAATAAATAAAATTTTAAGGATAATTTTTAAAATTATCAAAAAAAATTATTTTAATTAAATATTTTCTTTTTTATAAAAGATTAAAAGTCCATTAAATTTGAAAGTCTAATAATGTTCAATTGTTGAATATTATACATTAATAAATAATAATTTAATTAACAAATATTATAATTAAATTATTATTTTAAAAAGAGAAGATTAATTTAAAAAAGAGTTTCATATAAAAATACGTAAAACACATAGAATATGTATATTTTTTAAGAGAAAAAAAATAAAAAATTTACTTTTTCTCTTATTATAAAATAAAAGGTTTGATTTGAAATTTTTTAATAAAAGAAAATCTAACATAAATTTAAGTATATTTTTATTTTTATTAATTTTTATTTATTTTAAAATATTAAATTCATATATTCATAAAATTTTTAGATAAAAAATATTTTTATCTAATAAAATTAAAAATTAAAAATTAAAATTTTTATTCTGTTGTATTGTGAATGTCTGTCTGGCAGTTAGATGAAGGGAAAAATAACGTAGATATTTTTTTTTCATTTTTTACGTTGCATGACAATGTGCTTTTCACCAAATCCGCTGTCAATGGTATAATTTCCACTAAACGCGGGGTGTGACAGTGATATATCCCTCCACCATTAGCACCGGCAGTTAGTGTTTCTAACCCATAATTTATGCTTTGCAACGCACTTCTTGCATCCACTTGTCTATTACTATTTCCTTTGTCGTTTGTTGCAACTAATTATATATTGTGTTCTCTAACTCGTAACTTAAAACAATTTCTAACCTTGTTCTAGTTATTCATGATCTGCAACTACCGTGCCATTATAGCTTCTGCCTTCTAAACTTACACGACAAAGCTCTATTGTTTCCCTATACAGTTAACAGCTGCAGCAGGAATGTTGCTGCTGCAGTAAACTAACAGTGCCTAACAATCTCTATCTATTTATAAAACTCGATAAACTCCTGATATTTGTTATGTTACCACAACTACAAGAATAAAATCCTCAGCTTTAAACTTCCAGTCACAAGTATAACCATTTGGTCTAAAAAAAAAGTAACCTTATCGATAAAATCGGTTGATTAGAATAAAATTGTATCCCATCGCATCTTTTAATGCATACGATTCAACAAAACTTTTAAAAAAAAAAAAAATTCATGTGTAACTCTCAGCCCTCTTTCTTTTTTCTAAGTGGCTCTTTCTATCTAAGAGACTTTTCTTTTATTTTTCAAGAGCGACAAATTTGACCACTTTGATACCTATAATATTCTAATAGAAAAAAACAATTATTTTCGAGAGAAACACCATCCCGTTATCCCTTTTACGCCTGGGTCACGCCTTGAACCCACGATTATTGATAAACAGTAGAACCTTGGCTTGGAAGCACAGCACTGGAACTATTTGTTTTTATGTTGAAGCTTGCAATAATAATAAAAATCTTCTGTGATGGGGACCATATTATGATAAGCACCATCAAAAGAATATTATGTAATGAATACTAATTTTGTACTTGTTTTAACGTGTATCCAATTAAATCTTGTTTGAAGCAGCGCTAGTGAGCATTGCATAGACTAGGGAAGAACTCAAATGAATTAACAGAAACTAGGAAGTAGGGGTGGGCAAAAAACCGAAAAACCGAACCGGACCCAAAAAATCGAACCGAATTGGTCGGTTCGGTTCGGTTTTTCTCTTGGTCGGTTCGGTTTTTTATTTTAAAAACCAAAAAATTCGGTTCGGTTTTCGGTTCGGAAGGCCGAACCGAAAAAACCGAATTTAAAAAAAAATTAAAAAATTAAAAAATAAAAATAAAAAAAATTAAAAAAAATTAAAAAAATTATAAAACCGAACCGAACCGACTCAAACCGAACCAAAAAACCAAAACCCGAACCGAACCGGTTCTGTTTTCGATTTTATTTTTCAAAAACCGACCGACTCGGTTCGGTTTTCAGTTCACACTAAAAACCGAACCGAACCGGATTTGCCCACCCCTACTAGGAAGTTGGGCTAACGGGAGGCTAAACAATTCTTCTATTCCTTACAAGTCACATGCTCTGACTTTTAATCCACCCTATAAAGAGACTTTCTCTCACTTCATCTTTGCAATTTGCATTTTCCCCTAAACATAAAGTTTCCATACTACAACAACGGATAGCGTTTGGCTTCAATAAACAAGCCTGGGCTATTATTCACCTCTAAAAACTCTCAAAATTACTTAAGCTCGGCAGGTAAGAGAAAAATGGGAGGCAGCCACTAATACCATTTCATTATGTTAATCACACATAAATATTATATATCATCTTAAAATGTGAAAAAAAACCCCTAAAACATTTCTTATATTTTAATTCATTACAGAAATTAAAACCCCATAATCCGAGCTGCACCCTGCAGTTATCTCACCACAGAAAACGACACTAGAAATATTAAAGGCAAATTCTGGATGATAAAAATATTTTTTTTCGGAAAACAGATGAGACCGCACATTATCGAATAATGATTAGCAGTGATACTAAGACTTGGGCCCAATGTCCTTAAGGGCACAGATCTGTTCCTCACCCATTGAAGACATGACAGTCACAACCATGTCCTTCCCATCATCAAAACCACCCCTGATCTGCATTCATCAAAAGACAATATCAGTACAGAAGGAAAGGTATCCAGACATAGCATTAATATAACACTACGGAGATAAAATTCGGCAAGCACAAAACTGAAATGAAATAAACTTAGTGATTTCAGCAGATAAAACCAAGCACTGGAAACAATCGCGTGATTTAAACAGCATATCCTTGGCACTGAAATGGAACTGAATATCAAATTAATTGCATGTAAACAAGGGGCTAATGGTTTGACCTGGGACAGCAGAGACTCATCAGTTGGGAGCCTCAGATCATCCTTGGTGTTCCCATTTTCAGTCAGCAGACTCACCTGAAATAAATAATCTTACTTTGTAAGAACCTTCAACCATCAATGAAATGAAAAGGATAGGGTTGCAAGGGGGTTAGAACTTACAAATCCATCCTCAGAAATATCAATCAGCTGATAGTCAGTACGATTAACATGGGGAACCTGTAAAAGCAGAAACACATAAATAATCGCCATCGTTGAGCAAGAAAAAAGAATTGGACATCAATACGGGAAAGTTATATCATACATCACAGTTGTGAGAAGAGGGGACAATATCTTCCAGCTTCTTTCCATTGAAAATGTCAATTCCAACAAAGTGGCACTTGGCATGACCGTGCTTGCCAGTCTTGGAGGTGGAGACTTCCACAACCTGTTAGATTAGACATCAGTATATAAGTCAATCCATTAATTATGACAAGTTATGAACCCCCACCAAACCTCAAAATGTGTGATTAACAACTACTTCAAATCTATCACTATAAAAAATGGATGCATCAAGCCAATCTACAATAAATTTAAAGTCTAATAAGAACACTCATATGGATAGCAAAGCAATATCATCAGAAGCCCTAAACAATTGGCATACAATTCAAAACTAATAGATAAGTAAAAGTGCTAGACCCAATAGAAAACCCGCACTAAACACATATTACAATACAAGGCAATCTCCGAAAAGAATTTCATGTTTTAGATCCTTCAATTCACCCGCAACCCATTACAATTTTATCAGGGTATTATCATTATTCTCCAACAAAAACTATTCCTACATGCTAATAAAATTGTTAAGCTAGTTATATTGATTTCCAAGTCTTTCGATCCAAGGGAGGGATAAAGAAAGAAAAATTTACATAGCCATAGATTTCAGAGAAAAAAAAACGATCTGCTTAAGCATCAAGAACGCTACCAAAATATATGAAACAATTCGAAACACAAGTTTCTCGAGAAACAAACAGGATCGACAAACAGTTTTTATAAATAAGGTGAAATGAAAAAGGAGAAAAAGAGAGACCTTGCAAGGACGGTTTTTGATGACGATGTAGCCGTTCTTACGGATGGTACCGGCTTGCTGCGGGTAAGTCTTGGAGGCTCCGGCATCGGCCTTTGACTCGAAGTGATGCTCCTCGTCCGACATCGTTTTAAGCACAGCACTTGGCCGATTCACTCAAGAGCCTTTCCGAAATTTGAATTTTTAAAAAAAAAAAAGTTTTTAAGAAGTTTTCGATAAGTGAGGCGGCGAGCGAACACAATGAAGAGAGAAATTTATCTATATATATATTCTATGATGCGAATATTTCCATGTATATCTATTCGAGTTTTTGTCGTCTTTTGTTTCTAGGGTTTTTTCAATTCTCTTGTTATTGTGAATTTCTTCGTGGGCCCTAGTGGAGTTTGGACCGTGGATCGAGTAGCTCGGTGACGGTCCGATTTCGATAAATAAATGATAATAAAATCGCGTTCAATCGACGCTATCCTTCATGATTCCATGCGCTTTTTCTGTTTTCCTAATAAAATGATTCCATTCGCCTTTGACTTTGAGTTTTTTAAATATATATTTTTTTAAAAAAAGAACCTTAGATTTACATTTGAAAAAAATAACATTTTGATTTTTTATTTTATTAACATATAACAATTTAATTTTTAATTTTTTTTAGTATATATCATATTAATCGTGGTAAGAACAAAAATAACAATTATTCAAAGATAAAAAATAACAATAAGATTATTAAAACTTTTCTTATAAAAACTAACACAATATTTATTAAAAAATAAAGACTAAATTAATATATATTCATAAAATTAAGTCTTAAAATAATATTTTTTATTTATATTTTTAATATACATTGCAACATTCATAAATTAATATTTTTGTGATTAAAAAATATATTAATTAAATAAATATTACTTTCATATCTCTTTTATCTGTATGAGAATGGAAGAGAAAAAGCCTAAGAAACTGGACCTTTACTCTTTATTATATTATAAAGAAGTTCATTCTCGTCATGATCGATCCATATCCTAAAGTATTACTTGAAGAGATCAATATAAGTGGTATAATTTAGTTCTTATATTTTAATTGATAAAGTAGAATAATTATCACTCACCCCAATTTTCTTTTAAGATCTTTATATTTCAGATAAGTGTAACATTATTGCAATTGAAACTGAGTTAGGTTATCCAATATGATTATGAACAACTCTGGACTGGTCTCACTACACTGTCAATGAGATCAATTTAGACTCTTTCATATCTACAATTATGTCAACTTGGTTGATGGTTCATTGGATTTGGTTCTTGGAATTTGAAAATGCTAAAGGAAGAAAGAATCATTGACCAACTTTGAGCAAAAAGAGCCCAAATTAATCATGTGGTAGATTTCAAGTGAAGTATAGACAAGAAAAAGAGACGTATAAAATTGGGTTTCTATCTTTCAAGGACGACGACAATTGATTGATTGGAGAGATAAACTTGGACAACAACTTTGAAAATAGCATGCATTGCCACCAATTTCCCAAAATTATATTTGCTGGTTCATATAGATTTACATCCTCCAAATTGAGTAAATTTACATCAATCAACATGACATTATTATATTATTGTACTTATAAGATGAAAATTCAAAATTTTATGTCTTCAAAAATTAAAAATGTTTTTTTTTTGACATAAAAAGGGAGAATTGATGATAACTAAAAGTAATTTTGTACTTATTTATATTGTTTAATTAATTATATGTATTAACTAATTTAACTAATAATTTATTAATTAAATTAATTAAGATTTTAATCATGTTTATACTTAATATATTAATTTTTTTAAAAAATTTGAGTAAAGGGATTCTGAGGTGCAAGCCAACACGCAACTATTAAATTATAACGCCTTAAAAATTGAAAAATAGTGTTTTTTAAAATATTATAAATTTCTTAAAAATACTTAAAAATTATTTAACCAAATTTTTATATTTTGAGAAGTTAAAAGCAATCTTAGTTAGTTTATGAGCTATCTCGTTACATGGCTTGGGAATGTACCAAATTTTTACCTGCTCTATTTCTTGTATTAGAGGATCATTTAATTGACTTCCTTCATCGAGTGTAGTACTCCCTGCACCAGCGCAATTCTTTTTTTTTTTACATCTGATTCAACCATCGAGAGATAGAATCCTGCATTTTTGCAAGTTGTAGTCCAAAAAGAATGATCTCAGCTTTTGCACATTCAACATCTCCATAGATTTCCTTTGTTAAGACTGCCATCTTAAACATTGATCCCTCTACATTCCTCACTACTACTACTAACCCAACTTTGCTCATCTTGGTATCTATGATTGTATCTATATTCAATTTAAACCAACCTTGTAGAGGAGCTTCCAACTTGATGCAATTCTAGCCTTAGTGTTATGTTGTGTTGCTGAAAGGCTTGAACTTTGTAGTATATTTGATTTAAAGAAAGCCTCCACCGTGGCTATTGTGTTAATAGGGTCCTCATGTTCCCATTTCATAATAAACGCGTTCTTGACTTGATAGTTGACCCACAAAAGCATCATTACCTTGGTAAGTTCTATATTAGTAGTAATAGAACTCATATATTGCAAGAAGCTTCCTAAATCTTTTTCTTGCAATCTATTGATCATTCCTACAAATTGTGAAATATTCCATAGCTTTTTTGCTTGTCACCAATATATGTAGTGTATTTTTCTCATTTTTAAAGCATCTATTGCATATTGAACTCTTCAGGATTTTATTTGTTATCAAGGCAGTAGTTGTAGGTAGTAAGCTAGATAGAGTTCTCCATAGAAATATTTTAACTTTTAGTGGTATAGGGATAGTCTATGTGAGTTTCCACCATTTTTCCATCTTTCTTGTAGATTCTGCCCTTTCTGAGTACTTTTCTTCCAAAGCTATATAATATTCGCTTATAACTAAATACATGCCTTTTTTGTCATAGTGCCAACAAACTGCATCTTGCACCTTTGTTAAAGATAATGAGATCTTTAATATAAGTTTCACATCTATGTCATAAAAGTGTTGTCTATTTATTTTCTCCTTCCATTTATTTCTTCCATTAATTAACATCTCAATTATGCTATCAATAGGAAAAGAATGTGGTGATATTGCTTTGAATGTGGAGGTTCTTGGTACTTAGTTGCTTTAATAAATTCTAACCTTTGTTCCATTTTCAATCATCCATCTAATCCATTTTTACAATACTTTTCTCCCCTATAAAAGCCTTCTCTATATATAGGATGGACTACTTCCCAAGTCAGCCTAAAATAGCTTTTTTTAAGTTCCTTGCTCTGAGTACTCTAGTTATTAGAGATTTTGGTTGTTGTACTAATCTCCATCCTTGTTTTGCTATCAAAGCTCGATTGAAACATGTGAATTCCTTGAACCCAAGCCCTCATTGGCTTTTCCCTTGGCACATCTTCTCCCATCTTACCCAATGGACTTTTCTCTTTTGTGGGCTCTTTAATCCCTACCAAAATTCAACAAGTATCTTTATATATTTTTACAGAGGAATTATGGAAGCTTTAATAAACTCATAGCATAAGTTGGGATAGCTTGGACAACTGCTTTGATTAGCACTTTTTTTCCCTCCATTAGAAAATAGCTTCTTATGTCATTTATTTACTTTGCTGGATACTTTGAATTTGGTCTCATTGAAAAAGTGTCTCTTATTTACTTTGCTAGATACTTTGAATTTGGTCTCAATGAAATAGTTCTAAATATTTCTTATGCATGGATACTTTTTGAGCAAGAACACATTATGTAAAGTCTGGGCTTAGTCTTTGGTGACATTTTGGCTACAAAGCATTGATGATTTCTCGTAATCAAATACCTGCCATGATGCCTTGGAGTAGTACTCAAAAATCTACTTTAACATATTGCATCCTTGGTCTAGGGCTATAATAAAGATTAAATTGTCATATGCAAATAAAAGATGAGAGAATAAATTCCTACTGAATTTGATTCCTTAAATTTTATTTTTGGGCCTTAACTTTGTGGAGCATTGAAGAGAGAGCTTTTGCACACATCACAAAACAAAATATGATAATAAGGGACACCTTTGCCTTAAGCCCACATGAGCTTGGTAAAACCTTTTAACTTTTTTATTGATCAAAATAGAGAAGGTTGTGGTTGAAACACACCTCATAATCATATCAACCACTCTTCTACAAATCCAAAATTTTTCATCACATCCCTAAAAAATAGCCATTCTATTTTATCTTATACTTTGCTAATGTCGATCTTCAAAGCCACAAACTTTTTCTTTCTATTTTTTTCTTACTTCTTATTTTATACAAACATTCATATACTAGTATAATGTTGTCATTTATTAGCCTGTTTGGTACGACTGCATCCTGGTTTAGAGAAATAATGATGTAAGTACTCTCTTCAGTTTATTTACAATTGTTTTGGTAATAAAATGATAGATCACATTACATAAACTAATTCACTTGTAGTTAGTTGTTAGTTATGGATTGTACTTTTTAGGAATCATGACTATTAAAGATATGGTTCATAGTTAAGACATTACCTTTTTTATTGAGTACATGAAGGCAAATGTTGATTGTATCAACCGCTTGCCAATATTTGTGATAAAATCTTGCAAAAAAATCATTTGATCCATAGGCTTTGGTTGAGTTTGACTGCCAAACTGCATTCATTACATCCTTTGGTGAAAGGCATACTAAGTTCCTCATTCATCTCCCTTGTTACCTTGCTATCTAGCTCATGAAGTGTATTATTTTCTTTGGCCCACTTTAGGCCTTGATGAAGCAAAGAGGTCTAAAAAGTATCCTCAAATGATATGCTTCAGCTATTTTCATCATCTATCTATTTCCCATCTTCTATAATCAACCCTTTTATTTCATTCTTTTTTCTTTTATTAGCGGCTATTATGTGAAAAAAAAACTTAGTATTTCTATCTTCTTTAAGCTATGTAGCTCTTGATCTCTACCTTTAATAGACTTTCTTTTCAAGTAACAACCCATTAATATGTTTTTCCTGCACCCTTATATTGTTGATTGAAGTTTATACATTGATTTAGTTTATTCTTAAGCAGCTCCAACTTCTTCCATCTCATACTAAATTTCTTTTTACTCCATTCTTTCAATCTAATGTTCACATTTTCTGCTTTTTCTATAAAGCACTCTATTATATTATTCCCTTTACTTCCTTTAGCTTTCCAACATTCTTAGATTATCTCTTTACATCCTTCATATGTGTTTCACGTCTCTTGTAATGGAATCTTGAACCTATTTGCTTTCTCCTCATCATCCACCTATGTATGTTCCAAATTTCTAGCATAATTGGGCAATGATTTAAACCTATAGATATTAAGTGGTGGACTGGGGTCTTGCCAAAAAGTTTAATCTATTCTTCATTGCTTAAAAAATCTATCTAACCTCTCTTTAACTAAGTTTATCCAAAATCTACTATTTAAATATATGTAGGGAAAACCACTTCACCCATTGTCTAATAATTCGCAAAACTTGATTGCTCCCCAAAACTCATCTATTATCTTAGCATTTTTGGGATGGCCTTTATTTTTCTCTCCAACTTCTAGTATTTCGTTAAATCACCACTGCATATCTATGAGAGTTCAGTCATTTATTCTAATCTTTTAAGTAGTAGTTATGTGTATTTTTTCTGATTTATTTCATGTACATCATATATACCAATGTATCTCTGTTTTTTAGAATCTCCTTCTGTAATCAAGCTGTCAATATAACAGTTACTATAGGACATAATATGAACATTGATTTTTTTTTTTCATTCTATAAGATAGCTACTCCTCATCCTAAGCCTTCCTTACTTATTAAGAAGCAGTTATCATACATGAGTAGATTACCAATTTGCCTCATCTAATTCTCCTGTAGTTTTATTTCATAGAGAAATACAATGTTTGGCTTATTTAGTTAAAGAATTTTATTTAAAGCTCTAAATGTTTGAAAGTTCTCCAAACTTCAGACATTCCAGCTTATGATCTTTATGGTTCATGATGGGGCTAGGGGTCAGCCATCGTTGTTGATTCTACATTGTCTTTAATATCTTCAGCTTATTTATTTTGTTTGATGAAACCTGCTTGAATTTTCTCAATGCCCTCAACTTTACTCCTCTTCTTTTTTATGCTTGCCATTTTTGTCTCTACTTAATTCCTTTTTTCTAATTTAGGCCTCTTTACATTTTAGCCCTCAAACCCGAGCTCCTTTGTTATGATCTTCCATTTCATCTTTCCTTGTGTTAACTAGCTAACTTTGGCCCAATTGTTATTTCTTTCTAGCCCTAAAACCCTTGGATTTGGCTAATGAAATAACCTTCTTCCTCACATTCAAATTCAGGTTTGAGTCCCTAATGGCACTAATTTTTTAGTCCGAGTTGTTTCCTTATTCCCTACTATTCCTTGAGCTTTAAGAGCTCAATTCCTTCATTCCTTGTGATAGTTTTCTTTGGCTCTGATTTTCCATTCTTTTCTTTTCTACGTTCTCTGGTGGTCTGGATGTTTTTCTTTTTTCTTGGCCTATCTCAGTTTTGTTGGAGCTGGTGCTCACGTGCCATTCCAATATTGTATGAATATTAATTGTTAATATTTATACAATAAACATTTCGAATAAAGATTGTTAATATCATATTAATATGGTATAATGCTTGTAACATTACAGACATTGTTTGATCTGAAAGAGTTCAGATCTGGTCTAAAGGAGTTTAGATCAGAACTAATAGTTAGCAAAGCTGAGAGTTATAAATGCTAAAAGTTAGCACTGTTAAGAGTTAGCAGGTTATAAGAATCAGCGAGGTCTAAAGAGTTAGAACCTTGTCTATAATGGGACAAAGACCTGAGAGTATACTTGTAATGATATAGTTGCAAAGAGTTGCAATAGGAGTTAAGAAATATCATTATGTAAGTATGTCTCAAACATAATGTTCCTGATCTATAATCACTAATGCGGGTCTATCAGTGATTCACTTTATATAGATTAGTGTATGTCTATATCTGACTGGTTCAGATGGTTGTTCTTAGCTGACCATGAGCTTAGAGCTTGTATAGGCATGCGGGTATCCAGTCAGGACTGGATACTGAACAGACTTATGAGGACCCCAATAGATATCCTATGACACCGTCAAAGGAAGGTCCTCTCGAGTTGAGTAGTATTCGTGGTCCTTTGACCTGATCGCCACGGTGGTCTTGTGAGTGATCCATCATGCTTTGGTTCCACATATGTCAGAGACCTTTCATGGTCTGACCGCTATGTGTCGCTGGGTATGGTCCGATGCTCATGGAGTCCGGTGTGCGTAGATACGGGATCCGTCAGCTTACGTAGGTAAGTTGTATATCCGATGCTCCGAGATTGTATTTCATAAAGTCTTGTGGCCACAAGCATAAACCCGGGAAAAGAGTTTCCCATAGGGTTAAACAATATAGCAAAAGTGTTTGCGTATATTGTTTATAGAGATACGAATCTGGAGATAAGTTTATGGATGAGCAAATGGGGATTTGACGGTGCTGATCTATATCCCCGCACATCTAGGATATAAATGATGGAAGGATTATACGTATACGTTATGACCTCAACTTGTATGGTCTGACACGCTGATTTGTAATATTCGTAACGTGTGCGTGGGGCATCGATTACGGATTAATGGAACAGTTCCATTTGACAAATCGGGTGTAGACCTAGTGAGTCCCAATATGAAATGTACTCTTTGAGCACTTGGGCAGTGTACTGTATTGAATTGTTCAATACAGTATAATTCAGCAATTACTAAGGTTACGTTAACTAAAGTATGTGGTTAAATTGGTGGGACCCACTTTAGGTTAACTTGGTAACCGAGTAAGGATATAATAGTAATTTCACTTTATGATTATTTAATTGTTAAATAATTAAAATAAATATTTATTTATTTAATTGTTAAATAAATTAATTTAACATAACTAAGGTTAAAAGTTAACCAAGTGGTTAAGTTAAGTTAACCTTACTTAAAGGTTAAGTAAAGGTTAACCTAACCATGGTTAAGTTAGTTAACTATGGTTAAATTAATTAAATATTTATTAACTTAAAGGTTAAGTTAAAATAATCTAACTAAGGTTAAATGTTAACTAAGGTTAGGTTAAGCCAAATGAAATGCAAATGAAATTCAAATTAGTTTGGAATTAATTCATTTGTATATAAAGTGAAATGAAATTGAAATTCAAAAGGGATTTAGTTTTTTAGGTTTTGCATTTTGGGAGCCAATTCAATTTGAGAAATTGAAATTGTTTGTTTTGTGTTTTAAGTGTTAGAACAACAAAACAAATTGAATTAATGGTTACTAAATGTAATAACTAAAAACAAGATTTGTTTTATTTATTCAAGAGTTGAATAAAAGGAAAAACAAATTTAATTAAGTTAAATGGTTTAACTTTGAAAAATGTTTAAGAGTTAAACACATATGCTGGATTAAGATGCTGCCATTCTAGACAATCAAACCCACCCTTGTTGATTGCTAGAATTGATCAAAGATTCATTTCATGGTGGACTTCAAGAAAATTAATCCAAAGGCTTCATTGGTGATATTTCTCAATCTCGAATTTCAGATTAATCAAATGTTATTTTCTGTGTTCATTGTACATAATCTTCCGCTGTGCACATGTATGTATGAGATATGTATATTGTTTGTATGATGAACACAACCCACATGCAAGAACCCTAAGTTAATGCCCCCCATAACCCAACAATTGGTATCAGAGCAATTTGTGTTGTTATGGGTGATTTTTTAGTGTTAGCTAAGTGTTGGCTAAGTTGTAGGACAAGTTCCGGGGCTGTTGGGGTGCATTTTAAGTGTTAAAAATGCAAACCAGTGAAAAACAGCACCTGGAACGCTGCAGCGCTAAGGTCCAGCGCGGCAGCGTTCATAAGAACGCGGGAGCGCTGAGCGTATGACGCCCCAGAGCTGAAGTACCGCGGGGGCGCTGATTGTTTGGCGCCCCAGCGCTGGACAAGGGCGAGGGCGCTGGTTTTCTGGCGCCCCAGCGCGGGAAGCACTGCTTCCAGCACCCCAGCGCTGGTAAGCCACCGCCGCAGCGCTGAGGCTTGTGAAGCCCTAGCGCGGCAGCGCTATAAGACCAGCGCCGCGGCGTTCTTACACTAAAAAAAAAAAAAAAAAAAAAAAAAAAAAAAAGAGTAAAATCTTTTTATTTTTCCGCATGTGGGGGTTTATGAGATGTAATGATAAGGGTTATTAGTTTACATGATAAACCAAGAAAATAATATTTTTATTATTTTATTTATTTTTGTAACCACAATGGGGGCCCCACTGGTGGGGGTTAGTTGTGCTTGTACAGAAATGAATAATTGATTGAGAATAACCTCTCATGTGATGAGCGCATATAATATGAAAGCCTGTAATTAAAATCTCTCTTAATTAGATTGAAATTTATTATATTATGTGATAATATTTTAAATGGTCCGTCTTGTCAATACGGTGTGAGATGGGTCACTATGGTCTTTCCCAATATTGCTTTAGCGTGAGGGATTTGGTCGGTGTGACTTGGTCTAATGCCGGTAAAACATAAGATGAATCAAATATATGCGAACATATTATCCAATATTGCTTTAGCGTGAGGATAGTGTTAGTAACATATATTTGAGCATTGATGAGTTAATCTGAAATACAGTTACCCAATATTGCTTTAGCGTGAGGGTAATGTGTATTTAGGATCAGTAGTAAGAGTTGTATGAGATACAATTGACAAGAGTTGTCTACCTGTTGGATTTATAAAGGCCAATATTGCTTTAGCGTGAGGCTGGAGTAAAACCCCAATGGGATCCACTTCCCGCTGTATAGTTTAAAATATTATACTATCTTATCCCGTTTGAGAGATTAAAGGGATTAAGTAAAGCAGTGGGAGGGCGTTTTTTAGATTAAAAAATGTATAACAGTTATACCCATGATCTAAAACGTAATTTATTAACGATAAAGAAATGTTCTGCTACGCATCTCCTATTTTGTCTTATAGAGATAAGATGATTATCTTATAGAGATAAGATACTTGTCTTATAGAGATAAGATTGTCTTATAGAGATAAGATGAGTACGAGCAATCCGTTACTAATCTTGAACAAATACCAATAACTATAGGGTACTGAATAAAATATGTAAGGCTTGCTTATGAATCTAAGAATAGTTCTAGATTCAATAATATTTGATATTACTAAACCACATATAGAGAAAAGTCATAATGGAAAGTGTTTCCACTGTTATAAGGTTTGAAATAGTAAATGTTACTATTCATCGTACCTTGACTTAAGAAAGATTGACTCATTAGATATCTGTTTGACCAAACATTAACAT
Organism: Ailanthus altissimus; assembly: GCA_946807835.1. NCBI lineage: Eukaryota > Viridiplantae > Streptophyta > Magnoliopsida > Sapindales > Simaroubaceae > Ailanthus > Ailanthus altissimus. The sequence continues at coordinate 21,088,371 of OX327696.1, read as the reverse complement.
TTCATTAGCATTTGATGTTAACTCTGCAAGGGTATGAGATACTGCTTGTTATTATCATATCTGCAAGATGTTGCATGATTTGAGAAATGCTTGATTACTAAAAAATGAGAAGTTCAGCTTCACGTAGGTAATAGAGATTTCCTGAACGTGGTAGCCGTTAAGACTTCACAGTTACTTCTTATTTCTAGTAACAGCATTAATGTTGTATAATTACTATTACGTGCCAAACATTATTAGGTAAATCATATCACTCCCTGTAGTTGACAGAGAGGGTTATCATAAAAATACGGAAATAGTTCCTTGTGATAATGATAATGATTTACTAACTGAATGTCAGTTAATGAATGGCCGTTATATCTTATATACAATAGCAAATGTTATAAGTGTAGAGGTGAACAGAATATATAGTATTTCAGCAACTTAAATAATAATGAATAGTGGTATATATAAGATTAGGTCATGTAGTCGTGAGACGACTATCCTAACTTGTTAAGGATGGTCAGATATTTGATCTGACTATAGTACATTGACTAGTTTATGAATTATGAATTCAAAAGAATATGACCGAATCTTTATGTAGGTGTAAGACGCCAAGCCACTGGTTTATTAGATCTGGTACATATAGATGTATTTAGTCCAATAAATCTTACTGTTATAAATGATTTCGATACTTCATTGTCTTTATAGTGATTGTCACTATATGGACATGTGTTTCTAGGAAACGTAGGTCAGAATAATTTCGAAGTGTTCAAAATGTTCTGACAATGAAAGTAAAGAAACAAACCCTTATGTATATTGAGTACTTGCGATTAGATCGAAGTAGTTTATACATAATCAGTAAATTCATAAATTATTTAAAGAGAATATGATTCTCTCTCAGCATAGTCCTCCAAATACTCCTCAACATAAAGATGCTTAGGAAATGAGGAATCGGACTATATTAGATACAGTCTGATTGATATTGAGAATCGCTGATCTTCTAAAATATCTATGAGGTTATACTTTAGCATCTGCTACTCACTTATTAAATAATTCCATAATCATTCCTACTACTTTATATGAGATATAGACTAAATAGGAAACGAGTCTTAAGTATGTTAAGACTTGGTGTTATTCTGTTTTCATAAGAGTTATGCAACAGAATAAACTTGTATCCAACGGTACAAGTATCGGTTCATTTAGTATCCCAAGTGTATAATGGGATACCAATTCTATAATTCAAATGAACGAAATATGTTCGTTTCTCATAATGTCACATTTCTAGAGAAATAGTTTCTCATGAATTGTGGAGATTATAGAAAGATTGAACTTGATGAAGTCAATCCAAAAATTAGATGAACCAACGATGGAGTTTTAATTTCAATGAGTGAAATACCTTTAACACACTAAGTTCATAAGTCCAAAAGGATATCAAGGCCATCATTTAGGTATGATTGATACTTGAATGTACCCTTGATATTTTCTTAGTTGAAGAAATGGATCCTTTAACTTATGGAGAGACGATGTTTGACATCGATTCGGAAAAATAAAAAGATATCATAAAATTTGAAATTGACTCAACGCATGACAATTAAGTCTAAGACTTAGTTGAGCTTCCTGTAGAAATTGTTTCTATCAGCAGTAAATCAGTTTACGCAGCGGAAGCAGTGTGGGCCCTATCTGAAGGAATGGTCCTTCATGGCCTGACTAATGTTGAAAGGTTACACTCACAGATCTAGCATCTATAATGAGGAAACCTTTTTCATCAGTAACCATGCTAAAGTCAATTTAGATTTTGTTGATGACAAGATACCATAAAATTCGAATTTGACTCTAAGTATGACAATTAAGTCTAGGACTTAGTTGTGCTTCCTGTAGAAACTGTTTCTATCAGCAGTAAATCAGTTTATGCAGAGGAAGCAATGTGGGCCCTATTTGAAGGAATGGTCCTTCATGGCCTGACTAATGTTGAAAGGTTACACTCAGAGATCTAGGATCAATAATGAGGAAACCTTTTTCATCAGTAACCATACTAAAGTCAATTTGGATTATGTTGGCTATTGCTGCATATTATGATAATGAGGACTGGCTTATAAATGTAAATAAGGTGTTCTGGGAAGTATATCTCCAACAAGAGATATGCAGAGAACAACTTGATGTTTTTGCATCCAAGCCTAACTTCTAGTATAATGTGCAAACTGAGGAAGTCCATTTATGGACTTAAGTAGATTTTTCCAAAGGTGGAATCTTTGTTTATATGATAAAATCAGAAAGTCTGGTTTTATCAGGAATAAAGAGGAAGCGTGTGTGTTCAGAAAGGGCAGTGGGAGTATAATTATCTTTTTAGTTCTCTAAAGTGGAAAGTATATACTCAATATTGGAAACGATGATTGGAGTAAAGCAAGTAAATCAGATAAGTGTTATCTGTGTAAATAACTTCTTCATAAAAGATTTGAGAGAGACTTCCTATATACTAGGTATAAAGCTTTATGGAGATATAGCTAGGAAGCTAATAAGACTCTCTCAAACTTCGTATATAGAATAAGTCCATGAAAAGGTACAACTTCATTGACTGTGAGACAGTTAAAGTCCCTTTTAGAAGTGGCATTCATCTTTCTTAGAGGAAGTGTCCTCGGGAAGAAGATGAGAGAGTTAGAGTGTCTAACATCTCAGATGCATTAGCTAGAAATAGATTAATGCATACCGTCTAATGTACGAAATCTGGATTTAGATGGTTGTAAGTGTTACAAGCTGGTATCTGTTAAATCTAGATCATGACCATTAAATGGTTGTGAAACATATCAATATATACTTGAGAAGTATATAGGATAAGTTTATAAAATATGAAGAAAGTTTCTTACAAAAGAAGGGATACACATTCAGACTTACGTCTGAACTGAATGGTAGAAAGTCTACATCTAGTTATGTGTTTCTCTTTATCAGTACCGGAGCTAGTTAAATGTGTGTTAGTAAATGTCCACAGGTAATTCTGCCTTAGAGGTAGAATATGTTGCGGCTTGAGAAGTCAGCAAAGAAAGTACAATGGATATTCAAAATTAATTGCAGAGCTTTGAATAGTTCCAAGCTCAGTGGATCCTATCCCACTATATTGCAAAATAACGGTAATTGCTCGAGCCGAGAAGCCATAAGGCACACCAGTATTCTAATCATGTGAACTTTGAAAATCACATAATTAGAAAGTTCTTGGCAACAAGAGTTGTAATAAAAATCTAGGGAATAATCCTTGGATGTAGCGAACCCCCCTAAGCCTAAACTCCTATAGTGTTTGAGAAACACGTGGAGTGTATTGATATGAGATACCAGTACGAATGGCACTGAAGCAAGTGGGAGTTTGTTGGAGCTGGTGCTCACGTGCCATTCCAATATTGTATGAATATTAATTGTTAATATTTATACAATAAACATTTCGAATAAAGATTGTTAATATCATATTAATATGGTATAATGCTTGTAACATTACAGACATTGTTTGATCTGAAAGAGTTCAGATCTGGTCTAAAGGAGTTTAGATCAGAACTAATAGTTAGCAAAGCTGAGAGTTATAAATGCTAAAAGTTAGCACTGTTAAGAGTTAGCAGGTTATAAGAATCAGCGAGGTCTAAAGAGTTAGAACCTTGTCTATAATGGGACAAAGACCTGAGAGTATACTTGTAATGATATAGTTGCAAAGAGTTGCAATAGGAGTTAAGAAATATCATTATGTAAGTATGTCTCAAACATAATGTTCCTGATCTATAATCACTAATGCGGGTCTATCAGTGATTCACTTTATATAGATTAGTGTATGTCTATATCTGACTGGTTCAGATGGTTGTTCTTAGCTGACCATGAGCTTAGAGCTTGTATAGGCATGCGGGTATCCAGTCAGGACTGGATACTGAACAGACTTATGAGGACCCCAATAGATATCCTATGACACCGTCAAAGGAAGGTCCTCTCGAGTTGAGTAGTATTCGTGGTCCTTTGACCTGATCGCCACGGTGGTCTTGTGAGTGATCCATCATGCTTTGGTTCCACATATGTCAGAGACCTTTCATGGTCTGACCGCTATGTGTCGCTGGGTATGGTCCGATGCTCATGGAGTCCGGTGTGCGTAGATACGGGATCCGTCAGCTTACGTAGGTAAGTTGTATATCCGATGCTCCGAGATTGTATTTCATAAAGTCTTGTGGCCACAAGCATAAACCCGGGAAAAGAGTTTCCCATAGGGTTAAACAATATAGCAAAAGTGTTTGCGTATATTGTTTATAGAGATACGAATCTGGAGATAAGTTTATGGATGAGCAAATGGGGATTTGACGGTGCTGATCTATATCCCCGCACATCTAGGATATAAATGATGGAAGGATTATACGTATACGTTATGACCTCAACTTGTATGGTCTGACACGCTGATTTGTAATATTCGTAACGTGTGCGTGGGGCATCGATTACGGATTAATGGAACAGTTCCATTTGACAAATCGGGTGTAGACCTAGTGAGTCCCAATATGAAATGTACTCTTTGAGCACTTGGGCAGTGTACCGTATTGAATTGTTCAATACAGTATAATTCAGCAATTACTAAGGTTACGTTAACTAAAGTATGTGGTTAAATTGGTGGGACCCACTTTAGGTTAACTTGGTAACCGAGTAAGGATATAATAGTAATTTCACTTTATGATTATTTAATTGTTAAATAATTAAAATAAATATTTATTTATTTAATTGTTAAATAAATTAATTTAACATAACTAAGGTTAAAAGTTAACCAAGTGGTTAAGTTAAGTTAACCTTACTTAAAGGTTAAGTAAAGGTTAACCTAACCATGGTTAAGTTAGTTAACTATGGTTAAATTAATTAAATATTTATTAACTTAAAGGTTAAGTTAAAATAATCTAACTAAGGTTAAATGTTAACTAAGGTTAGGTTAAGCCAAATGAAATGCAAATGAAATTCAAATTAGTTTGGAATTAATTCATTTGTATATAAAGTGAAATGAAATTGAAATTCAAAAGGGATTTAGTTTTTTAGGTTTTGCATTTTGGGAGCCAATTCAATTTGAGAAATTAAAATTGTTTGTTTTGTGTTTTAAGTGTTAGAACAACAAAACAAATTGAATTAATGGTTACTAAATGTAATAACTAAAAACAAGATTTGTTTTATTTATTCAAGAGTTGAATAAAAGGAAAAACAAATTTAATTAAGTTAAATGGTTTAACTTTGAAAAATGTTTAAGAGTTAAACACATATGCTGGATTAAGATGCTGCCATTCTAGACAATCAAACCCACCCTTGTTGATTGCTAGAATTGATCAAAGATTCATTTCATGGTGGACTTCAAGAAAATTAATCCAAAGGCTTCATTGGTGATATTTCTCAATCTCGAATTTCAGATTAATCAAATGTTATTTTCTGTGTTCATTGTACATAATCTTCCGCTGTGCACATGTATGTATGAGATATGTATATTGTTTGTATGATGAACACAACCCACATGCAAGAACCCTAAGTTAATGCCCCCCATAACCCAACAAGTTTATCTCCAATGATCCTTGCTCTCATCCATGTTCCATAAGTAAACTTTCTCTCCTTTGCCTCTATTTTGTAGTTGTGGCCTCTAATTCCATAGCTCCTCTATCTATTTTTTTTTATAAGAATTCTAGGCATTCTTTGTAAATGTGTCCTATTCGAAGTTTCTTGTATAAGAGTGGTAGTGTTGCTTCCTCTTATAGGCCTTGTACTCCAACTTTAGATATCTTCTTAAAAGTTTTGTTATATCAAGTCTTATTCTAACCCTTGCAAATTTTTCTATGCATCCTCCTCGGTCATTCATTTCTACCTCTTTAACTTTATCTTGTTTCCCATAACTCAAACCATATCTTTATGTATGCAACTTATTAGAATATTTTTTATTTGGACCCATAATGATATATATTAAAAGATCAATCTGTTGATCTCTCCCAGCTTGATATCTCTAGTAGTATAATCAATAACTTATCAAAGTACCATGATTCGAATGCTAGGATGTTACTTTTATCTTCTTTGGCTTCAAAATAAAAAAGAAATCTATTAATCCCCAAACTTTTCAATCTACATCTTTTCAACTGGTCTCTTAACTTGTTGCATTATTGATCTAAAGGCCTCTCTGTTTATAGCTCTTGTCGATATGACTTTTTCCTATTAGACAACCAACATTCATCTTCTCTTCCTTCTCCTTTAATTCTCCCAAAATTTTTATAATTTCATTTTCTTCTTTTGATATTGCTAAAGAGCTACACAATTTAATGAAGTTGTTATTGTCCATGGTTTCCCCTACCATGTATCACTATTTCACCATCCACCACACTACAATAAAAAGTAAAAAGAATCAAAACACTGAATCCACAAAAAAGAGAAGTCAAACCAGAGTGACTATAATTAATTAGCCATTAAGGCTTAAATTTCCTTTAACATGAATCTCTCCAAGTCTTCCTAAGCGAGAGCATGAAAAGAATGCATTTTTTGGTGTTAGAGAAATAGTATTTAATATTAGAAAAGTAATTAAAAATATTTTGTAGGAAACACCTAATATATAATTTTTTTTTCTACATATGAAAAAAAAAATGCATTTGAAGTACTTTTTCACATGAAAGAGTATTCGTTTATTTTTATTTATAAAAATGGTACTTTGAAATGCATCCTGAAATTACAGTCTAATACATTGCAGGCAGACCAAAGCAGTAACAAAAAAAAAAAAAAAAATTAAGAAACTTGTTTTGTGAAATCATCAACAACATTTATATATTAATTTGCATCATAAAAATTCACACAGTTGATCATTATGCTGCAAATGAATGTCACAACAAAACAAACAATGAACATATGAATGAATAAGGCATTTACATTCATATGCAACAACCTCAAAATTCTTCCACTTTGATCCCATCTCTGGGCATTTCATATACATCTTTTGGCCTTGACTTCTTCACACCAGCAGTGAACCAAATTTTGTCAGACTTATAGCTCTCAACAGCCACACCTGTGACTTTAACCCAAACAAGCACCTTAGTCTTCATGCCTTCAATTCCAGCAAGCTTTCCCCGTGACAATGTACATTTGACGCGAGTGGCGTATCTCACAACAGATGAGTCCTTGAAGCTCACCTCACACGGCGAGGGTAAGTATACGATCAGCTTGGATCGTGATGCGTCGAATTCGTAACACGTTATGTTCCTGGGGAAGAGACCGGGGGGGAGATTGTACTCTCGGAGAAGATCCGGCAATGCCTTCAGGGGATTGCCTGTAAACAAGTTGAAGAATTGGTTAAATTTTGTTTTGTTTTTCTGAGAATGCAAGTTGCGTTGAGGCAGAAGTAGTTACCTTTCAGCTTGTTGAATATCCATTTTGCCTTTTCCTCGACAGTGTTTGACAAGGACTGCAATTACAAGCAAGCATTTAGTTTCAGAAATGTAAGAGAGCAGTCATCTATGCATATGGTTTATGCCAGCAGCATAATATGAAACAATTGATATTCCTACCTGATTTTGAACTATGAAGTTTGAAATTGTGTCGAGAATTTTAAAGGATACATGATAAAAGAAAAAACACACAACATATTATTGAAAGGATTGGTGGAGGGAATCAAATTTCATAAATTTACACATAATGTGATGAAAAGTGTCATTTAAAACATCACCAGAAGCCATGTGCTCTGTTCTTGCAATTGGGTATCCAGTGAAGAATGTTTTGCAAGACTAAATTGAATCACTTGCAATAGCTGTAATATTGACATCTTGGTTTCTGAGTTAGATATTGTGATTTGTGAAGGTAATAAGCTTCTTGGAAGCAGAAGAAGCTCATAGAACTTTGAGAAGGCTTCATTATCAAATGAATTATGAGAAACAGATATACATCATTGTGGTGTCAACAGAAAAACAAAGAGAAATCAATAACAATATCAGAATCTGCTTAAGAACAATGGTTGATAGCAAAAGCTATACAGTTAAAGCAAATAAGAAATGAATATACAGATGGAAAACTCAATACAATTTTTATAAAACAACCACCTAATCAATTACTATTCAATATCTTAAACGATCTGGAATTGACATATCAAACCCAACTGATTCAAGTAATTAACTAGTTCCAGAAGGAAATTTAAACTCATTACCCTTTTTCAAATGATTTCTCATTTTTCCTTAAAAGTTGCAGCCCCTCCAACTTGTGTGATTAATTTTTCCTTTGATATTGTCCAATCAAGGAGGCATTGCACATTACAATATTACAACAACACAAGAAGGCAAGAATTGAGACATAATGCAAAAAGAAAGACAGCTTAAAGTTACAGAGAGATACATACAGAAACAGAAAGGTCTTGAGTGATGAAGCTGCCAACTTTTGTCAAAGCTTTCTCCATTTTTTTAACCCTCTTTTATTCCCACTCACCACCACTCAAATCTTTGCTGTGGAAGAAGAAGAGATGAACTTACAGAACGTTAATGTGACTGACAAAAAATGTCACAATGCGACTGTATCTTACCAAAAACAGATGACATGTCATTGTCTTGTCACCACAAGGAAACAGGCGCCATGAAAAAGAGAATATTATACACGAAAAAAAAAAATTTAAAAAAAAAAAATTTTATTTTACAACTTATTATCTGTAAATCATGTAATCATAATTTCAAGATAATATCAAAATATCATATCACATGGCTGAGGAACAACCCACAAATAACACTAAAAACATGTAGTTCGATCATTGAAATTTTGTCCCCAAAAAATTATCATTCACATAAAAAAAAACAATGAATTCTCCCCCAAATTATTTTCATATTAATTGTTATCAAATTTACAATCAGTATGAACAGTCTAAATCTTTAGTTGCTTAATTTACAAAGCATTGTGAGTGGATGAGAAATTGGGGAAGCGGCTTTTGCACGATTCATTTTGCTCCTTCCACTTACAATTTTCACTTTCTTCCGAACATGTTTATGAATAATCAATAAAGACCATAATATGATATGATATCTTAGTAAAATAGATGGAAATGGAAATAGTAATTTCTATTCTCTTTTTTATACGGGAGAGGGAGAATTGAAACACAAAATTTCCAATTCAGTAGAATTATGCACGACAATTCAAACAAATGCTAATTTCTATTTCTTTTAAATTTAAAAAAAAATATAATTGTGGTTGCTGAACTTATTGATTTATGATTGGATTGTACAGTTGTTACCAATAATGATGTTTGTTTAGTTATTTTATAAGGAAAGATAGGCAATGACATCTCTCTTGGGGGATTTAATAGCTTCATAGTTGGAGAATAAAAAAAAAACAATTCATTTTGGTTTCTTCAGCTGATAAATAAGCATGAAATCTAATTGTTATCTTAATTTCAAGCTCCATATCATTTTTTCTGCTCACTTCAATGCTATCTACATTTCACATAATCAAATTGAAAATAAATCCCTTATAATTTATAACATTACTAATGTTTACAACTTAGGTCATTTTAAATATTAAGTTTTAACCTTATAATTAGAAATATAGACAATTCGTCCTTTAAATTTGGCCAAATAAACACTTTAGTCTCAATTAAGTTCAAAATACTCATTTTAATTTTAATTTGTTAGTATTTTTTTTGGTTAAATTAATTTCAATTTGTTAGTATTTTTGTGTGGTTAAATTAGATGATTTATACATTTGATTGTTAAAATAATTTATTTACCCTTTGAATCGTAATGTATAACAAAGATATTTTTAAACGTTAATAGATTATGACACATAACATGGTTTGATATAATTTATATAAATCAAAATGATTTCTATAATTTTTATAGTTAATATTATGATTAACATTTGTTTATCTTATGTCACTAAAAATATATCTTTTTAAAATATTAAAATATTATTGAAATTTGATGATACAAAATTATGTTTGAACATGATTTTGAGTTAAAAATTAATGAGGAGTCAACACGAAGACAAACACACATCAGACGTACAAGAAAGGGAGTGATACAGAGAGTGAAAAATAAAGAGGGGTGCAAAAGTACAAGTAGAGACATTCTTAAGTATGAGCGTTGCGATGCTGGCTTCTTAGCAACGCAATGCTAAAGTCATAACCCTTAGTGTTGTAGCGCTGGAAATATAATACTGCGGTGCCAGTGCGAGATCGCACCAGCGCCGTAGCTCTTAATTTCGAAAAAAAAATTTATTTTTATCTTGGATTGACTTCTTTGAGTGGAGACTCCTATATGCAAGACTCTTATTCCAATTAAAAACAGAGTTTCTAGGGATATTTTAAACATTATATAAACCTTTGTAACTTCTCAAAATTAATTAAGTATTAGAGAAACTTTAAGAGAGAGAATAAAAAGCTAAAGAGCCTTAAGTCTTGAGTGTGTAAGAGAGTACTTAAGATTTGAGTGATCACAAAAGTACTGATAGATCACTGAGAGCTCGTTTATAGATTGTATTAATTAATTATCTCTTTAGAGATATCTTTGTATTTTGAGTTCTTTGTAAACTATGAATAAAAGAGGTTAGGATCTCGTGATCCACCGTAAACGTAGGTATTTATTGTCGAACTATGTAACTTTCTTGTGTGATTATGTGATTATTTTATATTTTATTGTGATCTTTCTTATTCTTACTTTAGTTGTGAGTAAAGTCTTTTGTAAAGTGCTTAGAAAGCTTTTAAAGTGCACGCTAAAACCCTTAACGAGTGGTATCAGAGGTAAGGTTAGGGATAACACCTTTGTGGTATATCAAGAATATAAGTTGTTCATCCATGACAACTCATAACTATGAGGTTGAAAAGTTCAATGGCCAAAATGATTTCAATCTGTAGAAGATGAAGGTTATGGCTCTACTGGTGAGTCATAAATTATATTCATCCCTTAAAGAAATTTAAGCAACAACTAGCGAAAAGAAGAGATCTAAGATATATGGATCCGAGGTAGATAGAGAAACCATTTAGAAGAAAGCCTATTGATGAGGGTATATTTGTTATTTATTTTCTCATTTTTTATCTTGATATTTTATTATTTTATGAGAGTAAATGACTATTTATGTGCATTATTATTTATTTATTGGGTTTAGACCGAAAAAGATACAAAATTGGATAAGGAACACAAAATAGCAAAAACTAGGAACTAAAATGCAAGATATTCAAAATATGCACATGTCGCCCTTACGCAACAAGAATTTTTGGTCTAGTGCTGGAACCTTGATCAATATAAGAAAATCATAAATAAGACTTGGATTAATCATAATTTTTCTCTCCAACGCTGACTAGCCACCGCCCTAACAACAGCCTATCACTCTAGCGCTATATCTTCATTGCTCTAACGATACAAAATTTTGAACGTAGTACCCCAACGACAACATGATAGCACCCCAGTGATCACGTATTTCTTGAACCAATAAGAATTAAGGATTTCAAGCTCAAATTAATCCCTATGAAATGCCACCCATCCCTAGCCTTTAAAAGAAGACACGAGATACTCAAGAGACCCACAACATAAGTCTTAGAGAGCAATTGGAGCATAATTGAAGTAACCATAAAGAGAAATTCAAGGCATTCTTCGGCATCAAGAGTGTCTTAGGTAGTACAATCAAGAACAATTCGACGTCTATATCAGTTTGCTATTGATTGTATCATATTTATTTATTATTTTTGCCGCTGTTCTCTTATAGCCATGAACTAATTTTCTTTTTAGGGTTAATACTTAAACTCAATATTTGTGTTTAATTGCCATATCTTTTTAATATTTAATAAAAATGATTCTTTATTATTCAAATTACTTGTTCTTAATGCTTCAATATATTTAGGCAATATATGGTGAATGAATTGGTAATATTTTGATAAACTTGGAAGATAAATTATTATATTTAGACCTATATAATTTGATACATGATTGTAGAGTAACGTAAGTTACATATACAAGTTTCAAATTAGGATAGAAATATACTTAATTGGCATGTATGATCAATAAGACTTGTTGTTAATGAATCTTAATTTATTACAAATATCATAAGAATATAGGTATTTGGTAAATTAAGGTAGAAAGTATATTGAAGGAAGTATTTGTTGGGTGTTGATTATTCTAGGGTGCTTACATGTAGGATGTGTTCATCATACAAAAAAAATATATATATATCTCATACATATATGTGCACAGCGGAAGATTAATATAATGAACACATGAAATAATATTTATCAAATGAAAAATGAGATTGAGAAATATAACCCATGAAGCCTTTGGATTAATTTGCTTGAAGTCCACCATGAAATGAATCTTTGATCAATCCTAGCAAGGGTGGGTTTGATTGTCTAGAATAGCAGTATTTTAATCCAGCATTTAGTTTAACTCTTAAACTTGATTCAAAGTTAAATATTTTAACTTAGTTAACTTAGTTAAATTTGTTTTTCTTTTTATTCAACTCTTGAACAAATTAAAACAAATCTATTTTAGTTATTACAATTAGTAACCATTTATTTATTTGTTTTGTTGTTCTAACACTTAAAAGACAAAACAAAATTGAAATTGTCACCAAAATTTACATAATCTAAAACTTGAAACTTTGAATTTTATTTCTCTTTATATACTAATGCATAAATTTCAAACTATTTTGAATTTCATTTGTATTTAATTTAACTTAATTTAACTTAACCTTAGTTAACATTTAACCTTAATTAGGTTAGTTTAACTTAACCTTTAAGTTAATAAATATTTAAATATTCTAACTATAGTTAACTAACTTAACTATGGTTAGGTTAACTTTTACTTAACCATTAAGTAAAGTTAACTTAACTTAACCATATGGTTAACCTTTAACCATGGTTAAGTTAAATCATTTATTTAACAATTAAATAAATAAATATTTATTTTAATTATTTAACAATTAAATAATCATAAAGTAAAATTACTTTTATATCCTTACTAGGTTACCAAGTTTACTTAAAGTGGGTCCCACCATTTAATCATATATTTTAGTTAACTTAACCTTAGTAAATTTCTAAATTATACTGTATTGAACTATTCAGTACGGTAAACTGCCCAAGTGCTCAAAGAGTACATTTCATATTAGGACTCTCTAGGTCTAAACTCGATTTGTCAAATGAAACTATTCCATTAATCCATAATTGATGCCCCACACATATATTACGAATATTACAAATCAACGTGTCAGACCATACAAGTTGAGATCACAACGTATACGTATAATCCTTCCATCATTTATACCCTAGATGTGCGGGGATATAGATCAGCATCGTCAAATTCCCATTTGCTCATCCATAATCTTATCTCCAGATTCGTATCTCAATAAACAATATACGCAAACACTTTTGCTATATTGTTTAACCCTGTGGAAAACTCTTTTTTCGGGTTTATGCCTGTGGTCACAAGACTTTATGAAATACAATCTCGAAGCATCGGATATAAAACTCACCTACGTAAGCTGACGGATCTCGTATCTACGCACACCGGACTCTATGAGTATCGGACCATACCCAGCGACACATAACAGCCAGACCATGAAAGGTCTCTGATATATATGGAACCAAAGCATGGTGGATCACTCACAAGACCACCATGGCGCTTAGGTTAAAGGAATACAATTACTACTCAACTTGAGAGGACCTTCATTTGGCAGCTTCATAAGATATCTATTGGGGTGCTCGTGAGTCTGTTCAGTATCCAGTCTTGACTGGATACCCGCATGTCTATACAAGTTCTAAGTTCATAGTCAGTTAAGAACAACCATCTGAACTAATCAGATATAGACATACACTAATCTATATAAAGTGAATTCACTAATAGACCCGCATTGGTAATCATAGATCAGGAACATTATCTTTGAGACACACTTACATAATGATATTTCTTAGCACCTATTGTAACTCTTTGCAACTATATCATTACAAACATACTTTCAGGTTTTTGTCCCATTATACATAAGGTTCTAACTCTTTAGACCTTACTGACTCTTATAACATGTTAACTCTTAGCATTGCTAACTATTAGTTCTGATCTAAACTCCTTTAGATCAGATTTGAACTCTTTCAGATTAAACAATGTCTATAATGTTACAAGCATTATACCATATAAATATGATATTAACAATTTTTATTCGAAATGTTTACTGTATAAATATTAATAATTAAAAAGAAGAAATTATCTTTATGGGTACGATATTTGACTTTTTTGTCCCTTTATTACTTGATTATGATAGTGTATACTTACACTCAAATATGAGATATAGAAATATCGTATCACCTACAGTACTATAGTTATGTCATTGAGTAATGAAGTTCTGAGGGAGGTAGCTGGAGACAAGACAACTATAGGTCTTTGAAAGATGCTTGATGCACTCTACATGACAAAGTCATTAACAAATCATTTGTATATCAAGAAGAAATTATATCAAAGCTTGACACACTCTATATGACAAAGTCTTTAGAAAATCGTCTATATATCAAGAAGAAATTATATTAGTTATTTATGAATGAAGAAACTTTAATTAAATACCACATTATTGCCTTCAACAAGATAATCATAGTTTTTTGTTTTTAAAAAAAAAGATAATAATAGATCTTGAGACAATAAACATCAAGGTAGAAGATGAAGATAAGGTAATTATTTTTTATGTATTCTTTACCTCTAAGTTATGAATACTTTGTGAATACACTCATGTATGGTAGAGAGACTTTAATGATAAGTAATGTTAAAGTCTCGTTGAACTCAAAAGAATTAGAAAAAAGATATGAGTCTGGTAGTGCAACAGATTTAGTTACAAGAGGAAGAGATGGAAAGAACAATCAATCAAGAGATAGATCCAAGAAGTGCTATCTGCAAGAGAGAAGGGCACTTGATAAGAGATTGACCATAAAGAAAAAAGAGCGGAGATGCTGCAATAGTTAGTGAAGATATGAGGTTGCAGAATCTTTAGTAGCCTCTGATGAGAAGTATATTGATGAATAAATTCTTGATTATAGTTGTAGTTTTCATATGTGCTATAATAGATATTTGTTTACATTAAAAATCCATTAAATGTGAAGTACTAATGGGTAATGATATGGTTAGTAAAGTTATAGGGATTGGTGAAATAAAGATGAGGATACATGATGGAAAGATTAGAGAGTTACTTAGTATGAGGCACATTCCTGGCGTTAGAAAGAACTTGGTATCCTTAGAAGTGCTAGATCAAGAGAGGTGTTATTCAAGGTAGAAAAAGGAATATTGAAAGTGGTGAAAGGATCTATAGCAATAATAAAGAGTGAGAAACACAAGGGTAATATGTGCTTAAAGGAAATATTGTAGGTGACTTAACATGGGTTATTGAGGAAATGCAAACCATAAGGAGACATTGGAGATTTATTCACCGTAGTGATAGGGGTCGAAAGAGAAAATATAAAAGGGTAGAGATGACAAGAATAAATTTAAGGCATCAAGGGATTATGGTCATGGTGTCAAAAATGACATGAGAGATCACAATATGAAGGCTACCCTAGGCAAGAAGCATTCGTATTTTTGGAGATCAAAGTCACGAGCCCAAAAAGAGTTAAGTCTAGACAAATACTTAATTAGAGTTAACGCTAAGTGATAGAGCGTTAGCGTGGATGGATCCTGGAAAGGTTATTGAAGAGAGCTTTTGAATTAAAAAAGGGTTTGTTGAAATTTGGTAATTCAAAATTATGTTTGAGCATGATTTTGAGTTAAAGACCAATAAGAAGTCAATACAAAGATGAGTACACATCAGATGTACGAGAAAGGGAACGAAATAGAAAGATGGAAGCAAGAAAGGGTGTGAAAGCACAAGTGGAGATATTCCTAGGTGTGAGCGTCGTGGCGTTGGCTTCTCACTGCTGCACTACTGAAATAAAAACCCTTAGCGTTGTGGCACTGAAAATGTATTGTCATAGCGCCAGTACGAGATTGTACCAATACCGTGGCGCTTAATTTAAGAAATCTTTTGTTTTTAGCTCAGATCAACTTTTGTTTTTAGGGACGTTCTAAATATTATATAAACCATTGTAACCCCTTAAAAATAATAAAGCATTAGAGAAACTCAATAGAGAGAATAGAGAGCTAAAGAGTCTTGAGTGCTGACTGTACAAAAGAGTGCCATACAAGTGCTTAAGATTTGAGTGGTCAAGAAAACACTAATGGATTCTTGGGAGCTCATCTATTAATTATATTCTTTGATTATCTCTTAAGAGGGATCTTTATGTTCTAAGTTTTTTGTGAACTGTGAAAAAAAGAGGTTATGATCCCGTAATCTACTATAGACATAGGCGCTTGTTGTTGAATCACATAACTTTTTTGTGTGATTATTTTATCTTTTTATTATAATTTTTCTTATTCTTCCTTTACTTTTGAGTGACGTCTTCTGCAAAGTGTTTAGAAAAATTTTAAAGTACACATTAAAAATTGCAACAAATATAAAAATATGTATTATAGTATGCGATCAATTAGATTTAATTTAATAAATTAAGACTTATAATATGTAGATTATTATATTTAATTTAACAAAATTAAGATTATATAATGTATTGATAATATTTAACATTTAATATAAATTACTTATTTTTATATCATAAAATATAACTATTAACTTAATACTAATTAAATTGATTATTTATAGAATTATAAAATATATAACATTCAATACAAGTTATTTATTTTATATTATAAAGTGTAATAATTATTTAAATATGATATTAACTACCATATTAGAATGTTGCCGGACTATTACCATTGTCAGACTGCTTATACTATTTTTGTGAACTTCGACATCTTTAAACTCTAAATTTTTTAATTTATACATTGTTGGAGTTATTTTCAACATTTGAGAATGATATGAGTATAAACGAATGTCTAAGTCTAAAACAATCTTGTTTAACAACGTCGAGTTACAATGCTTGCTCGTCGGCGACTTTGATGATTATGACAAAGCCTTTTTCAACATTGTTTTTTTAGTGCTTTAATGACGACTGGAGTTTGATGATGTTGATGGTTGTTGAATTACCATCGGAGCACCAACATTGGTGTCAGGCAACAACAATCAAATAATTAGGTTTTCTCTAATATTTTTTTACTTAAATTTTTATTAGTTTATTTTATGTGGTGACAATTGTTCATACAATTTAAAGCTAACTGTAATGATATTAAAATACTCTCTAATATTAAAATTAACAAAAAAAATAAAAATAATAAACTAAAATTATAATTGATATTTTAGATCTAATTAAAGTTAATGTGTATAATTAGTCAAACTTAAAAGAGTAAACTATTTCTATCCCTTACATCAAAATGAAATATGAAAACTATAGTAAAGTAAATCATAACTTAAAATTTTTACACAAAATTTTAAATGACTAACAAAAATTTTAAAATTTTGATTATATTTATAGTTGTTAGGAATGTAAAAGCCTATATAAGGCGCTGCAATATACTTGTTTTTTAACAAAATCTTTATTATAAGATATAATGCACTTTTGATTCAAGGAATGAAAAACAAAAGTCTAATATTTTTTTTTCTCTTATACAAATATAAACTAAATTATCCTTCAACTCTAGGGTTGACGATGTTTTTCTTGTTTTTTTTTCCCCCCTGAGAAGACTATAATGTGCTTTTGACTTAAGGAGTGGAACATAAAATTTTATTTTTTTTCAATACTCAAAATATAAACCAAAGCCCTTCTCAACTTTGACGTGAACATAATTCAAAATTTTAGGTTTTTTTACACTAGTTTGAGAGGTTTATAAATTGAATTAATTAACACTCACCCATTTGTACTCATATTAGAGGCAATAGAAATATTAACTGTTTCCCCTTGAAATTCAGCTCTCTGCAGCTCAAACTCCTATTTTGAAAATCGGCACAAGTGATGGGTCTGAGCTCCTCTTTTTTAGAAGTTGCTCAAGGTACTCTTCAACATATTTCATGACCAATTTCTCCTTAGTAGGAATAACTCCGAGACCATGAATATCCATCGGTTCCACGATCAATTTTTTCTATTTAATAAGACCATGAAAATTATGAGGTTAAGTTAAAGTATCTTGTTTATAAAGTAAGTGGCTAGAATCTTAGGATTGTCCCCGATCTAATCACTTTGAGTACGCCGTCAATTAAAAAAAAGACAACCTAATATCTCACTCGTGATATTCTAGATTAAATGGTAAGAACCAATTATAAAAAAAAGAGTTCAACAATTGCTTAAGGTAATGACAATTTTTCTCACAAAACACTCTCAAGCAATACTCTTTCTACATAATCATTGACTTAGGCATTGTAGGAATGAGCAATACGAAGTAGGTTGGCTTCTGAGTTTAGCTAAACAGTCACGAGGGCGTCACATGATAAGGTAAAAAAGAATGTCACGTCTCTCATCGATTAAAAATTGGGTGAATCTTAAATATATATATATAAGCGAGTAGACAACATTATTTAACAAGTAAATCTTTTGAGTCAATAACAAGCAATCGACCCGTGATATTTGGTTGAGCTATAACCCAACTGAGCTCCTAAAAAAAATTTAAATTATATATTGTTGAGGGATATCAAGCCGTGCACTTAAATCTGACACCCATATGGCATCAACTAAGCCACAACCTTGATACCATTTGCGCAGCGGAAAATCATAACTCACACCATAAACAAGAACACATAAGATTAACACACCAATAAAGATAAAGAAAACAAACCAATGACAAGACACAAGATATACGTGGTTCGGCCCAAATTGCCTACGTCCACGGAGGATCCATGATCCAGCTTCTTCCCATTGAAATAGATCACAAAGTATCTTCTTACATCATCAATGATCCCACAAGACCCCTTAGTATCTTCCATAGAGACCTCTAAGCATCTACCGTTGATCATTATGATTCCCTAAGACCTCTTTGTATCTCCTCATAAGAGATTTTTACAAGAAACACAAGAATAGCCCGAGCATCTAAGCCTAAAGGATCTATGGTGTTTCGCTTTTATTCACTCAAAGAACCTAAAGAAGAAACCACCCCGCAAGGTTACACCCTAGTGCACCACGCACTTAGTGCCTACCTAGCTCCTCTATTCTTTCTTATGGTTACATCTTGAAACCTTAGATGCTTAACCTTAAACAATGGTTTACAAGTGTTTATATAGGGTATATTTCGTGCCTACAAACCCTATTCCTTGTTGGAGTAAGAGTCCACTTGTTTTGGAAGTCCAAAACTTCCCAAAACTTAAAATCCCGAGCCAAAACAGACTTCTCCACGCGTTCTGGCGCTGCGGCGCTCGTCCCTGGGCGCAGCAGCGCTGTCCCTTCTCGCGTCCAGTGCTGCAGCGCTGAGGACCCAGCGCAGCGGCGCTGGTCTTCTGTTTTGAGCGCCGCGGCGCTCAGCCCTGGGCGCCGCGGCGCTGGAAGCTGCCCGCGATTCCTTCTTTTCCTTCGCGTCTTTGAGTCCCGTTTCACTTCCCCTTTCGTGTCCCACACGTCCTAGACTTCTCCATACGTGTCCCACACGTTCTAGAATTCTTGTGACTCTCCACTTTGGTATTCATCTCAATTCTTGTCCAACCAAGATTGTTGAATCACCAATTTTCCAACAAATCCCCTTCTTGATTCAAAATCTCTTCCCATGAAGCTAATCACCGTCACCCCTCCTTGACCAATGCTCACTAGCATGATCTATAAGTCAAGTCCCCGACTTAACTAAGGCTCTTGCGACTACGATCTCCAAAGATTCCCGAATGCTGATGTCTAGAGTAGTTCAATGTTGTGATCTTCTATGTCCCGAAGACACCATAACCACAACCCTTAATAGTGGAAAACCCATTCTCGCCATTGCTACTCTTCCCACACATTTTCTTTTGACCCCTGCCACAAAGTGATATATCGAAAGCTGCTTTATGGTCTGTTTCAAATCAACCCCTATGTTGATCCCATTCTAAGCACTTTCCTACAAGCACATAGCCTCCCTCTGTGCTTTATCACTCCCTCGATCCTTTTGCTTCCCCATTTAGTGTTCCTTCTGTATGCCTTCCATGAATCTCCCTATTTTGATCTAGCAGTCCTGAGTCCTCTAGGTCTTCATGAGATGAGGAATAAATCTCATACCTAGTCCATCCCTTGTCTTTTTCACTATGTAGTCTCAATCTTATTCTATCAATCCCCTATGACTTACTATAAGACATATTACTCCAATTGGTAAATAACGATTCTCCACGACTCATATGAAAACACTACCTTAGATCCCAAAAATAGTTCGTTCATCAGACACTGATTCCTCCAGAAGCTCTAATGCAATCAAGGTCTTTGCCTAGTCATCCAACAGACTTGCAAATCCACCTTCCTTCTATCTTTGTCTCCCTCTTAGGACTATCCCATTGAGTGCCCTAGATACCTTTTAGATCTGCCCTTCAATCTTGATTGTTCTTCTTTTTTCATCTTTATTTTGTGTCCAATCTGAATGATTCTTCTAACTAGGACCTAGATGACACCATCTTCTTGGAAGTCTTCTTCAAGAGTGATCTCTACTTCAAAACTCTCCAGTAAGGCCATCATCTTTTCCTCTTTCAGATAATCATCTTCCTTATTGTTCTTCTCTTATATTTGTGAGTCCCCATGGTTGACAACCTTTGTTCTGCAATCTGACTCTGCCGCCTATGCTCTGCAATCTGGACTTCAACCCATGGCTCTAATATCAGTTTGGACTTCAACTCAAGAACTGTCATCAGTTTGTACTTTAACATACGCTCCGATAGCAGTTTGTAGCTTCAACCTTGCTTTGATACCAGTTTGTTGAGGGATATCAAGCCGTGCACTTAAATCTGACACCTCTATGGCATCAACTAAGCCACAACCTTGATACCCTTTGCGCAGCGGAAAATCATAACTCACACCATAAGTAAGAACACATAAGATTAACACACCAATAAAGATAAAGAAAGCAAACCAATCACAAGACACAAGATATACGTGGTTCGGCCCAAATTGCCTACGTCCACGGAGGATCCATGATCCAGCTTCTTCCCATTGAAATAGATCACAAAGTATCTTCTTACATCATCAATGATCCCACAAGACCCCTTAGTATCTCCCATAGAGACCTCTAAGCATCTACCCTTGATCATTATGACTCCCTAAGACCTCTTCGTATCTCCTTATAAGAGATTTTTACAAGAAACACAAGAATAGCCCGAGCATCTAAGCCTAAAGGATCTATGGTGTTTCTCTTTTATTCACTCAAAGAACCTAAAGAATAAACCACCCCCAAGGTTACACCCTAGTGCACCACGCACTTAGTGCCTACCTAGCTTATCTATTTTCTCTTATGGTTACATTTTGAAACCTTAGATGCTTAACCTTAAACAATGGTTTACAAGTGTTTATATAGGGTATATTTCGTGCCTATAAACCTTATTCCTTGTTGGAGTAAGAGTCCACTTGTTTTGGAAGTCCAAAACTTCCCAAAACTTGAAATCCCGAGCCAAAACGGACTTCTCCATGCGTTCTGGCGCTGCGGCGCTCGTCCCTGGGCGCCGCAGCGCTGTCCCTTCTCGCCTCCAGCGCTGCGGCGCTGGTCTTCTGTTTTGAGCGCTGCGGCGCTCAGCCCTGGGCGCCGCGGCGCTGGAAGCTGCTCGCGATTCCTTCTTTTCCTTCGCGTCTTTGAGTCCCGTTTCACTTCCCCTTTCGTGTCCCACACGTCCTAGACTTCTCCATACGTGTTCCACACGTTCTAAACTTCTTGTGACTCTCCACTTTGGTATTCATCTCAATTCTTATCCAACCAAAATTGTTGAATCACCAATTTTCAAACATATATATTATTCTATATTGATTTAGTTAACTCAAAATTTGTATATAATTCAAAAAAATTTGTATGTGTTACATTAGTTTTTCTTTGAGAATTTGTATATCTTAATTTAACAACATATAATAAGATAAGTATTGGTTTATATTTCTTACCTTAATTGGATAGAATTAATTCATATTTAATTTTTTTAACACTGAATTTATTTATATTTCAAAAGACTTTTTTATGTAGTATTGCTTCAAAGAACTTTAGTGTTGTTTAATCATATATTTTCATAAATTTTACATAATAATTTTAGTTTAGCAACATCCAAGTTTTACTCATGTTTTCTGTACTTTATATTTATATATGTTTTAAAGAGAATTTAGTTTAATAGTAAATTCAATTAATTTTACTGATTCAAAATCAATAATAGATTAATTATATATTCTAAGACATTATTAAGTATAATTTTAATAATGTATTCTATATATATTTATTATTATTGTTTTTTTAATTTGTTTACAAACTTATATTATAAGATTTATTGTATTCCCTCGTATAAGACAGAATCTTTTTTTTATGAATAAAACTTATAAAATGATATTAAAAAAAATTTCTAGTTACGACTCGCATGTATAACACATACATAACTTGGCGATATTGGTTTTCTTATTGATAAATTATAATAAAATTGTGAAAACATAAAAAAAAAACATTTGGATTACTTTTAATATTTATAGACTTAGAGGAGTAACTTGTGAAAATAATGAAACTCTGACAGAAAGCCCGCGAAAATACCAAAACAAACTGAATCCAACAAAATAATAAAAAGAAAGAAAGTGGTATGTTATGATAGAGGCAAATTCGTTTGGAATTTTGCCGATAAAACGTTAATGACAAACCTTAAGCTCTCCAATTCAGACAAAACTCACAACCTCGATTTCTACAACAAGCGCAAACAAGAAATACTATGTTTGCTTCTATGAATCTTCACACTTAACCTTTCCCAACCGCATTTCCCCATGTTCTGCTCTAAAATTTTTTCTGGCAACTGGGTTCTTTGTGATTTCAGGTGCTTTTAAAAAAAAAAAACTTTTAGTGTTTGTGATTTCTTTGTTTGGTTGACAGGAATATATGGTACAGCAAAAGTATTATAGGCTAATTGAAAATTACTGTTAATGCTGTTTATGTTGATTGTGGATTGAGATAGATTGACTCTTTGAATTTGTGGGATTTCCAGGATATTTTTGGATACTTGTTGATCAGAAAATTACAAGTATGGGTGAGATTGATACCAAACCTATTGATCCAGTGCAAGTTGGAATCTCCTTGTTTGACGAAAAGGGTGATCCGAGGAAACATAACTCTACCAGCAGCGATGTAAGAATTTTTTTTCCCTGGTATATGGTAATACTTTGATCTAATTCTCACTTGAGCCCCTAGAATAAACCAAAGTTATTTTTTAAATGATATTTAGATGTTAGACAAATTGATGTAAATGGAACTTTATTTAAGTTAAATACAATCTGATCTGCTATAGGAAATTTTGACTGTTTTATTGTTGTAATTATTTTTATTTTCGTTAGTCGGAGAATGAGAAAGAGAAGGATGTTCAAGGCCTGATGAAGGATTTAGCAAGCTACAAGCTGCAACTGGAAGCTAAAGACTCTACCTACAAACAAGCCCTTCTCAAGCTAGAACACTATCAGAAGATAGCTGATGAATTTTCCACCCTGCTTAAGCAATCAGAAGTTGAAAGAGAGAAATATATAGAAGAATATGCGGAAGCTAGAATCCAGATAGATGAACTAGAATCAAGGACTAAGGAGATGGCTGATCAGCTTTTGGAAACTGCTAAGATCCGTGAACAACTTTTACATGTTTTGAATGAATTGAAGGCTGCACAAGTGGAGCTACTTAACATGGAAACGACACTCGTTGCTGCCAGAGAGTTAGAGCTCAAGGCAACGACACAAGCTGAACTGATGGAAAGCGCTGCCAACATGGAGAAAGATAAAGCAGAAGAGCTTTTAAGGCATGTGTCTGAGCTGAAGGAAGCTAATCTTATGTCAAAGCTG
The DNA here is from genome assembly GCA_946807835.1 of Ailanthus altissimus. Classification (NCBI taxonomy): domain Eukaryota; kingdom Viridiplantae; phylum Streptophyta; class Magnoliopsida; order Sapindales; family Simaroubaceae; genus Ailanthus; species Ailanthus altissimus. The sequence goes on along the minus strand of OX327696.1, from coordinate 21,064,535 downwards.
GCTGCTGTTGAAGCTGAGCAAGAGAAGTGCAAAATTTTGTCTGAGAAAGATGCTGAGATAGACCTGGCTAAACTGAAAGCAACTCAAACACAAGTGGAGCTTGAAGATGTGAAAATGCAAGTTGAAATGATGCAAGAATTGGAGATTCAGCTCCTGGAGAAGTCCATATTAAGTGATTTGCTAGAGTTTGAACTTAAGCAGTCAAGAGAGCTGCTTAGTTTATCGCATAAGGCTGCTTCTGATGCCATAAATGATTTGAAAGGGCAAAAAGAATATATGGAAGTGAAGGAGAGGGAAAAATTTGATCAAGCAATTCACATTGAAGCTTTAGAGATGGAACTGGGTATATTAAAATCAGAACTAAAAAATGCAAGTGAAGAGATGGGCAGTTTGAAATCTAATGCTGAAAGGCTTACTGGTGAGTTACATAAGGCAAAAACTGAGATGGATGAGATTAAACAAAGAGAAAATGAAGCACAGGTTGAGATAGCTATGTTAAAGTCTGAGATTCATAAAGGGAGGTCAAAAATTGCAGCAGCAGAGGCAGCTGAAGCAAGAGCCAAGAGCATTAAATCAGGGCTATATCTTGCAGTTCAACAGCTAGCAGTGGAAGCAGAAAACGCGAAGAAGGAGAATCACAAGTTAAAACAAGGATCAGATAAGTTAGTTGAAGAATCTGAATCTGTCTTGATCAACACTGAAGTTGAGAACACTTACCTAGATGTAGAAATTCCGCAAGCTGATAAGTCAAAAACAGGATCTGAAGAAACAAAAGATAAGAATGATGAACATATAGCTATTTCTGTTGAGGAATATGAGTTGTTGATTAAGAAAACTGCCAAGGCAGATCAAATTCCTGTGTCACGAGTGGAAGATCCTTATAATCAGCATGAAAATAAGTATCAACTGGAAAAATTAAAGAAAGAGTTGGAAGTCGCAATGGCGAAAATTGGGGAGTTGAGGAATCGAGCAGAACAGGCTGTAACCAGAGCTGAAGCAGCTGAGAAAGGAAAAGCAATACTTGAAGATCGAATAAAGAGATGGCAAGAGCAGAAGCAGAGGAGAAAGGCTGCTTTAGCTGCACTCAAGGAGGCAACTGTGACTGCTGAAACTAGACAACATAATTTTCCCACGTACGAAAAGTTACCTCAAAATTATCAGCCACTTGGAAAGGTTCTCAATTTAAAATTTTAGGCTGGGGACATCCTGTCATTTTCGTTGTTAAACATATAATCAATAAAGAAATCAATCTCTACTATATTTAACATTACATTTTATAATTTAAAGTAATATATTAAGTTTAATTTTTTTATTATCTTTTGTTTTTTTATTTATATCAACTTAAAGTTTATATAAAGACTTACCATGTAATAATTGTAATACATAGAATTACAACAACAATAAAGTTTTTAAAAAATTTTAATTTTTTTTAATTATTTTTGTTGTCTTGTTCTTTTCTTTTTGTCTTTTCACACATAGTATAAGAGTTAATTACGATTCTTTCTTAGGGTTTTTATTTTCAGTTTCTGATGATTTATTAATTTGTAAGAATTTTGCCAGTTAAGTTTTCGAGTCACTGTTCATTCGCTACTATTACTATTTACTTGCCGGTTGTTTCGGTGAGTCACTATTCACCACCCTTCCTTGAAGACTCAGCACATTCTGACGGTCACAACTTTACAGGAAACACTTAAATCAGGGGTCTGAATTAACTACACGCATCAGATTTCTCTCCCTCCCCAACAAACCTCCATTTTCTTTTGTCACCATTTTCTCCAATGAGTGAGTAGTCATCGCCCACACCACGACATTCAGATGGTGTCAGCTATGTTATATAGAGAACATTCATCCAATCGGAGATCCCACGCACTACTACACGTCATTTGAAGTTGTTGCCGCCATTTTCTTTAATTTTCGATCTCGACCATTGTTCAGCAAGTGAGTTAACACCCCTACCTTTGTTTGAATCCTCATGGTCTGATCTATCAATTTATGATATTGGTTTTCTCATTTGACACCTATGTTTTTGTAGGGACCTTTTTACAAATCTTTTAAAGTTATATGGACAGTTTGCAGTTTACTTAAGTTTTAGGTCATTTTGTGATTTCTTATTTTTATAGGATTTTTCTTTAATTTTTTTCAATTTTTAAATAAATTGGTGGGTGAATCTCTCACACACTTGCACTAGCAGCGGTTGATTTTTCTTTATCAATGCATTTGCACTCGCAGTGGTTAACAACGCACTTGCACTCGCAACGGTTAATTTTCTATTTCTATGTCAATGCATTTGCACTTGTAGTGGTTGATAATGTATTCTCACTTGCAACGGTTGTTTTTAAATTTCACTTAATGCGTTTGCATTCGTAAGTGGTTGACTCTTTCAACATTCACCATTAATTTCCTTTTCAAACTTAAGATTGTACAATCTTAAGTTTTAGGAAGGATGTTAAAGATATAGGGAATCAAGAAATCAATCCCTATTATATTTAACATTACATTTTATAATTTGAATTAATGTGTTAATTTGATTTCCTTATTTTCTTTTGTTTCTTTATTTACGTCAACCTAAAGTCTATATAAAGGCTTACCATGTAACAATTGTAATACATAGAATTACAGCAACAATGTAGTCATTAAATTTTTTTAGTTTTTCTTTATTATTTTTGCTATCTTTTTCTTTTCTTTTTGTCTTTTCTCATATTTGTGTTATTAAATCCATGAACTTTAGGGTTGAAGCTTGCATGTTTAACTTGGTCCACCTAGTTGTTTAAAGTCTTTAAAAGTTCCAGACAAGTCAGCCCAACCCATGCTCTATTTCTTTCTTGTCAGTTAGTAGTCCTTATAATCAAGATTCTCTTTTTATTTGAGCTTTGTAAATATTAATAATTAGGATTGGATAAAATTCTTAGAACTAAACGAATCCGATGGAATTGACCGGTCTCTTTTCTATTTGGTTTGATTTTGGAGCAAATTTTGGTACCAATCTAGTCCAATATAAGGGAACTTGATCGTTTCCTTTAGTTCCACGACGGTCACGAACCAACCTTCAATCTAAGTTGGAACTGTATTTCAAATTTCATAATAAAAAGAATAAAGGAAAAAAATATCTTTAAATGCACCATTTGTTGCCCTTCACACATGTGAATTGAACCCTAGTTAGCTCTCACAGATGCTTACGATTTCATGCCTCATCTCATATTATAACTCTCTCATTTGCTTTGGTTATACCCTATGTCACGTCTTACATCGAATAGAAATTGAGTGGATCCTGGGTATATAAGGGTGGGTATGCAGCATTACCTAGCAGACTAGTCTTTTAGGTACATGGCAAGCGTCTAACCCGTGACAAGTGGTATTAGAGCAGACCCGAATTCTCATTCGTAGTGGGCTCTCAAAATTGCTCCAATGGAGATTGCAACTTGGGATGTGATTCCCCCGTGCCACCAGGGGGATAGGCAATACGGGCCAAGTGGGCCCTAAAACTCCTGTGTCTTGAGCCCTAATAGATATTGCCACATGGGTAATGGGTCCTCTAGCCTCAGAGGGATGGGCAATACGGGCTAGGTTAGTCATTGAGTTTTGGCCACACTGTGACGAAGGCGTCATGTGATTGGGTAGGGAAGAATGTCACGTCCCACATCAAATAGAAATTGGGTGGATCTCAAGTATATAAGGGTGGGTATGCAACATTACCTAATAGGCTAGTCTTTTAGGACAATGGCAAACACCCGGCCCGTGACACCTAGCTAGCCTAAATTAGTTAAATGTTGCGATTTCTAGTCATTGCCATCTTGTGGTTGAGTCGTGTCATGTCTGTATGTTAGTTGTCAACTACTGTTATTCACCAACTTACTTCTGGCTATCTTCGATTCACGCTACGCTAGTCGACAACTATTGCCTGCAACGTTCTAAGTCTTCGACCGTTACCATTGTCAACCACTATGAAATGAAGGTACAAAATTTGATTACTATATTTTTAAGTTTTTGTTGAACATGACTTTTATGCTATCTTGAGTTAACGAGTTAAATTTATTTCTTCTAAGAAACAATGACTAGGCCTTTACAAAAAAAGGTTAAAACAACCCATTATTAGCACGTATGGGCTTGTTGTGTAGTTAGGTTTATAATCAAGAATAATTAACCAATCAAATAATCAACATAAAAACATGATTATAATGGTTCAACTTAATATGAGCCTATAACCACTTCATCGAGCTTGATAAGCTCACTTGTATAACTCTATTGAATAATATTTTACAGTATTGATTATAATAAGGTCGGGCCTTTACAAAAATTTCATAAAATTTGAAGTATGGATCCTTGAAGCCAGAGAGGTTATAATGGAGATAAAGCCAGCTATGAAACCTAATGAGGTTGTAGTGGACCTTGCATGGCCATGATTTTTCTTAAAGGACATTGGTTTTTCTCAAAGGCTTTAATCTTCTTCATCCCATCCCATTTCAATAACTAAAATGAAAAAAAGAGGAATTGTTAATGCATCTAGGAATAAATGATTAATTTCTATTAATAAGCTTGAAAAACACCAGAACCATAGAGTACTTAATACCGATGCCACGAAAAGATATGTTTTTACATGATTTAGTTATCTCATTTGACTACTTTGAACTTTGAATTTTTTTTTGAAGTAGTTGAAAAGATTCAAAATGCGCAGAAAACCCATTTCTTCGTTATTTAGCTTCTTTTTTTTATAAGCCTTATTATGCTTAGTAGTTGAATCTTTGTTAAATTAGAACGAGCTTTTACTTTCCCGATTAGGACACATTCTGAGATTATCAGATTAGGATTTATATTGAGAATCTAGGTATTCCATAATATTTTGGGACAAGAGCAAGGTTCTTAGACTGTCTTAAGTTCTCGGTCCTTAATAAATAGTGAATGAGCACTTTGGTCACTTAGGGGGAAGGGGCGGTCGACCTCTTGGAGGCCTTAAAGTTTAGAATCAGTGAAGCTAGTTGTCAAGGACTCTCATTAATGTCAAGGACCTTTTGGGGCCAAGAACCAGGAGTAGATCTTGAGGTCGTTCTCTTATACAATATCAGAGCTTTTTATTGGCGGTGGGCTAGAACATGAAATGTTTGCATAATGGGCCTTGATATGCCTCATTGTGGGCTTCAAGAAAGGTGTTCTCAAGAAGATTGAGCTAGGGGCCTGTGGGTCACTGAGTTATTTGGGGGAATAGGCTTGGCTAAAATCTTCGGAGAGATAAAGGTCTCTTAGTTTTTAATATTAACTTGTTGATACTAAAAACTTTATCATACTTCTTGGTTTGATAACTTGATAAAATTCTCGAGGTCAAGTGTTGAGTCTTTAGTTAGAGCATTGTTCATTAACTACATGCTCTTTATGAAGGGTTATGAGACATCGTGACGTTCTTGTCTTATTATTGTGGTGATAAAGACTGGTGTTTTAATTTGGTGCCAATAGTGCATTTAATGTTGGGTGATCCTTTGAGAGACATTTACTGGCAAGTTGCCAAGTGAATGGTTGCATCATTTTAAATTTCTAATGAGGTGGTCACATCTTAGATCAATAATACTGATAAAATGATTGAGAGGTACTTTTGAAGGGGCGTGTGAGTTAAAGAGACGTTTCAATTGTGAGATCATCTCAACCTTTAGATCTTAAATCAATGGTAGTGATTTCTATAAAGACTTTATATATGTAAGAGCAATCTCTTTATTTCTTCACTTTTAGTTCATTTGGAAAATTTGAGAGAGAGAAGCTGTGACAATTCAAAAAGAGAGAAACTTTGCATTTTATTAGTTTTTTATCTTCAAAGATCTTTACACAAGTGTTTTCCTTTTATTGATGTTCTTTATTTTGAGTGTCTTTTCTTTATCGCTCTTCTTTTGCTTTCCATATTTTTTTTCTAGGTGTTTATTCTTTAAAAGTTTGAATGTTCATTTTGAGTGCTTATTTTAGTATATTATTGATAGATTGCATGTCTTGCTTTATCAAAGTATTAGAACCTTGTCTTCAGCTAATGAATCCCAAAAAATCTGGTTGTGTCCAACAATTTCAATAGGGGCTCAGCCTAAAAAGTTGAAAGTGAGAGTTCTTGGAAGGTAAGATGACTCAAGCTAACCATTATGGGGTCTACCTACTGAGGGGTGATAGGGTGTAATTATATAGTATATGTAGTACTCCAACTTGGGCATTTTTATCTACATTATACATATTTGGCTATTTATTCATTTTTTTATCTTAAATAGGTGCACGGGAGAAAATGTGATGAATATGAACAAACGGGAGGTGAATCAGACGAGAAATGAGTAAGATGCACTCAAAATATGTAACTGTAAAAAACTAAGCCTGGGCGCTGCAGTGCTCGTTGCTAGCCCTACAGTGCCCAATCGAGAAAAACAAGAATTGCTTCCTCAAGTCTCAGTGTCGCGGCTCACGCGATAAGAAGTTAAAAGCCTATTTCAGTCCTAATTTAAGAGGAATTCAAAGGCCCTCATCCCTAGGGTTTCAAGGCATTATAAAAAGCATAATATTCAGAGCAAAGGGGGAGAGAATTTAGGAGGCAAACATAGAAAAAAATATTCATAAGCAAATCAAGAGATCAAGGCAAATTATTGAAGATTGAAGAACAAGTTCTTATGCATTTGATTCAAGAAGAAAGAAGAGCAACTCAGGTCGTCACTTATGTTATTCTTTGTCTTTTTTTTACTAGATGAACTTGTTTATGATGTTTTTTTTTAATTCTTTCCTTGATACTCTTGTGTTAATAATGAGGTAAGCTCTTTTAATATAGGGTTAGACGTTTTGAACCTAGTATGTAATTGAATTTTATAAACCCTTAGTTATAAACTTAATACAACACAATTGATTCATTTTATCTTGATCTTAATGCTTTCATTATACCTGTTCACAATTTTGAATGTTTAAAGAACTATGATGAACTTGACGAAGGGATTCGTATGTTTCGCCTAGGATAATTTGATGCATGATCATAGGATAACAATTATGAGTTTCATCTATAATAGACATATACCTAAATAGCATGTATGGTTTGATTTTGACATATTTGAATGAATTACATCTTATTTGGATTGACATAGACATCTAGGTAATTGTTAGGGTGTGGTATAATCATTCGACCATTAATAGAAGTTTATGATGAAATTAGTGTCTAGTTAATCAATTGATATTAAGGGAGTAACTTTGTGGTTAACGAATTTAATAAAATATTAGGGGATACATTGAAACCCTAAATTACTTCTCAATTAGTGAATTCAATCTTTCATTACCTTCGATATTTAATTAGGTTTAATTTGATAACAATAGTTTAATTGATTAAAATCCATCTTTAGAATTTTTCGGATAAAGGTGAAGTTAAGGGTGGGCAAAAAAACCGGTAACCGAAAAATCAAATTGAACCGACCAGTTCGGTTTGGTCCGATTTTTTTTGTAACAAAAAATCGGTTCAGTTTTTTTTTAGGAAAACTGACTGGTCTGGTTCGGTTTTTCCCAAAAAAATTACCAAACTGAAAAATCTATTTTGTTTTGTAATTATTTAATAAAAAATTAAATTTATCTCAAATTAAATAAATTATAATTATGTTAATATGAAATAGACCCAAAACTTAGGTAAAAAAATAATTTACTAAATTATTTAGATAAATAAATTAAAAAAAGACTACAATTTAAAATAAAAATAAAAAAAACTCAAAAAATAGCACAAAATTTTAAAGACTTATATAATATATAAGAACAAATTTAGTAATTTATGTAATGTATAATTTAGATTATATAATATATAACGTGTAATATATATTAATTTAGTTAATTTAATTTTTTAAGACTTATATAATAAATAAGAATAAATTTATTGGCTTATGTAACATGTAATAATGTTTTTTGATTATATAATATATAACATGTAATGTAACGTGTAATATATAATAATTTAGTCAATTTAATTTTTAAAGACTTATATAATAAATTTTTTTTTTAGTAATTTATGTAATGTGTAATGAATATTTTTATTATATAATATATAACGTGTAATATATATTAATTTAGTCAATTTAATTTTTTAAATACTTATATAATTTATAAGAACAAATTTAGTGACTTGTAAGGTGTAATGAAAAAATAATAAATGATTTAAAATAAGTTACTAAATTATTTGGACAAATGAATTAAAAAATTCATAATTTAAAATTTAAAATTAAAAAAATAACCAAAAATTTGAAAAAGTCAAACCGAATCGGTTGAAAAATCGGTTTTGGTTTTAATTATTAAAAAAACCAAACCGAACGGATTTGGTTTTAATTATTAAAAAAACCAAACCGAACGGATTTGGTTTAAAAAAAAATCGAACCGAATTGGATCGTGCCCACCCTTAGGTGAAATAAAGTAATTTTAGTAATTGATTAAAAGAAATAGATACAATAGTCTATGTAGAAACGATACTATGGACTTAACTCCTATATTACTTGATATGATAACGTGCGCTTGCGCTAGGCTATTTTAGTGCACATCAAATTTTTGGCGCCGTTGCGAGGGACTAGTTTTATTTATTCTTAGATCGATACTAATAACTTACTATCTTACTTTTAATTCAGATTTTATTTTTCTGTTTTAGATACTTTCTTTATTTTTAATTTTGACAATTCATGCGAAGAACCAAGAGCAAAGATTTAATTCTTTTTTGATCTTGAGATTGAAAGAACATTCTGAAGACTTCAACATGAATAACATTAAAATAAAAATATAGCCAAGAATCACAACAATATCAATAATCCCGTGTTTGAGCCTATGATATCGCAAAGATCTTTAAGGGATTATGTTGTTCCTACAGCGTAAGGTATTCAGTCTAGTATTCGGTGCTTGACTATTAATGCGAACAACTTTGAGATCAAGCCTAGTACTATTTAGATACTTAAAGAGTCTGTGTAGTTTAATAGGGCTCCCAATGACGATCCCAACATGCATATTGTGAATTTTCTAGAGATTTACAATACATTCAAGTTTAGTGGAGTCTTACATGACACTATCAGGTTGCGACTATTTCTTTTCTCATTGACGGACAAGGCCAAGAGTTGGTTGATGTCATTGCCGTCAGGATTTATATCGACGTGGGATGACCTAGCACATAAGTTTTTAGCAAAGTTTTTGACACCAGCAAGGATAACAAAGATGAGGAATGATATCATCTCATTTGTGCAGATTGATGGAGAGTCATTATATGAGGTATGTGAGCATTTTAAGGACATGTTGAGGGAGTGTCCTCACCATGGACTTCCTAAATTGTTATTAGTCCAGACGTTCTACAATGAGTTAGTAGGTCATTAAAGGACAATTGTCAATGCCACTGCTGGAGGGGCTTTGATGAAAAAGTTCACTGATGAAGAATATGAATTATTGGACGAGATGGCATCAAATAGCTATCAATGGCCTGCTGAGAGAATCACACCGAAGAAGGTTTCTGGAGTTCATGATATTGATGCATTCAATGTATTAGTCGTACATATCAATATATTGACTAAGAGATTCGATGCCATAAATGCCATCAATACTCAAAATGTGACTTGTGACTTCTATGGTGACAATCACATGAATAGGCAATGCATGAAGTTGGTAAGCTATGTGAGGAACTATAATAAGACAACAAAATAATCCACATTCGAACTATTATAATCTGGGGTGGATGAATCATCCTAATTTTTCTTGGGGTAACAACAACCAATGGCAGCAACCTAAACCTAACCCACTCGGATTTCATCCCCCACAAAAGAAGAAACTGGCCTTGGAATAGATGATTATGCAATATATGAAGTATAACGATGCTATATTGCATAACCATTTTGCATCCTTGAAGACTCTAGAAACTCAAATGGGGCAACTTGCTGCAGCCCTTAATAACCGACCTTAAGAGACTTTACCAAGCAACACTAAGGTAAATCTAAGAGGGGATAAAGAACGGTACAAAGCCATCTCTTTAAAAAATGGTAAAGAATTGTAGTCTAACAGTGCAGAAAAGGAGAAAAATGCAGTCGGAGATGTAGAAAATAATGCAAAATAACAGAAAAATGCAAAAAAAAGACTACATAACATAAAGAACATAAAGTGCAGTAGTGCAGAAATGTAGAAAAATGTAAATACAGTAGTACAAACAAATAAAACTTAGTAGAAACATACAGTTTAGCCTCTCTATCCACCTCCACTATTCCCTCAGAGGCGACAAAAATAGAAGTTAGATGAGCAGGTTTTGAAATTCTTAGATGTCTTCAAGAAACTTCACATTAACATATCGTTTGCGGATTCCCGTGAACAAATACCAAGTTATGTGAAGTTCATAAAGGATATGTTATCCAAAAAGAAGAGACTAGCAGATTATGAAACTATAGCACTCACTGAAGAATGTAGCATAATTTTACAAAAGAAATTGCCACCAAAATTGAAATATCCAGGCAGTTTCACTATTTCAAATGGGATGACCTAGCACATAAGTTTTTAGCAAAGTTTTTGACACCAGCAAGGATAACAAAGATGAGGAATGATATCATCTCATTTGTGCAGATTGATGGAGAGTCATTATATGAGGTATGTGAGCATTTTAAGGACATGTTGAGGGAGTGTCCTCACCATGGACTTCCTAAATTGTTATTAGTCCAGACGTTCTACAATGAGTTAGTAGGTCATTAAAGGACAATTGTCAATGCCACTGCTGGAGGGGCTTTGATGAAAAAGTTCACTGATGAAGAATATGAATTATTGGACGAGATGGCATCAAATAGCTATCAATGGCCTGCTGAGAGAATCACACCGAAGAAGGTTTCTGGAGTTTATGATATTGATGCATTCAATGTATTAGTCGTACATATCAATATATTGACTAAGAGATTCGATGCCATAAATGCCATCAATACTCAAAATGTGACTTGTGACTTCTATGGTGACAATCACATGAATAGGCAATGCATGAAGTTGGTAAGCTATGTGAGGAACTATAATAAGACAACAAAATAATCCACATTCGAACTATTATAATCTGGGGTGGATGAATCATCCTAATTTTTCTTGGGGTAACAACAACCAATGGCAGCAACCTAAACCTAACCCACTCGGATTTCATCCCCCACAAAAGAAGAAACTGGCCTTGGAATAGATGATTATGCAATATATGAAGTCTAACGATGCTATATTGCATAACCATTTTGCATCCTTGAAGACTCTAGAAACTCAAATGGGGCAACTTGCTGCAGCCCTTAATAACCGACCTTAAGAGACTTTACCAAGCAACACTAAGGTAAATCTAAGAGGGGATAAAGAACGGTACAAAGCCATCTCTTTAAAAAATGGTAAAGAATTGTAGTCTAACAGTGTAGAAAAGGAGAAAAATGCAGTCGGAGATGTAGAAAATAATGCAAAATAACAGAAAAATGCAAAAAAAAGACTACATAACATAAAGAACATAAAGTGCAGTAGTGCAGAAATGTAGAAAAATGTAAATACAGTAGTACAAACAAATAAAACTTAGTAGAAACATACAGTTTAGCCTCTCTATCCACCTCCACTATTCCCTCAGAGGCGACAAAAATAGAAGTTAGATGAGCAGGTTTTGAAATTCTTAGATGTCTTCAAGAAACTTCACATTAACATATCGTTTGCGGATTCCCGTGAACAAATACCAAGTTATGTGAAGTTCATAAAGGATATGTTATCCAAAAAGAAGAGACTAGCAGATTATGAAACTATAGCACTCACTGAAGAATGTAGCATAATTTTACAAAAGAAATTGCCACCAAAATTGAAATATCCAGGCAGTTTCACTATTTCATGCATTATCGGGGAGAAATTCTTTAGAAGAGCCTTAAGTGATTTAGGTGCCAACATCAACTTAATACCATTATTCATCTACAAGATAAAGAAGAAATTCTTTATAGTGCTAGATATAAAGGAGGATCGTAAAGTACCCATTATACTAAGAAGGCCATTCATAGCTACAGGAAGAACCTTTATTGATGTTCAAAAGGGAAATTAACAATGAGGGTGCAGGACGTGAAAGTAACATTCAATGTTTCAAAACCATTAAAGAGCCAAGTGAGGAAGAGGAATGTATGAGCATAAATGTTATTGATAAAGAAGTGTAAGAGGTCTTTAACAGGAATAATATTCAAGATTCTTTAGAAGATGCTATGGTAAATAGAGATGAGTTAAAAAGAAGTGAAGCTCAAGAGTACTTATAAGTTTTAAGCCTATATTTAAGATATGACAGATTCAAGAGGAGAGTTGAACCTCTAGACTGACCGGAGGGCTTGCAAGCTCACACAAAGCATTCCATTGAGGAACCTTCTAATTTAGAATTAAAACCCTATTGAGTCACTTAAGGTATGTTTTCCTTGGAGAGTCTTCTACTTTGTCAGTTATAACTTTTGCACAACTTGATGAGTCACAAGAAGAAATTTTTTTGAGGGTGTTGAGAGATCATAAAAAAGCAATATGATGGATAATTGTTGACATTAAGGGAATCAGTCCCTCATTTTGCATGCATAAAATTCTATTAAAGGAAGGGCATAAGGCCACAATAGAGCATCAAAGACGGTTGAATCCAGTAATGAAATATATAATGAAGAAGAAGATTATTAAATGGTTAGATGTAGGGATTGTTTATTCAATTTTTGATAACTCATGGGTAAGTTCGGTGTAATGTATACCAAAGAATGGAGGAATCACTGTGGTGGTAAATGAGAACAATGATTCTCTACAAGGACTGTCACTGGTTGAAGGATATGCATGGACTACCAAAAGCTAAATAAAGCCACTCGTAAAGACCATTTTTTTTAACCCTTCATCGACCAAATGTTGGAAAGATTAGTCGGACATGAGTATCATTGTTTCTTGGATGGATGCTTTGGTTGTAATTAGAACGCAATTGCTTCAAAGGATCAAGAAAACACCATGTTCATGTGCTCATAAGCTACATTTCCATTTTGGAGGATGCCATTCGGCCTATGCAATGCATCAGCTACTTTTTAGCATTATATGATGGCTATATTTTTAGATTTTATAAAGCACTTCATGGAGATATTTATGAACGAATTTTTTGTTTTTTGAGATTCATATGATCTATGCCTTGGTAATCTATCATTTGTGCACAAGAGATGTGAAGACACCAATTTAGTTTATAACTGAAAAAAATGTCATTTTATGGTTAAAGAAGGCATGGTCTTAGGCCATAAAATTTTTGCCTATGGTATTGAAGTTGATAGGGCGAAGATAGAAACTATTGAGATGTTTCCACTATTATTAATGTGAAAGAAGTGCAGAGTTTTCTTGGATATGCCGAGTTTTATAGAAGATTTACAACTACTCCTATTATTATAGCATTGGATTGGAACTTACCTTTTGAGGTAATGTGTGATACGAGTAAGTAGTAGGGGATATTGTACTAGGAAAATGCCGAGAGAAATTTTTTTATACTATATATTATGCAAGTAAGACTCTTAATGACGCATAGTTCAACTACACTACCACAGAAAATAAGCTTCTTATGGTAGTTTTTTCCTTTGAAAAGTTTCGTGCTTACCTCATTGAATTTAATGTCACAGTCTTTATAGATGATTTAGCGATCAAATACCTCATCAATAAGAAAGATGCAAAGCTGAAGCTTATTCGATAGATTTTACTGCTGCAAGATTTTGATCTTGAGATCAAAGATAGAAAATGAGTTGAAAATCAAGTTGCTGATCATCTCTTTCGTTTGGAATTACTAAATCAACACCAAGAGAAGATCCATATCAATGAGACCTTTTTGGATGAACAACCCCTTACAACAAAACATCATAAAATTCTATAGTATGCTGATATTGTCAATTATTTAGTTTCTAGACTAATACTTTTTGATTTGACTTTTCAGCAAAAGAAAAAGTTCCTCAACGACACAAGATTCTACTTTTGGGATGAACCATTCTTATTCAGATCATATGCTGACCAAATCCTTCGAAAATGTGTTTTAAAAGAAGAGATAAATGATGTTCTACACCATTGTCATGCATCTAGTTATAACGAACATTTTACGGGCCATAGAATAGCAGCTAAAGTACTTTAATTTAGTTTCTATTGGCATACATTATTTAAATATGCATATTCCTTTCTTACAAGTTGTGATCGATGTTAAAGGATGGGGAACATCTCTAAAAGACATGAAATCCCATAGCAAAACATCTTAGAAGTAGAGATATTTTATGTATGAGGTATAGATTTCATGGGACTATTTCTACCATCTCACTGCAATAAGTATATCCTTGTAGTGGTGGATTATGTTTAAAAATGGGTATAGGTAGTAGTGTTACCAACAAATGAGGTTAGAGTTATGATTAAGTTCCTTCAAAAGAATATTTTCACAAGATATAGAACCCCAAAAGCAATTATAAGTAATGAGGGCTCGCATTTCTGCAATAAGTATTTCTTAGCCGTCTTTCTAAAATACGAGGTCAATCATAAAATAGCCACTGCATATAATCCATAAATAAGCGGACAAGTAGAAGTATCTAATCGAGAAATTAAACGTATCTTAAAGAAGACGGTTAAGCCAAACTGTAAAGATTGAGCACTACACTTGGATGATGTTTTATGGACATATCGTACTACTTAAAAAACTCCAATTGATTTGTCTCTATTTCATTTTATCTTTGAAAAAGCTTGTCACCTACCTTTGAAGTTATAACACAAAGCATATTAGGCCATTAAAGCCCTTAATTTTTATCTCCAAGCCATAGGTGAAAAATAGTTACTTCAGCTTAACGCCATAAACTAGTTTCATTTACAAGCATATGAGAATGCTAAGCTTTACAAAAAAAGAATGAAACGATAGCATGATAAGAAGATACTTTAGTGATCAATTGAAAAAAGACAACAAGTGTTGCTATACAATTCACCCCTGGAGTTATTCCTGAGAAACTTAAGTCTTAATGGTATAGGCCATTCCAAATCATCACGATATACCCACATGTAGTTATTGAGATTAAAGATCCAAACACACAAGCTATATTTATAGTGAATGGACAGTGCCTCAAGCATTATCATAGAGGATATATAGATCAATAGAAATACAACGCCAGTCTGATTGAACACAAGTAACCGCGAGATCATTATGTCTAGCCAATGACATTAAATCAGGCGCGTATTGGAAGGTAACCCAAGCTTAGTATCCTTTAATTTTAATTTTTAACATTTAATTTTTCTCTTATTTTAATAATTTTTCATCATGCATTTTTAGGATTACAATTTTAAGTTTAAAAGAGACTCAACGCTTCGGCGCTGGCTTCCTAGCTCCACGATGCTATAAAACAAAACATTGCCCTATATAACACAAGAACCTTGCCTAGGCATTGGCATCATGACACTGGTTTTTTAGCACCATTGCACTCCCAACCTGAGAATACAACGCCGCGGCACTAGGAGTTGAGACCTAGGCAAGTTTAACACTTGCCCAGGCTTTGGCGCCATATCGCCGGCATGACACCAACATGAGAAAAGGATTTAAACACCCTTTTTCCCCAAATTTCTCTCACAAACACTACTCTTTTCTCACAATCCCGTAACCCTAAAAAGAACCCTAAATCCTTAAAACACCAAATTCACCCTAAAATCCCTAAATTTGAACCTCACCCACTTTTAAAATTAACCGAATTTCATACTCACAACATAATCAAACCACAAAATGCACACTCCTTCACTCATCAAGTTTGAATTACTCTAGAGAAAATATCCCACCACCCATGTTCGAATTTGCATATAAGGTACACATTCCTTCAATTTCTTAGGGTATTTAGGTACTGCATCCATATTTCTCATTAATTTGATCATTTTATTTCATATCATACACATTTTTGTGATGGTTCTGTGCATATTTGAATATTGGCTTTAAAATACATGGATACCTATTCATATTATCAATTCTTAACTCTTAGAATAACAATTATCATTATATTTAGTTAAGAGTTATTTATTGACCCTCGAGTCACTTATTAGTTGGATGGATTGATGATGTAACTTTTTTGTTTGGATTTATTGATAAGAGTGTGCCTAAAGTATGGTTAGTAAAGTGTTGTGAAAATTATTATTACTATGAGGTGTTGGAATGAATATTAGGTGATTGATATTGGTATTTTTTTATGGGGAATATTTGTTAAAGGTTAAAATATTGCAATGGTTAAATTATGTGGTGTTGAATGGTGTTCTATACATATATTGTAATTCAACATTAGTTTTGATAAGAGTGTGCCTAAAGTGTGGTTAGTGAAGTGTTGTGAAAATGGTTATTGCCATGAGGCGTTGGAATGAATATTAGGTGATTAATATTGGTATTTTTTTATAGGGAACATTCGTTAAAGGTTAAAACATTGCAATGGTTAAATTATGTAGTGTTGAATGGTGTTCTTTACATATATTGCAATTCAACATTAATTTTACCAAATTCTTGTTGCCAATTAGTTTACATTCCTATTACATGACATTTGGTGATTGAAAACTTAATAAGGAGTATGTGGTTGTGGTTCACACAATTAGGAGTGTTTATTTTTCTATCTTAGGTACAATTATGCCCTCATGCAAATTCAAGAAGTCCACTGCTTCTTCATTCGCTATATATAACACAAACTGGTTTGTTTCTAAAACGGCTATTGATAGTCACAATCAATTTATCATCAAGAGAAAAGTCATATCAGAGAGGGGTTTTCGGCTGCAGGCTATTGATTACCCATTAATACAACAAAAAATTGTAGACAAAAGATGGAAAAGATTATGCATATAGCCAAGGCAACAATTATACTAGTAGTTCATGAATTTTACGTTAATGCCCAAGAGCATTAGAATTTCCAAGTATTTGTGAAAGGGCGTTAAGTAGAATTCACCAGTATGACTATCAATGCATTTTTCAACACTCAACCCATCAACAATAACTATGAACAGCTCTTGAGAGAGCCAGAATACGTTGAAATAATTAATTTTCTCGCTTTGGGTGTAATATACCAGAGACATTCCTAAAGAGTTTCCGACCAGATATATGCACCATGAGTCCAAAGCATAACATTATTTTATAACTTCTTACCTTATGCCGGTACATCACCTCAGCTTTATCACAATATTCTGAGCTATCCTCCTATATGCTATTTTAATTGACCATTCGATTGACATTAGAAAAGTGATCAAGGACAGTATATTACGTGCCATCCAGAATATAAAATGAGTCTCTATTGCTCATCCTTGATCATTATACTATGTGCCCATGCTGGAGTTAATTGGGCACCTTCTGAGGAGCTTTTTGATCCAACGTATATCCTGGACTATGGAGTGATTACATATATTACTAATGGACAAGGATAACAAGACCTACAACCTACACAACCATTACGCAACAGTTACCTCCAGCACCTACCCCACTGATAAGACGTAATTGTATAAACTATTTTATCTTCCTAACTTGATATTTGTTTAATTTATCTCAATAATTTGGCTATTTATGCATATTAATGTTGATTTATAAGTTTAAGCATTATCGGAGCAAAAATACCAGAAAACGGACGCAAATGGGAGCATTAGAGATAAAAATACAAATGGAGGTACTGTTTGCTACAGTACCATTGTTGCTACAGTGCCACTGTTTGCTACAGTGCAGAGCGCGGCATTGGGATTCAATGCCATGGCGCTCGCCACGGCATTGAATCTCAATGCCGTAGCACTGGGACCTGGACAATAAAAGTTGACAGGATGCTGAAAATCAGGAAATCCAAAAGCAACCCTAAGTGCGCCCTAATTCCGTGCTCTTACCTATATATTTGCACAAAACTTACATTTTGAGAGGAGACTCCAGCTGGGACAGCAGCTGGAAACACAAAGAAACACCTAACTTCTAAGTTTGGAGAAATCAAAGAGGAGGAAAGCAAGATTCAACATCTAAGACATTTGACAGGGATGTCTTCTTTGCTTTGATTTTTTACTTGTTGTAAGATGTTTAGTTTGCATGTATTGATGGAATTAGCTTCAAGATTATGTAGTTTAATGATGAGCTAATTTCATTAATCTAGGATTACATCCTTGAACTCATTATGTGATTGATTTTAGCTCTTTCTTTTATGGTATTAATTCAGCTTTTGATATATTCATTGTGCTTGTGTTTAATGCTATTTGATTACTTGGCCAGTAGTTAAATTGATCTAGAAATGCTTAAATAAACTTGACAAAGGCATTTAGGTATTCAGTCTTAAGCATATTGATGCATGATCATAGTGTAGTACACTTGAGTTTCATATGAGATAGACATATACTCATAAGGCATGTATGGCTCATAAAACTTGTGCTTAATGAATTTTGTTCAATTTATTTATCATAGACATATAGATATTTGATTGGATAGAATATATTCGCTTGACCTGCAAAAGAGGCTTGTGATGTGTTAAATGTTTTGGTCAATATATCAAGTTGAGAACCAATAGACCTAAAAGAGATTTTGTTGAATTTATTTGCATAATGGGGGATAGTTTGTAATCCTAGGATTTCTCATATTTAATTTAACTTGTTGGTAATTTAGTTTATCACTTAGCATAATTAAGTTGTTCTTTTACTTGAGTAGTTTAATCTCATACATTAAATCATTTTTTGGATAATAGTAGAAAGACACCATTTCAGTACTTAAACTAGAAAAGACAAATCATTCTCTGTGGGATCGACACTTTTCTCATCATATATTACTTGTTGCGACAACGTGCACTTGTGCTAATTTGTGTTATAGAAAACACACAACAAGTTTTTGATGCCGTTGCCGGGGAATGAAATTTTTTATTTATTTTAATACTGATACAAGTCTTTTCTCCTGTTAATTCAGATTTCTGTTTTTGTTTGTAGAAATTTCATGTGTGTATGAGACATTCCAAGAGCGTTGATCTAGCATACTTTGATCCTGAAATTGAGAGGACACTAAGAAGATTACGACAAGACCAGAACCAAGTGACTAGCATGAAAGAGCAAAACCAGAATATTTGTGCAGAGCCAAGAGCCTTAAGAGACTATGCAGTTCCTTGGGTGAATGGCATACACTCAAGCATTCGCAAGCCAAATATCAATGCTAATAATTTTGAAATCAAGCCGAGGACTATTCAAATGCTTAAAGAATCAGTGCAGTTCAGCGGCTTCCCGAATGATGATCCCAACGAGCATATCACAAATTTCTTAGAAATTTGTGACACATTCAAATACAATGGCGTGTCAGATGATGCCATAAGACTCAAGTTGTTTCCATTCTCCTTGAGAGACAAAGCAAAAAGTTGGTTAATATCATCACCATCTGGTTCAATAACAACATGGGATGATTTGGCACAAAAGTTCTTAGCCAAGTTCTTCCTACCAGCCAAAACTGCAAAGATGCGTAATGATATTACCACTTTTGTACAGCATGAGTCAGAATCATTGTATGAATCATGGGAGAGATTTAAGGATATGCTGAGAAAGTGTCTACATCATGGAGTTCCCAAATGGTTGTTGGCGAAAACATTTTATAATGGATTGGTGGGACATTTAAGAACGATTGTAGATGCAGCAGCTGGAGAGGCGTTAATGATCAAGTCCACAGATGTGGCATATGACTTGTTGGAAGAAATAGCCTCCAACAGCTACCAATGACCATCAGAAAGAGTGAATCCAAGAAAAGTTGCTGGTGTGCATGAAATTGATGCACTCACTTCTTTGACAGCACAAGTTAGTTTGTTGGCTAAGAAGATGGATACACTTGGAGTCAATGCAGTAAAAAGCCAACCACCAACTTGTGATTTTTGTGGAGATAATCACCAAAATGGTCTATGCATGGAGACAGCACAATATGTGGGGAGTTACAATCGGCAGCAGCATAATCCCAACTCGAATTTTTACAATCCAGGGTGGAGGAATCATCCAAATTTTTCTTGGAATAATAATAACCAAGGGCAATCCTCAAAATCCATGAATCTACCCGGATTTCAAATGCAGCGGCAGCAGCAACAATTTCAGCAAGAAAAGAAACCTGGTGTTGAGGAATTGTTAATTCAATACATAAGGCAAACTGACCAACTTTTGTAAAGCCAATCAGCATCTCTTCGCACCTTAGAAAACCAAGTTGGTCAATTAGCTTCTACAATGAACAACCGTCCTCAAGGGTCGCTACCGAGTAACACAGAAGTTAATCCAAAAGGTGATAGAGAGCAATGCAAAACAGTAACATTGAGAAGCGGTAAAGAAATGCAAAACATTGTGGGAAGACCTAAACCATCAACAAACGCAGAAAGTTCTGCAAAAAATGCAGAAAATTCTGCAGATGTAGCAAATGCAGAAAATGCAGAAAATTCTGCAAATGCAGCAAATGCAGAAAATGCAGAAAATTCTGCAGATACAGAAAGTGCAGAAAATTCTGCAAAGAGGAATGAAAAACAAGAAGATAGTGCAGTAAAAGAAAAGGTTATACAGAAAGAGAAGGTGCAGCCTTACAGACCACTACCATTTCCTCAGCGACTACAGAAGCAAAAGCAAGAGAAGCAGTTTACAAAGTTTCTGGAAATTTTTAAGAAACTGCACATTAACATACCATTTGCAGATGCATTAGAGCAAATGCCTAGCTATGGTAAATTCATGAAGGACATTCTTTCAAGGAAAAAGAAGCTGGACGAGTATAAAATTGTAGCATTGACAGAAGAATGCAGTGCAATATTGCAGAAAAAATTGCCTCCAAAGCTCAAGGATCCAGGAAGTTTTACCATTCCATGCACAATCGGAAACCGGTATTTTGGTAAAGCTTTATGTGATCTAGGGGCCAGCATAAATTTGATGCCTTTGTCTATCTACAACCAGCTAGGATTGGGGGAAGCCAAGCCTACAAATGTTACTTTACAACTTGCAGATCGTTCACTCACATACCCTAAAGGTGTGATTGAAGATGTGTTAGTTAAGGTAGATAAATTTATATTCCCAGTTGACTTCATTGTGTTGGATATGGAAGAGGATCTTGAAATTCCAATCATTTTGGGAAGACTTTTCTTAGCTACTGGTAGAACTTTGATTGATGTCCAAAAGGGAGAACTTACTATGAGAGTGCAAGATGAAGAGGTGACATTTAATGTGTTCAAAGCTATGAAATTTCCCAAAGAAGCAGATGAATGTTACTGCATCAACATTATTGACAGAGAGATTCAAAGGATTTTCAACAACCACTCCAGCCAAGACTCTCTAGAAAATGCAGTCATGAATGGGAATGAAGTGGAAGATCAGAGAGTACTGGAGTGTCTCAATGCTTTGAATTCTACACCTCACCAAGAGCACAAGAGTTTCAGATTTGAAGTGCTTGAAGAATCAGAAAATATAGAAGCAAGAACCAAACCTTCGACAGAAAAACCGCCAACACTTGAGCTCAAACCCTTGCTTAACCATTTACGATATGCATTCCTCGGTCCAGCCTCAACACTTCCTGTAATAATATCTGCTACATTGAATGAAACGCAAGAAAAGAAGTTGCTTAGAATACTGCGGAAGTACAAGAAGGCATTGGGATGGACAATTGCAAACATCAAAGGAATCAGTCCTTCATTATGCATGCATAAGATATTGTTAGAAAATGAGCAAACGTCTTCGATTGAGCACCAAAGAAGGCTGAACCCAGTGATGAAAGAAGTAGTAAAGAAAGAGATTATTAAGTGGCTTGATGCAGGAATTATTTACCCAATTTCTAACAGCTCATGGGTAAGTCTAGTTCAATGTGTACCAAAGAAGGGTGGAGTTACTGTCATAGCTAATTCAAGCAATGAACTACTTTCAACACGTACAGTAACTGGATGGAGAGTGTGTATGGATTACAGAAAGTTGAACAAAGCCACAAGGAAGGATCATTTTCCATTGCCCTTCATCGATCAGATGCTGGATAGACTTTTAGGGCATGAATTTTACTGCTTTTTGGACTGCTATTCTGCTATAGCACCAGAAGATCAAGAATAGACTACCTTCACTTGCCCATACAGCACATTTGCATTCCAAAGGATGCCTTTCGGATTATGCAGCGCACCCGCAACGTTTCAACGATGCATGATAGCAATCTTTTCTGATATTGTGGAACAATTCTTGGAAGTGTTTATGGATGATTTCTCAATTTTTGGGGATTCATTTGATGTATGTTTGAAGAACTTAGCATTTGTGCTACAGAGATGTAAAGAAACCAACTTGGTACTGAATTGGGAAAAGTGCCACTTCATGGTGAAGGAGGGGATTGTCTTGGGACATAAGATCTCTTCAAGAGGAATAGAAGTTGACAGAGCAAAAATTGAAGCCATTGAGAAGTTGCCACCACCAGCAAATGTTAAGGGAGTAAGAAGTTTCCTTGATCATGCAGGCTTTTATAGAAGATTCATAAAAGACTTTTCACAAATTTCTAAGCCGTTGTGTAGCTTGTTGGAGAAGGATGCAAAATGCATCTTTGATCAAGCATGTAACGATGCATTTGAGGTGTTGAAAAGGAAGCTTATTTCAGCCCCAGTCATTGTCGCACCAGATTGGACCATGCCGTTCAAAGTAATGTGTGACGCTAGTGATATTGCAGTAGGTGCAGTATTGGGGCAACGCAAAAATAAGGTTTTCCACACTATTTATTATGCAAACAAAACTTTGAATGATGCTCAGAATAATTATACCACTACTGAGAAAGAGTTGTTGGCTGTTGTATTTGCCTTTGACAAGTTCAGAGCATATTTAATTGGTGTTAAGGTGACAATCTTTACAGATCATTCTGCTATCAAGTATTTAATTAGCAAGAAAGAGGCGAAACCAAGACTGATCAGATGGGTGCTATTGCTGCAAGAATTTGATTTGGAAATCAAGGACAAGAAAGGTTCAGAAAATCAGGTGGCAGACCATTTATCTCGCTTAGAGGGTGGACAACAAATTGATGATAAGACATTAATTAATGATTCATTTCCTGATGAGTAACTCTTGTTAGTAGAAAACCTCAATCTACCATGGTACGCAGATTAAGTCAACTACTTGGCCAGCGGAATCCTTCCTCCGGACTTGAGTTACCAGCAGAAGAAGAAGTTCCTGCATTATGTCAAATCATATTTTTGGGATGAACCCCTTTTGTTCAAGCAATGTGCAGATCAAATGATTCGAAGATGTGTACCAGAAGAAGAAACTGAAGACATACTCATGCATTGTCATTCATCCGATTATACTGGACATTTTCGCGGAGACAAAACAGCTTCAAAGGTATTGCAATCTGATTTTTATTGGCCTTCTTTATTTAAAGATGCGCATTTTTTTGCTTTAAGATGTGACAGGTGCCAAAGAGCAGGAAGCATATCAAAAAAGCAGGAAATGCCTCTGCAAAGCATATTAGAAGTTGAAATTTTTGATGTTTGGGGGATTGACTTCATGGGACCATTCATTCCATCAAATGGTCAGAAATACATTCTATTGGCTGTTGATTATGTGTCCAAGTGGGTCGAAGCAGTTGCCTTGCCAACTAATGATGCAAAGGTGGTGTTGCGATTTCTGAGGAAGAATATACTCACCCGTTTCGGTACACCACGAGCAATCGTCAGTGACGAGGGATCGCATTTTTGTAATAAATCATTCTCTGCACTGCTTCAAAAATATGGAGTTAAACATAAGATCGCCACTGCCTATCATCCACAAATAAATGGACAAGCTGAGGTTTCCAATTGAGAAGTGAAGAGAATCCTTGAGAAGGTAGTCAAGCCAAATCGCAAGGATTGGGCAATAAGGCTTGATGACGCAATTTGGGCATATCGTACAGCATACAAAACGCCCATTGGTATGTCACCATATCAGTTGATATTTGGAAATCATGTCATTTTCCTGTGGAGTTAGAACATAAGGCCTATTGGGCAATCAAGTCATTAAATTTTAACTTGCCAGCAATTGGAGAGAAAAGAATGCAGTAACTGAATGAATTGGATGAATTTCGGCTATAAACATATGAGAACGCGAAGCTTTACAAAGAAAAGGTGAAAAGATGGCATGACAAAAGAATAGCACAACGCTCATTTGAAACCAATCAGCAGGTACTATTGTTTAATTCCCGACTCAAGCTATTCCCTGGGAAGCTCAAATCTAGATGTTCTGGTCCATTTAGAGTAGCCAAAGTATACCCGCACGGAGCTGTTGATATTAAAGATGAAGAAAAAGGAATAACTTTTAAGGTAAATGGCCAACGTCTCAAGCATTACTATGGAGGAGATTTCAACCGTCAAAGTACCTCCATTATGTTTGTGGAATCGGAGTGATTTACAAGCATAACGTCTAGCCAGAGACGAAAAAGCAAGCGCTAGTTGGGAGGTAACCCAAGGTAAATATGTGTTGCATTAGTATTGGCATTTATTATTTTCAAAAAAAATAATTTGCAAGGAACGAGCGCCGCAGCACTCAAATTGAGCGCCGCAGCACTGGAATCCAGTGCTGCAGCGCTGGCACCTACACAACCATTACGCAACAGTTACCTCCAGCACCTACCCCACCAGCTGCACCTTTCATTAAGAAGCGTTTGGACCACATTGAGTCCCATTTAACTATTTTCTTCAAACTCATGCAATTTATCAGGATCAAGTCTTGCAGCTTGCTCTAACACATTTCGGGATAGACACTAGTGTCTTACCACCTTTCTTACAGTATACCCTTCCACTACCTCCTAATGCTCAAGCTGAGGATGCTAATAACGATGATGAGGAAGACAATGAGGAGGATAATGAGGCAATAGAAGATAACCACGATAGTGACTGAGTCTCTACCTACATGCACAGAGAAGTGTTTTGATTTTGTTCTTAAAATGTCACCATAGGGACATGGCTTATTTTAAGTTTGGGGGCAGGGGAAACACTTCTTAGGTTTAAATTTATTTTGTTACTTTTCTATGATTTAATCTTTTCTTTTCAGTCTTTATTTTCTTACTAATTTGTTAGTTATTTATTTCTTTTTATTTTTATCTTTTGTATGGGTCGAAAAGAATTTGTAGTCTATGATAAAAAAGATGAGTTGAAGAAAAGTTATAAATTCTGTAGGCTTAGTATTTACTATGTTCATTCTATATTATAATTTGATTCACTTATATTTAGCTTGTAATTGTTCACTTTAAACATATTACACATAAGAGTTATTAGATGTTCATTAATTGTTAGTTCATTATATATTTATTCATATAAAAGAAGTAATTAAGGTCGCCCAATATCTAGAACTTATTTGATTATCATTCGAGGTGAAATCCTAAGGCATATATAGCAAAGGATATGATTATAAGCCATGTTTGGATAGATCAAGCCTTTCTAGCCACCCTTGTTATATTTTCTATTAGTCTCTAGTCATCCTTTTTAAAGCCTTATTGACTATATTTTTATTTTATGAACCACATTAGTAGCCTCCAGCTAATTAATTTTTGTATCCTTCATAAATACCCTTCGCACTGTGATATATAATATCTTGTTATAATGATCATGAAGTAATTCAAGATTATAGGTGAAAAAAGAGACAACTCTGGAATTTTTCTCATTCAAGTACAAGTAATTGATTCATTTAAAAAAAAACCTCCTAAGAAATATAGTTGAGAATAATAGAGCTATTGAATTGATGGGTTCAAAGAAAATAAGTTTGGTGGTGTGGATTAAGAAAGAAATGATGAATTGATTAGGAGATAAAAATGGCTATGGTTATGGTGCAATTTGAACTTAAATTTTTACCGATTTATCTCACCCTGACCCAAGCCATTATTACAAGCTGAATAAAGCCCTATTTAATCCTTTGTTATATAATTGTTCTACATTAGTGGAGACTGCTATGAAAAATAAGCTTATAGACAATTGTGTCAGTCTTGATCTTTCTCATAGAATAAATATTCTAATTACAATTGATGCATAGATAAATAGCTCTGCACACACTCACAAGTGAATACTTATAAGGTTAAACTAAGCATGAAGATTATAGCATGGGATAATCATAAGTAATTTTTTCTTCTAAGGATTTTATAAGGGTAATTTAACATTTGAGACAATTATACAAAGTTTTGAATGACCTGTTTAAATGATTATTTTAGAGATAGTTTAAGAGTTAGCTTATGTTTTTTTGTTTGTTTTTGTTTTGTTCGGGATAAGCAAACTATTAAGTTTAGGGGTAATTGATAGGGGTATAGTTATATAGAATACATAGTACCCATACTTGGGTATTTTGCTCTAAATTATGAATATTGAGCTATTTATTAGTGTTTTTGATCTTAAATAGGTGCATGGGGGAACATGTGACAAATAGAAACGAATGAGAGGCAAATTGGATGAGAAACGAGGTAGATGCGTGATGTCTGATTTTAATGACCTAGCCCAAATGCACGCTTTTTGTATCAAGTAATATAGGACTAAGTCCAGATTATCTATCCCACAGAGACTATTGTTTCTATTTTCTTCAATCGAATACTAAAATTACTCTACTTTACCTTTATCCAGACTAGCTTCAAGGATGGAGTTTAACTAACTAAATTATTGCTATCGAATTGAACCTAATTAAAATATTGCAAGTACTTAGAGATAGAATTAACTAAATTGATAGGTAATCTAGGGTATCGACGTATCCCCTAGTAGTTCACTAAATCTTTTAGCCCCTTAGTTATTCCCTTTTTATCAATTGATTGGCTAGACACTGATTTCATCATAAGCTTCTGTCGATAGTCGAATGATAATATCACACCCTAACAATTACCTATTGATAAGGGCAAAATTGTCATATATTTTCTCATATTCTTATTATTGATATTTTATTATTTTATGAGAATAGATGGCTATTTATGTGCTTTATTGTTATTTATAGGGACTTGAATGAAATTTAAAGAATACTATCGCCCCAGCTCTGGAATAGTGATCGAAATTAGAAAAACAACCTGTTTAAGTCACGTCTGGCGCTCCAGCGCTGAAGAGTCACTGCGCCAGCGACGATCCAGAGCCCCAGCGCTATCAACATACCACTCCAGCGATGAAGCCGTTTTCATGCAGCGCCCCAGCGCCAAGATCCCACCGCTCCAGCGGTGATAGCTTTTTCACCCATCGCCCCAGCGATAATGGCATAGCGCGCCAGCGATAGTGCGAGTCCTAGTCCGACGAGAATTGAGATTTTTAAGCTCATATCAATCCCTATAAAAAACCACTCGTTCCCAGCCTTCAAGAATCAATCCAAGATGACCCAAGAGCACCAAGAATACAGAGCACGAGTCTTGGAGAGCAATAGGAGCTTAATTGAAGCAACTTTAGAGAGAGATATAAGACGTTTTTCGGCATCAAGAGTTCTTAGGCAGCGCAATTAAGAGCAATTCGACGTCTATATCGGTTTGCTATTGATTGTATCATGATTGATTATTATTTTTACTGCTGTTCTCTTGTAGCCATGAGCTAAACTTATTTTCTAAGGTTAATACTTGAACTCAATATGTGTGCTTAAGTGCCATATCTTTATAATATTTAATAAACTTGGTTCTTTGATATTCAAATTACTTGATTTTAATGCTTCAATATATTTGGCCAATATATGGTGAATGAGTTGGTAATATTATTGATAAACTCGTAAAAGGAATCATAATATTTAGACCTAGGCAATTTGATGCATGATTGTAGAGAAACATTCAAGTTTCAATTTAGGATAGGAATATACCTAATTGGCATGTATGATCAATAAGACCTAATCTTAATGAATATTAATTTATTACAAGTACCATAGAAATATAGGTATTTGGTAAATTAAGGTATACTTGCATGACCTTGGAAGAGGCTTGTGAATACATTAGTGTCTTGATCAATAATAAAGACTAAGTGAGTTAAATATTAGAGGATTAATCATTAGAAACATATTGAGAGATAATATTAATCCTAGGTTTTCTCTACATTGCTATCACCTAATTTTCTTTACATTGTGTTTTTGTTTTATATTTCTTACATTCATCCTTGGATTTTTATTTTTCTGAATAATTATTAGGAAGATATAATTTTAGTAATTGGTTAAAAAAAAGAAATTATCCATGTGGGTTCGACATCCGACTTATTTAGTCTCTTTATTACTTGCATACGATAGTGTATACTTGCACTTAATTTTATGATATAGAAATATCGCATCACCTATATGTCTATGGTAATTCGAATAAGATGCAACTTATTAAGATTAAGTCTAATCAAACCATACATGCCACCTAGGTACATGTCTATCCTAGATGAAACTCATAGATGCTACCCAATGATCATATATCAATCTATCATAGGCTAAACACATGAATCCTTTTGTCAAAGTTATCATGGTTCCTAAACAGTCAAAATAGTGATCAAGTATAATGAAAGCATTAAGCACAGATAGATTGAATCAATTAAGGGATATAAGTTCGTAACTAAGAGTTTAAAAGATTCAATTACATATTAGGTTCAAGAACGTCTAACCCTAAATCAAAAGTATTTAGCTCATGTTCAAAACAAGATTATCAAAGTAAAAGTATAAAAATATCATGATCAAAATCATCTCTTAAAACTAAGGAAGAAAATAACACAAGAGATGCCCTAAGTTGTTCTTCTTCCTCTTGTCTTGATTACCTAAGAGTTGATTCTTCAATCTTCAATGAACTTCACCTTGATCTCTTGGTTTGAATATTTATTTGTTGCTTGCGTTTTTCTCCTTGTTAAATCTCTATATTTTTGCCTCAAAATAGTGTTTTTGTTGCTAAGAGAAACTCTAAGCGCAAGGAGCTTCGAATCCACCTCCAATAGGTAAGTTGATAAGAGTATTTAAACATCCGCATGGGCGCTGCGGCGTTGAGGGATCAGCGCTGCAGCGCTGGGCATGAGCACAGGTTTCCCAAAATCTTCGACAAGCGCTGCAGCGCTCACTCGCTGTTCTGGGTGCTGCGGCGCCTAGCCCTAGGGGCTGCGGAGCCCAGCCACTTGTTTCCCTTCTTTCGTCTTTCGAGCGCATTTTGCTCGTTTCTCACCTAATTCGCTTCCCATTTTTTCCTATATGTCATATTGTCCTTCACGCACATATTTAAGATTAAAAACACAAATAAGTAGTCAAATATTAATGGATTAAAGCAAAAATACCCAAGTTAAAGTGTTAAAATACTATTGTCATTATGCTATCATCAAATACCCCCAAACTTAAGATATTTGCTCGTCCTTGAGCAAGACAAGAGCATACTAACAAGGAGACAAAATAACAATGTCAAAACACCCTCTTAAAATTCCATGAATATGAGTTACTTGAGTCAATGAAAAATTTGTAAGTTGTCTCAACGGGTGAATTACACTTATAAACCTTTAGACTCAAAAATTATTCATGCTTATTCTACACTCTAATGATCATATTTATATCTACCTTATAATTGTTCACTTGTGAGTATGTGTCGAGCTATTTAATTGCACATCAATTGCATTTTCAAACATTTTATTTTTATCAAAGAAAGATCAGGATCAAAACAATTCTCCATAAGCTTATTTTTCATAGCAATCTCCACTAATGTAGAACAAGTATATAATAAGGGATCAAATAGGACTTTAATTAGCTTGTAATGTAAGGCTAAGGTGAATGTGAGATATAAAGATATATATAAAGTGTAAATCACACCATTAACACTTAGACTTTACTTAGAAACTTCTTGATTCCTTTTCTTCCTTGAATCTTCATCTCCTCCCCCAAACTTATGCTATTTCCATATTTCTTTTCAAACTTTTTTTTCATTTTTTTTTGAATCCCCAAACTTATATTGATTTGCCCATTTAAGACTTTTTTTTATTTTCTTTTTTATTGTAGTACCTTTCTTTCCTACATCCACAACCCCCCTTTTTTAATAATGAAAAATACTTATAAGTAAACTCAAGGTTTATAGTACTACCGGTAAGTTTTAGGATAAGTAAGCTCGAAGTCTTTAGGCTTATAATGTAGTTAAACATATAAAATGGAAAATGAAGCTTAAACGGGGTGACTAGGGATATATATATATATATATATATATAAGGTAGGCTTGAAAAGGTTCAAACGGTCCAAAGATAGCCTATAATCATATCCCTTACTATATTTGTCCTAGGATTTTGCCTTGAAGGCTAATCAAACAAGTTATAGATAATAGACGACCTTGATTACCTTCTCTGTTATGAATAAGTATATTCTACCTTACAACTGTTGAACATTCAATAGCTCTAGAGTGTACTGATGTTTAAAGTGAACCACTATAAGCTGAATATAATTAATCTGATTATAGTATAAAATGAACACAATAATAGATAAGTCTAGAGTTTATAGCTTTTCTTCAACTCCATGTATCATCATCGACTATAACTCTTTCGACCTAAACAACCGATACTGAAAGAAAGTAAACTATTTCAAAAGAAAACAGATAAAATAAAAAATAAACTAACAACGCCTAAAGAAAATTACAAATTAAAAAGTGTTTCCCCTGCCCCCACATTTATAATAAGATATGTCCTCATGGCCGCAGTAAAATAACAAAATAGAAACACTTCCCTGTTTGTACGAGGCCTTAGGTGTCCCCGTCATCTTCATTCCCCTCTTCGTTTTCCTCTACGACATCATCTCCTAAGTCATTTGCATCTGGTGGTGCTGGATAGGTCAGAAAGTGTGGCAAGTTATGTGTATCCATGCCGAATTGTGTGAGTGTAATATGCAAAACCTGGTCTTGATAGACGGCATGTGAGGCGGTCCACTGCTGGTGTATGATGAAGGCATCCTCTAACCTGGTCAGCCGTTGAGGTATGTTCAGTTGCGCTGTGGGTTAGTGTGGCGGAAGTGGTTGGGGAATGGGGTCTTGAGCTAGACCATCAATGATTGTAGCAATTTTGCTGTTGTCCAATACATGTGCTGGGGGCAATACTTCCTCTGATGATGTCCACTCAACTCCAACTTTAGCACAAAGTGTTGTAATCAACGAGGGGCAATATATGCTTTGCTTTAGATGATCGAGGTCGAAAAAGATTGTATCGCTGATCACCCTACCAATGTCAATAGTTTGCCCTGTTAGAATGACATACAGAAGGAGAGCTTTCTTCGCTATTACTATGCTCATGTGACGGACTGGTATTAATCTTGTAGCTATGAAATAGTGCCATACTTTGAATTCTCTGCATATGTAGTGTGCGGGAAAGGAAATCGAAAAACTTCCAGACATCGTCCATTGAGCATCTAGGGTGGCCAAGTAACGAATGACCGCTTCATAATCTGGGTTCTGGTAGAGCTCCATATAATCATCTCGTTGAATATTGGGTACCCCAAAGTGTCTATTGATGTCCTTATAGTGGATGCAAACAATTCTGCCTCAGATTTCTACTTTCCCATGAGTGTGATCTTTGCCATTAGCATAGAATTCGCAGATTACTGGGATAATTGCAACATTCGGCTGTGCACACAAGCGTCCTCAACCTCTGTCTGTAATAATATGGGAGATTCGTGGATAGCCTCCTCCCGCATTATCAAATCCTCTTTTAAGAATGATTGTGCATTTAATTATGAAAGAGTGATATAAGTCGGCAGCGTCCTTGGAAACAAACTTATTAGTGTTATAGCCCACAGAAGAGGATGCAACAGACTTTTTTGATTTCTTGGGTGCCATTAAATACTTTGAATGCTATTGAAGAGAAGAAGTTAGAAATGGTGATGAATGTGAAGAATTATGTGAAAAGTGTGTAGGCTTGGGCTGCCTCCTAAGAAGCGTTTGGTTTAACATCTTCGGCCTGACGTGCTGTTCCTGCATTTACTTGTGATCCATAAGATCGACACTGACCTTCTGTTGATCTATATATCCTCAATGGTAATTCTTGAGGCACTGACCATTTACTATAAATGAAACTTGATTATTCGGATCTCTAATTTCAACCGCTTCATTTGGGTAAATCATTATGATTTGAAACGGGCCAGGCTATCGGGACTTGAGTTTTCCAGGAAATAACTTCAGTCTTGAATTATAAAGCAACACTAGTTATCTTTTTTTAAATGAATGTCGAAGTATCTTCATATCATGCCATCATTTCGTCTTTTCCTTATACATCTTGGCATTCTCATATGCTTATAGACGAAACTCATCCATGACGTTTAGTTGAAGTAAGCATTTTTCACCTGTAGCTTGGAGATCAAAGTTGAGGGCTTTGATGGCCCAATATGCTTTGTGTTCCAACTCCAAGGGTAGGTGACATGCTTTTCCAAAGATTAAACGAAAAAGAGACATACCAATCGGAGTTTTGTAAGCAGTACGATATGCCAATAATGCGTCATCCAAGTGTAATGCCCAATCTTTTCGATTTGGTTTAACCATCTTCTCCAAGATGCTTTTTATTTATCGATTGGATACCTCAACTTGTCCGCTCGTTTGAGGATGATATGCAGTAGCTAATTTGTGCTTGACCCGGTATTTCTGCAGAAGGGCTGAAAAATATTTATTACAGAAGTGTGAGCCCTTGTCAGTTATAATTGCTCTCGGTGTTCCATATCTTATGAATATGTTCTTTTGAAGGAACTTAATCACTGTTTTTGCCTCATTTGTTGGTAATACTATTGCCTCTATCCATTTTGAAACATAATCCACAGCTACAAGTATGTATTTGTTGTTGTGGGATGGTGGAAAAGGTCCCATAAAGTTTATTCCCCAAACGTCAAAGATTTCAACTTATAGAATGGTTTGCTGTGGCATTTCATGTCTTTTGGAGATGTTCCCTGTCTGTTAACATCGATCACACCTTACAACAAAAGAATATGCATCTTTAAATAATGTGGGCCAATAAAAATCAGATTGAAGTACCTTAGCTGCTGTTTTGTCGCCCGCAAAATGTCCTCCATAACTGGATACATAAAAATGGTGTAAAATGTCTTGAGTTTTTTTTGCAGGGACACATCTTCGAAGGATTTAGTCTACACATGATTTGTAGAGGAATGGTTCATCCCAGAAATAGAATCTTGCGTCATGGAGGAACTTCTTCTTTTGCTGAAAAGTTAAATCAGGAGGTGTTAAACCAGAAACTAAATAATTGACAATATCAGCATACTAGAGGATCTCGTAATGTTATGTTGCAAGGAGTTGCTCATCTGGAAAGGTTTCGTTGATTTGGATTTTCTCTTGGTATTGATTTGATGCTTCCAAACGAGAGAGATGATCTACAACTTGGTTTTCAACTCCTTTTCTATCTTTGATCTCTAGATCAAATTCTTGTAGTAGGAGAATCCATCGAATGAGTCTTGACTTAGTATCTTTCTTGTTGATGAGGTACTTGATTGCTGAATGATCTGTGAAGATTGTAACCTTGACTCTAATCAGGTAAGCCTGGAACTTGTCGAAAGAGAAGACTACTGCTAGAAGCTCTTTTTCTGTGGTATTGTAATTGGACTGCGCGTCATTAAGAGTCTTACTTGCATAGTATATCGTGTGAAACACTTTCTCTCGGCGTTGTCAGTATAGCCTCCACAGCTAAATCACTTGCATCACACATCACTTCAAAAAGTAAGTCCCAATCTAGAGTTATAATGATCGGTGCGGTGGTAAGCTTCTTCTTTAACAATTCAAAAGCTTCAAGACATGCATCATCGAAATGAAACTGCACTTCTTTCTCTAGTAAGTTGCATAGGGGTTTAGAGATCTTGGAGAAATCTTTTATAAATCTTCGATAAAATTCGGCATGGCCAAGAAAGCTCCGCACTCCTTTCACATTAGTTGGTGGTGGCAACTTCTCGATGGTTTCTATCTTTGCTCTATCAACTTCAATAAAATGAGCAGAAATTTTATGACCTAATACTATGCCTTCTTTAACCATAAAGTGGCACTTTTTCCAATTGAGCACTAAATTAGTATATTCACACCATTTGAGCACAAATGCTAGGTTATCAAGGCATTGACAAATGAATTGCTAAAAACAGAAAAGTCATCCATAAATACCTCCATGAAGTGCTCAATAATGTCTGAAAATATGGCCATCATACAGCGCTGAAATGTGGCTGGAGCATTGCATAGTCCGAATGGCATCCTCCGGAAAGCAAATATACCATATGGCAAGTGAACGTGATCTTTTCTTGATCTTCATGAGCAATTGAAATTTGATTATAGCCAGAATATCCATCCAAAAAGTAATAATATTCATGTCTTGCTAACCTATCAAGCATTTGATCGATGAAAGGTAAAGGGAAATGATCTTTGCGGGTGGCTTTATTCAGCTTCCTGTAGTCCATACATATCCTCTAACCTGTAACAGTCCTAGTTGGGATTAAATCATTATTCTCATTTGCCACTACAGTGATCCCTCCTTTCTTTGGTACACATTGCACTGGACTTACCCATGAGCTGTCAGAAATGAGGTAGATAATTCTTACATCTAGCCACTTGATAATCTCTTTCTTTACTACATCTTTCATTATTGGATTTAAGCGCCACTGCTGCTTAATTGTAGCCTTGTTCCCTTCCTCTAACAGGATTTTATGCATGCAAAAAGAGGGACTGATTCCCTTGATATCAGCATTCGTCCATCCTATAGCCCTCTTATGATCTTTTAAGATCCTTAATAATTTGTCTACCTGCGGGTCATCAAGTTGTGCAGAAACTATAACTGGTAAAGTAGAGGATTCACCAAGAAATACATACCTTAAGTGATTCAGTAATGGTTTTAACTTTAGTTTAGGAGGTTCTTCAATAGATGACTTAATGTGAGTTTGCAAGCCTTCTAGTCTATTTAACGGTTCAACTCTCCTCTTAAATCTGTCAAATTTTAAGGAAAGGCTCAAGGCTTGTAGATACTCTCATGCTTCACTACTTTCTACCTCAACTCCATTTACCACTGCATCTTCTAGAGAATCTTCAATTCTATTTTGTTGAACATATTCTGCACTTTCCTGTCAATGACGTCAATGCTTATACATTCCTCTTCCTCACTTGACCTTCGCATGACTTTGAACACATTGAATGTTACTTCTTCATTTTGCACCCTCATAGTTAATTCTCCTTTTTGCACATCAATAAGAGTTCTCCCTATTGTTAAAAATGGTCTTCCTAGTATGATGGGTACCTCACGATCCTCCTCCATATCCAACACTATGAAATCTACTGGAAAAATGAACTTGTCAACCTTTACCAAAGCATCTTCAATAATGCCCTTTGGATAGGTGAGTGAATGGTCTGCCAATTGCAAGGTGACATTAATAGGTTTAGCTTCCCCTAAACCTAACTTCTTGTAGATGGATAATGGCATTAAGTTGATGCTGGCGCCTAAATCACATAATGCTCTGCCAAAGAATTTCTCCCCAATAGTGCATGGTATGGTGAAACTGCCCGGATCCTTCAATTTTGGTGGCAATTTCTTTTGCAATATGGCGCTACATTCTTCAGTGAATGCCACAGTTTCATATTCAACTAATCTCCTTTTCTTTGATAAGATGTCCTTCATGAACTTCACATAACTAAGCATTTGTTCCAAAGCATTTGCAAAAGGTATGTTAATGTGGAGTTTTTTGAAGACATCTAAAAATTTCAAAAACTGCTTGTCCAACTTCTGTTTCTATAGCCTTTGAGGAAATGGTGGAGGTGGATGGGAAGGCCAAACTACAAGTTTTTGCTGACCTTTACTGGTTTGTGCTGTTGCATTATCATTTTTCTGCATCTCTTTACTGCTTTCTGCATTTTTCTGCTGCTGTTCATCATGTTCTGCAGTAAATTCTGCACTTTTCTGCACTTCTGCATTATTTTCTTCATTACATTCTGCACTTTTCTTCACTTTTGCACTATTTATCTACAACTCCTTGCCACTTGTCAAAGAAACAGCTTTGCATTGCTCTTTATCCCTTTTAGGATTAGCCTCAGTGTTACTTGGTAAAGTCCTTTGAGGTCGATTATTTAGTGCTGCAGCAAGTTGCCCTATTTGAGTTTCTAGAGTTTTCAAAGATGCAGAATGGTTTTGTAGAATAGCATCATTCGACTTCATGTACTACATAAACATATCTTCCAAAGATGCTTTCTTTTTCTGTGGGGGATGAAATCCGGGTAGGTTAGGTTTAAGTTGCTGGCCTTGGTTGCCACCCCAAGAAAAATTTGGATGATTTCTCCACCCCAAATTATAATAATTTGAATGTAGATTACTCTGCTGTCTATTATGGTTCCCCACATAGCTTGTTGACTCCATGCATTGCCCATTCAAATGATTGTCACCACAGAAGTCACAAGTCACAATCTGGGTCTTGATAGCATTCATAGAATCAAACCTCTTGGTTAATATGTTGATCTGTGTAGCCAATGCATTAAATGCATCAATCTCATGAACTCCAGCAACCTTCCTTGGTATGACTCTTTTAGTAGGCCATTGATAGCTATTAGATGTCATCTCTTCTAATAACTAATATGCTTCATCTGTGGACTTATTCATCAGAGCTCCTCTAGCAGCGGCATCGATAATTATCCTTAAATGACCCACTAGCCCATTGTAGAATGTTTGAACTAATAACCATTTCGAAACTCCATGATGAGGACACTTCCTCAACATATCCTTGAATCGTTACCATGCTTCCTATAATGACTCACCTTCAATCTGCACAAATAAGGTAATGTCATTCCTCATCTTAGCTGTCTTTGCTGGTGGAAAAAACTTCGCTAAGAACTTCTATGCTAGGTCATCCCATGTTGATATAGATCTTAATGGTAATGACATCAACCAACTCTTGGCCTTATCCCTCAATGAGAAAGGGAATAGTCACAACCTGATGGCATCATCTGAAACCCCATTGAACTTGAATGTATCGCAAATCTCCAAGAAATTCACAATATGTATGTTGGGATCATCATTGGGAGATTCACTGAATTGCACCGATTCCTTAAACATCTGAATAGTACTTGGCTTGATTTCAAAGTTGTTTGCATTAACAGTGGAGCGCCGAATACTAAACTGAATGCCTTCTGTTGTAAGAACATCATAATCCCTCAACGATCTCTGCGGATTCATAGGCTTAAACTCTGGATTGTTGATATTGTTGTGATTCTCTGCCATGTTTCTGTTTTGATGTTGTTCTCTACGAAGTTTTCGAAATGTTCTTTCAATCTCAGGATCAAAAGATGTTGAATCTTCACTCTTGGTTCTTCGCATGAACTGTCAAAATAATTTAAAAAAAAGTACAATTATTAACTAGAACGAAAAAAGACCAATAACAATAATGAAATGAAAGTAAAATCTAAAGTAAAAGTAAAATAGTATGGTATTAGTATCGATCTAAGATTAGATAAAATAGTCCTTGGCAACGGCGCCAAAAACTTGATGTCTGATTTTAATGACCTAGCGCAAGTGTATGCTTTTTATATCAAGTAATATAGGACTGAGTCCAGATTATCGATCCCACAGAGACTATTGTTTCTATTTTCTTCAATCGAATACTAAAATTACTCTACTTTACCTTTATCTAGACTAGCTTCAAGGATAGAGTTTAACTAACTAAATTATTACTATCGAATTGAACCTAATTAAAATATTGCAAGTACTTAGAGATAGAATTCACTAAATTGATAGGTAATCTAGGGTATCGACGTATCCCCTAGTAGTTCACTGAACCTTTTAGCCCCTTAGTTATTCCCTTTTTATTAATTGATTGGCTAGACACTGATTTCATCATAAGCTTCTGTCGATAGTCGAATGATAATATCACACCCTAACAATTACTTATATGTCTATGGTAATTCGAATAAGATGCAACTCATTAAGATTAAGTCTAATCAAACAATACATGTTACTTAGGTATATGTCTATCCTAGATGGAACTCATAGATATTATCCTATGATCATGTATCAATCTACCATAGGTTAAACACATGATTCTTTTTGTCAAAGTTATCATGGTTCCTAAACAATCAAAATAGTGATCAAGTATAATAAAAGCATTAAACATAGATAGATCGAATCAATTAAGAGATAAAAGTTCATAACTAAGAGTTTAAAAGAATCAATTACATACTAGATTCAATAACGTCTAACCCTAGATCAAAAGTATTTAGCTCATGTTCAAAACATATCATGATCAAAATATCATGATCAAAATCATCTCTTAAAACTAAGGAAGAAAATAACACAAGAGATGCCATGAATTGTTCTTCTTCCTCTTGTCTTGATTGTCTAAGAGTTGATTCTTCAATCTTCAATGAACTTCACCTTGATCTCTTGGTTTGAATGTGTATTCGTTGCTTGCGTTTTTCTCCTTGCTAAATCTCTCTATTTTTGCCTCAAAATAGTATTTTTGTTGCTAAGAGAAACCCTAGGCGCGAGGAGCTTCGAATCCACCTACAATAGGCAAGTTAAGAAGAGTATTTAACCATCCACACGGGTGCCGCGGCACTGGGGGGTCAGCGCAGCAGTGCTAGGCAGGAGCACAGGTTTCCCAAAATCTTTAGTAAACGTCGCGGCGCTCACTCGCTGTTCTGGGCGCTGCGGCGCCCAGCCCTAGGGACCACGGTGCCCAGCCACCTGTTTCCCTTTTTTCACCTTTCGAATGCATTTTTCTCGTTTCTCTCCCGATTCGCTTCCCATTTTTTCCTATATGTCATATTTTCCTTCACGCACCTATTTAAGTTTAAAAACACAAATAAGTAGTTAAATATTAATGGATTAAAGCAAAAATACCCAAGTTAGAGTGTTAAAATACTATTGTCATTATGCTATCATCAATGTGCTCAAAATATGCAATTTCCAAAAGGTAAGCCTGGACGATGCGGCACTAAGGCTGGGCATTGCAGCGGCCGTTGCTAATGCCAGGGTGCCCAATTGAGCTAACAAGAATTGCTTCTCGAGGTATCAGCGTTGTGGCGCTCACGTAATAAGTGGTTAAAAGCCTATTTTTAGTCCTAATTCAAGGAGGATTTGAAGGCCCTCATCCCTAGGGTTTCAAAGCATTAAAAAGGCATACTTTTAAAAAAGAAAGGGGGGAGAATTTCAGAGGCAAACATAAAAAAAATAAATTCACATGCAAATCAAGAGATCAAGGTAAATTATTGAAGATTGAAGAACAAGTTCTTGTGATTCGATTCAAGAAGAAAGAAGAGCAACTCAGGGCGTCACTTGTGTTATTCTCTGTCTTTGTTTTACTAGATGAACTTGTTCATGATATTTTTTTAATTCTTTCCTTGATACTCTTGTGTTAATTATGAGCTAAACTCTTTTAATCTAGGGTTAAACGTTTTGAATCTAGTATGTAGTTGAATTTTATAAACTCTTAGTTATAAAATTAACAGCATTTGATTCATTCTATTATGATCTTAATGCTTTCATTATACCCGATCACTAGTTTGAATGTTTAAGGAATCATGATGAACTTGACAAAGGAATTCATGTGTTTAGCCTAAGATAGTTTGATGCATGATATTAGGGTAACAACTATGAGTTATATCTTATTCAGATTACCATAGACATATAGGTAATTGTGAGGGTGTGGTATAATCATTCGATTATTGATAGAGGCTTATAATGAAATTAGTGTCTACCCAATTAATTGGTATTAAGAGATTAACTAAGGGGTTAAAAAATCAATGAAATACTAGGGGATACGTCATAACCCTAAATTGCTTTTCAATTAATGAATACAATCTTTGTTTATCTTTAGTATTTAATTAGGTTTAATTTGATAACTGTAGTTTAATTAATTAAAATCCTCTTTAGAATTTTTTGGATAAATGTGAAATAGAGTAATTTTAGTATTTGATTAAAAGAAATAGATATAATAGTCTCCGTGGGAATGATAATATGGGCTTAATCCCTGTATTACTTGATACGATAGCGTACACTTGCACTAGGCTATTTTAGTACACATTAAGGTGATGCTATAAAATTGGTCAATTGTGGTCCTAGTGATTTTGAGATGGTACCTAGTTATTGGTTAACGATTTCAATAGTACCACATAATGCTCCTCAATGATGAGTACAAGTTATTAGTCAGCTGAGTAGGCTTAAGAAAAAGAAGAAGAAAGTATTTGCCCTTTGGTCGGATAAAGAGGTCCTCTTTAAGCTAGATTGTCCTACCACTATCCCTCAGGTGTGAGGGAGAAGAATCTCAATCCATTGAAGAATAAATATGATATATTGAGCATAGTTATGTTGAGGGTGCCTTGAGATGATAAGTACGTGAGTGCGCCACCAATTAGAGAGGTGGCCCTTAACTTTGCTTTCTTTAACTTGAGGTAAAGCTTCATCTTCAGCCATATTTCATACATATGTTTGCCACATGAATCTAGAATTGTATTAGTTAAGTTTGAACTCATGAGGATATAAGTTGGTTTATAATGTGAATGAAGGTCGAATTTAGTGGGTTTACCTTCCCTGAGTTACAGTAGATATTTTAGAGTATTCTGATAAGTAGATATGGTTTCATTACTTCTCTGCTTATAATGAGAAGAAGAGATTCACCCCTATATGGGATTTACCCCGGAGTAATTATAAATGAAAACATCTGTAGTTCTTTATTGATGAGGAGTGGGGGCAAGAACATGTAGGGTTGATTTAAGCATTTGTCATATCCTCAAGTTTTCTCTAGATCAAGTTTATGCTTTACTTAATTCTTTCATGCTTTATACTTTATAAATCTTGACTATTTACAGACCTTTTTTGCTATTTCAATAACATTTTAGACGTCAAAACCTGAACTTACTTAGGAGGAGAAGGTCTATGTTAGCTAGTCTCAGAGACAAAGGGCTTCTATCAAGAAACTTCTCACCTAAAAGTACTTTGAGAGTATAAGCCTAGTCAATGAACTTGTTAAGTTGTTAGGATATATGCTTGAGGTAATATCCTTATGATAAGCTTTTTGCTTTAGTTTCAATGGTCTAATTAGTTATAAATTATTTAAACATATTTTATTTTGGCTCGCTTTTTGGAGCTATCAAAGATGGGCAAATGATGAAGGAAGCTGAGGCCAAGGAAGCTAAACTTGGAGAGGCCTTGTTAGAGGTTAATAAAAGGTTGAGAATGGGAGCCAAGAGCTTCATATCTATTGGCTAAGGTAAAGGAGACTGAGGTTAAGGTGGCTGCAGCAGAAAGTAAGATTTCTATTCTTTAGTAAGAAGTTCACTAGCTCACTGTGGCAGTGAGTAAATCTTAGACTTTGATAGAGACTCTTCGGAAGGAAAATGTTGATCTTGTAAAGAGAAATAAGGAGCTTACCGGAGAGTTTGAGGCCGCTTGAGCCGATGCCAAGGTGGGCATTTAGGACCAATTCATTGAGGGAGTGAACTTGGGCTTTGAAATATGCATTAACATGTTCAAAGCACACTACGGCGATCTATACCTCACCAGGCTGAACCAGACGATTGCTAGTTAGGCGAGGTCTGAAGAGGTAGAGATCAAGTGCCTCTTATAAGTAAATGAAATTGCTTTTTCTCAAGTTGATAAGAGCACTCCTCTTTATATAGTCAATGAGACCCTCTTTGTTCTTATTGAAGAAGAACAACCCTTGATCCCTTAGAATTGGGATTATTTTTCTTGTTTTGAATTTTTTGTAATTTGAGATGGGCTCCTCCTCATGTATTGGATTCTTTATCATTAATGAAGGCTTCTTTTCATACTTATGTTCTCACTGATATGAATGTTATTTATTTTGTTAATCATGTATGATTGATGTTTAATGTATTTCATTGAACTTTTATATTTGTTCAATCAGCCTTTTCAGGCAAGTATGGTCACTTCAGCCTTCTCAAGCAAGTATGATCACTTCGACCTTTTCAGGCAATGTTTGGATGGATAATACAAGTCTTTAACTTCTTTAGGTCTTTAATTTTCATCTTAGAATTGCTTGAAACTTAGCCGATAAGGTCTCAAGCAGCCGTGACCCCTATCCTCCCAGTTTTTTAGTTTTTTGTAAGGCTTGGTTCAAGCATCTGAAGAGATTTTTCTCAGGCATCCAAGGAAGCTTTGCTCAGGCATTCGAGACTTTAGCTATGGAATTCCTCCGAAAGGGTCTTAAGTGGTCGTGGCTCTTAATCTCCTAGTTCTTCGATATTTCATTCGTGACATACTTAAAAATTT
Organism: Ailanthus altissimus; assembly: GCA_946807835.1. Lineage (NCBI taxonomy): Eukaryota > Viridiplantae > Streptophyta > Magnoliopsida > Sapindales > Simaroubaceae > Ailanthus > Ailanthus altissimus. Next base: position 21,022,500 of record OX327696.1, on the reverse strand, counting down.
ATTCTAAAAGGGTCTCAGGAGGTTGTGGCCCTTACCTCTCGGATATTCAATATTCAGCGAAACGTATTTAGAAACTTTGCCAAAAAGGTCTTAGGTGGCCATAACCTTATCCTTCTAACTCTTCGATCGGCCTTTTTTCTCACAAATGTTGGTTTTATGATACTGGAAATTCAAAAAAGAATGATATTTGTCAAATGTATTGAGCAAGAAAATTTGAGCAGTTATGAGTGATTATTATTGCAATAGATGAAAGTAATATGAGATTATAAAAGAGAATAAATATATTATAAATCTAAGAATTTTATTTGCAATGATCATGGCATCTTTATACTTCTTGACTATTCGTGTTTGTGTGCTCGAGCTCGTATGTCTCTAGCTTGACTTTTCTGAGCCTTTTGTAATGTCCTTAATTGGGCAAAGAATTCCCCTCAAACATCTATTTCCTTAGTCATTCTTGCTTACTCTTTATCCTTTATCTTTGTATTTGGATGATTTTTTATGGGGGATCGGATAGGTCGTGATCAAATATCTCGAACAGCTGCTTTTATAGTATTTTTTCTTATGGCTTCTCGTTTTTTTCCTAAAGATGGTGCCAAACTATTGACCTAAAATGTTTGGGCAATCTTGAGTCAACGAGTTGAATTTATTTCTTTTGAAGAACAATGATTAGACCTTGTAAAGAATTGGGCTAAGACAACCCATTATTAACGTGTGTGGGCTTGTTGTATAGTTAGGTTTATAATCAAGAAATATCAAACAATCAAAGTCAAAATAGGATTATAGTGGTTCTCAACATTCACTTTATCAAGCTTAATAACCTCACTTGTATAGAACTATTGAATAATATTTTACATTAATGATTAAAATGAAGGGGCCTTCATAAAAATCCCATAATATTACAAGTATGTCTCCTTAGAGCATGAGACATTGTGATAGAGATAAAGCTAATGATGAAACCTGATGAAGTTGTGATGGAGCTGATGGGGCCATGATTTGTTTGGAGGGATGTTCATCTGTTTTGAAATAGGATGAAGATCTTGGAAAAAAGCATTAAAAATTATGGAGAAGAAGAAGTAGCAATAAATAAATAAAATCCTAGAAGGTCCATTTTTTTCATTATATAGCCCCTTTTTATAGGCCTTGCGGTGCTTGATAGTAAAATTCTTGTTCAATTAGTGCAAGCTTTTACTTTCTTAATTAGGACACATCCTGAGATTATTAAAGTATAATTTATGCTAAAAATTTAAAAATTTCATAATTTTCGAGGACAAAAGTGATTTGAGTTCTGAAGTTGTCTTGAGGCATCGGTCCTTTGTAAATAGTAAATGAGATGAGCACCTTCTTGTTCATTGAATGAGCTAAGAAATTCAAATTTAAATAAAATAAAATAACAAATAAGGGATCAATTTGATAATAACTAAACAAAACTTTGGTAATATTTCAAATAACCAAAAATATTAAGGGACTATTTATTATTTTCCCTCGATCGGTGCAATCAGGGATAGGGGATGGGGTAACGGCCGGCGGACACATTATCCCTCTCCAAACATTGAAGTGGACAAAAATCTTTTTAGGAAAGATTTTCCTATTTTAATGCGACATTAACCGCAACAGAAACTTGTCTTGGATTTGGATTCCTTAATTTTACATATTTCATTATGCATGCACGATCATCAATCATCAATCATCATATTCATATTCTTCGTCTCGATCAACACTTGGAAAAGCAATTCTCAACCAGCAACAGTAAACAACAGAGAATGAAAGCTCTTTTTCCAATAGTGCTGGCGGGTCAAAATCTCCCATGCATGGTAGGTTTTCCACACGCTACAACTAAGCCTCCATGTATAATCCTGCCGAAGTTCAAAATTCAGGCACAAAAAACCAACAACCATTGTGTGTAAAATGAAACATTTGTTTGACCTACCAAAAGAAGAAAAAAGTAATTAAGAGAGATTTTTTTATATGTTTATGTAGAATGTGGATGACTAGATCATGTAGGCTGTAGCACACACGTTATCACTTTCATCATCCGCTTCTAATCATAACTGTCGACAACAAAGACAACATTTCTGTGTATATACAGTCTGAATACCTTGAAGAAACGTGTTTCTACTTGAATTTTTTAGTTTGTTTTTATCCCTTGAGACTTCATTTTTCTAGGTACTGTTTCAAGAGCTGTATACATAGCCATGTATAATGCAGCTACTGAATTTTTATTTTTGGTACTGTTTTTCAACATGTATTATATCATGTTATTTTTATGTTTAAAGGATCTAACATATCTTAAGCATGTAATGATAATATATATTTAATCAAGTTACAAAATTTTGTATAGATTAAAACAATCTGAGTGCAAGTAATTTAACCGCTTAAACGAATATTTGGTAAAACAAATAATATATTAATGATTTAATATGTTTATGTATATTTATAAAAAAAGTCAAAATTTGAATTTGCTATTATAATTATATAGATGGATAAAATAAATTTGATTGAAACTCGTGAAAAGCTCTCGAAGATTACAAACCACTTAAAAAAAGAATTAAAAGTATAAGACTGAAAAGATTAAATATTGTCTCAACTTGCAGATCGAGTAAAAATTAAATAAAATTTTTATTTATCAATCTGTTAATACTAAATTTTTTTGAGAAGATTAAATATGAATAAAATTCATTCGTTAAGTACCTTTATAGCTGTTTGATCTCTTGATCTTAAAAAGAATTTATTTCATCCCAAGAAAAATAATGTAAAAATACATAATCCAAAAGTACCATATATCAATTTAATTGATGTTTTAGTATATCTAACCCAATGTGCCAAACCAGATATAACTTTTGTAGTAAGCTTATTATTGGCAAGATTTAGTTCTTTACAAACTCAACGTTATTGAATTGTAGATTATGCAGATACATGGTACTTATCTGATCCTTAGAAAGCCTACTTGTAAATGGGATGTGTTTTTACTTTACACCAATCCATAAAGTAAACTTTTGTTGTCATCTCTTTTAATCACTTTAAGATTCTTACACTATATGAAGCAAGCAGAGAATGTATATAGTTGCGATCTATCATTCATTACATTCAAAGTATTTGTAGCTTATTATCTGTAACATATATTCATACTATAATATATGAAGATAATATTGTTTGTATTGTTAAAGTTAAAGGCAGATATATCAAAACAGATTGAATCAAAGATATTTGTTCAAAATTCTTCTACACCCTTAAACTATAGTAAAGTCAAAAGATTGATTTTAAATAGATATGCTCTACTGATAATTTTGTAGATCTATTTACTTAAATCTCTGTCAATATCTATATTTGAGAAATTGTTTTATAAGATTGGCGAGTACTAACTCAACAAATTGATGGATATTATTCTAAAAGAGAGCTTTAATCAGGGGGAGCACAATCTCCTAAAAAAGTATATTAGTTATAAACGTGCATGTACTCTTTTTTTTTTTAACCAGGTTTTATCTCATTAAATTTTATTAATAAAATTTTTAATGAGATAGTTTTGAAACACATTCATTACCACTATATATTATAGAGTTATATTTATTTTTGTTTAACTTTTTTTTTCTAGTGAAGTTTTCTTTTATAATATAAAATATAATTAAAGTGGTTTAAAGAAGAGTAAAGCCAGTGTTGAAATACGGGGAGAGTATGGCAATGAATTTCACCTCTACCCTCTCGCTTAATTATGTATTTAGCTTTCTTGTAATTCATTCACGTTTTAATATTTTTAAAAATATTATAATATTTTTTTAAAAAAAATTCAGTACTTAAATTGTCTTTATCTTTTCCTTTATATTATTTATTTATAACATAGACAAAAATCTTTTTTAAGAAGGAATTTTCCTGTTATGATTCGACATTAACGCAACAGAAACTTGTCTTGGATTCCTTAGTTTTGCATGTATCATTATGCATGCACGTTCATCAGTCATCATATTCATTCATATTCTTGGTCTCGATCAACACTTGGAAAAGCAATTCTCAACCAGCAACAGAGAATGAAAGCTCTTTTTCCAATAGTGCTGGCGGGTCAAAATCTCCGATGCATGGTAGTTTTCCACACGCTACAGCTTGTATAATCCTGCCGAAGTTCCTAATTCATGCACATAAAGCCAACATCCATTGTGTGTAAAATGAAACATTTGTTTGACCTACCAAAAGAGAAAAAAAAAAAGTAATTAAAGAGACTTTTTTATATGTTTATGTAGAATTTGGATGACTAGATAATGTAGGCTGTAGCACACACGCTATCACTTTCATCATCCGCTTCTAATCATAACTCTCGACAGCAAAGACAAAATTTATGTGTATATACAGTCTGAAAACCTTGAAGAAACGAGTTTCTTCTTGAATTTTTTAGTTTATTTTTTATCCCTTGAGGCTTCATTTTTCTAAGTACTGTTTCAAGAGCTGTATCTTTTGTTTTGTTGCTACTTCGTGTTTTTCGTTTAGATGTAATATAAAAAGAATATTGTATTAAATCACAGATATGCAATCTCATTTTAATAAATGTAATTTGATTTTTCTCAAAAAATAAAAATAAAATAAATGAAATTTCCTTTTTTTTTTTTGTTATTTCAAAAAACAAAATCCCTGAAATTTGTGTCCACCCTATTGTTCTTGGTGATCATGTTTAAGTTGACTTTGTATCAATTTGGTCACAAATCTCAGCTAAACCCTATTATTTTATTGTGATTTGCGAATCTAGACACGGGGGCGGCTGCAACATATTCAACTTAATGAAATTCTAGCCCTACATGCTATTTATTTATATTTAATTAATAGTGATAATTTATGTAAACGAATTATATTTACATTATATTAATATAAGGTATTAATAAATTTTATCATATTTATATATAAATTATTTATATAAACAAATTAAGTATTTAAATATAAATTTAATTCGTTTAATATATAAATTATAAGCTACGACATGATTAAATATATTTAAATAAATAAATAAAATTTTTATTTTTATTTATATAATTATACAAAATTTGATTTATTTACGATTATATTTATTTAAACGAATAATAATATTAAATTCTATTCATTTATACGAATATTTAATTATAATTTAATTAAATGTAATTTAAACGAATAGACATATAAATTAACACGAATTCAATTTATTTATTAAACATAATTTAAACGGATTAGTAAATTATAGATCTTAGACGCATAGTTGACACAATTAATAAGCGGTTAATACGAATTTGATTTATTTATTAATTGTATCAATTTTCTCTCTATATATGCATTTAAAATATGTCGAATAATCGTGTTGTTGTGGATATCAAGCCATGCACTTCAATTAGACACCCCAATGGCATCAACTAAGCCACAATCTTGATACCCCTTTCACCCTATGCGCAGCAGAAAACCATAACTCATACCATAAGTAAGAACACATAAGATTAACACACCAATAAAGATAAAGAAAACAAACAAATCACAGGACACAAGATATACTTGGTTCGGCCCAAATTGTCTACGTCCACGGAGGATCCATGATTCAGCTTCTTATTATTGAAATAGATCATTAAGTATCTTCTTACATCATCAATGATCCCACAAGACCCCTTAGTATCTCCCATAGAGACCTCTAAGCATCTACCCTTGATCATTATAACTCTCTAAGACTTCTTAGTATTTCCTCATAAAAGATTTTTACAAGGAACACAAGAATAGCCCGAGCATCTAAGCCAAAAGAATATATGATGTTTCTCTTTTATTCACTCAAAGAAATTAAAGAAGAAAACACCCCCAAAAGTTACACCCTAGTGCACCACGCACTTAATGCCTACCTAGCTCCTCTATTCTCTCTTATGGTTACATCTTGAAACTTGAGATATTTAATCTTAAACAAGGGTTTACAAGTGTTTATATAGGGTATATTTCGTGCCTACAAACCCTATTCCATGTTAGAGTAAGAGTCCACTTGTTTTAGAAGTCCAAAACTTCTCAAAACTCGAAATCTCAAACCAAAACGGACATCCTGACGCGTCTGGGCGCTGAGGCGCTCATCCTTGAGCCCTGCAGCATTGGCCCTTCTCGCGCACATCACCGCGGCACTGAGGACCCAGCATTGCGGCGCTGGTCTTTTGTGTTGAGTGCCGCAATGCTCAGCCCTGGGCGCAACGATGCTGGTCAGCTCCTTGCGATTTCTTTGTTTCCTTCGCGTCTTCAAGTCCTGTTTTACTTCTCCCTTCGTGTCCCATACGTTCTAAACTTCTCCATATGTATCCTACACGTTCTAAACTTCTTGTGACTCTCCACTTTAATATTTATCTCAATTCTTATCCAACCAAAATTATCGAATCACCAATTTTTCAACAAATGTCAAAATTAATTTTACCACCCTTATATTTGATCACACACTCGTTCTCATTCAGCAATCAAAATGAACAAATTTTAGTTAAAAGATGCAAACAATATATATAATTGTACATATGTAATCTAATTACACCAAAAACGCATTACATTATACTTATAGAAAAGTTGTAATTACAATTTAATATAAAAATCAATCTAATGGCAAGGTTCATGCTAGCAGTTGACAAATCTTTACAAAAATATTTGATGTATTATTAGTCATTAATTAATTTTGATTAGCAGATGATTGTGATCATGATCAGTAGAGTGGAAACTGGAAAGGAGCAGCACATGCTGACCTTATATTTGATTACCAACTAATCAGAAATCAATTAATTAAGCGATTATGTAGGTGTGATTATTGCAAATTAAATTCTAGAACGTGATCGGTTTTCCAAGACATAATTTAAGTTAGGTGAATGATAAATCTCTCTTGATTTGCATTACTTTATAGTTAGCTGTTCTAACTTGGTTTTTGACTTTCTTGAATTTAATTAATATGCTTTTCATGTATGTCTTCTCCCTCGTGGATTTTTGGCCACAAGGAGATATATTCTTTTGACTTAAAAATAAGATTGTTATGCATTACAATTTACAATTTTAGCAAAAACATACCAAATCACGAGATTATATCAAATTGTCAAATTTTATTTTCCATCGTTGATCGACCTTAATAAATAAATAGCAAGTGGGTTTTGCGAGATTAATCAATAACTTTGATTTGATTTTCTATTTTCTTGATTTGAATTATTCTTAATTGTTTTACGATTAATTAAACTCTTGTTTGGTCCGACTTCACGGCATAAAGATAGATATTCCACGAAATCATATATGATATTGTGATTCATAAAATCTCATCTACAAAAATAATATAATTCTAATAAATAATAAGTTTGGATATTACATTTTATTCGACAAAGGTGATGCAACACCTCTCGTTTCATTTGTTTAAACTTGAGTTCATCTGTATTTCCTCTATTAAAGTGTGATTTTAATACCAATTATTGAAGGATCTAAGTTGTTTTTTTTTTTCAATTTTTTTTAATATAATAAACTAATACAAAATTTTTATATATTTTTAACTTAAGCTACTATTTTCATCATAATTGAATCTACTGCTTAACCTGACTTCTACACACCGCTCATCTATTTATACCTACTTAGCACTCCTTTTTTGAACTTTTTTTGACTTAATCGTTGGCTTCTCTTATTAAGATTACAAGTAAGTGGTAAAAAATTACAACACAAACAATTGATTATCACCATAAAGTGAATTTTAAGTGTACTTATTCTACTTTATGGTAGAGGATACATATATCTTAAAATAAATTTAACTGTTACATAAAATATTAAAAGTAACAAAATAACTACTTTAAATTTAGATCTAAATAGCACAAGACACAAAAGTAAAAATTTTTAAATAATAACTAAATTAAAATAGGTAACGAATATTATAACATATCTATTGAAATAAAATATACATAAATAAAAAAATAAAACTATTGTGGCAAAAGCATTGCCACAATTTAAAGAAAGAGTTCAATTTTTAATTGCGAGGCTAAGTGTGAAAGTAAAGAGACTAAAGGGGTATAAATATGCAGATCTAAGGTTCTGGCAGTTTGGTGATTTTGAAATTGTAGAGTTGCAATTGTGCACTATGTTCACATGCTTCAATCATATTATCATTGAAAGCCCATAAGCCAATCCTAACCAACATGCCAACATACATGGTAAAAGTTTTATATTTTTTTTTCTTTCATATAAATTTGAGAGGAAAGAATTAGGATTCGACATCAAATTTTAAATACTAATTTATTTATATAAATTAGCCAATAATATTTATTAACTACATCTTTTTATTTACCATTGAGAAAAAAGTTAATATGTTTTATAAAATAGTACTACATTTACATAGTTAGGATATAAAATTATATTTTAATTGATATATTATTAATCTGTGATTACATTTATTAAGTAGTCATTGATTTTTTACTTATTATTATTATAATAATTAAACAATATCAATTAATAATTAATACATCACATATTATATCTGTTAAAATATAAAGTTTGTATTTCTACATAAACATAACATTATTGTATTTTAAATTATTATTATTATTATTGCCTTTTTTTGGCGATAAATGATAAATCATGACAACTCTAACTTGTTTATTTGAGGGATTTTTCTACTATACCGTGGAAATATTTACAATATCAAAACTTGATTTGTTATTGACCATTAGATTAAATGATTTTAATCTCTATCATTGATTCTTTATCAATAAAAAGTTAACTTCTTGTTCAGGTAATAGGTTACCTTAAATTTATATTAAAAAAAGCTATATTTGTGCATTAAAATTTTAATTTATTCAATTTATTAACCTATTTATTAATATTAAAAAATAATTAGCCATATAAACATAAAAAAAAACATAAATTATTTAGAGTTGAACATAAATTAATCAATAATCTTTTTTAAATAGTCATAAATTAAAATATAATCTAAATCTATATTGTAATACATTTTAGAGGAAACCTATCACTAATAGTTTAAAAAAGTAAGATTTAAAAACTAATATGAAGAAAAATAAATTTTTATTTTTATTGCTACTTACTACTTTCATGTTAGTGTAATTAGGTTACATATCACATATATATGATCTCAAGTTATGAATAAAAAATAATTTTTTTAATTAATTTTAAGCATACTATATTTTTAATCAATTATTACTCAAAAAAATCTAATCAATTAACATAATGGTATTATTCAAAAAGAAGAAAATAACATAATAGTAATATATATTCTCAAATACCTCCACTAATAAACTTAGTTTTATTAGAATATAAAAATTAAAAGTAACATATAATGGGGACAAACTAGATGATGTGTCTTGATTACTGTAATTAATTGATTGTGAATAATAGTATTAAATATTTTTTTGCCATAAGATTTAGTTTAATATACAAGTTATAAGCATCATATACAAGTTCGATATTAATTTACAAATGTTATATTAAATTTACATGTCATATGTGTATTTTACGAAATTTTTGTTTACTTTTACAATTTTTTTGTGTTGATTTATAATTTTTTTGTTATTTTAATTTTTTTTACAAATATTATGTTTCATTTACAATATATGCATGATATTTATTTTTCTTACGTGATATACAAGTTCAGTGTTAATTTATAAATTTTACATTATATTTATAGAATTTTATTTAATTTACAAGTAAAAAGTATCATTTATAATTTCGATATTAATTTATAAACGTTATATTACATTTGCATGTCGTACATGTAGCTTACGAAATATATGTATACTTCTACATTTTTTTTGTTGATTTATAATTTTTTAGTTATTTGAATTTTTTTCTACAAATATTATGTTTCATTTATGATTTATGCATTATATTTATTTTTCTTACGTAGATATACAAGTTTAATGTTGATTTATAAATTTTACATTATATTTACGAAATTTATGTCTACTTTTATATTTTTATGTTGATTTATAATTTTCTTATTTACTTTAAATTTTTTAAATAAATTATGTTTCATTTATGATTTATTTGCTATATTTATTTTTATATAAATATAAAAAGTTCAGTGTTGATTTATAAATTTTATATTATATTTATAAGATTTAATTTAATTTTCAAATAAAAAATAATTTAAAATTTTAATTTGACTTACAAATGTATTATCAAATTTATATATAATATATGTAGTTTACATAATTATTTATTTGATAATTTCTTAAATATTAAATTAATTTTTATTTTAGCAAATATTATATAGTATTAGATAGATTTAATAATTTAAATTTATTTTGGGTATTAATATTGAGAATCTTATCCTGCTAATGTAGAATGGCAGGATCGATTTTAAAATTTTTTATGTCTATTTAATTTAACAACAAGATGGTATAAGAAAAATACTTCAATCACAAATTTTTTCATGGATGTTTACACTAATAAAATTTTACGTTGTATCTCGCACCAATGGACTACTCACGTGGGTAAGTTGATAAATTGCAGAAGATCTAAATTTTGTACTCTTAATTTTTTCTCTTTAGAAAAATTTTAGTTCAAAAGAAGTATTAATAAAAAAATACGTAAAAGTGATTCTAATAATATCTTTTATAGTACAAGAGTTATTTTTTTATTTAAACTCCTAATACTATAAGGATTAAGATAAAATAATATTTTTATATTATTTTAATTTAGATAATTAAAAAGATAATATAATATCTAATATTATCTTTAATTTAGATAATTCATAATTATCTAATTTAATTAAATAATCTAATTATTTATTTAATTCTTTAACTATTTTAGATTTGACCAACAATTAATTGAGTCCACCAAGTTTAATCAAATTAAACATGGGTTAATAAGATTAATTAATTAGTCTTAATAAGTTTAATTAAATTAAACTTGGGTCAATTAATATTTTAAATCCAACAATTAATTCAATAGTCCATTTTAGTGTTTATGGAGCCAATATGAGGACCAGTAGACCTACAATATTAAACTCTAATAAATTAAATCATTTGATTAAACTCTTTAATTAATATGATTTTATTTATTAACTTTATATTACTCCACTAAAAATATAAAATTGAACTCTTAATTTTGCAGATGAATTATAAATAGTCCATTTTAGTGTTTATCGAGCTAGTATGAGGACTAGTAGACCTACAATATTAAACTTTAATTAACTAAATCGTTTGATTAAACTCTTTAATTAATATGATCTTATTTATTAACTTTATATTACTCCACTAAAAATATAAAGTTGAATTCTTAATTTTGTAGATGAATTATAAAACAAAAAACTGTCTTCGTCAATTTAATAATAATTTCATATAGATCAATTATCTACAAATGTTAATAATTAGAGTTAGGTCGAATGTCCGTTAACCTCTCTAGTTATATTTTTGTCTTTGATCTACATTAATACTCTTTTGAACATTTAATTTATTAAATTTATAAATTTGTTAAATTTATTGTTTTCTTTAACTTTTAAAGAGTATTGAAGAGCAGAATCAATTATCAATAGAATAATTTATCTAAATTCTTCTCACAATGAGTAGATTCCACATTTGTGAAAAATATTTCTAGTCATCCATTTTGTTATATTTATAAAACACTTAGTAATTGACAAAAAATATTTTACAATATTTTCCTTATAAATTTATAAACATAACTCAATGAATAGAAGTTTACTAATTACTCGGGATTAAAATTAATCTATATATGATTATATTATGATAAAAATAAATTCTCTTTATTAATAGAGATTAATAGAGAATTAATTTTATCGTGGTCTAATCTTATATAATCAGCATTATACAAAGCGCTTCAATTTTCTATGTCACCACATAGAATAATCTAAATAAAACCATTATATACAATATACAAATGGATCACACTTATAGTCTATCGAAATGAAGTTTCTATCTTTATGCAGACTAAGGACAAGTTTAAATTATTATGCTTAAACTTAATTCTCTTATATATAATTATTACATACTAAATTTAAGATTATATATATTAATCAAAGAATTTTATAATATTAAAATAAAAATAATCATAATTATAAATATAATATTAAATAAATAATTTTTAATAATTATATTTAATAATATTTAAATATAAATAATTATATTTTTAAGACACACATCCAATAAAATACACTTTATTTGAGTCATTATATGATATGATGTAATGTAATGATAACAATGGCGTAATGTAGTGAAAATATTGTAAATTGGATAAGTGTCGTCGTTGTGGTAGGAAATTAGAAAATAGAAAGAGTGATAAGAACAAGCCAACCAAAATTTTTGGCCATGTATAAATCTCACCAACAGACATTTGATTACAACAATGGTTGACAAATAGAGTCCAACAATTGACCTTGATTTAATATTAGGGTGACTGCCCCACGGGTGAGGCAGTAATTACCCTTGCCGTGAAGCTGAATCCAAGACCACCACTTGATTACCACACGTGTCTTTTGAATTGCCTCGATCATCTGAGTTATAATCACCAAACAAGGTGATATATTACATAGAACTAGAAGCTGTATAGCAATTAAATTTATTGAAACCAAACATCACTTTCCTTTTGACCAAATACAAATTGCTATCAAAACAATATCTAACACTTGATGTTGAATGTCATTTTCTTATATATAAACTTTAATTTTACCTACAAACAACTTTTTGTATATGTGTTTATTGTTGATGTAATCTATCTATAATTTAAAATAAAAAAGTTATTCATGTAAGGACATGCTTTGCTCATTATTTTATTATTTATTTCTTTTTAATTGTATAGATTATTCAACTATTTCCTTAACACTTATTTATTAGTTATTCAAGGTTTTTTCTTTCTTTCTTTTTTTAGTTCGTTTTTTTTTAATAAAATATTTAGTCAAGATATTTTATTAAGAGAAAAACACAATGTTTTCTCAATAAAAATTAATTAATTTAGGGTAATATTTTTTTATTTAGATACATTTCCTCTCTAATTTTTTTTTACATTTATCGCTTAACCTCTTTTTTTTCTTCATAATACTCTATAGATTATTACTACACTTGTCATAGAGACTTTTTGCTTTAGGTCATTGTTAGTGTTATCACAACAAGAGGTAAGTCCATAATATATAAAAACGAAAAAAAAAAAATTATAGATATAGAAAACTATTAAAAAAAATGACAAATTTTCTTAATGTAAAACATAAATATATGGATTCAACCACTTTGCTAATGTATAATATACTTGGAATTAAGGGTTTGTTTATTTTTCATGGCTTAATGCTAAATATAACTTAACTGAATTTATGAATCATTTAAATTATTTGTTTCTATAACTAAATAAGAATTTTAGGTCAATTTTAGTTTAATATAAAAGGAATTTTTTTAAAAAAACTTTTTGACATAAAGTAGAAAATGAGAATGATATTCTTAATTTCTTTTTAAAAACATATTCTTATATAATTTACATATTACATTCTTTTTCTTTTATTAATAAAATTTATCTCGTTTATTTAAGGTTAAATACCAATTATATAAAATACGTACTTATTGTGTTGATCAATTTTATTAATTAATGTAATTTTAATATACTTATAATTTTTAAAAAAGTTACATGTCATAAAAACTACAATAAAATTCATATTAATATTTTTTATAATATTAATTTGTATAATTAAATATTATTTTAATTATAAATTTTTTATATTTTTTATTACAATAAAAATTCATAAAATATAAATATAAAAGTATTAGTTTTCAATTCTTTTTTATTTTAAAAAATAAATAATTTAATATTTATAATTAAACGAAAAAATAAAGAGATAATTCAAATTCAATCATTCATCTTAATTCCGTTACATTTAGAATTTAGTAAAAAAAAAATAAACACCATTGTTTGGATTTTTGAGCTCAATCAAACTCAATTTTAAATGAAGAAAATCTACCCTCGAGAAAATCAAATTGAAAAAGAAAATGGAGATGGGAAAATATTCTTTTTTTGTTTTGGTAATAGTTAAAAAGAATAGATGTAAGAGATTACATAATATGTTATTATCTACTTTGAGAATAAGTTTCCATAATTTTCTTTTTGAATTTTTTCAAAGTCTTATATTATTTAAGAACGGCGTAACAATGAAAAAAATTTATTTAACCAAAAGATGTAATATTTTGATATTTAATTCTTACCTCATCATTCTAATTTTACTATCTATAGTCTTAAAAACGTTGAATCTCAAATATTACAAGTCTCAAAACTAAAACTCGTAATAAAAGAAAAGGTATTTTTTTCTCATGTTGGATAAAAAGATTCGTGAGTGATATCCATCCTTCAACAATATATATATATATATCTTTATAATATAAAAAAAATCTAGGACATTTCAAAAGCTTGGTCAAACCATCAATTTTATTTTTTTATATGAAGACAAAGCAATCCAAGTCAGAAAACGCATTTATATTTTTTGTAGTTTCTTGGTCGGCCAATAATTCCTATAGCCAAAATTTTGTATCCACAGGGTAATGACAACTTCTAGAGTTTTTTAAAAGAAAACTATAGGCCTCTAAATTATATAAGCTTAATAACCAATTAGGGATTAGTTTTCATTATTAAAAAGATTAATTAATGCTTGCATTTTTTGTTACGTGGGTAGGTTATATATTCCAATTTTACACTGAGTATTCAATTGAACGATCCTTCTTTGCTTGCTTGATTATTTAAAAGAGTAATTTTGTTTTTTAAAAACATTGTCCCAAGCTTTTATTAGAACTTAATAATTATATCTTCAAAATTATAATAACTTTATACTCTTTTTTTTTAAATAAGAATATAAATTTTACGAAACTCTTCTTTTTAAAAAGTCACTATGTATCCCACAAAATTATTTCATAATTTTTAACTTGAATTCCAAGTTGGGCATTAGTATTCAATGATGAATATGTGAGGGCGTCACAATCTTTTCATCATCAAGAATCAAGAATGGCTTTGACTGAAACATTAGGATAATCTGCCATGATTAAATAGCCTTAATTCCCTTGTAATTGCCAACTTATATAATTCATAATATTATATTCTATTAAATATGACTCGTTTTACATTCCTTTTTCCCTATTGAAAAAACTTACATACCTTATTTACAATTCCATTGCAAAGTTTTAAAATATTTGGAACCAAATTTAAAATAAAAAAAAGCCATGAAAGCCACTAAAACAATTATGAATTGAACTACTGAAAAAGAAAAAAGCCATTCTTGTTACATTCTTTGCACATTCTTGAATCAACTATTAGAACAACATTAAATTTCTAGAGCAAAAACGTGAAACCACAAACTCTTCATTCAAGTATTCTTATTTCTCAATCAAACTCAGCTAATTGGTGCAAGCTGGTCAACATGGGCGGCTTCACTGGCCGTGATCAAACCATGCCTTTGTAGAACTTGAAACCACAAACTCAATTTGGCTTAAGCTTAAACCTATTATATAACATTTTAATTACTATTACTTAATAATTCTTTATTGGGAAGAAAAATTTACCAAATATATTTAAAATATAAAGCAAAGAAGAAACTATTAACTATCTCTTCTTCTTCAAAGTTTGGTTGGTCTATGCGTGCAGGCCTTGTGCTTCAACGAACATTCGAATATATTCAACAATTTGAGCCTTTGAGTTGATTTCTTTAATCTCGTCATGGTTCCTTGATGGGTTTCTAAGGTAGTTAAATTTTCTCAACTGTAAATATTTCCCGGAAAAAGAAACTTGAAGAAGAAGAAGGAGGTTGGATGATCATGTCAGACGATGAAACTGACTCATGGCGCTTTGTTTTGTTAATATTATTCTTAATATTGATTACAGGTAATAATCCAAATATCGCTTTGTTTTTTGAAATTCAAGTTTCAATTCTGTTTCCATTTTCTTGCATGAGAGTATCAAATTTTGAAGCTCATGGTTTGAGAAACATGGATTTCTCCTACAAATCTTT
Source organism: Ailanthus altissimus (assembly GCA_946807835.1). NCBI lineage: Eukaryota > Viridiplantae > Streptophyta > Magnoliopsida > Sapindales > Simaroubaceae > Ailanthus > Ailanthus altissimus. Next base: position 21,006,578 of record OX327696.1, on the reverse strand, counting down.
ACAAGTTCCGAATTCCGTTTCTGGGTATGTTTTTCTTTTTCAGTTTTCTTCACACTTCTAATAAATTTGCGTTTTTCGAGGCTGATTTACGATTCTGTTAAAGCTTGTAGTGTGATTGGAATTTTGATGTCACGTTGTTCAAGGAAGATTCTGTTTACTTTTTGTTGCCTTATTTTTTTTTTCTTTTGTGGTGAAATAATTCTTCTTACAAGAATATTTGTTTTCATTATTATTACAGCAGCCACACTTGTTGCCGGGGATTCTCTAGAAACAGACAGAGAAGCTCTGCTGAACCTGAAATCATTCCTGGAAACGAACAATCGTGTAAACAAAGGACAGTACACACAATGGAATCAAAGCTCGAGCCCTTGTGAATGGCCTGGAATTTTATGCTCTCCTGATAAAGCCAGAGTCAATGGCCTCAATCTTAGTGACTGCAACGTCTCTGGTGAAGTATTCAATAACTTCTCTGCCTTAACGAAGCTTGCTTATCTTGATCTCTCTAGAAACACTTTTTCTGGATCAATCCCAGATGATTTAAGCCGGTGCCAGAATCTAAAGTACCTAAATTTATCACATAATATTCTTGATGGGGAGCTCAAGTTAAGTGGGTTGAGTAATTTAGAGGTTCTTGATTTGTCTATGAATAGGATTCGAGGGGAAATTCGGTACAGTTTCCCTGCAATATGTGGGAAATTGAGGGTTGCTAACCTTTCTGTGAATAATCTTACTGGAAGGATAGATACTTATTTTGATGGATGTCAAAATTTGAAGTATTTGGACTTGAGCTCTAACAACTTTTCTGGGAATATATGGAATGGATTGGTACGGCTTGTGGACTTTTCAGTCTCTCAGAATAAACTCAGTGGAGCAGTTTCTTCTTTGATTTTTAAAGAGAATTGTAGTCTTGAAGTTTTCGACTTGTCAGAGAATGGTTTCATTGGTAGTTTCCCTGGAGAGATTTCCAATTGCAAGAATTTGGTGATCTTGAATTTGGGGGGAAACAATTTTACTGGGCCAATTCCGCCAGAGATAGGATCAATTTCAAGTCTTGAGGCTTTGTTCTTGGGAACTAACAACTTTATCAGGGTGATTCCAGAATCACTTTTGAACCTGAGTAAGTTGAGCTTTCTGGATTTGAGCAAGAACAATTTTGGAATGGAAGTACAGGAGACTCTTGGGAGATTCACTCAGCTGAAGTTTCTTTTACTGCATGGAAATTTCTATGCCGGTGGGATATATTCTTCAGGCATTCTGAAGCTGCCTAACCTTTCCAGATTAGACCTTAGCTACAACAATTTCACTGGTCCATTGCCAGTGGAAATATCTCAAATGCAAAGCTTGAGGTTCTTAGTTCTAGCTTACAATCAGTTCACTGGTTCTATACCATCAGAATACGGGAGCATGTCTAATCTCCAAGCTCTTGATCTCTCCTTCAACAAACTAACTGGATCAATACCACCCACTATTGGAAACTTGACCTCTCTCTTGTGGCTAATGCTTGCGAACAATTCACTTACTGGCGAAATTCCACGTGAGATTGGGAATTGCACTAGCTTGTTGTGGCTAAACCTTTCCAACAACAAGCTGTCTGGGAAAATCCCATCTGAATTGACAAAAATTGGGAGAAATGCCACTGCAACATTTGAATCAAATCAACGGAATAATGAGCGGATAATTGCTGGCTCTGGGGAGTGCTTGGCAATGAAGAGGTGGATTCCCGCAGATTATCCACCATTCAGTTTTGTGTACACAATTCTCAATAGGATGAGTTGCAGAAGCATATGGGATCGGTTGCTTAAAGGCAATGGTGTTTTTCCAGTTTGTGCAGCAGGTTCATCAGTGCGTACATTTGAAATCACGGGCTATCTTCAAATTAGTGGGAATCAGCTCACTGGTGAAGTCCCTTCAGATATTGGTAACATGCAGAGTTTCAGTATGCTGCATTTGGGTTTTAATCAGTTTTATGGAAAGCTGCCTCCGCAAATTGATCAGTTGCCACTTGTAGTTCTAAACCTCACCCAGAATAATTTTTCAGGAGAAATTCCATCAGAAATAGCAAATCTCAAATGCTTACGGAATCTAGATTTGTCTTGCAACAATTTCTCGGGCACATTCCCTGCTAGCCTCAACAACTTGACTGACCTGAGCAAGTTCAACATCTCATACAATCCACTTATTTCTGGTGTAATTCCATCAACCGGGCAGTTAGCCACATTTGAGAATATGTCTTACCTTGGAGATCCACTCTTGAACCTTCCAGATTTCATTGAAAAAGGCCCCCAGAACAGGACAAAACATAATGAATCAAATGGAAGGATAAGGAAGACAAAGTTGGCAACAATTTTAGTGGCTCTAACTCTAATATTAGCCTTCTTGGTTTGTGGAGTTTTGACGATTGTGATCTGCTTAGTAGTAAAAAGTCCAACAGGAGAACCAGGATATCTCTTGGAAGGTATAAAATCTCGACATGATTTTGCGTCAAGCTCTGATGGCTCATCACCATGGTTGTCAGACACTGTTAAGGTCATCCGTTTGGACAAAACAGCATTTACACATGCTGATATTTTAAAGGCCACGGGAAAATTTTCAGAAAATAGAATAATAGGGAAGGGAGGATTTGGCACAGTATATAGAGGAGTATTGCCTGATGGCAGACAAGTAGCAGTAAAGAAGCTGCAAAGAGAGGGAATTGAGGGTGAAAGAGAATTCCGGGCTGAAATGGAAGTACTAAGTGGTAATGGCTTTGGTTGGCCACATCCAAATCTTGTTACTCTATATGGATGGTGCCTAAATGGATCTGAGAAAATATTAGTTTATGAATACATGGAAGGTGGGAGCTTGGAGGATCTTATATCAGATCGGGTAAGACTAACATGGAGGAGACGTCTAGATGTAGCGATTGATGTGGCACGAGCATTAGTATTTCTACACCACGAGTGCTATCCTGCTATTGTTCATCGCGATGTCAAGGCTAGCAATGTCCTGCTAGACAAAGATGGCAAGGCACGCGTTACAGATTTTGGCCTTGCTAGAGTTGTTGATGCAGGGGATAGTCATGTTAGCACAATGGTAGCTGGAACAGTTGGTTATGTAGCACCAGAATACGGGCATACTTGGCAGGCAACTACAAAAGGCGATGTGTATAGTTATGGAGTGTTGGCAATGGAACTGGCAACCGGGAGAAGGGCAGTTGATGGAGGGGAAGAATGTTTGGTTGAATGGGGAAGAAGACTAATGGGAAATGGGAGATATGGAATGGGCAGAACTGTTATACCAGTAGTACTTTTAGGGTCCGGGCTGGCTGAGGGCGCGGAGGAGATGTGTGAGTTGCTTTGCATAGGGGTAAGGTGCACAGCGGAGGCACCACAGGCTAGGCCAAACATGAAGGAGGCGCTATCTATGTTGATTAAGATTTTGCCTCACTGTGATTGAAGTTTTGGATTCACTAGTTTCAGAAATTGTCAGTAATTCTAGAGTCTTATACATTATTGTTGCACATATACAAATGTAATGTTACATGCACATGATTGTTCTGATTCTTCCTGTACACAAGCATTCATCATTCTTACATAATAAAGAAGAGATTTACTCAATTTTTGTTAGTGAAAGTCTTTCTGGAATGCCATTGAGCACACGAATAAAAAAGACTTCCAAGTTTTCAGATCCAATATTAGATCTTCAAATTTCAAATGAGCTAATGAGCTGCCAGCTATGGCTTCTTGCCCAACGAACTTGGAAACTATTATCCACCTTATAAGCCCAACCCAAATAAAAAAATTTAAAAATTCTTTCATACGAGTCAGATGCTAATAATTTAACCTAAAAAAATATTAGCTAACAGACTCTTTTAAATTCCAAATCAGTCTATTTTAATTAAACACAAGACAGGGACCATCGACAATATAACGAGCTTGTAATAGCATGTGCAATAGATATAACTTCGAAACAATTTTTATTAGAAAGCGAGTTTTTTTTTTTAAAGTAAAAATGAATTTTATTAAAGAAAGACAGTTAAGATATAGTATTGGAGATTTTTAATAAAATTATTAAAAAAATTAACGGAACTTGAAAATATACTTACACATTAACAGTCTTCGATCGAAATCTCTTGCATTTATAAGAATAAAATAATATTAATAATAAAGAACTCTTAGAAAGAAAAGAGAAAAATACAATCTGAATAATTTAAAAATAAAAAAAATAATCCGCACAGAAGAAAAAAACATACAAACAAACTACTAAAAACTAATACAACATTCAAAACAGTTAGAAAGCGAGACTGATGTGAAAGGAATTCAATCCTTGCGCTTCTTATTTCATTGCCAAAAAAAAAAAAAAATTAATCAACTTGAGTTCCTTGGAAATGTAATGCTTCTTAATTTAAGCGTTAATTTCTATTAATATATTTTAAGAAGTAAAAGACTAGCACTCCAGGCCTTCCTTTAAAAGGAAAGTGAGGCCCACTGGAATTTTTACAACGCAATGACAAAAATACCCTTATACAATTATCTCAATGCCAATCGCATGCATGGCACGTTCTCTACATCAAATCACATCACCTCTGCCCCTCCTGTCTCTACCCTGTCCTCAAATTCAAGCCATAAAGAAACAGAGAAACTGACCAACTGATGAACATTGTCATCTGGGTAAGCATTTATTTTCTCACAATTTTGTTTCTCCTCTTCATTTTCTAGAGAAAAAAAAATTGAGCTTCATTTCAAACTGTTATATTTGTCAACTTGACACTGAATATTTTTTTGTCCTTTTTCTTCTTAGTTAGTACCTAACACTTCTCTCTTTCTTACAAAAGGAGCAAGCTTTCTTAGTTTACACGTTCTTTCGAAAAAACGTAATAACTGGGTTTGTTTGGTATGCATTTTAGTGACAGTTCCAAAACTTTTGCTGCTTTTGGGTTACTTTTCATTTGCTTCGTAGTCTCAATCGATATATACAAGCATAGTCATGATAGCATACTTGTTCAGTTGTTTTTGTTTGCAATTTGATTGGATGGATGAACGCTCTAAGTTTTTTTTTTTTTCTCATATGGGTTCTTTTCCATATGGCCTTTCTCATATTTATCTTCAAATTAGAGGTTTTTTTTTTTTTAAAAAAAAAAATTCTGTTAGAAATTGCGAAATGACATTCTCAGATTTGGTCTCTCATTTATTCATTCTTGGGTTATGTTTTGTTTGAGGTTTTACAACGGATAGATATTTCATAGCTTTTAACTAAAGCTTCCGTCTTGTTTTACTTGTAAAAGAACTAATAATGAGAATAATAAATAAATAATTTTTTATTTAAGGTTCCTTCTTATTTGATCTGAATTCTCTTTTTGATTGATCATGGTACTACAGGGCATTTTGTATGTGAATAGATAATGCTTCATAAAAGGATGTGAAAAAGATTACTTTTTTCTTTTTTACATTTTAGTCGCATTTTATTGCAAAGAACGAGAAGCATTTCCACCTTGTTTCAAGCTAATTTCTTACATATAACTGCCAATGGGAGCTTATATACAACTTGTCTAATAAATAAACTACTTGTATGCCAAATTTGTAGCTCCTATTACAGAAGGAGAAATGGCTGAAGAAAGTAGTGTGCGAATGATGAATGTGGAGCTTGCAATCCAAAGAGAGCTGGAATATCGAAGGAAGATTTTCCTGTTGCAAATGAGAGCTAAGCAAATGGAAGCTGATCATTACAATGACTTTGAGAAAGGCCTTGTGCCTTTGCAGGTAAGGGTGGTTAATGCAATGATTACTTATGTGATTATTTAGAAGGTTACAATTTATGTGTTTGACAAACTTTTGCAATTGTTTTGTGGCACTTGGAATTTGAAACTGGGTTTTTATCACCATGGTCTTCATTTTAGAATTCTAAAATAGTAGTCATTTGCAAACCACTTGTTGCCTATTATTTATACTCTAGTCTTGTGAATAGATTTTATCAAAATGATTTTTTTTTGGTATGGTGCTTACAGTTTTCTTGTGTCTTTATGATTTATTGCTTGATATGTTAAACATGAATTTATACCATCGTTTGCTTTATTACTGTCAAAATAACCAGAAAGTGTTCTTCCTCTGTTTCTAATGTTTTTGTTCTATGTACAATATCTTGTATGCAGTGATGAACAATTCTGTCACATAGTTTTTGGTTTTATTTATTATGTTAAGTCTTGAAAACTACACTATTTACTGTATCAGGTGCAATCTTCAAGCCAAGTTCCAAGTCCAAGTCGAAATCCTAGTTCATCTCCACCTCCAAGTCGAAGTCCTAGGCTTTCTGGAATGAAAGAACAGTCACCAACAAGCAGTGTTGAATGCCTATCATCTCAACAGCCACAGCCACTGTATAGTCATCCCATGCATGCAAATCAAATAGATAACGTTGTTTGCTCAATCTGCCATGTTCCTTGCACTGGTACCTACAACTATAAGCAACATATACATGGTCGCAAACACAAGGCTAAGCTACGAGAGTTGAAATTAGATAGGAATAATGTTGGTCATGATGGAAAAGTAGCTAACCAGAAAAGGTGGTGCAAAGTGTGTAAAGTTTCGTGTATGGATGAAAATGCTTTCAAGATGCATTTGAATGGTAAAAGGCATTATGCTGAACTACAGAAGGTAGAATGTGCTAGGAAAGATGCACTGCTGAACTCATTTTGCCATGGACCTTGCTCTAGTGCCCACAACTATAAACAACATATACATAGTCATGAACACAATGCTAGGCTACAAGAGTTTATGTTAGATGGGAATAGTGTTGGTAAGGGTGGCAAAGTAGCTAACCAGCAAAGGTGGTGTGAAATGTGTAAAGTTTGGTGCATTGATGAAAATTCGTTCAATATGCACTTGAATGGTAAAAAACATAAGGCTGAACTACAAAAGGTAGAATGTGCTAGGAAAGGTGGAGAGATTGCAAAGCAGCAAAAATGGTGTGGGTTGTGTGAGCTTTGGTGCCCAAATGAGGATGCCTTCAAGATGCACCTTGAAGGTAAAACTCATGTCCTTCAACTCCATGAAATTGAAAAGAAAAAAGGGGCTGGAAATTTGGGAAGCTGCAGTGGAATGACCTGATCAAAAGGAATGGAAATGGACGATGCTCTCCACAAGGGCGAATTGGTAGCTAGATGGCATATTACTGATAAATACCTCTGCGAACGTTTTAGACAAATTTAGTTTCTTTACTTTCCTCTTAGTTTTAAAACAATAGTTTTAAGGCATGAGACGCTCCAGCAATTCACAAATGTTACTTTGATACAAAAAGAAGTTATTTTTGGTGCTGAATATATGTTGAATGCGCATGAGCATTGTGTATCATGATTACTAAGACCGACTGCTGAAGAGATAAGTTGCACGATTGAAAACTTAAAATTGGAAAATCCATTGTTCCGAGGCTCTGATTATGTTTAATAGACTTAAAAATTCTTAGCATAAGAGAAGCCTCAATGAAGTTCTTGCTGGGTTAACAAAACGATTGTATCATAGTAATTACCAAATTTGTGGGAATTAGGGCAGTCTTTTCTTGATGTTTTAATTTTTTATCTGTTGGAATTAGTAATTCAACAATTAGGTATGAGTATAAATTGAGATAGATACTAAGAATAGAGTCATTATAAAATTAAGTACGCATTGATTGTATAAAAATAGAGTAAAACGAAGTTAAAAGAATGTATATTGTTCATGTAGCACTATTTATGCACGCAATTTATATTTATTTTTTAGTTTGATTCAATTAAACTCTTTAAGTGTTATTAGAATTCTTACAAGTAAGAATTTTTATTCTAACTCGACTTAAGATTTTTATGGACTTTATAAACATTATATAAATTATTTATATTGATTAAGTATTAAGAGAGACTTTAAAAGAAAAGAAGAAATTAAGTAAACACTAAATGCTTATGAGCATTAGGATAAAACTATTATTTAAGTATTCATTATTTTTGGAATAACAAAAATACGTTATTTATAGATCTTTGAGAGTTTTTCATATTTTTATTTTTTGTAAAATTATCTAAAATAATTAATAGTAGAGGTTAAAATTTTTTGATCCATCATTAACATAAGTGATTGTCAAACTACGTATATTAATTATGTTATATTCTTATTAATCTGTTTTATATTCTTATTATATTTATTTAATAATCTCACATTTTTACTACGCAATAATGTTAAGTTTTAAGCTTGATATCTATTAAGGGTTTGTCACTCAACTTATTTTTTAAAGAAAAAAGCGTTTCTCTCAACATTATCTTTTCGTCATATGAACTACTATATATGATATTCTCTTGATAGGATTCTACGCATAGTGCAATCTTTAAGATATGATTCTCATTATGCGTAGAATCATGTACCATTTAGTTTCTTACCCAATGTGTGAATAGTGAGTGGACACAAGGAAACTATGTTTTTTTTTCTTTGCTCAAATTTACTATAGCAAATTTGATTGATTGCGGTATTCATTTTGCAAATGATTCTGTCCTATTCTGCAAAAGCCGTATGATTGAGGACCAAGGAACTATTGAGTGGTTTATGAGGCAGGCACAAGAAAACAGATCATATTGTGCTTGTATTTTACTGGGTAATCAAAGATAATTGCATGGGTTTATGATTTCTGACTTCTATGGTTTGGTGAAATTCACTGAATGACTCATAAAATCTAAAACACCTTAGTATTTTCTGTTAGTTTTAATAGAATGATCATTAACTAGTGTATAATGATTGTTTCTTTTTCCTGTTCGATAGATGTTAATATCAAATGACATTTTAACCTAAAAAAGTTTGACATTATTTTTATATTCACTTTTATATATATATATTTTTTTATTTTCTCACTTGTCAAATACTACCTCATGCATGGCCTTGGTATTTTCATAATATATTCATGTTGAATTTTTTAATCAAATATTTGGCCAATCTTTTCTTTGAAAAATTTGAAACTCTATTTATATTATTTTGAAGACTCTGATTTATTTAAAATTAATTTATTTTAAAGAATAAGATGCTTTTGATGTTGGATGTGTTGCATTGGGTGAAAGGCTACAGGGATGAGTTTAGGACTACCCTTACCCCTACTACTGGCATCATTATGTCACGACCTAGTGGATGGCATGCCCATAAACTAAACCTCATTAAACTAAATATTGATGCAGACTTATTTTTAAAATACTTCAAAGTTGGACTTGGGGTGGTGCTACAAAATCACTTTGGGGCTGTCTTGACTTCCTCCTTAATTTTTATTAATGCACAGCATTCTGTGGACATTTTTAAAGCTTTGACCTTACTACGTGGTCTTTGCCTAGCTCGAATGTTGGGTATCTCAGTACTCGATGTGGTCTCTGATGCTGCAAGCATTATTTGTGACATCAACAATCGCTCCCCTTTTACCTCGAAATTAGACTTAGTCCTTCAAGATATTATTGTTATTTCTTTCTCATTCTCTTGTTATTTTTTTAACTATGGTCATCGACTATCCAATCGACTTGCACATAAATTAACACATCTTACCTTTAATTTAGACTTTGATTCTATTTGGCTTAACAAAATGCTTTCCCAAATTAAATATCTTGTAATTGAAGATTCTTATCCCTCCCAAATTTTATAGATGAAATATTCATTTTTTATCAAAAAAAAAAAAAATACTACCTCGAAAGCTAGTAATAATATACCAACAAGAACATAAAAATCCCAAAAAAATAAAAGTAAAAAAACACTAGCTCCTCAATTTTGATAACCATTTTTCCAATGTACTAACTGACTGAGTCTTCGGTGGTGGCTCCCTGTGACTTCTTCTTCCTTTTTCTTCATCATCTGAAAAATTGTTGAGCTGAAAAACTCTTCAACATCCACTTTCTCCTCTTCGTCTTGCAAAATTGTCGCTTTAACTCGATACAATTTTCTATTTAAAAAATAAATTCAAAATTGAGAAAATTCATTTACTTTATTTTCCTTTTTATTATTGTGAGAAAAGAAAAAAAAAATCATAATCAAACTAGCATAGCAAAAGATTTTTTGTTTTTAAAAAGATTAAATTTATGAAATTCGTCATGTGATTGACAGTTGGTAGCTCTCCAAACCGGCCTAACTCATGAACCAGTTAAACTAGCTTTTTCTCGCGAACTAGTTAAGCCTTTCTTTTTTCAACTTAGTTGCTGTTAATGTGCGTATCTCTTATTCAATGGGTCAAAGTCTCTTACTAGATTGAAAGTGCCTGGGATTCTTTACGATAAAGACAACAACTACCACCTAGGCCGATTTCTCTCTCCTCCCTCGCCTCTACGGCTCTTGCCTCTACCTATGCGAGATCCACTTATTTTGATCTAAGATTCTTACTCTAAATCCATTCAATATGCTCTTGCCTATTCAAGATCAAGCTCTTCATTAGATTATACTTGGTCACATGTTGATTTGGATATAGATGTGGTTCGGATTGAGGTATATGACTGATTGATAAATGAAAAAAGTGTTGGTAATGCTAAGAATGTGATTGACAAGTAGGAAAAAAAATTAAACGTGATGTAAATAAAATATTACTATTTTTACGCCACGTGTTTTATTAAAATTGTGCTACATTTTATATACAGTTAAATACATTAAAATACACTTAACTCTATCTAAACTTATTGAAAATACAAATAGACGGAAGTGCTTTTAACTAATTTCGCCAAATCATAGGGTTCAGAAGTCATAAACCTTTCCTAGACTTGAATGCAGAAACAGGTTTTTTATTTGCCCACTCTTGAGCGTTATGGCAACTGTTTACCTAAAAGAAAGTTCCTATAATAATCCTCTAATAATTTGTAAGCATTTCTGTTTCTGTTTCCAGTAATTGTCGCAAGTAAAAGAAAATTATAACAGTTATCTTATAGTGGATATGCACGAGAAAATCCATACATGATTCTCTGCCTTCCCTGATTGGCCTCAATCTGTAGGATTGCAATAAGAGCATAACCAACATAATTGTCAGATGTGACAACAAGACAAAGCATATTCATCTGAATGCTTGTTGATGTATCCCCTGAGCTCATAGATTTCATGGCACAAACAGGTAGCAAAATTGTCCAAATTGGAATGGCATTTTCCGGGATCGATAAAGTTTGCATAAATCATGATGCTTGCTTTGTCCTTACAGGACCCACGAGCGAAAAAGGATAATAATTGTCCTTCCGGTACAACTCTAGTAAAATTTCACCATTTCTTCTAATTTGCCTACGAAATTCTAGGAGATGATGATAATGACGCTCGGTAGCAGGATAAAAGCTACCCATTGCAGCCTAGTTATTTATGCTTCTGGTAAAAATTTTGTGGGTGGGAGTAAGTGGTATCAAGTCATGGATGTGAGTAAAGATAGTGACATCTTTGCCATACTTTAGCATGATTACTGTTTTGAGAAAAACACTCTAGTGCTTCTCCACTATCAGAAAAGAATAAGGCAAAAGCAAATTAGATGGGAATTGGGATGCCTCTCTCTTCTTCATTAATTCTATTTAAACTTGGACTCGCATGAAAGAAAAACCATAACACAAAAGAGAGAAGAAGAGAAGATGGAGAATTCTTATGAGTGTGTTAAGAAAGGTAATAAGGATGTTTCCCTTCAAGAACTCAGTGATAGGCTAGCAGCGTTTGCTGAAGTAAGAGGATGGGATCAATATCACAGTCCTAGAAACCTCCTTTTAGCACTCGTAAGCCATTTCAATGTCCACTTTATGCTACGTACAATACAATTTGGTGCTTTAACTTGATCGTTAATTCTAGTTATATGTTCCAATAGATGATTGCTTTTGATTGTTTGTGCAGGTGGGAGAAGTGGGAGAGCTTTCTGAAATATTTCAGTGGAAGGGTGAAGTTGCAAGAGGACTACCAAACTGGAGTCCTGATGATAAGGAACATTTAGAAGAAGAGCTTTCTGACGTTCTGCATTATCTGATTCGTCTTGCTGATGTTTGCGGTCTTGATCTTGGCCAAGCAGCACTTGGAAAGATTGTTAAGAATGCCAGAAAATACCCAGTTGCTAATAAGAAATCTTCCTCCTAGAACAAATTAACGGAAGTTTTTGTGCTCACGTCTACTACTCCAATATATTTCCATGTTTTATGTTAGTTTCATCGGCATCTTTACTGTTTTTGGAGGAGTTACAGGACTTGTATGATCAAGTTTTTGAAAGAGTTTTATGTTATAATATAACAACTTTATTACGAAAATCTCTAATATTCATTGTTCAACCTTAATGATTTGTTTTACATATTGAGCTATTGGAGCTATAAGCCTTAATTCTTTCATTTTGAAACCTGGATGTTTCCTCGGTCTCAAAATTTGATAAAATCGACTGTATCTTATGTATTAAAATGTATATTAATTCATTTCTTTGAAGACTCTTGATATCGAAAATTCTCATTAACAAGTGTCATGTTTTAAAGACACGCCTTAACACGGTCATGACCCCACTTAATTAGCTTGCCAAGTGGGTTAATGGTTATACACAGGGATGCAAGTGCAACTTTGATAAATTGTCCTTGTGGACACTAAAGCTAAGACAATTTTAGAGCATAAAGCAAGACTACTCCATAGAGTTTCTATGAGCTTTCGTTTGTCCGCTGGTGGTAATGAAGAGAAATCTTTGACTCTTTCGAGTGCATTGCAGCCCTCTGGTTAAATTTTTTTCATGAATTCTCTCAAACACCAAACTCAACGCTCTTATAATTAAATGATATAAAAGATTAACTCATGTATAAGAACATCTCTGAAAAGTATTAGTATACTTCTAAAAAATATTGGAAGGTATGAATATATTATAGGAGGCTTCACATTTTATAAGTGAGAGAGGGTGGAATCCATCGACTTACTACTCCCCCCTCCATTGTCTCGTAATATTCTTTCTCAAATTCTATAATTTTTATTATATTTTATATTATTAAAAAAAATACAGTGAGACAAAAATTTATATAAAAATAAATACAATTTTATAATGTACAATAGTAATGAACGTACTTAAAAATGTCTTATTAATTACTTTGCTAGTAAAACTCAGTAGTATAAAATTTGATTGAAAGAAAAAAGAATATATCATACGTCTGTAACTAGTGTAATTCTTCTTTTAGAAGAATGTGCTCCCCATGATTAAGTGTTCCACCTCGGAGTAACATTCATCAGTTTGTTTGGCCAACACATATCAATCTTATAAACTAATTTTTTAAAAGTTGATGTTGGTGGAGATTTGGTGAACAGTTTTATAAAATTGTCAATCGAATCTATCTTTTTAACATCAATCTTTTTGCTTTGCTGCAATTCATGGGTGTAGAATAATTTTAGAGAAATATATTTAATTCTATCTCTTTCGATGTATTCGCCTTTAACTTGAGTAATACAAGTAACATTATTTTCATATATTATAGTTAGAATATCTATTGTAGGTAGTAGGTTACATGTATCTTAGGTGTGATAAATGATAGATTGCAGCTATATGCATTCTTTGTTTTCTTCATATAGTGCAAGAACCTTAGAATGATTAGAGAAGATGGCAATAAAGGTTTATTTTATAGATCATTATGAGATTATTGTATCTTATTTGTAAACGAGCTTTATAAATATTAGATAAGTACCTAACATCTGTACAACCAACATTCCAATTATGTGTAGAACTAAAATTTGTCAATAAGCTTAATATAAAAATTTTATTCAGTCTAGTGCATTAGGTTAGATATAATAAACATCAATTTCATTAAGATATGATACTTCTGAACTAAGTATTTTTTCATCATCTTCCTTATGATGAAATGTATCTTTTTGGGATTAAGAAACCGAATAACCATAAGGGTACTTAATAAATAGATTTTATCCATATTAAATCTTTTCATAATCTTTTCACTATAAATAGATTGATGAATAAAAATTCTGTTTGATTTGTGCTTGACCTGTAGGCTAAGACAATGTTTAGTTTTCTTCAAATCTTTCATTTCATATGCTCTTTTTAAGTGTTCTATAATCATTAGGGGCTTTTCAAAAGTCTCAATTAAATTCATACCATTTACATATATAGCTAGAATGAAAAACTCAGATTCTAACTTCTTTATAAAAATACATGGATATAATAGGTCATTAATAAATCTTTCCTTTATCAAGTATTCACTTAGGTAGTTGTATCACATGTGCCCAGATTGTCTTGATCTATTCAAAGATTTATGTAGCTTGATTGAATCAAATTGTGATTACATATTTCAAGCATGTTGATTCCTTCAAGATTTTCATATAAATATCAGTGTTAAGTGATGCATATAGGTAAAATATCCTTATATCCATAAGACACATATCAAGCTTATTAAAAATTAAATGTAATTGTGTTCATCACGGAGAATAAGTTTTATCATAATCAATACCAGGTTTCTGTAAGAAACCTTGATCAACGAGTCTTATTTTGTATCTGGCGACCTTGCTATTTTTGTTGCTTTTTGTATAAAAACCCATTTATATCTATAGGTTTTACATATTTAGGTATCGAGACTATAAGTCTAAATACTTCACTCTTGGCTAAGGAAGTCGATTCTGCTTGAATTATTTCTTTCTATTAGATCCAATCATATCTATCTCTACATTCATCAATAGTTTGTGGTTCATAATTATCATTCATAATTTCAATAGCTACTGCTAATGAAAATATATTATCAACAATTATTTCATCACGTTTCTATATTTCTTTTTTGTAAGTATAATTTGTACCATTTTTCTCATTTTAAAATTCTTGTACCTTTTCTGGGGCAAATATCTCTTTTGAAACTTATGTCTCTTTAGGACTTATATCTTTTCAAGGACTTGTGTCTCTCAAAGAGTTGTGTCTCTTCATGGACTTGTATCTCTTTAGGAAGTTGAGTCTCTTTAGGGACTTGTGTCTTTTAAAGACTTATGTCTCTTCTAAAACTTCTATCTTTTCAAGGACTTACATCTTTTTAGGGACTATTAATTCTTTAGATGCTAGTGATTTAGATAATATGGATTTATTAGCTCAAGCCATCATTTTCAACAAAAACCTGATTTTTCACTTTTTTCTTTAGCGAAATAATATCCTTTAAATCAAGTTGTTTGCCATAATTCTTACGTATAACACATGATGCTACCTTTTTATTATATTGTTGTATAAGAGCAATCACCTAGGTTAATCTATTGACAGTTGATATATATATATATATATATATATATAACTAGATGTTATTTTGATGCACTATAAATGCATCTGGTAATTCTTTTGCAATTCTTTAAAAACGAATAATTTTTTACACCTGATTTTCACATCATTTTATGCGATGATGTAAATAAGACATAGTAGTCTCTTTCAAAGAAAATTCATGCCTTACTTCATGAGGTATTATTCTTTCTCCTAATGGTGAGAATATTGTCTGATGAAAATGAAAATTCGCAAAATGTGTAATAAATAAATCACCTGTCAGAGTTTTAAGACACCTTATAATTGATGGTGGGTTAAATCAACATAAAAGCTCAAGTGACATTGAGGTCTCATCTTAGTGCATTAAATAGGTGATAGAGCCGTTTAATTAAAGATTCTGCTAATCCATTTTGTTTGTGAATATGTGACACAAGATTATACAATTTCATGATATATGTCAAGATGATACATTTATAAAAATGATTGATGTTCCATTCTTTATTCCCAAAGAAATTAGAGATATCTATTTGAGTAAAATCTATAAGATCTTAAGTCATTAACAAAATTTGTCTCCGCATTCTAACCCTTTGCCATGATAGATGCTTTATAATGCACCAAATCAATAACAAGTATTTTCTTAATATTTAGAACATTTATTCTTTATATTATTGTCTTTGTTTTAGTGTTTCAGCCCCCTTTTAATGTTCCTTTGTTTTTGGTTTTCATTTTGTAGTTGCCTCACAACTTTTTATTTACGTGAGAGCTGTAAATGTTTTAATCATATTTGCTATAATGTTCATGAATGGTTCAGATTATTACAAAGAATAAAATTTGAATCTTTAGACGATTGGTGATGGAGTTACTTCCTTGGTTTGTAGAAGTAATTTTTTTCACTAATCACCACTATTTTAGATATATCGTGGTACGGGATTATTTGGACTACACGATCCAACTAGATTATAAAATAAGATTTGATAAGTAATAGTCAACAAATTAGAATTCATTTATCAACATACTTTTTTCTTCCATTTGAAATTATTTTAATAATTCTTTTAGTTGCTTTGATAGGTTTGATTAAGATACGTCAGATCCACTAAATATACAAATGGAACCTAACCATACATGCCCTTAATTATCTTTCAAATCATCCACACTAACAATCCACACTTCTCCTCCAAAGAAGGATTTTAGTAAATAACCAAATTGGTAAATTCACTAAAGAAGAAAATGATTTATTTGATATTATAGATGGCTGGTTATGGAGGGACCATTTTGTTTTTGTAAGTTGGTCAGATCTATTGCTCTTACGCAAAACTGCTAGTGTGGAACAATCCACTTTAACTCGTTTTTATAGTTTACACACTTTTGTATTACCTCATCTTACTGTTGTATTTATGTTAATGCACTGCACTTTTACATGAACCAATAGGTCTAGTCCTATGTGAACCACTTCTTGGTATAGATTTTTTCATATTTTATCATTTCATAAATATAAGCCAGAGCCCAATTTGTCCACTATTAGTAGATAAAATGATTTCTTTTACTTTAAAATCCCAAACAATTCAATTTGGGGTCGTGCTTATAAATCTAGTCTCTGTTTTTTAGTTGTGATTCAACAGTTAGATAATAAAACACTTTTTGCAAGTGTATATTAGCATATATCATAAATTTAAAGATTATATATGTCAAAATTAAATCGATCTCTAAAATGGATCTCTCGTTACTACTCAAAGAAGAAGTAGTTGGTAGGAATGATAGAAATACTGTAATGAAAGGAACATAGGAGTTTGTCGCTAGGTATTTGACGAAATAAAAGCGTCTAGTTTCTATAGAACTTCCAATAATGTTATTTTCAGATCGAGAAACCAAACCGGCCTTTTTGGTCAATAAAATCAGTACCCAGCTGGGCCTTTTTTTATTCTGATGAACCACACTGTCAAACCCTTAAAAAAATAATTTATTTGGATTTTATTTGAATTTGGAATTGATATGTTAGATATGGATAGATCATATCTTAGAAATTATCTCGATATTCTTTTGTCAATTGACCATTTTCTTTTATCCTTTCAAATAATTCAAAATGATTTTTTAAAATAATGATTTTTTGACTCTCGAATATCCAATTGACTAATTAATAATTTATAATGTACTTGATTTTTCTTTGAAAAGTAAGCTAGTAGACGTTGGCCTTTTTTCAAAATTTATGGGGTAGTTGCTGAACCATACCACATAGTTCCAGGAACAACAAAATCTATAAAAAAGATAGTAGCGATGTTGTTGGAAAGAACAGTTTCAATATTGCCCACTCAAATACGATGAGGTAGGGTACCGTGACTCTGCTGGTGGCTGCCACTACCTCACACTTAAACGTCGCCAACCCACAATAAATAAAGGAGGATTTATTTAATCACATAGTTTGAGCTCCTAGAATATAACACCCTTGGGTCTGCTTCTCTTTTTTCCTACGAACCAAACTTTTTCATTATTAGTAAAAGATATTACTAAAAGAATAGAACAAGTATTAATACTTTTTTCGAGATAATCCATTGAAAAAAATGAAGCATTTTTGTTCGAACTTTGATAATGAAATAATTATAGTATCTTGTCAACAAATCAATTGTTTCAAGACATTAGGAAATGAAAAATATTCCTTACTTTTTTTTTCCTTTTTTATTTCGATTGAAGGTGATAATCACATCATTTCCCTTCTTTATGACTACGTCTAATATTTATTGTGAGTATTTGCATTTATTTCTAGGAATGACTGAGAACTAGATAGACATGATTTATGATTTCTCAATAAGAGCTCATCATTTTGTTCAACAAGTAGAAGACATGAGATTAATTTTAAGTACTTTTAAATCAACATTTTTGATACTGTTGCTAAAGAATAATATTAAAGACATAAAAAGTAGAGAATGTCATCTTTAATATATTTTATTTTGTAACTTTCTCACTACATAATTTTAGTTATGAGGTGATTTTGAACAAAGCATTATTGTATTCGGCAACAGTTCGATTCATCCACTCATGTTTGCTCTGGGAGGACCACGTCTTTTCTGATGATCACTTCTCTTTTTAGATTTTTTTCAGAGAATTTATAGTTCTTGTACTATCAAATATTGAGCTTTCAAGCTTTTATGTTAGTGATGTCGGAGAAAAATCATAGCTCTCGACTTGTCCTACAAGGACACATCATATTCTTTTTTAATTATCTTTTTTAAACCATTGGTTTGGAGATGAATTTTGGTATTCAATACCCATATTAGATAATTTTTTCAGAGGCATCAAATATAGAGAATTGTAAATTTTTTAGAGACATTTTCAGGGGTTTTTGAATATGGAAGAAGGGAATTAAATTAGTATGATGAAATTTAAAAATTATTCAACAAATTCATAATGCAAAATATAAAATCAAAAATAATGTTTAGGAGGCATAACCTTCTATATATATAAAATAATAATTAGAAAGCAGAGCCTTTCATATATTGATAATATTGAGGAGGCATAGTCTTCTATGTAATAAGCCTTCCATGTAATAATAGTAATGATGAGACATAATCTTTTATGTATTGATAATGATGAAGACGCATGACCTTCCATATTTCAATAACAATGAGGAGGCATAACTTTTCATATAAATAAGTAATTAAATTAAAGAAACAAATTTAAAAATTTTGATATAGAACTTCATGTTCTAATTTAGAATTATAATATAGAACTTCAAGTTTTGAATTAATAGGATTAATTATTAAAACTTCAAATTTTAACTTTTTGATTTATTCTACAGGCTTTTAGGATACAGATATAGTATTTAAATTTAAAACAATAGACATAATATATAAACATGAGATATCAAATACATAACTAATACATAATATTTATTCTTATTTTTTGATATAAAATATCTAAATAAATAGAAACCACATAACATACTCATAAGAATTATAACATATAATAATATACAATATAAATAATAATTAAATGTAAATAAAACACATAAAAAAGAGAATATAAAATAAAAAAACTCAAGAACTTAATATAAAAGTTTAGGACAAACTTATCAACAAATCATATTGAGATAACTCAAGTACTAGAGCATATTATAATTAAATAATATAAGTGGTTAACTCAAATATTACAGTATTTCTAAAAAGTATTAGGGTATTTAAAAAAAATATTGAAAAATATGAATTCATTATAAAATGTAAAACTTGCCACCAACTAGTAACAAACGCCTAAATTTATATTTTTAAGCATAATAATTATATAGATATCCCATTTACAGTAACATTAATTCAATATTTTGTAAGGGTGGGTAAAACTTGATTTCGGTTTAGTTTTGAAATTTTTTTGGATTGGTTTTGAATTCAATTTTTAGTTCAGACCGAATCAAATCAAAAATCAATAAAACCAATCAATTTTGTCAATCAAATTAAATTGAATCAAAAATCTCTAATTCGATTTAGTTAATTTTTTTATTGATCGAATTGATGTCGACTCTTATTTTTTATGTTGAGTCATTGTTGATTATTTATAATATATATATATATATATAAAAAGGTGTTTTTTCTAGTGGATTAGGCTAGAGATTCTTTATTTTATATAAAGAGTGAGAGAGAGAGAGAGGGATAGAGAAAGGGGTAAGAGTTATTAAGACCGTTAAGAGTGTGATTGTCGTGGATAAAAGATTTGAGATATATATGGTCAATAATGGGGTTGGATATGGCGTTACAATCAGATCATTTGCTTATGTAATAAACATTACCATTTTTATCATTTTATTGATCACTATTCACAATCTAGTAATGATTATGATATTCATTTTGGCTACAGGTTAATGTTCCCTTGAAGTTAAAGCTAGGTCTCCTATGAGTAAGCCTTGTCCTGTAATGAATTTTGTCGTTAGCTTTTTCTTCTTTTTTTTTTCTCTTAAAAAAGAAATTATTTCTACAACTTACAATCAATTAATATTACACCATTTATCGAGATAATTAAAATTGTTCTGTTAGAGTGCAACTTAAAATTTATACTCTTAAATATTTTGAAATTTTTATTCCTAGTTTTAAAGAATTTTCTTCTCTTAAACGCCGCTCTATAATATATACGGTGATCGGTGATTGGTATTACAAGATTGACGAATATACTTTGAGTTGGAGTGTTTTTGTTTAATTAGTAATGTTTTGAAAATTCTATTCATCTCTCCTCAATATTCTCTCTAGGGCATAAATCCTTGGAAAGATTTACCACTGAGCCACCACCATACTTAAGCATTAGAGGGTCATCATTGACCACCCCGATAGTGCCTACCACTAATCTCGTATTCCTTAAAATCCTAAAAGCAAATTAGCTCGCACTCAGTTCTCAACTCAATCTCTATTCAGTCCTAATCTCAACACTACTAAATGCAGGGTCAAACTCAACTTTTAGCACAACTAAGTCCAACAAATCAGATTTTTTTCTTACTCAATAATTCTCTAAATGTTTGAAGGGGGGCTCAGACCAAAATTAGCCTCAAACATTTGGCACAATCTATGAGAATTTATAGAAAAGCCTACTTTAAAATGCCTCGCCAAATTCGACCGACCAAAAGTTAATGGAAAACCCTCCATCATATATTAAATGTCAAGGAAAATTAGAGCTTTAACAAGAAACCAGCTTATAGAGAAAGTAGTTGAGGACTTAGAATGACCCATGCAACGGTTCCTCAAACATGCTCAACGAAACACCTTGAGGTCGCTTAATGGTCTATCTGATAAAGATGCTTCGGTCACCTAAAAGTAGTTTGAAGAGTTAGCCAAAGAGTTGCATCGTAAAATAACCAGTATAGTTGGTGGATGAAAGAGAATAGAGAGGGAAACCCACGGGCCGACAAGCTAGCAAGAGTAAATCTTTCTCTCTCTCTTTATCTCTATTTCTCTCAACCTAACAAAGAGCTCTAATCTACCTTAAAAGCAATTCAAGGAGTACCAAAAAGAAAGGACTGAAGCAGCATTTCAAGCGGCCTTTAAGACTCACTCAATGCTAAACACCAAGCCTCCAAGGATATGAAGGAAACTAAGGTAGATAACACTGCAGCCAAGCTCTTTAGAAAATTTAATAAGCTCTAATAAGATTTAAAAGACATCTACCGAGTAAAGGATGTTGTAGCAAGTCCTTTTCCCATGGTAGAGACGAGATCTCCTTTTACCGAGGACATCATTAATAAATTATTACCTCCAAACTTTAGGATGTCACAACTCAGGAACTATCAGGACAGAACCGACCTAGTAGCTCTCCTAGAGCTCTATAGAGACCAATGTAATTGTCAAGCCTCAGACCCAAAAGATTCGACACATGACATAACTTACACTCATTCAATAATGTGCACTCACAATTAATATTGCATAAAATTTCAAACTTGAATTCAACATAGGAATCCTTAGTATATATACAATCTTAATGTTTCTAGTATATTTCTAAATTCTTGTTTACGGGTTGGTCTCATGTTTAAAATATAAACATAAACATTTATTGACAATATTTAAACATTCATTTCAAAATTTTATAATTATAACAATTGAATTATGACTGGGGCAATTAGTAAACCGGAGATACGCAGAGTTTTCTCAGAGATTAACACTCTACTACGTCACTAGTAGCAACTTTGTTACCGAAAGCCCAAAATATATTCATTACCGAAAGCCCAAAATATATTCATTACAAATTCTTACTTAAAAATTAACCCAGAACCATACTTATTGAAACATAAACCAAATACAACCACACCTAATAAAATAACACATAAGTATTTATTCAATAGGGACAAATCAAATATCTTAAACTATGTGTCCACAAATGAAACACTTATCAACCTAGCAACTTAGGGAACCCAAGGGACAGCAGAAGCCTTGCCAAATCCGCATAGTTTAAGATGTACCTTATTTACTTGAAATTACCATAAACTATAATGAGTATGAACATCAATAAGCATACTATTTTTTCATATATCAAAATACAAATGCATGTCTATGATATGCTATGATAAATCAGAATTATAATCTTATCAAATCACATGTCAATTAAGTGTTTACACATTCTTTCAAAATATATAATAGGAATACCATTACTCAACTACTACTTAGTAGGACTTCTATATCACATATTACATAATGAGCCAAATGTCACTCGTAAGTGACATACTGTATGAGAGGAATAGTACAAGTGAGGTTTAAATTACATATATATAATGCTTATGCCCGAAGGTAAGAGCCAAACCCTTACCCTGATCATCGGTGAGTCCTCTCACATGCACCAATACACCACCATACGAATGTGATAACTCAATCTTCCTTTAGGTACCAATAGAATTCTCCCTACATATGGAACACATAACATATACCAATCCCAAAGGAAAGACCACACATAAAGGCTCCACAATCACATAAGGTACCTACTAAGTAAATAGTGAGTTCAAGCATCCTCAAAATACAAAACGTATCTCATGGACATTTTTCACTTCAAAAGCTTTCTTTGTTAAATACATTTCATTTTGAAAGCTCACTTTCATAAACACATGTATGTCTATGCTCAATGTCAATGCTCACATTCATAAACATATGTCTTTCACATTTCATATCAAATATACCTTGGCATAACATAAACATATTTTTAAGCACCTTTACAAAATCATACATAGACAATTACTATGCTTATTGTGATTTCAGTAAAAGTCTAGTATACTTACCTCTTAGCACTTTCGGCTACAAGACTTAATTCTCCTTAACCTATCAATGGAGATTAATCCTTTCATAAGCCTCAATATTCACACAAAACACTTTAAATAGTTTACAAAATTACACATATTGCACTTATCACATCGAATTGGTCTAATTACTGGGTTTCTCAAAACTTGTCATTCTGACCACTTACACTTAACAAAATTTTCTTATACATCAAATGATGTCCAATTGCTCAAAAATTAGAATATATATTTTTTAACTCATATATCCCCCTTATGTATGAATATTATATCATAATTCCTACACAGTCTATTTCATAAACACCATCAAATGCAAACTATTATTCTAGCGGGATCAAGATACTTACTGAGCAGTATTCAGTCTCCTAATTTTATAAAATTATATACTAACTCAAAAATTATAAAACAATCACAAAATTACTCTTGATATATATTTCAATCCATGATAAATATTTCACTTTAAAATCCCTGCCAAAAGTATTTTAAAAATATTTTATTCCATAACTTTAAAAATTTATTAATCAAATACTACAATGAGCTGATACACTTTAGAAAATTATAACAATTTAACCACATTGATTTAAATTCTCAATTTTTAGTATATTATATTATACATATAAAATTATCATATTCTATAAATTCGTAATTTTCAAAGATCATTCAGCAGATAAGAAATTGCTTGTCACTGTATCATACTGTTAACACAGGAAATTTCCAGAATTTCAAGGTCATTTTGGTAATTTCACTAAAAATTTAATTTCTAGAATTTTCAATCTATTTAAAGTCTCAAATGATTCTAGTCATGTCTAATTTCATATACTCAAAATCCAAAACCAGAATTGAAGCACAACAATTTATAAAATTTCTGGATCAAGAAACTATCAAGTAGAAATTCTGCAATTCATCATGATTTATCAAGCTATCTATATAAATCATCATCAATTCTCACAATATCTTATGAAATACACATCAAATCCTCAATTGTACATATTTCCAGAAACTAAAACTTAAAGGAATTAACTAATTTAACACCAAAAAACTAAGAAATGGTTATAATATATCTCTTAAAGTTTAAATGCCAACTTTCTTCTTCTTTTTCTTCTTTTTCTTCTTTTTCTCTCCCATTTCTTTGTCTCTTTTCTCACTCTAAAAGAGGTAGCTCAGCCAAAATAAGTGAATTAGGGTTTCAAAAGTATATTTTTATACTAAGAGGCTAATTTGATATTTACGAATTTATCCTCAAAACTTTTAAAGTATTATAATTTGGTCCCTAAAATAAATCTAAAGTCTTGCAAATAAACCCAATACTAATAATATATCCTTAACCCATACAAACACTACTAATAACAATACATAAATCAAGTATCACCCACATACAAATAAAATATTTATATATATATATATATAAATACATATTCTTACCGGTTATAAATACTTGTTACTACAGTAATCTAGGGAATTGATGATGATGCAATGTGTCTCTTATTCCCTCACACTCTATATGGATAGCTCAAGTCTGGTTTCAAAGCTTGGAGCCTGAATCAATATGCATCTTTAACCAACTATTTAAGGCATTTGTCTTCTAATTCAGTATGCACAAGACAAGACTAAGGACCCCTTCACATTGATATAAGTCTAGCAATGAGAGTTTGAGTTTGTTAAAGACTTCATACAAAGATTCCTCAATGAGGTTACCAATATAGGTATTTTTGGTGCTAAAGAGATACTCACCAACTTTTAGAAAAACATCAAGATTGGTAAGTTGTGATTTGCTTTTCAAGAGTTAGAGCCAAAAACTTATGGTAAGGCCTATACTCAGGCTCTAAAGTAAATCGAAATAGATGAGACGTCCTAAATAAAAAGGCAAAAATAAAAAATAGATAGCTCTCGCCCTAAGGCCAGACTAATGAGAGATGCACTAATTTCAATATTGCCACCTGCACCTATAAGGCCTCACCAATAAAAGAATATAAGTCCCTTGAGATTACCTCTACTACCATCTAAGCTCAGCCAACCGAGCTATAACAGATCATAAAGGTGTTATAATTTCATCCTTACAACCCAATAAACACCTCTATAGAAAACATCTTTTTCCCCATCATAAAAAAAGGATGGCTCTAAAAGCCTATACCTATGAAGAGAAGCCTGAATCAGAGAAGTAAATGAAAGTATTGCGATTCTTACAAAGGGTATGGCCACAGCACTATTCAATGCTTCAAACTATGGGAGAAAATTAATAACCTAATCATAATTGTCCTACTGAAGGAGTTCCTCAACAAGGGTAGGAACGTTCAACGCAAGTTAGGCATAGAGCAGTAGGAAAAATAGGAGGGTGAGTGTATTATACTTAAAAAGCCTGCTTCAAACCATGGCCCTAAGGTCAATGTAATCTTAGGAGGCCCAACTATAGTAGAAACTGTTAGGGTCGGTGCTTACATGCCATCCCTGAATATACATATACTTGTGTATTTATACAAGTGTACATTCTTATTAAATCGCTAATACCCATATATATGGTATATGCCATTCTTATACAAGTGTGGCCACAAGTATCAATCCTGGGAAAGAGTTCCGTCAGGGTAGAACAATATGGCAAAAGAGTTTGCACATATTGTTCAGTGAGATATAAGTCTAAAGATAAGATATGGATGAGCACTAGGGGATTTGACAGTAATAATCTATATCCCCGCACATCCAAGATATCATGACGGAAGGATTATACGTATGTGTTGTAACCTCAACTTGTATGGTTCAACGCGCTGATTTGTATATCCGTGACATGTGCGTGGGACATTGCTCACAGACTCATGGAATAGTTTTATTTGATGCATCAAGCGTAGGACCTAGGGAGTTCCGCGATATAGAGTGTATTCGTTGTGCACTGAGACAGCATGCCAGATTTAATTGTTTAATCCAGTAATATTCAGCAATACCACAAGAATGCGTGCGTATCTGTATTTAAGTGTTAAATATAACAATTAGTTAATAATTATTATTTACTAATTATATTATGACACGTAGCGTATTATGGACCCTCAGTTGAGTTTACCCAAGTATGAAATTTGGTAGGACCCACTAGGGGGTGAACTTGGTAACTATTTATGAGGGACAAGATGGTCATTTCTCACTTTAATTATTTAATAGTTAAATAATCAAAATATCTTTCTTTTTATATTATATATATATATATATATAAAGAAAAAGAAAGAGAGAAAGAGGAGGAAATTTTGGCCAAAATTGGCCGAGAGAAGCCGAAATGAAGAGAAAGAGAAAGAAGAAAGAAAGAAAGAAAGAAGAAGAAGAAGAGAAAAAGAAAAAGAAAAAAAAGGGAAAAAAATTGAAATTGTTTTATTTTTCTCTATGCTTCCAATTGAAGCAATGCTGGATTGCTTCAAACTCTCCATTTCTTATCCTTTTAGAGAAAATGATATAAACACACTCTCGGCCATTTTGAGGATTAAGAGTTAATCTCAGGCTGAATATAGAGCTACTGTTATAGCTCACTAAGCTCACCGTGTTGGTGACTAGAACTGTACATGAGTTGGTCTCCATGCGGACTCTAGAAAAATACGTGTATAACGTTACACGTTATGGTGAGTTCTCTAATCCTATAAATATATTAATGTGATTAATATATTGTATTTATTGTGTTGATTACAAAATTTACACATTTTCGCTGCGTTAGGCAATAGACACAATTGCACATGTATACACCCACACGTGCCTCAGATTCGTCGACAGAAACCTCCAGGAGAGCAGTAAGGAATTATGCTTGAGAAATTAAAGGGGTCATTATAGAAGGAATATAAATACACGTTGCATACCCACCTCTCTTAAGCTAGTTCCTTCGTTCACTTTAATTGTGTTCTCTAAGGAAGACTACCAAGGAGTTGTGTTTCCTCATGATAATGCCTTTGTAGTCACCTTCAAAATTAGAACTAATAAGGTAGCCTATGTGATGGTGGACACTAGAAGCTCAGTAGAGGTAATCTACAGGGATGTAGTGGATAAAATAGGGATTGAGTTTCCTAAGTTGTCATATGTCTTCATTCATTTAATGGGATTCAAGGGGGATAGTATAATACCCCTCGAATCTATTACCTTTCCTATCTTAACTGGTAGTTCTTTAAGCTCTACAATCTGTATAATTAAATTTTCGGTTGTGGATTAACTAAACGCCTACATTGTGATTTAGGGTTGACCCTTTTTGATGGCGACCCAGGTTGTTGTCTCCATATACCATTTAATGATAAAAATTACGGTGAACGGAGAGGTTGTTATTTTGAAAGGTGACTAGAAAATGCTATACAATGGTCGTGAAACCAAGCTACCAAATCACTACACTAAAGAGCCCTTTAATGCCCGAGGGAGTTAGGGAAGCTTTGGTCACCTTCCTCAAGGAGTACGCAAATATTTTCCCTTGGTCCTAAGAAGTACTCAGAATTGATCCGAAGATAACATGTTACAGGCTAAATATAGATCCCATCATAAATCAATTATGTAGAAGAAAAGACCTTTCAACTAAGAAAAATATAAAGCCATCAAGGTAAAGGTAGATAAGCTACTCAGTGCGAATTTCATATGAAAGGCTCACTATCCAAAGTGGGTCTTAAATGTGGTACTAGTAAAAAAGGCGAACGAAAAGTGGTGCATGTGTGTGGACTTTACTAACCTTAATAAGACTTGCTCTAAAGATAACTTATCTCTATCTTGGATAGATTAGCTGGTTGATACAACCTCAGGACATAAGCTCTTCAACTTTATGCGCATATTCTTAGGTCATAACCAAATCAAGATGTATTTTTTGGACGAGGAGAAGATTACCTTTATCACCAACAAATGCCTATACTGCTATAAACCAATGCTTTTTTAGCTCAAGAATGATAAGGCCACCTACCAACGCTTAGTAAAAAACTTTTCAAAGATCAAATTAAAAAGACCATAAAGGTCTTTGTAGGTAACATGATCACCAAGTCAGTGCTTGCTATTGACTGCGTATCAGACCTGAAAGAAACATTTAAGTGCTGAAGAAGCACAATATGAAGTTAAACCTAGAGAAGTGAGCCTTTGGCATTATCAAGAATAAATCCCTTAGATTCATTGTGAAGCAGAGAAGGGTTAAAGCAAACCCAAAGAAGATCAAAGAAATAAAAGAGATGAAAACACTAAAATTAGCTAAGGATGTGCAAAGCTTGGTAGGGAGGACTTATGCCTAACTTTTCCAAGACTAAGGTTAGAGTCTTTAGACTCGACTCATACTCCTATTGATTCACTATTGCTGCTCAGCTCCATGGAAATCAAAGGGTCATCACTATTACTAGTTGACAAGCATAATTATACATATTATTTGAGCTCCTGTAGCCTTAGCATTTATTCATTTTAGGCATAAGTATTAGGTTTTTATATGCTTTATTGTTATTTTAAAGGTTTGAAATCATCGAAGCTAATCAAGATGAAAATATAAATAAAAAAAAGAGGCAAAACAATCAAAATGGAATCAGACCACAGGCTTGAAGTTGACTATATAGCGCTGAAAAACCGAAATAGGAAGCCATGGATAAAAAATTAACATCGAGGCCTAAGAGTCAGCACTATAGCACTGAAAAGAACAAAAATTAGCTTAAAGTCAAAATATAAGCTTCATAGAACTCAAGGTCAGCACTGCAATGGTAGTACAATCATTGGACCAATGTCGCAGTATTGGGGAGTTAAGGCCACGATGCTAGATGCTGAATCTGGAAATCCTATCCTAACTTGAACATGGAGTATTGCCTTAATTTGAAGACGAAAACTTGTAAATAGAAGACCAAAAATGTATTTTAGAAGACAAAAAAAAAGATTATCAAAAGGAGAAATAGAAAGAACAACTTTTTGGGAGTTTAGGGCAAAGTTTTGAAGAATCAAAAATAGAAAATCAAAAGAAAAAAGATTGAAGATTGAGGAATTCAGAGCATCACAACTTTGCTTCTTTCTCTTTATCTTTCTTAGTTTATTTATTAAGTCTATGATGTTAAACTTAATGTGCTCTAAAACTCTTTATTTCATCATAAGCTAGTTTCTTTATCTAAGATTACAATTTAAACTCAATATGTAGTTTGAATTACTTATTCTCCCTTAGTTGATGAATCAATATTGAGTTGTTCATTTTATTCGGTGCTTAATGCTTCTAATTACTTTATCATTAATTAGATTGATTAAAGAAACTTTAATGAGCTTGGAAATGTAATTTTAGTGTTTGGCCTTAAATAGATTGATACATGATCATTGCGTAAAAGCTTTGCATTTCATGTAAGATAAGATTATACTTACATAGCATATATAATTGTTTAGAGAACCTATTCTTAATGAATCTTACTTTAATTTAATTATCATAGGAATATAGATAATTATTTGGGTGAGATATTTTAACTTGACCATTAGAAGAGGCTTGTGAAGATATTAGATTTTTTGGTTAACAATTCATATTGATGGATTAAATTAAAGGGAGTAATTAAGATTCAATTGAAGTATTGAGGGGTAATTGTAATTCTAGACTTTTTGACATTGATGAATTTATCCTTGTTTTCCTTATTTTGTTTTGCTTTTGTTTTCTTTTATTATTTAGTTTAAATTTTATTCGCTTTAGTTATTAATCATTTGAATAAGAGTAAGAAGACAAAATTTTATTACTTAATGAATTTAATAACAGTTTCTTATGAGAATAATGCTCTACTCACTCTCTGCGCGAAAAGGAAAAAATGTCATTGGCCTGTTTTTTGAAGAAGGAGACAAGGTAGGAAATTTCTAGCTAAAACACAAAAATAAATAAATAAATAAACAAATAAATAAAGAAAGGAAATGAATGGGTACCAATAGAAGCTTGCCATATGTCACCCAAAAGATGTAGTTCCTACTATCTCCTTACCTCAACCTCTATTTGATGTAATAATCTTATCAAAAATGATTTTAACACAAAATTATTTTTGAAATAAAAAATGATTGTCACACATAAATCAATTTTTGGCATCTTTAGGGTACTTTTTATACAGAATGGTTTCAATAGTCGAGTGTAATAACTCTCATAAAAAAATAATTCATCACACATAGTCATTTTTGGCATCCTCAGGGCACTATCCATAGTTACAGACTAAAGGCAGTAAAGAATATAAGGCTCATCCCCTTTATGTTGAATGGAGATAAACCGCATTGGTTCATACTTAGGGCTCAAGCCTTGTCTAATCTAATATGTCAAGTATAGTAACCCTTATTTAAAAAATGAGAAGCTTGGGGTTTTACACATCCTCACTATACTTAGGGCCAATTGGACCATCGTTCAGAGAATTAGCATTGAGCTTTGCATAGCTCTGGAGATACAAATAAGCTTTTACATAGGTTTGGAGAATACGTATTGAGCTTCCACACTATATTAGATATTTAGCATTGAGCTCTTTCACAACTCTAAGGAGACACGTGAGCTCTTACATGGCTTTGGAGATTACATTGGGTACTAAATAGCTCTAATACATAGTTTCAAGGATACAAATAAGTTTATACATGCCTATAACAATGAGTAAAGCCAACGGCTAATTGAGAATCCAATCATGACCCATGTAGTTACCTGTGACTAAGTAATTTTTTATTACTAGGTTGGGAGGGTCACTTGGTGGCTATTGTCTTTACTTTCTTGGTTACTTAGTTAGGAGGGTTATTTGGAAGCTATTGTAATTGTGCAATTTTTCTAGGGCACGTGCATGTGCCACATGTTTATTACACTAACATTTATGCATCTCACGCATGAATTAGTATAACAAAAGTGGAAATCTCTATTTTCTAGTGTAGCAAACACATTTAAAATTTAAGTTTCATTACTTTAATGAAATTAAGGATCAAGAATCACCTGTCAAGCCTTTGGAAATTACAGAACTGGAGTCCACCACAAAGGGCACTCATTGTTAATTTTAGGATCCAATTGGGGTGGTCTTGGATCGCTAAAATAGCAGCTCTAATTTCCAACAATGTGTTTAACTCTTAAACACCATGGTGACTAATTCTTAATCACATTGGTTAACTCTTAACCAATAGCTTAAACTTTTTAAGCTTAGGATTATAATTAAATACTTTAACCATTTGTTTAACTCTTTAAACATTATGATCATAGCAATGAAATGGTTTTATTTATTCAACTCTTGAATTACAAAACATAAGCTTCAAGCTTGATCATCCATGTCTACCTTTATTGAAGGATGAAGATGATGAATAGTATTTCAACAATTGAAAACACAAAAGCTCTCATCTCTCTTTCTTATTGCCGAACCCAAAAGCACCAAAATGAAGACAAATTTCTTCATTTTATAAGTTACAAATTCACTCCAATTATATAGCCAACACTTGTCCCTACCAAGTATGGTGAAGCATTTTCAAGCCATTGCCATGCTTTTCCAATTACTATAAACAAAAAAAAAGTCATGTGCTTGAATTTAATATTAAAGCTTTTGTAAACTTTTCAACACAAAATAATTTTGTATTATTAACAAATGGGAGTTGCCAATTTTATTAAACAAAATTGAAACAAAAGTTATTTTAAATTTATTTGTTAAATACAATAGTTAAACATATTGCCCCACTTTGTCTCAAATGCCATGCCTTTATGTTTTTGCCTTTTTAATATATATTGAAACAAAACACCTTTTGTTTCTTTGAATGGTAATGGTCGGCCATGTTCATTCACAAATGAAACAAGTTTCAATTTTAATTCATTTGTTTTTTTTTTCTCTTGTTCTAAGTCAATGCCATATGCCATATACTATTAAGCCATTCCTACATGTTTTATTTTATATTAATCACATTAATAAAATAAAATTGTGATTGATTTATTACTATAATAATTGTTTGACTCAAAAATAATATTAATAACAATTATTAATACATTTATTTATTCAAAATATTTTTGAATAAATAAATAGCTTTACTTGTCTTACAAGTAAGGTCATTTTGGTAATTACAAATTCAAACAATAATGGCCTACAATGAGTCACGTGTGATCATTTCATTGGTCAACAACTATTGTTAACCAATTAATGTACTTAACTCTTAAGTCTTGACATGTGCACATCGTAAGGAAACTTGAAACAAATATCCAGTTTGCTAAAATTTACTGGATTGAACTATTCAATCTGATACGTTACCCCAGTATACAACGAGTACACGTGTTATTATTTCATTGGTCAACAACTATTATTAATCAATTAATATACTTAACTCGTAAATCTTGACACGTGCACATCCTGAGGGAACCTGAAACAAATAGCCCGATTTGCTGGAATTTACTAGATTAAACTATTCATCCCGGTACGCTATCCTAGTGCACAATGAGTACACTTCATATTATGGGACTCTCTAGGTCCATGCTTGATTTGTCAAATGGAACTGTTCTATGAGTCCGTAATCGATGCTCCACACATGTCAAGGATATTACAAATCAGCGCGTTAGACCATATAAGCTGAGATCATAACATATTCGTATAATTCTTCCATCATCTATATCTTGGACAAGCAGAGATATAGATCACCACTGTTAAATCTCTACGTGCTCATCCGTGAACCCATCTCCAGATTTGTATCTCGATGAATAATATACGCAAACACCTTCGCAATATTGTTCAACCTTATAAAAAACTATTTTTTCGGGTGTATGCTTGTGGTCACAAGTCTTTTTAAAATGCAATCTTGGAACATCAAGATATACAACTCACCTATGTAAGCTGATGGATCCCATCTCTACGCATACCAGACTCCATGAGTATCGAACCATACCTAGTGACACGTAACAGTCAGATTATGAAAGGTCTCTGATATATGTAAAACTAAAGCATGGTGGATCACTCACAAGCCCACTGTGACGCTCAGGTCAAAGGATCATAAATACTACTCAACTAGAGAGGACTTACAATTAATGACTTCATAGGATATCTATTGGGGTCCTCGAGAGTCTGTTCAGTACTCAGTCCTTACTAAATACTTGTATGCTTATATAAGCTTTCGATAAATTCACGGTCAGATAAAAACAACCATCTGTACTATATAAATATAGCATATACTAATCTATATAAAAGGGATTCACCGATAAACCCGCACCAATGAAAATAAATCAGGAACATTGTATTTAAGAATATACTTGCATAATGATATTTTTTAACACCTATTGTAAATCTTTGCAACTATATCATTATTGATATGCCCTCTAGTGTTTGTTTCATTACAGACAAAGCTCTAACTCCTTAGATTTCACTGATTATTATAATCTGTTAACTTTTAGCAGTGCTAACTCTTAACATTTATAACTCTCAGCGCTGCTAACTTTTAGCCCTAATCTAAACTTTTTTAGGCCAGATTTGAACTTCTTCAGTTCATACAATGTCTATAGCGTAATAAGCTTGATACCATTTAATATAATATTAACGATTAAATATGAAATATTTATTGCATAAATATTAATAATTAATACTTATATAATAATAGAATGGCAAGTAAGCACCAGTTCCAATAGTTATCGTCTCTACTTCATGATTTCTTTTATTCGGGGACTTAGCTGGAAGGGTCACTTGGTGGCATCACCTCTACACTCCTGTCTTTAGCATTCTTTCGAGACTTACTCAAAAATTCGATTGGGAAGATCACTTGGTGGTTATCGACTCTTCTAGGTAAGTACTGACTTTAGGATCCTAAAAATATCATGGTAGGGATCTTAGATCTTCTTTAAAGAAGGGTTTTGGGTTGTGGCTATTTTTCCCAGGTTGGTCATTCACAGAATTAAGTAGTTGCACAACTAATATTCTAGTAATGAAGATTCTAAAAGAAAAATTATAATCTTTAAGTGCATTAAATAAGAGTACGCAAGTACTATGGATGCTTATTGTTAGAATAGATGTTAAGAAAAAAAATTTAAATAAATAAATAATAGTTTATAAATTTGGGATTTTATTTTTAAGAAGCTTGGTATTTTGTGATTTTTTAACTATTCTTTTTTTCATGCTCGAGCTCGTATGTTAGTAGTCTGACCTTGTAATGGTCTTCTCAATTGAGGTTGAGGACTTTTTTGGGTTTGTTGTTGTTGCCCTCTTCGCTTTCTTTTTTCCCTTGATCCTTATGTACTTGAATGTTCGGTCATAGGCAAACATAGAGGCCATGATTAGATTCTTGGTTAAATAGTACTAGAATCAATTCAACTTTAACCTTACTATTAGAGCTTTTAAAGCAATCGGTATATCAAATGCCCTCTGTCAAATCATTTCTTGGTGGAACTAACTCATGACGTCTCTTAAGCTTTTTGTTCAATTTGCTTGAGCTTCTTCAACTATTGAGGGTTTTTTATTAGCTCGCAAGCTTACAGAAATGTTGGACAAATGTGTCAGTTAGCTCATTATAAAAAGAAATGCTATTTTGCTTCAAAATTTGGTACTATAGTAGGGCCTGTCCTTCCAATTATGTGAAATAATCGAAAATTTTGATTCTGAATTTATCTCGTAATAGTCAATTAGTCGGTCACTTAGTCTAAGTAATGATTCAGGTCAATACTCATTTATAGGTTTGAAAGCTAGGTAATTTAATACTTGCAAGCAATTCTATGTCTTTAAGCTCGTAGGTAATGGGAGACTTTCTCTCGTTCTCGGTACTCTACAAGAGAGAAAGTCTTCGCTTCTCTTCCATTAGTTTATGTAACCGCTCTTCTAGTCCTTAAAATTTTTTCTTTCAAAGATACGTTTGGTATCACGCTTCTATTTTTGTTACCTTTTCTAAGTTTCTGTCCTGAGTTTCTCCTTGTATTTTCTATTCTCAAATAAGTGAAGTATGAAATCTATTATTCCCAATTAATAGGAGAGGTTTGCTCTAATT
The DNA here is from genome assembly GCA_946807835.1 of Ailanthus altissimus. Classification (NCBI taxonomy): domain Eukaryota; kingdom Viridiplantae; phylum Streptophyta; class Magnoliopsida; order Sapindales; family Simaroubaceae; genus Ailanthus; species Ailanthus altissimus. Next base: position 20,971,807 of record OX327696.1, on the reverse strand, counting down.
GGTTAGGCTAACTCGTCGGTCTGTGACTTCTCGGAGCTCATTTTGCTCTTTAACCCTCTATGCTTTTCCATCATTGCTATTAGTAATTCTCTTTACCCCTTTCTCTTTTAAATTGCTCTCTTTAGTTCTTTTTTTAATTCAATTCGCTAGATAAGGGTTGGCCTATTTTGGTGTGCTACTTTGTCATCCTATAGTTTCAGTGACCATTGTTAGCTTGTGTGGTCGAAATTTTCTAGTAATTGCTGGTTTTGCTCATAGCCTCGAGTAGTTATCGATTGTGCGATCACCTTATTTGCCTTTGAATGATTGTCCTTTATAGCTTTTCGTTCTATTCTCACAGATGATGCCAAATTATTGACCCTAAAATTTGAGAGATCTTAAGCTTACGAGTTGAATTTATTTTCTTAAGACTAGTAACTGGATCTCTCAAAGACTTGGGCTAAGATGGTTACTCTTTGATGTTTGTTGGGTTCTTAAAGTCTCAAACTCAATCAAAATAATAAAGCAAGACAAATACAAGCATAAGGAAAATTATAGTAGTTTGGTTCATTATGAACTTACATCTATTTTACCAAGCATAATCGGCTCACTCAAATGTACTATTGAAAAATATTTTACAGTAAAAATATAAAAAATTCAAAGCAATTATAAGTGCGGGTTCTAGTAATAGAGCTTTTAGAGTTTTTCCTTAAAAAAGTCGATCTATAAAAAGGTTGAAAGGGGCTTCCAGAAGGTCTCAAAATTCATCAATTTCTTTATTATTTACCTCTTATTTATAGGCTTTACTACATTAGGTTGTAGAGTCCTTTTTAGAACCTAAATTTGAGATATGTAGAGTTATTTTAGAATTAGGAGTGTAGAGTTCTATTGGAACTAAGATATATCTTTATGACTACAGGACCCTTGAGAATAAGGGTAGCATAAATCCTTGGTCAATGATAGGTAGGCACCTTCTCATTTGCCTTGAGGACTTAAGTGACCGACCTCTCAAAGGGCTTACGCAATTAGCTTCTTAAAAGCTACGTGGTCGGTCTCTTGAAGCACTTACATTGTTGACCTCTTATAAGGTTTATACAACTAATGACTTTTAAGCGAGGTCATTCTTTTGTGAGCCAAGATCTTTAAGTACTCATGTGATGGTTTTTTTTTATGAGCTTGAGTGAATTTTCAAAGAGACCGGACTTGTTCGGAATCTCAAAAGAACGACTAAAATTCACCAAAAGTCAAAAGAAAATAACCAAAAAAAGTGTCAATTTTGTTTTTTTAAATAAATAATGTTGGGTTGGCAACTTGGCATTCATGAATCATGATTCATTAACGAGGATCCCTTCACATGGGACGTTTTAGAATTCTTTTATTTTTTATTTTTAACTTCTTTTTAGTATTGTCACCGAAATTTCCTCCTCATTAATTACCTTCATGTGATAGGATGATTGAATTTGACTTTTGCAAAAATAATTATAATTATTTTTTAGAATAGAGATAAAAACATTATCTATCTTGTAATGCAATATATAGTTGCATTAACAAATGGACAAATAATAATAATTGGGTAGGATCTTTGGGAGTAATAAGTACAGTTTTGAGCATATACCACTTAAATTGCACATCTTTGAGTATAGCAACACGTACAACTTTGAGGCACATCTTATGCAAACTATACTACCAGGATCTTTGGGAGTAACAAGTATAACTTTGAGCACATCTCACCTGAATTGCACTACTAAGTATAACTTTGATGCACATCCCACCCCAACTGCGCATCTTTGAACTGTACATCTTTGATAACAGCAACACGTACAACTTTGAGGCACATTTCACTCGAATTGCATTATCGGGATCTTTGGGAGTAATACGTATAACTTTGAGTACATCCCAGCTAAACTGCACTAGCAAGATCTTCGAGAGCAATAGGTGCAACTTGACCTTTGAGAGGAATATATATATCTTTGAGTATAACAATACATACAATTTTGAGGAACATCTCACTTAAATTGCACTACTAAGATATTCGAGAATAATAAGTACAACTTTAAGTATATTCCACCTGAACTATACTACCGAGATCTTCGAGAGTAATAAGTACAGCTTTAAGTACATTTTACTTAAACTAAAAAACTTCCACAAGAGGAAAAAAATAAATCAACTACTTTAATATCTACTTGAAATTGAACTCCTGACTTAATTAGGGAAGTGTACTATAAAGGATGGTGCTTGCCAACCCTACGCAATTTTTCCACCTTGTTTTGCTAACACATTTTAGTTAAAATCATTTTCAATGGCTATATTACACTAAAACAATATGTTTATTATCGAATATTTTTTTAGAAAAAATACTATAAAGTGTTCATGAACATACTCAAAATAGGTTTGTTGTTTCAGTATAATAGTATAATGTGTGTAATAGACAAGGTAATTTTTTTTTGGCTACTTTTTTCAGTTAAAAAAATGAGAAGTTTAAATTTAAGTTAAAATAATGAAAATTTTCTTATTTTTTGTATAAAATAAAAAAATGGAATGTGTATATGAGAGGTACCTTGAATTATGCTTCTAATAAGAATAAATTACGTAAAATGATGTTATTTATTTATTTGTGAACACTCCCAGTGGTAAAAGGGCCACCAGGGCACACCAGTTGCCTAGTCAAAAAAAAAAAAAAAAGAAGAAGAAAGGATTGTATGTATCTGATACGAGCCCATTTCTGTATGACTTGATTTAAATTCCTAAGTCTATTTCTGATGTGAAAAATCAACAATGAAAAAAAATGATGAAAAAACAAATTAAACAGCAACAATAATTACGTTGCCAACAAGATTTTTTTATATAATTATATATATAATAGTCACATAATGAGTTCGCATTATAATTAAAAGGGAAATTGATAATTTAATTTATGTATTTTTATTGAATTACTCATTTGATTCTTAATATTTTAAAAATTATTAAGTATGTCTTTTAGGATATTTTTATCTCTAAAATATATTTTTTGTTATTATTTTTATCTCTAAAATGATTATTTTCGTTCCTATAAAATGTAATTGATAATTTTTAAAATTTTAGTAATTTAATGAGTAATTTAAAAAAACAAAAAAAGAATAAAGTGGCAATTTTCCTAACTAAAATCTATTTATCTCACTTTTTTTATTTTACATTTGAAAGGAAAAAACAAAGTGAGAATTCTAAGAAAATATAAATTGAGAATTCTAAGCTTAAGCAATTAGAGCATATGTGGGTCATAAATAAAGTAATGGTTTCTGTATCTATATTAGACAAATTATTAATCTAAAATAATGGTAGGACTTTATTGTTGACGCAGGACCAATGTTGTTTTTCTTTAGGTTGCATAATTTCAAACTAACCTTCTCTTAAAGAGTAGTCATTACCAACTTGATTGTAATAGGTCACCTTCCTCTAAATTCATAATTATCCAAAATTTCAAGTCCTTGTTTTCATTTTTTATTTAATTTTACTTTGTAACAAAAACTTTTTAAGTGTCACAATTTTTAATTAGTCTTTATATTTTTTTTCTTTTTCTCACTCTCGTAGTTCTCCAAAAGTAAAATAAAAAAATTAGTATAAGTCAAAGTTTTACCCAAAAAATATTCACGTATTTGTTGGGTTCTGACAACGAGTCATTATTAGCGATATAATGGAAGCATTCAAAATATGACTTAAGATTGTAATTTTAGAAATTTATCAAATTGTAATAACTTTAAATTTATAGATTTATGCTCATCTTATTTTTTTTTACACTTAGATCTCTTGTGGTGGCGTGTAATAGTTGAAAGTAAACTCTTTTATTAGATCTAAAATAGTTGCATTAGTTTTCTATAGAGATTTTGCTATTTGTGTATCTATGTTTTATTTCAATAAATTTTTTTATATTTTTTGATTTTTTAATTTAATATTTATTTTAAATTTTGTATTTTTTTTTGTTATGCCATTTAAATCTATACTTAAAGTGAGTGTTTTACTAATTTTAATTATTTATAAAATTGTTGATTTTATTTTAAGATACATGTATATTTTATGGCAAAGTAGAATAAAACCACCTAAAATTCATTCTATTATGATGGTCAATTATTTGTGTTATAATTTTTATGATTTATCTCATATAATCTTGATTAAAAAAAAGTCAATTGTTAAAATAGAGGATTAAAAAGAGTAAAAGATAAAATGTGTAAAGTATATGAATGTATAAGAATAGTATTCTTGTGTAGAAAAATTTTCATTGTATATCAGTGAAATTAAATTGATAGATTCGATTATAATAAAAATAAATAATTATAATTAAAAATACATCAATTTTTATATTAAAAAAGAGAGCATCATGTTAGAAAAATTAGACATTTGAAAATCATTTACTTTTCTTCTTTCACTTTTTAACAATTAGAATGAAGCTAATATCAAACATGGAAAATTCTTCGCAAAAGCATCCATATCAATAAAATGAATTGTGAGAGATGAAAAAAAATGGTAAAATCAACATTTGCTATTTTTTTTTTTACTTTTTTTTAAGGAGGTAAAAGTATAATTTGACTTTTCATGAACCATTTGCATAAAACACCTTATTATATATATACACATACCAAACCAAACCCTCTTTAAGAGTTTTTGTATTATTTTAAATCAATAAATTTAACTAAAAAAGTATAAATTTTTTAACACTTTCTAAACAATGAATTAAAGATATTTATATTCAAAACTCTCACTTTCATCCCCTTATCAATTATAATTGATTCATTCAGTTGAATTACATGAAACCATCCTTGGAAAACCCAAAATAATAAGGAAAATTTGGTAATTAAAGTGAAAAGACAGGGTCATCCATGGAATTGAAAAAAAAAAAAATTCATGAAAGATGCCATACTTTCAAGTCGAATCTTGATAATGATAATGATAGCTTCAAAATATGTAGCGGGGCCCCAGTCGGGCCTTCTTCTACTACAAAACTAATTATTTTAAATTAATATATTATATAATGAAATAATATAAAATATAAAATTATTTATTATATTATTTGAGATAAAAAATATATAATATTATTTTTTAATAATTTATCAATAATATAATATCGGAATTGGAAAAAGCAAGGTAGTTTTAACTTTTAAGAAACTGGTTGTCCGTTTGCAGGAGTAATCAGGGGGAGTATCGCTGTACTGTTGTCTGATTTCGTTTTTTGTTTTTGTTTTCTCACAACGAAAAAAGAAAGTTTCTTCAAGTTGTTAACAAATTTACATGTACCAAAGGCAAAAGGACAATAATGTTGGGTAGATGGAACTAAATAAATAAATAAATTAAAGAAATAAAAAGAAATGAAAGAGAGTAAAAAAGAGAGAAAGTGCTTTTTGTTTTTGACAACTTTGATGTCTCTTCTTCTCAAAATATAAGTTTCGTTTCGTTTGTTTCTATGCGATTTTATTTATATATATATATATTTTTTGAGATTTCTCTCTCTTAAAAATCTTCTTAGCTTAGAGAGAATGGCTGGTGGCCCCAGTGACTGAGCAGATCCAAATCCCCATTTTCTATACCTTTTCAACTTGTTTTAAAAATACCCACTTTGTTTCTCTTGGCCCCTTTTCAGGGTTTTATCCTGTTTCTTCTGCTGGTCATGAGATATCAACTTTGATGGTTTTGCTCTGTTGGTTTTTGGAGTTGCAAAGCTGAAAGCCAATCAAATGTCAAGCTAGCGAGCGAGTGAAAATTAGGTAACTGGTGTTGCAGAAAGTGGTGATAGAAAGATGTGATTTTGAGGTAAGATAATGTAGCAAGATCACTTTTTTAAAAAAATGGGTTTTGATCGGTTTTCTTCCCCTCCCAGGCTTCTGTTTGTTGAGCTGGGTTTGATGATTTCAATTAGTTGAGTTTGCCCCGTTTCTTTTTTTTTTTTTCTTTCTTTTTTATTCTATGTTTTTTGTGGGGTTACTTTTATATTACATTATCTTATATTTCTCGTAATGAGTATTCATTGAAGAAATTTAATGAAATGATGTAATGACTTATATTTTGGTTTTGACATTTTCTTTGAAGTTTTTTTTTTCCCTCTCACCCGACCCTTTTTCTTCTTCTTTTATTATCCGGTTCTGTTATGTTTAGCATGTGGTTGAAGCAATAAATTTGTGTTTGTTTCCTCCAAATATTGAGTTAATAGATTACTCTGCTGGGCATCCGATTATTTTCTCAGTTCAACTCCTGAGGCTGCCTTGACAGTTGATGACATGCGTCCAATTTTGGATGAAACTTGATATTGATCAATTTGCTTGGTTTGTTCTCATTGGAGACTTACTATGTCACAATACCTGCCAAAATATAATTTGAAAGATGTTTGGAATTTGTCAGCAAGATGGATAATAAGTTTCTGAATTCTTTAGATTTTATATCCAATAACCCATTTCCGACTTGATTGCAGGTTTCTCTTAATGGTATTGAGGATGTCTAACTAAATTATTATTGATTGAAGTTCATGCTGCAGCTGTAATGGCTTTGCTAAGAATGCAAGCAGACATGCAGTGTACAAACTACTTTCCTACTCCTGGACATTATTTCACCTGGGATCTTAATTTGGGGACGAATGGTAACATATGGCCCTTAAATAATGCTGATCAAATCTTTAAGAATGGTCCTTTCCACAATGGTGCATTGTTACCACGATCTCCTAATCAGCATTTGGTGCATAGCAAGGAAGTGTTGAAGCAGACAATGCTGAAGCATGAAGCTATATTCCAGGATCAGGTATTGTGTCTCAACTTTTGAGTTTGAACACTTGGGTCTTTGGTGTGATTTGTGTTGTTATTTGATTACGTATACTCTTGGTGGTTTCGTTTCCTGATATCTTTGAAATGATTATATGAATTTCTCAGAACTGGCTATTTTGATGCTCTGTTGCCTTCAGGGCATCCAGTTCAATTTTCTATTAATAGACCCTGAGAAGAAGGAACTTCCTTTTCTTTTCTTTTCTTTTGTTATTTCTTTTCAAAGATGCAAGTGGAAGCATTATGTTTTTTCTTATTCTCTGTAAGGAAAAAAGAAGACTTGCAAATAGGCCTGTAGGAATTTTCTCAGTGAACCTGAATTTTTCATACTTCTCTTCATTTGTGTATGAGGTGTGCATGCTGTGTGTGCGTTTTACATTTAGCACATTTCATATTCTTCAGTTGTGATACATTGGACTTGTTACTATTCAGTACCATGCAGCTGCTTTTAGACTCTCAAATGAATCTGAAATGTCATTTTACTATCCAGGTCCATGAACTTCATCGCATTTACTGGAGACAGAAGGAATTAATGGATGAAATGAAAAAGAATGAGTTTCTAAAGCATCATCTGGAGCTGGGGAGCTTACAGTCAAATCTGTATTTGTCCCAGAATTTGTGTGATTATGGCCAGAAGAAATCTCATGTTACCAGCTTTCCAAGGGTGAATCTTTCTTGCAATCAATCTTCTGTTTCAACTGCCGAAAACACTCTATTACTTTCACATTTTGATTATGCGAAATATGTGCAGTCAGGTTTGAATCCTGCTCAAACTGAATTCACTTTGAAAGGCTGTGAGTCTGAGTCCAGCAAGAAGTTTGGTAAAAAGATCTTGGATCTTGAGCTTCCACCTGAAGATTACATTGATGAAGAAGAGGAATATTTGCAAAAGGTGCCTGAGGTGTCAGATAATACTTCGAAGAGAATTTCTGAGGTTGTGCATAAGAGCGATCGGCAATCTGACCATGGCAGTGGTGGTTTCAACATGGTTTTCCAGGAGGATGACTTGAATCCTGGTCCAGTTTCTTCTGGGAAGAAAATTTTGGCTGACTTGAATGAGCCAATCAAGCTTGAGGAAGAGGCAAATCCTATGCCCATTTATATAGCTGACTTGAATGAACCTGTTGAGGTTCAAGAAGAGGCAGCTGCTGTGTCCAAATATTTGGCTGACTTGAACGAACCCATTAAGCTTCAAGAAGAGACAGCTTCTGGGTCCAGCAAGTTTCCAAGTCCTTTTGCTAGAGATAGGGTATTCTCATGTTTGTCTAAAAAATATAATTCAGGTTTGCAGGTCTCTTCCAAGAATGAAATGCACAATAACCGTGCTGGAAGGGATCTTGAAACTTGCTCAAATAGTTTACACCTGGAGAAAGAGAAAATGCAAGAGTGGACATCCTATGATGATGAAGCAGGTGAGAATCCTATTTATAAGTTCCTCATTCTAGTTTTTTGTTGGTGTTTCAGTTCAGCATGTCTTACTCTCAACTTTCTTAGCATCATAGAGAATAGTTTAATCAAACTGCTCTCCTTATTAGTAGATGATTTATATAACTAATTCCTCTTTTTCCAGGGCGAAGTGGAAGTGATATCGCTTCTTTATCTCCAGGTTTTAGTGAAGAAGTGTCGGTATGTTTAGAAGATGTTGAGCTGAAGCAAGCTCATGAACATGCAACATCTCATCTCATTAATCAGCCTAAGAGAAAATCATGCAGTGAAGGTTTGGAGAACCTTCAAAAAGATTTTTCCACTAATTGCTACACTGAACCTGTTTCAACTCCAAATATAGGGACATCTTGTCAACTTATTTCTCCAAATGATGTAGGGAATTCTGAAGCTTTCTCGGTTTCGTGTTCGAGAAAACACAAACGTGACATATTGCGAACTCCTACAATAGTTCAAGCACTCCCTTGCTTTAACACATCTATACCATTGAGAAAAAGATATAAATCATCAATTAGTGTCCCTGGTGTTACTAGTAAAAGGTGTTGCCAAAGTAAAAATTTGAAGTCTCGTCCAAAATTTGATACTACCAGCTTCCACGAGAGCAGCTTTCGTGTGGAAGTGAAACCTGCAGAGGAAATGAATTCTAGTTTCATGTCACAAATCTGTGCCAATGGAGTAAATAAGCATGAAGATTCAGCAAGGGGGTTGCGGTGGCTTAAAACAAAGTCAATATGTAAAAGGAAACGGGGTAAAAGAAGTGAATTATCAACCCAAGTGGAAACCCACCAGAATCCATCTGAAGATGATGACATTAAGAACAGTGCAAATGGTAGGGTAAATAATATTAACTTGGATTGTGATCCTTTGCCCGAGTCCGCAGAACAGGTAACTTCACATAAGCTGGTTGTGGGAGGTGGAATTGATAAAAAATCTTTGCAGTTTGGGGTTGGTATTAACCTGAACTCATGCACAGATGAGAATGAGTCTTCTTCATCACCTTCTCTATCAGCAGAATCAGATTTGGAGGCACCTGCAAGTTCAGAAAATAAGGAAAGTTCTCCTCCAAGAGGTGAATCAGATGTAAACCAAGTTGAGACGCCTTTTGAACTCTCAGGAAAGGAAGATGGTGATGTCCAAGAGGATCTTGCCAGAAATGCAGCAGAGACCATGATAACAAGGAAGGAAGCCAGGGATCTGCAAGATGAACTTTTCAGAAATGCAGCAACAGCTTTAGTTTCAATTTCTTCATCTGTGGTTCAAAATTGTGTAGAAATGGTTGCTTGTAAGCCATCTGAACCTTGTTGTAATGATGACCTATATTGGTTTGCCAAGGTAGTTTCGTTAGTTGGGGATGATCCAGATAGTGAGTTTGGCATAGTTTTGAGTTCCAAGGACTGTGAACATCATGAGGAGTCTCTGTCTGGTGGGCTTGACTACTTTGAGGCCATGACATTGAAGCTGACGGAGACAAAGGTAGAAGAAGACTGGTGTAAGAAAAATGACCAAAAACATGAGAAGAAGGAAGAAACAGATGCCACTTCTTTGCCAAGTCCACCAAATAGGGGCCGTATGAGGAGGGGGAGGCGACAGCACAAGGATTTCCAAAGTGAAATTCTCCCAAGTCTTGTCTCTCTTTCTAGGTGTGAGGTGACTGAGGATCTGCAGACAATAGAAGGGCTAATTCAAGCTGCTAACAGTCAATGGGGAACAGTTTTGGCAAGAAGTGTTGGCACAAATGCACGGGCAAGAGGAAAGAGGCGCACATGCATCTCTGCTTCCAAAGGAACAGACATCCCCCTCTCGTCATCTTCAAAGCAGCATACTAGCTTTAGGAATAAGGACAACAAAGAGGGAAGACTAATAGGTTGGGGGAATATAACAAGGCGGCGGAGGGGGCCAAGATGTCCTGCAAGTAATCCTCGGCTTATAGCTAGCCAAGTACAGTAAGATTACAGGATCTGTTTTTAAAGGTTCTTGTTTTTGGTGTGAGGTAATACTGAACCCATGGGATTGTCTTGTATATATCCACTAACATATGGTGTACGCAGTTACATCAATATAGAGGAATCAAAAAGGATTATATTTTGCAGACTTTCATGCTTAGTGACTGAAATATGCTATATGTAAACAAACAAAAATCAGTTTTAGTGAACGGCTCCTAAGGGAGAAGTGTTTTGCTGGAAGCATTTTGGTGAGATACTTGAAATGTTTCCAAGAAGTGCGTTTAAGTAGAACTGATGATGTAAAAGTACATGACAACGATGGATGAACTAGGGGAAGCAATGCATGGGCTCGCACTTTTGGTGAACAAAAGCCGTAACCGTAGTCCTAGTTCTATCCTACTCCTATATAGTATATGCCATATACTTGCGCTCCCTTCCCTACCATTTTAGCACCCCCAAATTAGTCACCAAAAATTCAACCTTTTCTTTTTTCTCCATCCCCGGATGTACAGCATTTTCTAGAGAAAAGGAAAACATATTTTAGAAGTTATTTTATTTATGTTGAGAAACCAAATATCTCCAAATGCTTCTTAAACGTTAATTTTAAGTTTTTAATCAAATAACGGAAGGTAAATCTTTCAGTAATTTTAAAATATTTTTAAGAATATAACATAACATCCATTCTTATTTTATTTATTGTCTCAATTGTCAAGTAGATAACTAATTACTAATTGCCGAATTTCCAGCAATTATGTAACCAGTTTGGTGCCTGTCGACAAACTTTGAATATTTTACTCAAGAAATGAAGAGATGGTGTTGCAAACAAAAATAATCAGTTCAATAAGAACATTCCACATATCCACCCTTTTTAAATTAAAAGGAAATTAGTATGAAAACAAACGTACGTGATCACTCCTCTTGAAGTTAATACACACTGATCAAAGTTCACAAGAACACTTGGATATAGCGATCAAGGAGGGAGGAAGATTGCCTTTTCCCTCTAAATTCCGCATTCAGCGAAAATGTGTGTTGAATTGAATTCGAAGTTACTAGTGTATGTTTTAATTATTTGAAAATGAGAACTTATATTTTTGTTGGCATTCTCTTGAAACTCTCTTGTTAATTTTCTTTAACACTAAGCAAACATTAAGCATACACTAACTTAAAGCATCAAAGTCAAAAGAGCGTGAGATCATATTTTCAACTATTGAAAGATGAAGGTCAATATTGAAGATCAAAGGAGCAAAAGGTCAATATTGTCGATTCACTCTTAATTTTTGTTTTTAAAATTATAAATACGGTGTTGCTAAATAAATATATACAAAAGTCTAAGTCCAAGCCTAAATATATACCATATATATAAAATAAAGTAAGATATATGGGTTTAACTTTTAGGGTATTACCTGTGGATCATGAATTGATAGATATAAGGTTGCATTAAATAAGACTCAAAGTAAATGAACCCTTAGGTTAAAACTCATTTGGAGGTATTAATTCTAAAATAAGGATAAACTTATGTTATTAAGCTAATGAAAAAATATAGTTTCAATAATACTATTTGGCCTTTGGACTTTTAAAAATAAAAGTTAGCAACATTTAAATTGGTATCTAATAAGCATATTAATGTTTTATTTAGAATGAAATCGTATCTTGCTATTTTTATTTATTAAATTTATTTTCTTTTAAAAGAATTAAAACTCATTAAATAAACTAAATTTTAAGAGAGAAGTGACCAAATAAAGAATTTTGACCTAATATGACACCTTGACATTATAAAAACCTTTGTCTTTACATAAAAGAGAGACTTTTGACAACTTTTGACAGATCCAAAACACGTCTAAAATTTGTCTTCTTCAATCTAGAGTATGCACACATTATACAAAGACCTAAAGGACTGCCTTAACATATACGACAATCCTTACATTTGCTTTTTCTCTTTATTTTTTATGGAAGAACTTAGTCATTGCCATTGCTCTATATTGTCCCAGAGTCTAAATTCACCATAGTCGAGTTGCTAAATCTAAAATCATAAGGTTCAAAAAGCATGATCATCTCAATCTTAAAATAAAAAAACTAATGTTCTTTTACAATAGACCCTAAACATATATTGCATACTAAATACAACATATAGTACTTGTGTTTCTCCGTTGTTATTGTGCAAGCTCGTCTTTTGTATTTCTCACAATTAATTATTGGAATTATATGGTAAAAAAAATCCCTTTCCCTTAAGCTAGTCTAAGCAAATTTGTAACAAAGCAAAGGTCATACATACCCCAATGTTATAGCATAAAAGGCACTTTTATCCTATGAAAATTTTTAATATCCAATTTTACTCAATCCATCACTTTTTACCGTTTATTTAAATGAAAAAAATTACTTTTAATAGTTATTTATCATTCTAATGGCAACCCCCCTTTTAATAGTAGGGTGCAAGTCACTGGTCCCTTTTGATGGCGACTACCCCCCTCTATCAATTTTGGTCATTTTTTAGTTTTTTTTTTACCAAAATGATCATATTATTATGTAGATTAAGAAAAATTGAGTCTAATGATATAAATTTGATCATTTTTTTTTTATCATTGGAGTAATGCCAAAATATGGTGGCCGGCCTTTATTTTTCGGCAACACACAAACTTTGTTTTTAATTTTTATTTAATTAAAAAAAATTTAAAAAATATTTAATAACAATATAAACTAATTACATGCTGATATATGTCCAAAGTAACTAATTATATTATGACACGTGTTCTTTTATTAAAGTTTATTTTTTAAAATTATATTAAATTAAATTAATGGATAAACTTGCACCACGTGTTCAAAAAGATAATGAATGAGTAAGATTGTACCACGTGTCCAAAGTGTAATTTATTTCTATGATTAGATTACTCTTTTACCCTTCAACCATTAAAACTAATGGCAAAAGTTAACAAATTAAAGTAAAATTGAATATTTTAAATTTTATTAGGGCAATAATGTCAATTAGCCTAAACTATTGGGGTAAAAATATCATTTTCCCTTTGTAACATTAACTTCCTAGACTCTAGGAGTTCATTAGAAGTCTGATGGGCCTTACTTCTAAACTCACTGGAGTGAAGAGGCTAAAATTACATTTTTGGGCCTAGGTTATAGTTGATAAAGGCATATTTGTCATTATTTATCGAGTTTTATTTTGATATTTTATGAGATTAAATAATTATTTATGTGCATCATTATTTACTTATAGGTTTGGATCAAAAAAGATAAAAAAACCTAAAGCAAGGATGCAAACAATAAAAATCAGGGATTAGAATGCAACATTTTTAAAATTGGTAATTTTCGCTCTAGTGGTGTACATGTTTTCACTCTAGTGGCAAGTCCAAAAATTAAGTAAGAAAAACCAAAATAAGACTTGAAATAGTTGTAAAATTTTGCCCTAGTGCTATCTAGTTTTTGCCCTAGCAAAAGTTTAGCGCTTGGCGAGAATGTTCTACCACTGCAGTGATCACAGTATATAGATGCATTGCTCCAACAATAATGGATTTTCACCCCAGCGATCAAGCTTTTCCTAAACTAACAAGAATTGAGGATAACAAGCTCAAATCAAACCCTATAAAAAAGCCACTTGCTCCAGCTTTCAAGAGACATACAACACACGTTTTAAAGAGCAATTGGAGCATAATTAAAGCATCTATAGAGAGAAATTCAAGGCGTTTCAAGGCAGCAAAAGTTTTTTAGGCAATTCAATGTCTATATCGGTTTGCTATTGATTGTATCATTTTTTTAATATATATATTTGCCTTAATTCTTTTGTAGCCATGAACTAGTTTTCTTTCTAAGGTTATTACTTGAACTCAATACGTATGCTTAATTGTCATATCTTTCTAATATTTAATAAACTTAATTCATTGTTATTCAAATTATTTGTTCTTAATACTTTATTATATTTTGTCAATATTATGATTATTTTAGTAATACTTTAATAAACTCGAGAGAGGCATCATTGTATTTAGACTTAGATAATTTGGTGCATGATTGTAAAGTAACATATATAAGTTATATATAAAATTTTCAAATTAGGATAGAGATATACCTAATTGGCATGTATGATCAATAAGACTTGTTCTTAATGAACTTTAATTTACTACAAATACTATAGAAATATAGGTATTTAGCAAAAAAAATTTAGGCAATTCAATCAAGAGCAATTCAATGTCTATATCGGTTTACTATTGATTGTATCATATTTTTTTATATTAAATTTTTGCCTTAATTCTTTTGTAGCCATGAACTAGTTTTCTTTTAGTGTTATTACTTGAACTCAATACGTGTACTTAATTGCCATATCTTTATAATATTTAATAAACTTAATTCATTGTTATTCAAATTATTTGTTCTTAATGCTTCATTATATTTTGCCAATATGATGATTATTTTAGTAATACTTTAATAAACTAGAGAGAGGCATAATTGTATTTAGACCTAGATAATTTGATGCATGATTGTGAAGTAATATATATAAGTTATATATAAAAATTTTAAATTAGGATATACCTAATTGGCATGTATGATCAATAAGACTTGTTCTTAATGAACTTTAATTTACTACAAGTACTATAGAAATATAAGTATTTAGTAAATTAAGATATACTTACTTAACCTTGAGAGAGGCTTGTGAATACATTCGTGTCTTGATTAATAATAAGAACTAAGAAATTTACATATTAAGGGATTAATCATTAGAAAATATATTGAGGAATAGTATTAATCCTAGGCTTTCTTTATATTATTATTCTAAAATCTTAACGTTGTAAGAATATTATTTTTTCTACCTTTCCATATTCATTCTTAAATTTTTATTTTTTAGATTGGTAATAAGTAGATATTATCCTTGTGGATACGACATCCGATGATTTTGTCCATTTATTACTTGTTAGATAGCGTATACTTATACTTAATTTTAAGATATAAAAATATCGCAACAATAGCATTCATACAACCTACAGCATAAGTGTATAGAATCACTGCAAGTAGTGATATTCTACCATGTCACAATCTCCTAGAATTGCCTTAAATAATTTGGTAACTTTATTAGGGAGTTTAGCTAGCATCTTATGATGGCGAAAAATAAAAGAATGGGTAAAAACCTGAGAAACATTATTATCAAGGAACAAGACGAGTCTTTACAATATAGGACATGCAAATTAACCTACCTTTAAGTTTAGAGAAGACCTAAGGGAATGAACAGGATATCGAAGCTAATCTAAAGGCTATAGCCTTGTTGTTTAATGATGCTATATAGGAAACCTTATGATAGAATTAGAAAGAGCTGCTAGAGAACATTAATTCGTGCAAAATAGCTAAACCACTTACAGTTGTAGTAGTTATACTAATCATCTGTTCATTAGAGAAAAATCTGCCAAAAATACATGTTGAAGGAAAGGATAAAAACCATCACTCAATGTACCATCCTATCTATGTTTAATTAGTGAGCTGTAGCCATCCTATAAAAGACATATTTTATGTTCCTCTACCACTATACCTAGTTGAAGCCTTACACATGCCATTGTTGGAGATAGCGCTTACGTGCCATTTCAATATTGTATGAATATGAATTATTTAATATTTATATAATATACATTTTAGATAAAATTATTAATATTTAAATATATGGTAAGATGGTTGTTACATTTCAGATGTTTTATGATCTAAAGGAGTTTAGATTTTATCTAAAGAATTTTAGGTCAGCGCTAAGAGTTAGCAACACTAAGAATTATAAACAGTAAGAATTAGCGATGCTAAAAGTTAGCAGTTATAAGATTTAGCAAAATTTTAAGAGTTAGAAGCCATGTTTGAAATAAGACAACGACCTGAAAATATATTAGTAATAACATAGTTGTAAGAAGTTGCAATTGATACTAAGAAATGTCGTTATACAGTATGTTATTGAACACCTTGTTTTTGATCTATCTTTACTAATACGGGTCAATTAGTGAATACCAATTATATATAGATCAGTATATGTCGATTTCTAGATAGCCAGATGGTTATTCTTAGCAGACCATGAGCTTAATGAAAGCTCGTATAGGCATACAGGTATTCAGTAAGGAATGAGTACTGAACAAACTCACAAAGACCTCCAATAAACATCACATGAAGTCGTCAATGATAGGTCTTCTTGAGTTAAGTAGTATTCGTAGTTTTTTTACTTGAGCACCATAGTAGGCTTATAAGTGATCCACTATACTTTAGTTTTACTAATGTCAGTGACCTTTCATGGTTTAACCATTGCATGTTATTGGGTATTGTCTGATGCTCATAGAATTTGTTATGCGTAGATATGGGATCCTTCAGCTTATATGAGTGAGTTTATATTCTAATGCTTTAATATTGTATTTCAGAAGTCTTGTGGCCATAAGTATAAACCCAAAAAAAAAAACTTTCTGTAGGGTTAAATAATATTGTAAAAGTGTTTGTGTATATTATTTATCGAACTATAAATCTAGAGATAAGTTCATGGATAAGCACATTGATATTTGACAATTGTGATATATGTCTCTATTCCTCCAGAATATAGGTGACGGAGGGATTATATGAATATGTTATGACCTCAACTTGTATAGTCTGACGCGTTAATATCTGTGACGTATGTATGAGGCATCATTCATGGACTCATAGAGGAGTTCTATTTGACAAATCGGGTATGGATCTAAGGAGTTCCATAATATAAAGTGTACTTGTTGTACATTGCGACAGCGTACTGGAATAAATAGTTTAATTTAGTAAATTCTAGCAAGCTAGATGTTTGTTTCAAGATCCCTTAGGATTTACACTTGTCAAGACTTAAATGTTAAGTACATCAATTAATTAATGATAGTTGTTGATCAATGAGATAATGACAAGTGGCATAATTTGCACCCTTGGATGTTTGACTTAAATTATAAATTAATTAATTATAAATTATTTTGCTAATTAATTAATTATTACCAAGTCAATTTATTATTATTAAATTAAAGGGAAATAAATAAAGTTAAGGGCATGGGCTAAGGCATTGTGGCGAGGGCTTTGTTCTTGACCTTAAGAGGGAAATAAAACAAATTAAGATATAAAAGAAAAATGAAAATATTTCATTGAATGGAAGAATAAAGTGCTTAACCAAACTCTGTTAAAGCAAAAAGTGTTTTTGCTTATTTTGAAAGTCAACAAATATTTTAAATAAAAGGAAAAACATAAAGGGATGGCCATAGCATCTAAGACATACTTGGTGATCTATTTGTTGATTAATTTAAGAGAGAAATGGAATGTATAAAACAAATGAAAAATTATTTTCATTTAGAGTGCTTGAAAGGGGATGATAAAGAGAGAAAGAGTTTCTCAATTTTAAAAGGCAATAGTTGCTTTTTTATGATTCATCTTCTTCCTCATTTCATGGCCAGCCATTAAAAGCAAGAATGAGCTTGTTTTTGTTTTGTTTAAGTGTTGAACAAATAAAAACTATTTCATTGCCTTAAAAGAAACAAAATTAGTTAAAGTGTTTAATTAATAATCTAAAGTTGAAAGAGTTTAAGCAATGGTTCAGTGTTAACTAATATTGGTGTTTAAGAGTTAAACACCACTCTTGAAAATTAGAGTTGTTGTTCTAGAAATCTAAGACCACCCTAGTTGGGTCCTAGAATTACTGGCGATGCACTTCGTGGTGGACTCTGATTCGAAAATCTTCAAAAGCTTATAAAGTGATTCTAAATCTTAATTTCATTAATGTAATGAAAGATTTTTAATTTTAAATATGTTTGTTTTACTAGAAAATTAGATTTTCGGTTTCGTTGTGCTAATATGTATGTATGATACGCATATTACATTGTAATGAACACACTGCACATGCACGCACAAAAAAAAAAAAAACACATTTTCAACCATACCTCAGGGGTTATAAGACACATCTTTCTCTGTGTTTGATGGTAAGATAGAAAACCTAAAGGGATATATTGTAAGGTTCATCAACTCCCTTGGCATACACTTTAACAACAAAATCTTGCGACTAAGGGAATTCTCCAAATATTTTATAACTTATGCTTATACCTAGTAGTTTTATTACAAGTTAGGTTTCTCCTCAATTGGGACGATAGTTTTAAAATTTTTCAGAAAATACTTTTAGAGTAAAGAGAGGGTTATTGCGATCCAACTTAACTAAACTAAACAAGGTTATATAAAGTCACTGGTTGAGTATGTTAGATGATTCAAAGTTTCTTACATTAGAATGTTATGAGTAGAAAGGTGAAGAAGACCTTATAGAAATTTGTATTAGTAATATGCTTAGTGAGTATAAAGTCTATTTAAAAAATGTCGGAATAATCTCCTTTATTAAACTTGTAAAAACCATTAAAATGACTACCTTGTTAGTTAAAGCCTTTGTTGGCAGGCAATGATGACCTAATAAGAAGAAGAAGATGAAGCTACAATCTTTTCACGTAGATAATTGAGCCAGGTCAAATGACAAATGACTTTTTAGAGAACATTTCAAGGAATAACCCATATTGTTCAATGAGGAAGATTTGAATGCCTTTCTAGACAAATGGATACTAGACGAGTGCATACGACTATATCTAGAGGTTGGTCTATAACAAGATCAAATATGGAACCATGCAGGTCCTTAATAAATCTCATGTTGTAGATTTGAACCCACTCCCTCGGCATGTGAAAAAAAGGGTAGTCATAGCTAACTTATTGGAATATCTTAGAGATATTAGCCCTATAAAAGGGAAGATTACTAAAGAAGTAACCGTAATCATTCAAAGAGAAAAGCTTAAGAAGCCAAATGAGAAGTTATGAAATCTTGTAGTGAAAGCCTTACCTCTATGTTAAAATTCCTATTTGGTCAGCTAGAGTATAACCTAAGGTACAAGAAGTTTCCACCAATGTGCTCCTCAAAATCTAAGTGTAACGTAGGCCATAATGTTATGTGGTTGAGGCCAAAATTAACCGAGCCTACCTGAAAACCACCAATGCCATAGTCTTTACTAATAAAGACATAGAAGCACAATATCCAGACAATAAGCTCTCCTTACACTTAGAGGGCAAATCAACAACATGCATATTAAGTGATCTCTAGTTGATATTGGAGCTTCAATCAATTCATACTTGTAGTCATACTGCGAGCTACCAAGATTCCCTCAAGTCATATTATAGAAAGAAATATCCGAGTATCTGACTTCGTTAATGTGATCGAATACTCTAAAGGCATTATATAACTACATTTGAAATTAGGCCCACTATACACTTCTGTCCTATTTCATGTAATGAACATCAATACCATATACTAAATACTGCTTGGTAAGTCATGGCTAAACACATTTAGGCTAGTAGTGTCCACCTACCATTAACGTGTCAAGGGTAGAATTAGGAGAAAGCCAATCAAGATTGTAACTAATCCTACTATTTCCTATTACGAGGAGAACTACCTTATAGATGCCCATCCCCACAATTAGTTTAACAATGACCCAAGCAACATATTATCCAAGCCAGTAGAAGTACCATTACTAAAGGTTGATAGGTTCAACATATATTATAAACTAGATTTATGAGAGGCCAAAAGTAGAAAGAGGAAAATGAAATTTTTTGAAATGGCGTGACTTGACAAGGATCAAATCCTCTTTAATAATGCCCCTTTAAAAGAAGCATGTACTCAATGAATGTGTCATTTACTGCTTATAATGGTTTGACGGGGACTAACCAGTCCAAGAGAAAGTGTCTCAATAACTCTGGAGAAAAACAATTTATGTGTAAATCTTTCTATGACCATAGAAAAAGTTACGGACTCAGAAGATAAGATTCCTCTACTTTGAAATACATGCAGGATAACGCTTCCTTAGTCACTGAAGAGCAAAAAGAAATCAAATTGAGCGATAATAAAGAGCAACAAAAGCCTGTGCTAGTAAGGTATAATGACGTATTTGCATAGAGTTATAAATAGATGCCTAACTTAGATGCCTAGATGATTTTCCATGCCTTTATTGTATAATGTGGAATTAAGCCAGTAAAACAACCATGTCAGAGTTTTTATTCAGACTTGAAGTGAAAAATCAAAGAGGAACTATAGAACCTTATAGTTGCTGGATTTGTAAAGCCTATTAAGTATCCTATTTAGTTGGTCAATATAGTGTTCATAAAGTAAAGAATGGCTAAATCCGCATGTGTGTTGATTTTCAAGATCTTAATAAGGCCTATTCCAAGGATGATTTTCTCTTTGCCAAACATGGATGTTTTTATCGACTCAACCTTAGGCTAATGGATACTATATCTTTTATGAAATGCTTCAACGGCTACAACAAGATCAAAATTACTTTTAAGAACACAAAAAAGAATACCTTTCACACTTTAATGGGTAATTTTTATTACACATCATGCCATTCAGCCTCAAGAATGAAAGAGTTATATATTAAAGAGCTGTATTTTACTAAATGATAAGTTTAGAAGTGGAAGATTATATAAATGATCTAGTGGTCAAGTCCACCATCTGGGAAGAACACCTAGCCATCCAAGAAAAGGTATTCAAGTGTTATTGCCTATACAATATTAAAATGAGCCTTAAAATTGTGCTTTTTCCATTTTAGTAGGTAAATTTCTTAGATTCTTGGTCCATTAAAGAGGCATCAATTTTGATCTAGCCAAAGTTTAAAGCATTGCTTCAATGTCTATAAACTTAGATTGCCCTAGAAAGCTTGATTGACAAGCTCTTTTACATCTAAATATTCATTATCAAACTAATTACCTTCATTTACAACTTCGTTCCTCTGGTAAAAAAGAATGCTAAATACAAAAGAGGAGAAACACAATAATCAAACTTTTTTTAAATCTAGTGTATCAATTTGACATTACCCACTATGAGAGATTTGAGTAGGAAACTCATTACATATTTATCTTATACCCACGATCATAACTATGGTGCTATATTGATTTGAGAAAATAGCCAATAACAAGAGCATCACATCTACTACGTTAGCCAAGAGTTATTAAGAAGGGATAAAAACTAGGCTAGAGTAATTTTTTCTTGCCATTATATATGCCTAAAAAAAGGCTATGACAATTTTACAACAAGTAATTTTATAATTTATTAACTAAATTATTTTAATTTTTAAATAACAATAACAGTTAACAATAGCTCAACAAGACAACAATATCAATTAATCACTCAATAATTAATAACATTAACAACATACTATTTAAATAATTTAATATAATAAATAGCAAACTAATAATGTTATTAACTGCATTCTACAATTTACATTTTGAAAAAATTTAAAAAAAATTAACAACATTCAAGTTAAACCATTCATATTGGGTATTGACATTTGATATAGTTAAAAATAATAACACATAAAAAATTAAAGAGATCAAAGAAAGAAAGATAGCAGAGTTCAATGAATCCAACGGACCAAATTCGTCTAATAATTAAAAATTAGACAAATCCGCAATTAAACCACTATATAGACACAAGAATTAAACTTTTATTAATAAAATAAATTAATACAAAAGTTGATATTTTTTTAATTAAACTATTTGTTGTTATTATAATTAAATTTACTGATTTAATATTATCAATGTATAATACAATTTTTGTGTACGTGAATATATATAAAGAATATTACATATATACATCTACATATTTCAAATATTTTACTTTTGATTCATTCTAATCTCTATCTTAATAGCCAACTTTTTCAATCAAGATTATATTAAATAAATTGTAGAGAATTACGACACAAGCAATTAATTATCACAATAGAGTTAATTTTTATTGATTGAATCAACTCTAAATGACTTATTTTATCTTATACACATTTTCTAAAATAAAACTAGTAGTTCTAAGTAAAACTAGTAAAACACTCACTTAAATTTAAATTTGAGTGATATAATATAAAAAATAAAAAAATTAAAATAAATACTAAATTAAAATAACAGACAAACATTAAAATATATTTATTAAAATAAGACATCAATACTCAAATAGAAAACTATTTTTACTGTTGTTATTAGATATGACAAAGGAGTTTAATGTCCAACAACCATACACCCCCAAATAAGGTCAAGTGTGGAGGCCAAAAAAAAAAAAAATATATATATATAAATTTATCTATTTAAAATTATTGCAACTTAGTAAACTTATAAAATTATAATTTTGCACTATATTCTAAATATTTCTATTATATCGCCATTCTCCAACGAAAACTCATTTTCATGTGAGCATACATGTGTATAGGAGTGGGACTAATTGTCGATGATTTTTCTACTAATATAATAATAATAATAATAATAATAATAATAAATAATAGACAATTATTGTATTATTGGTAAAAATAAATTTATATTTTAAAATTAATAAATTTAAATCCATACAAAATATATATAAAATTACAATAGTAAGATATTAAAAAATTAACTAATATATACATATACTTATTAAAATATATAAAATATTCTAACTTATTTTTTTAAATTTTTTTTTGCTTACTATTTGAGTTAGAAAAAAGAGTTTGACTTAAAATTGAAGAAAAGATAAAATCATTGATTTATAATGTTTCATAATTGTAAATATATTTATATAGGTTAAGATGGAAAATAAAATTTCATGTAAGAAAAGAAATATAAGTATAAAATTCTTTTTTTTATTAAAAATATATAAATATGATTACTTGTAAATATAAAATTATTTTTTTATTAAAAAAAGAGAATTAAATTTAAAAAAATGTAAAATAAGAATAACTTGTAAATTAAAAAATATTTTTTTATTAGAAAAAATGTTAAAATAAAAAAAGATGAAATAGTATTTTAACATTAAATAATATATTAAAAAACAAATCTTTAATGTTAATAAGAATTATTTTTTTAACTTAACAATTTAATTTATTAAATATAAAAATTTTAAAAAACATTTAAAAAGATAAAATAAATATTTTAATTCTAAAAAATTATGTACATAATATAAATTTAATAAATTATGTTAAGGCTCCGCCCCTGCATGTGTAAGACAACACTCATACTATTTTTTGTTTTTTTTTTAAGTGAGAGTACACGCAAGAATTTTTCATTTACACCTAACATGGAGTAAAGTGAAAACGCAGCGTTTTAATATAATCTCTGGGTTTAGAAAATCTTGTGCGTCCAAACAGAGCGTCATTTGGAGAGCCTTGAATAAGATCCATTGGAGGTTCGAGGAGGGGTTTTTTCAGTCTGGAAAGTTTGTAAGTTTCACAATATTTAGCTGGTTTCGAATTCCACTCACAATCTGCTCATCTCTCAGGTGATTTATAAGAATCCATCGCCCCAATTTGCGTAATTATTCTTTAATTCCCCGTTTCATCCTGTAGGTTTTTTTTTTTTTTTTATGTCGCTGTTACATTTTCAGATCTGCTGCGTTTGATATTTGGGTTTTTTGTTAATTGATCTTAAACTGAAATCTGGGTCAATACAAGTGGTTAATATTCGTGTTGTTGCATATTGTATTAATCGATGTGAGGACTGAGTAGGGCACAGGTTTCTAAATGTTGAAATTGAATATGATATCTAATTTTGTTTTTAGGTCTTGAGATTTGACTTCATTGTGGGCGTAAATGAGAAATTCTTGCATGTATATTGTGGTTTAATTGCCAATTTTTGTAATTTTTCATGATTAGACGAATTTGGTTCGTTGGATTCATTGGGCCAAATTGAACCCTGCTTTCTTTCTTTGTTTGATCTCTTTAAAATTTTCTCTTTGTTATCTATTAATGGGCAAATTTTTTTAGACTTCCTATGTTGCTAGTATTGCCCAAAAAACTCAGTTATGTGAGATAAACTCAGTAATGTGTAAATCTCATTGTTCTCTGTTAGTAGAAATTGTGTGCTACTCCTGATGATTTGAGACTAAATGGGCAAATTTTATTGTTTCTTCTTTTTAAAAATTTTTGTCATTAATTTTTTTTTTGTTTTGTTTTAATCAGTTAATTTGTGATTGTTGAGATGATAAATCTTTAGTATCAAGCCAACAAAATGGTTAAACTCTTTTTCCTTTTTTTTCAAGTACTAAAATCAATATCCTAGAAATTTAATATCTTATCATTTCTAATTACTATTATAAATTGAATGTAGAAGGGCTTCAGTAATATTTAATCTATAACTGTATGTGAATATTTGACAAAGTTATTTTTATTTTTATCATTACTTTTGCATCACTGATGTTGATGATATAATCTGAATGTCTTGTAGAATTGAAACTGAGAGATAAGATATAAAGAGCTACCAACTAGAATTTAGAGGACTAAACATTTGAGGGTGTCAATAACAAGAAAAATAATCAGGTAAGATGCCTGCACAGAAGATTGAAACTGGTCATGAAGACACTATCCATGATGTAGCCATGGATTACTATGGAAAGCGTGTAGCAACAGCTTCTTCTGATGCCACCATTAAGATAATTGGTTTAAGTAACACCAGTTCCCAGCACCTCGCAATATTGAAGGGTCACAAAGGTCCGGTTTGGCAGGTTTCGTGGGCACACCCCAAGTTCGGGTCAATCCTTGCTTCCTGTTCCTATGATGGCCAAGTGGTAATCTGGAAGGAAGGTAATCAAAATGAGTGGACGCAGGCTCATATTTTCAATGATCATAAGTCATCTGTCAACTCCATTGCTTGGGCACCTCATGAACTTGGTCTTTGCTTGGCTTGTGGATCTTCTGATGGGAACATCTCAGTCTTCACTGCAAGGGCTGATGGTGGCTGGGACACTACCAGGATAGATCAGGCCCACCCAGTTGGAGTAACATCTGTTTCGTGGGCACCAGCAATGGCTCCTGGTGCTTTAGTAGGGTCTGATTCAATGGATCCTGTTCAGAAATTGGCTTCTTGTGGTTGTGATAATACTGTAAAGGTGTGGAATCTCTACAATGGGATTTGGAAGATGGATTGCTTCCCTGCCCTTCAGATGCACACTGATTGGGTAAGGAGTGTGGCATGGGCACCGAACTTGGGTCTTCCAAAATCCACAATTGCAAGCGCATCACAGGACGGCACAGTCGTTATTTGGACTTGTCCCAAGGAAGGGGAGCAATGGGAGGGTAAAATTTTGAAGGATTTTAAGATCCCCGTTTGGAGTGTTTCATGGTCACTGACCGGAAATTTGCTGGCTGTGGCTGATGCAAATAATGTGACATTATGGAAGGAAGAAGTTGATGGAGAGTGGCAACAAGTGAGCGTAGTTGAGCCGCAGACTTGAGTGTCTCCCTTATCTTTTCACAGTGGTTGAATTGTCTCTTGGACTCACCAGAACCAGCCTGTCTCACATTTTTCGTTTTTGGATTGGTTTTGTTTGAACACTTGAGGTATTTGGTTAGTTATTATTTTATCTTGCCAAATTTATAAACTACCTTAATTGGTTTTATATGATCTCCATGTCTGTATGTCAGTGTTTGTGATTCTGTCAATATTTTGGATGGATTCATTGAACTCTTTAGCCTAATTTGATGAGCTTTGTGGATTTGTGGCTATGGTGATTTTTAATTGGCTATGGATTATGAGCTTTGATTTCTTCTAGGGTGCAGAGAGTTGCAGATTAAGTGAATGTTTGATTGGGCTTATCTACAGGTCTTCTAGGGTGCAGAGAGTTTGTAGATTAAGTGAATGTTTGATTGGGCTTATCTATAGTTCAAAAGAATTTTTTTAATGTTATTAAATTTTTTTAATGTCATAATTGGTGAAAAGTTTTTGAAGATTAAAAAAAGTTATTTTATTTTTACTTATAAAAACTCAACACTTGAGCTGTTAAGATTTAAGTTTTTTAATATATTTTTTTCTTTTTATATTTGTGTATTGACACATATACTCTATTAATATTTTCTTAATTTTATAGCATACATTTAATAAAAATAAATTATATTCAATTAATATGTTTTTAATTTTTTTGTTAAACATCACCATACTTTATATCTTTCTTATTATATTTTTACAAGGCTTTGTTAAATTTTTTTGTCATAGATACGTAGTATTTTATTTTTAATTTTTATACAAAACATAATAATTCTTTTAATTCATTACTTGCTATGTACACATTTTTATTGAATTTTGGTAAGTTTATATTTTTTTAAGATTATTTCATAAATGATAAAAAGTAAATAAATTTTAGTATGAATAGCTTTTGAGTTATCTATAAAAATAGTTTAATAAATTTTAAATTTTATTTTATGTAAAAAAAAAATTGAATTATATAAAATTTTAATGTAAGTTTTATAAGTATTTTTTTATAATATAATAAGAGATAAATACTTTTAAAATGCGTAATCAAATAATTTATTATTTTAAAAGAGTTTTTTTAATTGACAACTAAATGGTTAGTAAGTTTTTTTTTAAAAGCTTTATTTTTAAAAGCTCGACATTTAAAAGTTTTATTTTTAAAAAATGGGATGAGGATAATTTTATTCTAGGAAATTGATCTAAAATAGAAGTTTGTTCTCATTATATTTGAAATATTTAATTTTGTCTAAATTTGTTAAGTTCTAGTGTTAATTTTAATGGTGAAAGGGTAAAACAATAATTTAACTATAGAAATAAATTAAATTTTGGACATGTGATACAATCATACTCATTTATTATCTTTGAACATGTGGCGCAATCATCCATTCATTTAAATTAATACAATTTAAAAAATAAATTTTAATAAAATGACATGTCATAATATAATTAATTATAAATGACACATGTTATGATATAATTAATTTATATTTGTAATAAATATTTTAAAAATAAAAATAATAAAAATAGAATATGCCACTATTGTTGGCCATCAATTATCATTTTAAAATGATGCTCCACCATAAAAATGATAAAATTTTACATTAATGGACTTTATTTTTTTTATTTATATGATAGTGGATTTAGTTTTAACCAAAAAAAAAAAAAAAACTTGAAGATAATAAAAAGTGATGTTTAGGGTGGGAGAGGCGATCACAACCCTCTATCAAATGAGGGTGGTGACTTTTATCGCTCTCATATATGGACATATGGACAGATTGAGCTGTCACCGCTCTGCCTTTAAAGATGGGTGATGCAAGTCACCGCTCTTAATCTGTCCATATGTGAGGGTGATGCAAATCACCGCCCTGCCTTTAAAGATGAGCGACAATGGCCGTCACTCATCTTTACCATTTTTTGCCATATTCTAGTCATTTTTTGGTTAAAAATGACTCAATTATTATGTAAATTAAAAAAATAGAGTTTAATTATATAAAATTTGACATTTTTACTGCCCTAAGATCCTTAAAAAATGGTAGTTAGCGGTCAGCTGGATGCCATTTTTCGGCAACAGTGGGACAGGTTTTGTTTTTAGTTATTTATTATTTAACTTAATTTATTTTAAAAAAATATTTTTTAAAATATAAATCAATTACATAATAACACGTGTCATATGTAATTAATCATATTAAGATAAGCATCCTTTTATTATGAGTATTGCTCCAGTTACAATTTGCTAATCGAGTAGCTACAACTTCAAGAGGGGAATTCGCTTCAAAGTAGGTCCCAAAAGAGTTAGCGAGGCTGATCAATCCGCAGAAGCAGATAGTGATTTTGCGATGAGCCAGTTTGCGTCTTTTTTATAAAGATTCGATATATTGATGTAAAAATATTTATTAAAAATATAAACCAATTACATGATGATATATGTCATCATTAACTTATCATAATATGACATATGCCATTTTTTTAAATTTATTTTTTAATTATATTAAATTAAATGAATGGATGAAATTGTGACACGTGTTCAAAGATAATAAATGAGCGAATTTGTGCCACGTGTCCAAAGTTGAAAGGTAAATTATAAGAATAAACTGATAATTGTCAATTAAAACTACTATTTTTATCCAAATTGATGATAAATATTAATGAATTGAGATAAAATTAAGTATTTTAGATTTAATTGAAATACAATTATCAATTAAACCAAATTATTTAGATAAAATTATTCTTTATGTCTTCAAAAATTTTGTTTGAAAAACTCAATCAAAAGAGTGAGCATTTTTTTTTCCTCTCATTTCCTTGAACTTCGCGGCCCATCATTCTTTCCCCCAAGTTTTCTTCATCATTTTTACACCTTTCCTAGCTAGTTATCTTCAATATTTTTTTAAATAAAAATATATATTCTTTCAAATAGTAGCATAAGGGAAATTATCCAACCAAATGGATACAGATAAAAGACTCGAGGTATGTTTTGCCAATTTATGAGCAAAACCATTTTGAACTATAGGGATGTATGTAATCTCTGTTTAAGGAATTTCCTGCATGAGATTTTGAATGTCATGGACTAGCCATTTGATTTCTTTCAATGACACAATGAGTCCTCTAAGTTGACAACATTTAGGGCATCTACTCAAACTTAGCTTTCTGTACTTTTAAATCCTTTGTAACTCGGATACCAAACTTTAAGGCTTTTGCTTCTGCTGCTTCAACATCACCATAGAAGAGACTTGGCCTTGCAGTCATCAAAACCATCCTGCCAATCCAACTTCTAACTTCTACACCAAGCCTAGATTTCATATTGATCATATCAACAGCTGCATCTATTGATATTCTGAACCAGTTAATTAGACAAGGGGCTGGCTCTGTGGAGATTGTTCCAGGAACTAGGAAAGAAGAATGAGAATGTGCTAAGTTGCTTGTTCTGAAAGATTCATCAAAGGCTTCAGCTTTCGCTAGTAATTGGGCTGGACTTTCCTTCTTATTCTGTATAAGTGAGTTATTCTTGCAATTCCAAATGAACCACAATATAATAACAAATGTTGCTGCATCATCTCTAGTTGAAGCTGCCATAATATCCAAGACAACAGCACCTAATTCCCCATTTTCTTTTCCTCTCAAGAAACTGTCAAAGCTTATAAGAATCCAGATTTTCTTGGATCTTTTACACCACAAAAGAGCATGAATGACACCTTTAACATCTTTATGACACCTAAAGTAAACTGGACTGTCAACTTTTTTTTTTCAAAGACAAGGAGAGGGTTGATGGTAAACGATTATTCACAACTCTCCATAATTATTTTTTTTACTTTTGGAGGGCTGCCATATACCAGAGTTGTTTCTAGAAACTGCTTGTATTGGATGGGGATCTTGGATCTTGGATCTTCAGCATTCTTCATTCTGAGCAATGTGATAGCCACTTTGGATTGAATACTTTTATCTTTTACCATAATGCCAACTCAAAGTTCCTTTTCCCCATTCTTGGGCAGCTGGATCTTTGATATAACCTTCATATCTTCCTTCAAAAAATTTGGTTTAGAATGTCCAACTTCCAGTTTTTGTCATCCCCAATTAGTGTATCAACTTGGCTGTCTAAAGCTATAATAGGCTTTGATATTGGTTTGAGGGTGGAGACTCTAGGAATCTGATTGCTTCTATAAATTTTCACCCTTCTGCCATGCCAATAAGCCATCTAGTGCCTTTCTCTAACAGCTTTCTTCCCCACAAAAGGGTTCTCTAAATGTAAGATGGACAATGACCTAATTTGGCTTCCATAAAATCACATTCTTTGAAATATCTTGCTTGTAGCACCTTGGCTGTGAACGATTATAAGTTTTGAATGATTCTCCATCCCTATTTAGTCAGTATTGCCTGGTTGAAACTTGACAAGTCCCTGAATCCCATTCCTCATGCTTTCTTACTCCTGAACATACTTTTCCAGCTAGCCCAATGAACCTTCTTACCTTGGTTTTCTAATGAACCTCACCAAAACTTAGCCAGCATCTTTTGTATATCTTCACATAAGCTTCCTAGCAACTTAAAAACTGACATTGCATATGTGGGCACAACAAGTGCAACTGCCTTGATAAGAGTTTCTTTGCCTCCAGTAGAGAAAAGTTTCTCCTGCCAACCTTGTACTTTACTGAAAATCTTCAGTTTTAGATCATTAAAGAAGCTTTTCTTGTTTCTACCTACCATAGAGGGCAGGCCAAGATACCTCTCATGCAATGATACCTCATTTAATTGAAAGATCCTTTGAAATTCCTGAGCTTTCCTTGATGGAGTGTTTGGGTTGACAAAATACTTGACTTGTCATAATTGATCACTTGACCAGAAGCTTGAGAATAGCAGCCTAGTAGTGATTTCACCACTGTACAGCTTTGGTTTGTGGCTTTTAGACAAATCTAACTATCATCAGCAAACAAAAGGTGAGAAACTGAGATATTATTACTGAATTTAATCCCTTTTATTTGTTCTCTAGATTCAGCTAGCAATAGATATGAAGAAAAGACCTCGGCACATAAAAGAAAGAGATAAGGGGAAAGATGACACCCTTACCTCAGTCCTCTATGAGCATTTATAAAGCCTTTGGCTTTCCTATTGATTAATATTAAAAATGAGACAGAAGATATGCATCCCATGATTAGCCTGACCTAAGAATCCTAAAATCCAATCCTGACCATTGTGGTTTCAAGAAACCTTCACTCTACTTTATCATATACTTTACTTATATCAAGTTTCAAAGCTATAAAACTCTCATTTCCTATCTTTTTATTTCTAATTTTATGAAGACATTCATAGCCTACTATGATGTTATCACTAATTAGTCTTTTTGGGAGAAAAGCACTCTGATTTGGAGAGATTATAGTTTCCAGGATCAGTTTCATTCTATTGGCAATAGTTATCTTCAGTATTGGAGCATATATTGCTTGCTCATTTTTTTTAATTTTTTAAATTGATTTGGATTTGTGTAGTTACCATGTGCCTCTTTGGCTTTCTTCATGCCATTCTCTATTCTGAACTTGCAGAAAATTCCCGTCAATCATATCAATGTTGCAACTGTGTTTGCTATGTAAAATAAGGGATAAATATGTATATTTGGCTCAGCTTGGTAGGTTCTTGTGGCTTCTTCGTAATAAGAGTTTTCACAAATCATCCCATACAACCGGGGAATGTATTTCCATTTTCAACAGGAAATAATTTTATTGGAATCAGTTTACTTTTAACATATTTATATGTAGAACCAAAATGCATTTTGGGTTTACTATACTTTGAGACTACTGAAATTTTTGCAAGGCAGAATGTAGTAGTACATATAAGATGATTTTAAGTTGGAGTAGGATTGTCAGTGCTTAAATAACACCTTAATTGTATTAGTTCCCAAAACATAAAGACCCTAAAGAATAACCGAATACAGACCTATAATATATCATGTTATTACGAAAATGGTTACTAATAGATTGAAACAGGTTCTAGAGTCAATCATCGCATTCAAATAAAGTCAATCATTGCACTCAACCAGAGTGCCTTTATTCCATCGAGACTTATAATAGATAACATCATTATCGAGTATGAATGCCTTCATAAGATCAGAGAGAGAAAGCACGAAAATGTTAGACTTATGGCTTTGAAGCTTGACATTAGTAAAGTGTATGACCGGGTGGAATAATTTTTTTTTGGAAAGGATGATGTTGAAAATGGGCTTTTTGGAAAAATGGGTTGAACTAGTTATGAGATGCGTATCAATTTTGGTATTTTCCATTCAGGTGAATGACAAATCAAATCAAAGAATTATACCACAATGGGGGCTTCGACAAGGCTACCCTATGTCCCTATACTTGTTTATTATATATGCCGAATCCCTATCTTCCCTACTCCAGAAGGCAGAATCAGAGAACACTATTTTTAGTATCAATTTCAGAGGCAACTTGTCTATCTCCCACTTGTTTTTTTGCCATTGATAGTTTGATCTTCAACAAAGCTCAAGAATTAGAATATAGGGTCCTAAAGACGATATTTGATTGCTATGCCATTGCTACTGGACAAATTATTAATTTTGAAACATCCTTGATCATGTTTAGCCCCAACGTTAATAGCTAGTTATATGAAACAATTTTCACAATCCTCATCTGAGTGCAACATCCCTTCATACCAAATATTTGGGACTACCCCTCAAGGGGGTGGAAAAAATTAAAAGGAATTTATTTTAATAAACTTAAGCTCCGAATTAGAAGCAAGATTAAAGGGTGAGATAGTATGCTTTTTTTTGGCGGGGGGGGGGGGGGGGGGGGGGGGGGGGTGGGGGTTGGGGGGGTGGGGCGCCGTATAAGACCGTAGCCCAAGAAATTCCATCATACACGATGAGTGTGTTTAAGATCCTTAAACTATTGTGTAGAATATCATAAAAATATTGATAGGTTTCTGGTGGGGTTCAAACGAGGTCAAGAAGAAAATTCATTGAATGTGTTGGCAAAGAATGAGCCGATTCAAGAAAAATAGAGGGTTGGGATTTCGAGAGCTTAGTTGCTTTAATCAGACTCTATTGGTTAAAGAAGGTTGGAAATTGCTACAAAATACCTAATTCACTAGTAATTCACTAGTAGGGACAGTTCTCAAAGCTTGGTAATTTAGTAGAAGTGATTTTATTTAGGCCATGTAACGACTCAAATTTTATATTGAGTAGACTCGTTTAAAGTAAAGGTTTTATAAGAAAAAATCTCTCTTATCCTTGTGAGACGTCTTTTAAGGATGGCGATGCATTCTGTTCATAAAGGATAAAATTATGAGGGAAAAGGACGCGTGTGTGAACTCCAAAGTAGACAATACCTTGCACAGGGATTCGGGTGAGCTCTTTCATTTGGTAACAGAGTCAAGGACTACTCTGTTTCGATGGTGAGGGGTTATGTAACGACCCAAATCCCACATCGGGTAGACTCATCCAAAGTAAAGGCTTAATAAGGAAAAATCCCTCCTACCCTTGTGAGGCATTTTTTGGGGATGGGGGTGCGTTCCGCCTACAAAGAACAAAACCGTGAAGGGGAAGGAAGCATGCGTGAACTCCAAAACGGACAATACCTTGCACAGGGATTCGGGTGAGCTCTTTCAGCCCAAATAGGTAATAATCCATCATTTATCTGAGGCTACTCTGAAGCCTCATGTGGGTCGGGAAATAATTTAGAGGTTCCAAAAAAACTAGCCAATGAGGAGGTTTCACACCCAAGTTTGCATCGAGCCCGCACAGGCTAAGACGACTCATTCGTTGAATCTAAATCCTCTAATGGAGAGTTTCATTCTTTATTTTTATTTTTATTTTGTATTATCTTTGGTTTCTTATCCTAACTTCTTCAATTTTGGTTCTAACTCCTTATGTTCCCCTCCTTTTTTTATAAAGGAGTTGATTAATATAACAACTTAAGAAGTCCCACTCTCGTCCCAGAACAGAAGTAGGGAGAGGAAGTACGACCACTTCTCCTGGTCAAGAGTGGGAGTAAGAAAGGGAAGAGTTTCTATTGAGGGGTGACGTTCCCTTCCAAGGGAGACATTGAGGGAACCTAATAAGCGTATATTATATATATTATTTAGGCTTCTATAAACTTAACATTTGTTCATTTTAAACAAGAATTTGGATTTTTATGTATTTTATTGTTATTTTGTAAGTTTGAAGTCAATAGAGCTATTTGAAATAAAAATTTAAAGAAAACAAGGCAAAATAAAATTTTGATATAGTACTATAATACAGTATTTTTGCTACAGTACTAGTGCCAGAGCGTCGAGATCCCAGTATCGTAGTGCTAAAGTTAGTTTTCCTAGTGCTGTAGCACCTAAAAGCCAAGGCTATGTAAATAATAACTCATAAGCTGTACACATGTGATAAGGGCAAATTTGTCATATATTTTCTCATGTTTTTATTATTGATATTTTATGATTTTATGAGAATAGATGGCTATTTATGTGCATTATTGTTATTTATAGGGACTTGAACGAAATTTAAAGAAAGAACGCAACAGGAGCGAAAACAGGGACTAAAATGCAAAGTTTTCAAATTATGAGTCCAGCGCCCCCGCGCCACAAGGATTTTAGCCCCAGCGCTGAAATAGTGATCAAAATAAGAAAAACGACTTGCTTAAGTCGCGTATAGCGCCCCAGCGCCGAAGAGTCACCGCGCCAGCGGTGAGGCCGTTTTCATGCAGCGCCCCAGCGCCAAGATCCCACCGCTCCAGCGGTGAAGGCTTTTTCACGCGTCGCCCCAGCGACAAATGCATAGCGCGCCAGCGGTAGTGCGAGTCCTAGTCCGACGAGAATTGAGATTTTCAAGCTCATATCAATCCCTATATAAAGCCACTCGTTCCCAGCCTTCAAGGAAGAATCCAAGACGACCCAAGAGCACCAAGAATACAGAGCACGAGTCTTGGAGAGCAATAGGAGCTTAATTGAAGCATCTTTAGAGAGAGATACAAGACGTTCTTCGGCATCAAGAGTTTCTAGGCAGCGCAATTAAGAGCAATTCGACGTCTATATCGGTTTGCGATTGATTGTATCATGATTTATAATTATTTTTACTGCTGTTCTCTTGTAACCATGAGCTAACTTGTTTTCTAGGGTTAATATTTGAACTCAATATGTGTGCTTAATTGCCATATCTTTTAGTATTTAATAAACTTAGTCCTTTATTATTTAAATTACTTGTGTTTAATGCTTCAATATATTTGGCCAATATATGGTGAATGAATTGGTAATATTATTGATAAACTCGGAAGAGGAATCAATATATTTAGACCTAGGTAATTTGATGCATGATTGTAGAGTAACATTCAATGTTGCATATGCAAGTTTCAATTTAGGATAGGAATATACCTAATTGGCATGTATGATCAATAAGACCTAATCTTAATGAATCTTAATTTATTACAAGTACCATAGGAATATAGGTATTTGGTAAATTAGGGTATACTTGCATGACCTTGGAAGAGGCTTGTGAATACATTAGTGTCTTGATCAATAATAAAGACTAAGTGAGTTAAATATTAGAAGATTAATCATTAGAAACATATTGAGGGATAATATTAATCCTAGGTTTTCTCTACGTTGCTATATCTTTAAATCTCATTGCATTGTGTTTTACTTTTATATTTCTTACATTCATTCTTAGATTTTAATTTTTCTGAATAATTATTAGGAAGATATAATTTTAGTAATTGGTTAAAAAGAAAACATTATCCCTGTGGGTTCGACATCCGACTTATTTAGTCTCTTTATTACTTGCATACGATAGTGTATACTTGCACTTAATTTATGATATAGAAATATCGCATCAACATGAACAATACTTTTTAAATAATGTCGACGATGCGCATAAAAAAAGATAATTATAGTTTGACTTATATTTAATGGTTTACCTTAATTTGAAGACTAAAAATCTTATAAACAGATGATCAAAAAACTTATTTAAAAAAACCAAGAGGGGAGATCCAAGAATAAGAGAAGAGAAGGAGCAGAAGAGAAAAAAAACTTTTAGAGAGAGAAAGAGATACTTTTGGAGGATCAAGAAGATTAAAAGATTACAGCAAAATTAGTTTTATCTCTTTAACTCTTTTTCTCTCAAATTTTTTTTTCCATGATGTTTTTCTTAATAAGGTCTGGAACTTTTTATTTCATCATGAATTACATTTTTATATATAGGGTTACAACTTTCAACTCGATATATGATTAAATTTAAGTTCTTTTCTTATTTTTATGAACTCAATAGTTAAATTATTCATTATTTTGTGTTTACTACTTTCTAATTACTTAATCACTAATAAGATTAATTAAAGAACTTTAATGAACTTGACAAATGAATTTTTTATGTTAGCCTTGAATAATTTGATATATAATCATAACATAGTAGTTATAAGTTACATGTCAGATAAACATATGCTTGTATGACACATATGATAGTAATAGATTAGTTTTTAATGAATCTTATTCTTATCTAATTACCATATATATATAGGTAATTATTAGGATAAGATATAGTCACTCTTTATCGCTCAAGTTTTTTTATATTTTTATGATGTTTTTCTTAATAAGTTATAGAACTCTTTATTTTATCATGAGCTAAATTTTTATATATAGGGCTACAACTTTAAACTCGATATGTGATTGAATTCAAGTTCTTTTTTATTTTATGAATTCAATAGTAAAATTATTCAATTATTCTATGTTTATTGCTTTTTAATTACTTGATAACTAATTAGATTGATTAGGAAACCTTAATAAACTTGACAAAAAGACTTTTATATTTGTCTTCAATAATTTAATATATGATCATAACATAGTAGTTATGAGTTTTATATGAGAGAGACATGTTCATATGGCATATATGATAGTAATAGACTAGTTCTTAATGAATCTTATTCTCATATAATTATTATAGATATATAGATAATTGTTAGGATAAGATATAGTTACTCAACCATTGACAAAAGCTTATGATGATATTAGAGATCTAATCAATAATTTATATTGAGGGATTAAATTAAAAAAAATATTATTTAGTTTAAGTAAAATATTAAAGGATAGTTGTAATATTGATTTTTATATATTATTGGTGATTATATCTTACTATTTTAGTCTTACCTTGATTGTTAGTTTTCTATTTATTTAAATTAGATTATTTATCTTTTATTTTTTGTTTCCCTGAATAAAAATAAGAAGATATAATTTTAGTACTTAACATAACAATAACAACAATTCTTCATGAGAACGATACTCTACTTACTTTTTATTACTTGTTTACGATAGTATGCACTTACGCTTTAGTATAGCATAACAAATTTTTGGTGACATTGCCAAGGAATTAGTTTATTGCCTTCATTAATACTAATACTAATCTATCTTACTTTTACTTCGGACATTTTATTTATTTTATTATTTTTGTTTTATAGTTACTTTTATATTTTTTTAGTTTTAGTTCACTAACTTTCCGAGTCTTTTTGTTTTAATTTTTAGGTTTCCTTTTAACTAGACATTATGGTTGATCAAATTCGAGCTGAGGCATAAAGATCACAAGGAGACTTTGCAGTTCCACTAGTAGAAGGTATCAATTCTAGTATTTGAAAACCTATTATCAATACCAACTACTTTAAAATAAAATCGTGGATGATCCAGATGCTAAAGAACTCGGTACAATTTAGTAGACTGTTGAACGCTGATTCAAATAAACATATGATAAATTTTCTAGAAATTTCATTAGAGTTAACTACAATATCTTCACAATAAGTCTTTATGTAATTTGAACTGCTTCTATCTTCACAATCATGGTCTTCAATTTCAGCCGATGGTTTAATCATCAAAGGTGTATGACCCTTTATATTATCACCCTCACCTTGGATAGATTTTGCTTCCCTACCCCTATCAAGTATCACACAAACAATTGAAGCATTTTCATTTTTTTTGATCACTTACTATTAGGGTTAAATTCTTCCATTTTTCTCTAAAAGACAAAGTAAAAAGTTGACTATATTCTTTGAGGTTGAGATCTATAGGAACTTAAACAGAAATGACCCAAGTATTTTTTTTAACAAATACTTCCCACACCATAAAACTAATGGCCTAAAAAGAAAAATTTCTTTCTTCTTCTAAAACTATAGTGAAATCTTGTATCAAGTTTAGAAAAGGTTTAAAGAGCTATTAAATTTGTACCTCCACCATAAGTATGAAAGTTGGCACTTAGATAACTATTTCTATGAGGGAATCACAATTAGTGAGCTTTAATTTGTTAAAATAATGTGTAATGAGGAGTTCATTTCCAAAGATCCTTAGGAAGCCATAAAATTCCTTAATAACTTAACCGAAAAAGCCCATACAATCACTAGATTTAGCATTACTAAAAGCATAAATAAGTTATGACTGTTAGGATTATGTGGGGTCCACCAACCCTTTGGTCCAACTAGCATCGGGATCACCATCCCCCACTGGTCCTCACCAGTTAGGTGCTGGCACACCCACATATCCACCTCAGGTTACTTACGCCCCCAAGTAATCAAATCCCCTCCCCCATCTCCATGGAGGCCTTATAGGCCTTTAGAGGTTCATCCTTATACCCAGCAAGTAATCATTGTTCATATGCTACTATTCAAATAAATAGTGCCCCTTGTCACGCCCAGCTGTCATCACTGCAGCGCTCTCCAACGCTGCGTTGCTTATGTCTCAGCGCTGCAGCGCTGGGAGGTCGTACCTCCAGCATTGCGGCTCTCGCGTTTCACCGCGTCAGCGTTGCGAGGTCAAACCTCCAGCGCTGGGGCAGTGACGCTTTACTGTTGGGGCACAGATTCAAGAAACTCGTGCCCTAGCGTGGACTTGCCAGCGTTGGGAGAAAAACCTCCCAGCGCTGAGGCGCTAGACCTTCAGCACTGCAGCACTGGGCCGACAAATTCCAGCGCTGCGACGCTAGTCACTTGGCGCGGCAGCGCCCAGTGAACTCCTATTTGGCATTTCCGTTTCAACACTTGAAACGCACCATTTTCACCGGGTCTTTTGCAACCATCCACTCAAATTACATCAAAATAAGCAAAAAATGACTCTGATACCATTTCTATTGGCGGATCTAAAGCACGTGCGGGTGTATGCATGTGCAATTGTGTCTATTGCCTAACACAGTAGAAGCGTATAAATTTTGTAATAAACACAATAAATAAATATATTAATCGTATTAATATATTAATAGGCTATAAAACTTACCAAAACGTGTAACGTTATACACGTACTTTTCTTGGAGTTCGCATAGAGAAACTCGTGTGCAGTTTTAGTTACCGACACAGTGGGCTTGGTGAGCTAGAACAACAGCCTGATATTCAGCCCGAGATTAACTCTTAATCCCCAAAATAGTCGGGTGTGTGTTTATATTATTTTCTCCAAAAGGATAACAAATGAAAATTTTTAAGCAATTCACAATTTCATTTTCCCTCATTTTTTCTTTCTTCTTCTTCTTCTCCTCCTCTTCCTTTCTCTTTTCTCTCTCGGCCGAATTCGGCTTCACACATTGCACACACTCACTTTCTCTTTTTCTTTATATATATATAAAATAATAATAATATAATACATTATATATAATTAACAATATAATAAATATAATAATAATAAATATAATATATAATATATTATATAATATAAAAAGAAAGATATTTGATTATTTAACAATTAAATAATTAAAATAAGAAATGACCATTTTGCCCCTCATGAATAGTTACCAAGTTCACCGCCTAGTGGGTCCCACCAAATCCTATACTTGGGTAAACTCAACTGAGGGTCTATAATACGCTACGTGTCATTATACATTAGAAATAACAACAATTAACTAATTTTTGTATTTAACACTTAAATACAGACATACACGTATTCCTGTGGTAGTGCTGAATATTGCTGGATTAAACAATTTAATCTGATACGCTACCCCAGTGCACAACGAGTACACTCTATATCGTGGGACTCCCTAGGTCTTACGCCCGATTCATCAAATGGAACTATTCCATGAGTCCGTGAGCAATGCCCAACGCACACGTCACGAATATACAAATTAGCGAGTTGAACCATACAAGTTGAGGTTGCAACGCATACGTATAGTTCTTCCGTCATGATATCCTGGATGTGCTGGGGATATTGATTATCACCGTCAAATCCCCTTGTGCTCATCCATGTCCTATCTTGAGACTTGTATCTCACTGAACAATATGCGCAAACTCCTTTGCCATATTATTCTACCCTGAAAGAGTTCTTTCCCTGGATGATTGCTTGTGGTCACAAGACTTTCTGAGATACAGTCTCAAAGCATCTAGATATCAAACTCCATATGAGAGCTGACGGATCCCATATCTATACGCATTAAACTTCATAAGCATCGAATCATACCCAGCGACACCCAGCGGTTACACCATGAAATGTCTGTGACATACGTGAAACCAAAGTATGGTAGATCATTTACAAGCCCACCGTGGGACTCAGATCAAAGGACAACGTATACTACTCAACTCGAGAGGACCCTCTGTTGACGACTTACATTGAGTGTCTATCAGAGGCCCTCGTGATTTTGTCCCATATCAAGTCCTAACTGGATAACCATATGTCAATACGAGATCCAAGCTTACGGTTGGCTAGGAACGACCATCTATACCCTATAGGTACGACATATGCTGATCTATATATAAAGGTGTCCACCGAAGACCGGCATCGGCAGAAATAGATCAGAGACAATTATTCGAGAACATACTTGCGCAACTTGCATTTTCTAGCACTCGATTGCAACTCTTGCAACTATGCAGTTACTAGTATATTCTTAGGTTTATGTCCCATTACAGATAAGGCTCCAACTTTTGAATTTGCTGAGTATTATAACCAACTAACACTTAGCTGTGCTAACATTTAACAATTATATCTCTCAGCATGGCTAACTATGAGCCCTTATCTAAACTCCTTTAGATCTACAATGTCTACAACGTTACATGCATAATACCATATATATGGGTATTAGCGATTTAATGAGAATGTACACTTGTATAAATACATAAGTATTGTTAAGGTCGGTGCTTACGCACAATCCTTGAATGTACATATACTTGTGTATTTATACAAGTGTACATTCCCATTAAATCACTAATACCCATTTATATGGTATTATGCATGTAACGTTGCAGATATTGTAGATCTGAAGGAGTTCAAATCAGATCTAAAGGAGTTTAGATAA
This sequence comes from Ailanthus altissimus, assembly GCA_946807835.1. NCBI lineage: Eukaryota > Viridiplantae > Streptophyta > Magnoliopsida > Sapindales > Simaroubaceae > Ailanthus > Ailanthus altissimus. Next base: position 20,931,212 of record OX327696.1, on the reverse strand, counting down.
GGACTCATAGTTAGCCACGCTTAGACATATAATTACTAAATGTTAGCACAGTTAAGTGTTAGCTGGTTATAATACTCAGCAAATCTAAGAGTTAGAGCCTTGTCTGTAATGGGACATAGACCTGGGAATATACTAGTAACTGCATAGTTACAAGAGTTGCAATCGGGTGCTAGAAAATGCAAGTTGCGCAAGTATGTTCTCGAATAATTGTCTCTGATCTATTTCTGTCGATGCGGGTCTTCGGTGGATACCTTTATATATAGATCAGCATATGTCGTACCTATAGGGTATAGATGGTCGTTCCTAGCCGATCGTACATGGATGAGCACAAGGGGATTGCGCATATAGATCAGAAAGGAGTTTGCGCATATTGTTCAGTGAGATATAAGTCTCGAGATAGGACATGGATGAGCACAAGGGGATTTAACGGTGATAATCTATATCCCCAGCACATACAGGATATCATGCCGGAAGGACTATACATATGCGTTGTAACCTCAACTTGTATGGTTCAACGCGCTAATTTATATATCTGTGATGTGTGCGTGGGGCATTGCTCACGGACTCATGAAATAGTTTCATTTGATGAATCGGGCGTAAGACCTAAGGAGTTTCGCGATATGGAGTGTACTTGTTGTGCACTGGGGCAGCGTGCCAGATTAAATTGTTTAATCTAGCAATATTCAGCACTACCACAAGAATGCGTGCGTGTCTATATTTAAGTGTTAAATACAAAAATTAGTTAATTGTTGTTATTTCTTATGTATAATGACACGTAGCGTATTGTGGACCCTCAGTTGAGTTTACCCAAGTATGAAATTTGGTGGGACCCATTAGGCGGTGAACTTGGTAACTATTTATGAGGGGCAAAATGGTCATTTCTCATTTTAATTATTTAATTGTTAAATAATCAAATATCTTTCTTTTTATATTATATATTATATTTATTATTATTATATTATATATTATTTTTATTATTATTGTATTATATATTATTTTTATTATTATTATATTTTATATATATATATATATATAAAGAAAGAAAGAAAGTGTGAGAGATGAGAGATTTGGCCAATAACGATTGAGAGAGAAAGAGAAAGAGGAAGAGGAGAAATAGAGAAGGAAGAAAGAAAGAAGAAGAAGAGAAAAAAAAAGAAGAAAAATGAAATTGTTTCATTTTCCTCTATGCTTCTAATTGGAGCAATTATGAATTGCTCCAAACTCTCCATTTCTTATCCTTTTGGAGAAAATGATATAAATACACTCCTGACCATTTTGGGGATTAAGCGTTAATCCCAGGCTGAATACAGAGCTGCTGTTCTAGCTCACCAAGCCCACCGTGTTGGTGACTAGAACTGCACATGAGTTGGTCTCTATGCAGACTCCAAGAAAAATATGTGTATAATGTTAAACGTTATGGTGAGTTCTCTAATCCAATATATATATTAATATGATTAATATATTGTATTTATTGTGTTTATTGCAAAATTTATATGTTTTCGCTGCGTTGGGCAATAGACACAATTGCACATGCATACACCCACGTGCCTAAGATCCTCCGCCAACAAAAAGTATATATACATTTAGGGATGGCACATAAGCACCAACCCTAACAATGACCTAGTTGAGTTTTCCATCTTAGGAAAGAAGATAATCTTAAAGCCCAGTTAGAGGTCTTAACTAGGGAATTAGAGGCCTTGAAATCCAAAGATAGAAGGATCACTCACACGGTTGATCACTCACACGGTTGCTAGAGTTAAGTCACAAGATGTCTGCTTTAAAAATAGAGGCGCAAAATACCTAGCTTAGGATTGCCTTACTTATAGTGAGATGATAGAGATATATGGGAAACAATGTAATGCTTTAGGTGTGTGTAAACAACCTTATTCACCTTACTTCGAAACCTATAATCTTAATTGGAGAAACTACTAAAACTTTAGTTGAAAATCTAACCCACAAGTTAACAACCATTGGAAACAAGAACAATAAATACCAAGTCTTATGTTGCACCTCAATATAATGCACAACTAACTAGAAAATCTTTAGAGAATATATTACAAGTATTTATGGAGGCATAAAGTAAGACTAATATAAAATTTAAAATAATTCTTGCATAAATGGTAGAAGAAAATATAAAAAATCAAAAGTCAAATCACTAAGTTGACCAATGCCTTAACTGTACAAGAGTGAGGTAAATTTCCATCTCAACATTAATCAAATCCAAAAGGGCAATACATGGCATAAGCCTTTACTTTTGGCGCACAAAATCTCAAAGAGGTCAATGTCATCACTACTCAAAATGGTAAGATTTTGAGTGAGCCTACTTTTTTAACCAATATAACCATAAGCAGTAAGGATTCCCCTCTTAGAAAAAGAGGCTACAGTTAAAAAAGAGCTCGAAAAGAACTTTCCCATCCAGGTGCCTTTTCCCCAAGCTCTCTAACTTGTTGGGAAAATTTTGAAAATTGAATATGAGATCTTTGAACACTTGAAATAGGTTAAGATTAATATTCATTTGTTGTATGCGATTAAACAAATAAAGTCATCAAAGATCTGTGTAGTATTAAAAGAAAATACTATGTCAAGAATACTATATTTTTGGCAAAGCATGTAAGTGCAATGATTGAACAAAAGACATCACCCAAGTATAAAAACTTAGGATATCCCGTAATTTTCTACTAATTTGGGATACATGAGTTTAATCAAGCACCATTGAACTTAAGAGCAAGTGTCAATCTTATGCCTTATTTTGTTTACTTGCAATTGAGACTCGAAGAGATTAAACTTACACATGTAGTTCTACTATTAGCTGACTGATCAATAAAGAAACCATAGAGAACAATGGAAGGTGTTTTATTACAAATTAATAAATTCTATTACCATGTTGATTTTCTTATCTTAGATACTCATTTTGTGGTTAAAATAGAGTCTAAAGGTTTGAAACACGTATTTTTGAGACTAGGTGATATATTTTCTATCATCATTTCTTCTGAACTTAGTGCTAAACAAGAAGCAAATTTGATAAAATTATTAAGAGAACATAAGTTTGCACTAGGTTAAACCATAGCTAATATTAAAGGTATTTCTCCATTCATATGTTCCCATAGAATTCATCTACAGGAAGGTGCTCAACCCCGTACAGACCCTCAAAGAAAACTTAAACCCAACAATAAAAGAAGTAGTGAAGAAAGAAGTCTTGAAACTATTAGATGCATGTATAATTTACCCAATTTTTAATAGTCAATGGGTAAGTCCAACACAAGTAGTTCCTAAAACATCTGAGGTTACTGTGGTTGAAAATGAGGATAGGATACCTATTCCAACTAGGGTAGTGACTAGTTGTAAAATGTATATTAACTAAAAAAAAATTAAACACAGCCACCTAAAAAAGACTATTTTTCATTGCCTTTTATCAACCAAATCTTAGAATGTATAGCTGGCTATCCCTTTTATTGCTTTCTTGATGGGTATTCAGGATATTACCAGATAGAGATAACTATAGAGGATTAATAGAAAACTACTTTTACATACCCTTTTGGTATTTATACTTTTCATAGGATACCATTTGGATTATGTAATGTACTAAATACTTTTCAATGTTTTATGTTGAGTACTTTCTCTGATATAGTTGAAAAATACATGAGAGTTTTTATGGATGATTTGACTATTTTTATGATTCTTTTGATTCATGTTTACTTAACTTAAAAGTTGTTTAGAATAGGTGTGAAGAAAAAGAATTTGTGCTAAACTGGAAAAAATGTCATTTTATGGTGTCTTTAAGGATCATTTTAGGGTATATTCTATCCGCAAAAAGGATAGAGGTCGACAAAGTTAAAATCTAATTGATCTCTAAATTACCTAAGCTTAAAACGATAAAAGATGTTTGGTCTTTCCTAGGATATGCTGGTTTTTACAAAAGGTTTATAACAATTTTTTTGCCATATCAAAACCATTGTGTAACCTTTTGCTAAAAGATGTTGAGTTCATATGAACACAGGAGTGTGAGGGAGTATTCCGAACACTCATCGCCAAAGTTATCACCGTTCGTATCATGTAGTCATTGAATTAACACATTCTATTCGAGATTATGTGTAATGTAAGTAACTATATTATAGGAGCAGTTTTTGGGCAACAAAAAGAGGGGGAACCTTTTATTATTTATTATGCTAGTAGGACTTTGAATGATGCTCAAATGAATTATTCTACTATTGAAAAGGAACTTTTAGCTGTTGTTTTTTCCTTAGACAAATTTTATTCTTATTTGATTGGTTCACCTATTATTGTGTTTACTGATCACGTGGCCCTTAAGTACATTCTTTCTAAGAAAGATATTAAAGCCCTTTTAATTAGATGGATTCTTTTTTTGCAAGAATTTGATCTAACTATTAAAGACAAGAAATGTGTAAAAAATGTTGTTATAGATAATTTATCTCACCTTGAGTTCTATGACTCCACTAATGTTCCACCGATTTAAGAAGATTTCCTTAATGAATATTTTTTCACTATAAGCCAAGTACCTTAGCATGTACATATCATAAATTACTTGGTTTATGGAGAAGTTCCATCTAATTAGAGTGCATAAGATAAGCGTAAGTTTTTGGTTAAGATGCAAAATTTTTAATGGGACAATCTATATCTTTTCAAATACTGCATTGACCAAATTATAAGATGTTGAATTCCTGAAAGTAAAGTTGTTATTGTCTTAAATATTTACCATAATGCTACTTTTTGATGGTTCTTTTTCTATAAAAAAAGACATTCATAAAATTTTTATAGTGTAGTCTCTATTGGCCTACTTTATTCAAAGATACAAATAATTTTTTTTCATTCTTATAAAAGATGTCAAAATTTAGGTGTTGTATCTCGAATACATATGGCCTATTAACCTTATTATTGTTATCAATATATTTAATTGTTGGGGTATCGATTTTATGGGACCTTTTCCCTTATCTTTTGTTAACCTTTATATGTTTCTAACTGTTGATTACGTGTTTAAATGGGTGGAGGCTACAGCTTGTTGTACTAATGATAACATAACAGTAATAAAGTTCTTAAAAGCAAATGTGTTATTTAGGTATAGTACATCACGTGTCATCATTAATGTCAAAGGAACACATTTTTATAACCGTTCTTTTAAGTCTTTGATGCTCAAGTATGGTGTTCTTCACAAGATTTCTACTACATACCATCCACAGACAAATGGACAAGTTGATTTAGCAAATAGAGAGGTTAAGAAGATTCTGAAAAAGACGGTTAACCCAAATTGCAAAGATTAGTCTCTACGCTTTTATGATGCATTATGGACATATCGCACTATATAAAAAACCATCTTAGGAATGCCTTTGTACTTACTTGTTTATGAGAAACCTTGTCTTTTACTTGTTGAGTTAAAGTATAAAGCTTAACTAGGCTATCAAAGCCCTTAACTTTGATTTGAATACTATAGGTCTTTGAAGAAAGTTACAATTATCTGAAATAGAAGAGTTGCGAAATGATGAATATAAAAACTCCAAGATTTACAGAGCAAGTAAGAAATATTGAGAAATAGAACGACTAAGATAAAAGTGGTTCATAACAAATAGATCTCAAGAAAATACTTCAAGCCAAATCAACATATTTATCTTTATGATTCTCACTTGCATTTATACCTTGAAAATTTGAGATCTTGATGGACTAGTCCATTTATGGTAAGACACATTTTTCTTAGTGGTGCCATTGAAATCAAGGACCCTATTAATGGATGAATTTTTAAAGTAAATGGATAACGGTTGAAAAGCTATGTGAAAAGGGTAGATCGATCTATGTACCTCATGAATATTCCTCTAATTGATCTTGTCTATCATACTTGATTAGGTTTGATCTCTCTACACCATATTTTACATTTTATTTTTATTTTGTTTTATATTTTTTCCTTCTCTCACGTGATTTTATTTTCCAGTCAAGTGGCAAATACGATACTTCGTGGCTATTAAAGTCGATTTTTCAGTTCCTTAAAAACTCTCCCAAAAAAAACTATGCATTCATCTCTTCTCTTTCAAAATGGATATCATTCTTTCAACCTTCAAAAATATTTTCCCTCAATGCCTCAAAATGATTTACTTAAGATTTACAAAGTACGGTTTGAAAGATTAAGGCTATTAATGCTCAGAAATATACTTGTGGATATCCATTGGTTAATCAAAGCCAATGTCCAATTATCCGGTAAGTCTGTAGATGATTTCATTTCTTTTATGCCTAGTTTGGGAAGAAGCACTTATGCTAAAAAGCGAAGAGAAAAAGGTTACATGTTCTTCATAAATATGCCCAATAGAATTGTATTCAGAGTTTTTGTTCTTTAGAATTTGTATATAGAAATAGGGAAGATAAAATTCAGTTCATTAAGGATGGATTGAGTAAAGAGGCTTTGGATGATATCCTAGTGATTTTTGAGACGCATCCTTGTGGACTTGTGCAATGCGAACTTATCGATTTATGGAAGTAATTCAAAGATGAACATTCATGATATACTCTCGGGAATTTTACTCAAAATGACCCTGTTTGCCAGTTTATAAGAAAATTGGATGGGAAGCATATCCCCAACTCATAGAAGGTGCTTCATCTATTACTAGACGTAAAATTAGATGAAGATGTGAATGACAATCACAACTACCTGTACATACATATGCGTTTTAATTTTAAAATTTTCTGATAAACTATAGGGCTACTCCTATAGATATTTTAAATTCAAATCTTTCAGTTGAATAATATATGTGTGCCGTTATTTTTTAATTTTTGTGTTTTATTTTTAGAACGTTTCTAACAGCAGCCGGGTTACCAAAATCGACGTTATCATTTGGCACTTTATAAATACAACACCTCGTTTTCTTCATTTTCAAATACTAAGATAAGGGTGAGTGTAGATATGGAGGGAACCTTAGTTCGACGATTTCAAAATATATGTGCATTTTATGGATCCAATCCTGGAAAATATAAAGTGTTTATAAAAGTAGTAAATAATATGGGAAAATACTAGTTGCAAGAAAAATCTATTTGATATGTGGAGGGGGTAGCTTTGGTTTAATGGAATGTGTCTCAACAGCTGTACATTTAAAAGGTAGTTAACTTTTAGGTATTCTTTCTGCAGCTTTAACTATGAGAAACTTTATTGGAAAAACAATAGAGGAAGAACTACCGGTCTTATCCATGCATGAATGTATTGCTAAACTAATTTACTATACAGATGCTTTTATTACTTTTCCAAGTAGTTTTGGTACTTTGGAGGAAAATTTTTAAATTGTCTCTTAGGCCTAACTGAATATTCATAAAAAAAATCCATAAGTTTGTTGAAAGTTAATAATTTATTTTTTGAGTGTTTACTTTATTTTCTTGATTAAGTTGTAGAACAAAATTTTATTTTACATTTGACTCGCCGAATCCTTCTTATTACTACCAATGGGAATGAATTTAATGACAAATTACAAGCAATTACCTACGAACTTGACCAGACAACAACTTAAATAAATTAGTTAGTAGGCCATAATGAGCAAAACTAGATCTAACACTTCGTTTAAAATTTTTTTTTCTTGTTTCTGATTAGCATTATCATTTTTTTTTATATTTGCTTAAGTGTCTCTCAAGTTTGTTTCTTTTAAATAACTGAAGTTTTAGGTAATGTTTCATATACTTTATCTTTTTATATTTAAATATTGAGGACAATGTTTTAATCTAGTTTAGAGAGAGGATAATAGACATAAGTTTTATTTGTATTTTTTTTAAAAGCGACGAGGTCCAACAAATCTATTTGATTAAAAATGGCAAAGTAAGGAGTAAGAAGGTTTTTTATATTGTTTATTTAACTTTCAAAACACATTCTAACTGACTTGTTATTATTTTGTTTTGTATTTCATGTATAGTTGTTTGTTGCATATATTCTTGGTAATTCTTGTATAAAAGAATTTGTTTTTTCTACTTGGGTATGATACCAAAATTATTTGGTTTAAGTCACTTTTTCTATCTAGGTTGCTAAAGAATGACTTTCAAAATATTTTTGAGTATAATACTAGGTCTTGTTGTAAGATGAATGATTCAATGTATATAGCCAGAAGAATTTTCATACTTAAATATATATTTTTCTAATATCACATATCTTTGCGAGTGAGTAGAAAGGTTAAGAAAACATCTTACAAACTTTCATGATATTTTAAATTAGTTAATTTTTATTTAAAATGACATTATTCGGATTAAGGAATGAGTTAGTTGCTTAGCTGAAGGATGATTTAAAGTGAAATTTCAAATTATGTGAAAAATATTTTGGTGAGAAATTATTTTTATTTTGTAATGCTTCTTTATGTTCTTAAAAAAAACACATAAAAAAACACAAAAAAGGAAGAATCAATTCAGTTCAATAAAGTCTTCATTCGATTTTAGAAGATAAAATAAAAATTTTAGAAAGTAGTCATCTCACCAAGCTATATTTGTATTATTCTCACAAAAAAATTGAAGTCCTAAAGCTAGTATGTGGTAAGAATGATTGATTTCTAAATGATTAATTTATTTATCTTTGGATGAATGTTAGTTTGTATGTTTATTCTTAAATATAACTTTTTTTTGAGTGCTTATCTGTTTTCTAACTCTATGAGACAAATCATAACTTTTTAAACAGTTATATACTTGTGAGGATATAAAATTGAGGTTTTTACTTGGAGAAATCATCAAGGCTATATGTGTTATAATTCTTGGTAAGTAGGTTACGGCTAAGTTCACACACACACACACACACACACACAATTTTAGAAACTATGATTGAAAAAATCTTAATAGCAATAGTGATTTTGAATTGACTTTTTGTTTGAAATGCTTAGGTAGTTTTGCATATTCTACTTATGTTTGAATTTTTAGGGACTAGCAATAAGCTGGTTAGGGGTTATGATGAATAATTTAAAATACATATTTGTTAAGAGTTTCAGTTACCATTTAATATTTAAAATGTCACTAATTTTTGTATTTTTGTATTTTTAAACTTGAAAGAAAGTGTTGTCTTTAATTTGTGGTTAATGAATACTATTTGCAGAGGTTTAATAGAATGGACATAAATCTCAATATAGAAATCAAAATGAAGATATTCTTGAACTTAGAGAAAAATGACACAACCTTACACAAATTTGAAGAACGCTAAAGAAAGTCAAATCTAACATTTATTAGGCCAACTTTGGGATGCAACAAAATTGAATTACAACTTTTGCTTAGCTTGACCCACATTCTGTATTTGAAACATATTTTAGAAAATATATATTCAATCAGTATGATTCTTGAAGCTAAAAAATGCTGGGTCAATTATTTATAACTCCTTTATTGATCATAAAGTCTAATTTAGCCTTTTTTATGGATAAAATTGTGTTGTAAATTGGTGAATATGTTGATTGAAAAAATCCAAAGTACCTATTATATTATAACCATAGTGCACAAAATATTAATCTAAATGGCATGAACATGGTGGCTATAGAAAGAAGAGTAAAACATGTATAACTTCCATGTTGACCACAAGGTCTAATTCGACCGTTTTCATTGTTGAAAATATGCTGTAATATAGTGAAGGAGTTGGTGACCGAAAATGTTAAAGATTGAAGTCGCACTAAGCAAGTTTCCATTCATTACCTATATAAGGACACCTTTTAGTAGGCTAAAGAGGATGAAGTTGGTGTTTTTACATTTCTCTTTTATAATTTTTCTTCTAAAAAATTAATTATAAACTAGGCTAGAGTTCTTGACAAGGTTAAAGATAAGCTTTTATGTGTAATAAATCTATTTCAATACTTTAATTCTTTGTTAAGAGCTACAGTATTTATAAGTTTGTTTGTGTCTAAACTCTTATCTATTATTTTTTATAATCCAAAAATTATAATTTTTATGTCTCATATATTTTTAGTCATGCTTTCTTTATGTAATTCTTATTGAATGATAATTGTTATTGGTTACATCATTTTACAAGTTTATCTTTTTCTAGAATATTGTCAATCAATATATTGTCAATATTGGATAACTTATAAATACTAAAATTGTTTGATATTCAAGTTGATCTTTTACTTGTAATATTGTCAAAATGATATATTGTCAATCTTTGATAACTTGTATAAATAAACATGATTTGTTGAAATTGTTTGCAAAGCGTTTATTCATATAAAATACATTTATTATCAAATGAGTTATATTATACATATCTTTTGATTGATTATTTGGGATATGAAAACTTTCGATTGAGTTATAAATGTTGAATTAAAGTAGAGAATAGATTTATGAAGCATATTAGTGATTCTCGAAGCCTTGCTCACATTACTATAAATTTCTTCCTTAATTCATTTATAATTTTATCTTCTTTATATCATTTTTCACATTCAATCTCATTCGTTATTGTTTTAATATAATTTTTTGCTAATCTATTTTGTCGAAAGCTTGCTTTTGGTATCGACACCACAATCTGTAATACAATAATCGCATTATATTTTAAACATAAATAAAATTTGACGTTGTTGCTGAAGGAAGCACACTAGGCGAAAGTAGATTGTGTCTATTAATACTAAAATGGTAACTTTATACATTTATTTTTCTTTGTAAAATTTTACTTATAAAAACAACCATAAAAAATAAAATAAAATAAAATAAAACAAAAGAGAGAAAGTTAAGAAGTAAAATTTTACAAAGTTATCATTTTAGTACTGATAGACACAACATACTTTCGCCTAGTGTGCTTTCCTTGACAACAGCGCTAAATTTTTTTTACGCTCAAAATATAATACAATTATTATAGTACAAATTGAGGTGTCGGTTCCATGAGAAAGCTTTTGACAAAATAAATTAGAGAAATAAAATATTAAAAAATAACAAAAAAGAAAATTGAATGGAAAATTGATATGGAGAAGATAAAATTACATATGAACTAAGGAAGAAAATTATAGTGATATGAATAAGGCTTCGAAGGTCACTAATATGCTTTATAAATCTATTCTCTACTTTGATTCAATATTTATAACTCAATTGAAGGTTTCACATCCCAAATAATCAGTCGGAAGATATGAATAAACTATAGGCAAAAAATTTAATAAACCATGTTTGTCTATACAAGTTATTTAAGATGGACAATATATCATTTTGATAATATTGTAATAAAAGATCAACTTAAATGTCAAACAATTTTAGTTTTTACAAATTATCCAAGATTGATAATATATCGATTAACAATATTGCAGTGAAAGATCAACATGTAAAATGATATAACTAGTAACAATTATAATTCAACAAGAATCACAAAAAAAAAAGCATGATTGAAAATATATAAGACATGAAAATTATAGTTTCTGAATTATAAAAGATAATATATAAAAGTTTAGACACAAACAAACTTACAAACATTATAGCTCTTGACAAAGAATTAAAGTATAAAAATAAATTTATTACACATAAAAGCTCATCTCTAGTCTTACTAAGAACTTTAGTCTACCTTATAATTTATTTTAAAGAGAAATTATAAAAAGAGAATTGTAAAAATACCAAATTTATCTTTTTTGGCCTCCTAAAAGTGTCCTTATATAAGCAAGGAATGGAAACTTGTTTAGTGTGACTTCAATCTTTAACATTTTTGGCCTCCAACTCCTTCACTAAATTGTAGCACATTTCTGACAATGAAAATGGCTGATTTAGCCTTTATAATCAACATGAAAGTTGTATATATTTTAATCTTCTTTCCATAGGCACCAGGTTCATACTATTTTGATTAATAATCTATAAATTATGGTTAAAATACCAGAGGTAATTTAGGTTTTAGCCATCAACCCATTCACCAACTTGCAACACAATTTTGTCCTTGAAAATGGCTGAATTAGAAATCAACAGAGGAGTTTTAGATAATTGACCCAGAATTTTCCAACTTTAATAATCATACTAATTAGATACATATTTTGTGAAATATGATCCAAATATAGAATATGGGTCAGGATAAACAGAAGTTGTAATCCAGTTCTATTGCATCCCAAATTTGGCTCACTAAATGTTAAATTTGGCTTTTTGACTGTTCTTCAAATTTGTGTAAGATGGAGTCATGTTACTCTAGGTTCAAAAAGTTATTCATTTTAATTTCTACATTGAATGTTATGTCCATTCTACTAAACCTATACCAATAGTATTCATTAATCATTAATTAAGGACAACACTTTCTGTAGTAACTAGTATCAATAATTGGTAAAAATAAGTATTTATATACATATTTTAATTATATGTGGGTGATACTTGATTTATTTATTGTTATTAGTAGTGTTTGTATAGGTTAAGGACACACTATTAGTATTGGATTTATTTGCAAGACTTTAGATTTATTTTAGGGACCAAATTATAATACTTTGAAAGTTTTGGGGGTAAATTTGTAAATATCAAAAACTTAGCCTCTTAGTATAAAAATACACTTTTGAACCCTAATTCACTCTTTTGGGTTGAGCTATCCCTTTAGAGAGAGAGAAGAGAGAAATAGAAGGGAGAAAAAGAGAAGAAGGAGAAGAAAAAGAAGAAGAAATTGAAATTTTAGATTTTAAGAGGTATATCACAACTATTTCTCAATTTATTGGTGTTAATTAAATTAATTCCTTTAATTTTTTATTTATGAAAATATGTATAATTGGGGATTTGATGTGTATTTCGTAAGATATTGTGAGAATTGATGATGATCAATATAGATAGCTTGATAAATCATGATGAGTTGTAGAATTTCTGTTTGATAGTCTCTTGATCTAGGAATTTTATAACTTTTTTGATTCGATTCTGGTTTTGAATTTTGAGTATATGAAATAAGACATATTTAGGATCATAGGAGACTTTGAATCGATTGAAAATTCCGAAAATTGAATTTTTAGTGAATTTACAAAAATAACCCTAAAATTCTAGAAATTTCCTGTGTGAACAGTATGATACAGTGGCAAATAATTTTTGGCCTGCTGAATGATCTTTAAAAATTACGAATTTATGGAATATCATAAGCTTATATGTCTAATATGATATACTCAGAATTGAGAATTTAGATCAATGTGGTTAAATTGTTATAATTTTCAAAAGTGTATCAGCTCATTGTAGTATTTGATTAACAGATTTTTAAAGTTATAGAATAAAATAATTTTAAAATCCTTTTGGCAGTGATTTTGATGTGAAATATTTATCATAAATTGAGATATATGTTACGAGTAATATAGTTTTATAATTTTTGAGTTAGTATATGATTTTATAAAATTGGGAGATTGAATACTGTTCAGTAAGTATCTTGATCCTGTCAGGTTAGTAGTTTTGATTCGATGATGTGTATGGAATGGATTGTGTAGGAATTTTGATATAATATTCATATATAAGAAGGATATATGAGTCAAGAATGATATGTTCTGATTTTGGAGTGATTGGACATCATTTGATGTATTAGAAAATTTTGTTAAGTGTAAGTGGTCAGAATGACAGGTTTTGAGAAACCAAATAATTAAACCAATTTGATGTGATAAATGCATTGTGTATAATTTTGTAAGCTATTTAAAGTATTTTGTGTGAATTTTGAGGCTTATGAAAGGATTAAGCTCCATTGATGGGTTAAGGAGAATTAAGCCTTGTACTCGAAAGTGCTAAGAGGTAAGTATACTAGATTTTTACTGAAATTACAATAAGCATAGTAATTGTCTATGTATGATTTTATAAATGTGTTTAGAAATATGTCTATGTTATGCCAAAGTATATTTGATATGAAATGTGAAAGACATATGTTTATGAATGTGAGCATTGACATACATGTGTCTATAAAAGTGAGCATAGACATACATCTATTTATGAAAGTGAGCTTTCAAAATGAAATGTGTTTAACAAAGAAAGCTTTTGAAGTTGAAAATATCCATGAGATACGTTTTGTGTTTTGAGGATGCTTGAACTCACTATTTACTTAGTAGGCACCTTATGTAATTTGTAGAGCCTTTATGCATGGCCTTTTCTTCGGGATTAGTATATGTTATATGTTTCATATGTAGGGAGGACCCTATTGGTACCTAAAGGAAGATTGAGTTATCACATTCGTGTGGTGGCGTATTGGTGCATATGAGAGGACTCACCGATGATCAGGGTAAGGGTTTGGCTCTTACCTTCGGGCTTGAGCATTATATATGTATAATTTAAACTCCACTTGTACTATTTCTCTCATACGGTATGTCACCTACGAGTGACATTTGGCTCATTATGTGATATGTGATGTATAAGTCCTACTAAGTAGTAGTTGAGTGATGGTATTCCTATTATATATTTTGAAAGAATGTGTAAGTGCTTACTTGACATGTGATTTGATAAGATTATAATTTTGATTTATCACAGCATATCATACACATGCATTGTGTACATATATGTATTTGTATTTTGATATATGAAAAACTAGTATGCTTACTGAGTTTTATACTCATTATAGTTTATGGTGATTTTAGGTAAATAAGGTATATGTGTACTTAGCGGATTTGGCAAGGCTTCTGCTGTTCTTTGGGTTCTCTAAGTTGCTAGGTTGCTTAATGTTTTATTTGGGGACACGTGGGATAAGATATTTGATTTGTCCCTATTGAATAAATACTTATGTATTATTTTATTGTGTGTGGTTGGATTTAGTTTAAGTTTCACCAAGTGTGGTTATGGATTGATTTTAAGTAAGAATTTGCAATGAATATATTCTGGGCTTCCAGTAACAAAGTTGGTACTAGTGACGTAGTAGAGTGTTAATCTCTGAGAAAACTCTACGTATCTCCGGTTTACTAATTGTCCCAGTCATAATTCAATTGTTATAATTCTGAAAGAAATTAAAATGAATGTTTATCATTATTAATTGAGTGTAAGTTATGTCATATATCATCTTTTGGGTTTAGGGCGTGACACTTTCTTTCAAGTTTAGAAATACAAAAATGGTAAATTAGTGACATTCTAAATGTTAATGGTGACTGAACTCTTAATAAATATGTATTTCAAAGTGTTCATCACTTACATAAAAAAATAATATTAATGTATCATACCTATGACTTATCCTTCTAAGTTCAATAACAATAAATCCATGCTTATCAATTTCACACCATGTGCATTATCAAACCAAACACACTTAAAAATGGGGAACCTTGAACAAGTGGTAGTTAATGTTCCATATCTCGTTGATGACTCTATAATAGGACATCTTCCAAACTACTAGATTTTTATCCTTAACACTAGCTAATGCATTGTTGTAGCCACCGCACTAACGCCATTATTATGTGTTCGTCGACTTGCATCCTTCTTTATCGTTTAGAAATTGTACCCATTTATAACATATCATTTATATTTTATAACATTTAGGCTTAATCCTTATGCCAACTATTGTATAAGTTCAGAAATTTGTTCATTATTGTCTATAGCTTTGAGAACCTATAATTTAAAGAAGTTGATTTGTTAGTACTTTTGTCCATTTAAAATCGATTATATAGTGCAAATGCTTTTATTCACATACCTTACCTGCCAACCAATATGTAAATGTATGGTTATGTTGATTTTGTAATAATTTTTTGTTACTTGATTGATATGGATATTGCTTTGTAAGCCACAAAAAGTGCTCCCTAACATTAGAAATACATAACATGTTAATCATATTTCAAAATAACTTACAAAATTAAAAACATACATCAGTCACTAGCTTAATATAGGGTTGAACTTGTATGTCTAAACTCAAACCCAACTTTATATTCTACCTTCTTTTTAATCCAATCTAACTTTACTTTAACAAATAGCAGCTTTAATTTATTACCATTTCATAACCAACACCATATACTAGATAATATACATAATATATATTATTCATTAGAAAGAGATTACAAGATTAAATTCTTAGCTTATAAACCTTTTTTCAATTTACTCTAATATTGAAAAAGATTATTTGTAAATTGCAAATTATAAATTGTAAACCATTTAGTTCTCAGCAATTTCTAGTATACTCTTATGTATTTAATTCGGAGGATGGTAAGTGATAATTTATCCAAATCAAAGTGTCACGCCCCAAACCCAAAAGATCTGACACACGACATAACTTATACTCATTCAATAAGGTGCACTCATAATTAATATTGTTTAAAATTTCAAACCTGAATTCTACATATGAATTCTTAATAAGTTGCTAGTAGGTTAATCACAAAATTAATCCATAAATACACTTGGTAGAAAATAAACTAAATACAACCACACTTAATAAAATAATATATAAATATTTATTTACTAAGGATAAAACAAATAACTCAAACTACGTGTTCACAAATTCAACACTTACCAACCTAGAAACTTGGGGAACCCAAGGGACAGCAGAAGCTTTGCCAAATTTGCTAAGCACACATGTACCTTATTTACCTGAAATCACCATAAACTATAATAACTATAAAACTTAGTAAGCATATTAGTTTTTTTATATATCAAAATACAAATACATATATATATATATACACACACACACACAATGCATGTGTATAATATGTCGTGATAAATGAAAATCATAATCTTATCATATCACATGTCAAGTAAGCACTAACACATTTTTTCAAAATATATAGTAGAAATACCATCATCCAACTACTATTTAATAGGACTTCCATATCACATATCACACAATGAGCCAAATATCACCCGTCGATGACATATAATATGAGAGGAATAACACAGGTGAGATTTAAATTACACATATATAATGTTCATGCCCGAAGATAAGAGCCAAACCCTCACCCTAATCATCGGTTAGTACTCTCACATGCACCAGTATGCCACCACACGAATGTGATGACTTACTATTCCTTTAGGTACCAATAGAATCCTCCCTATATATGGAACACATAATATATACCAATGCCAAAAGAAAACCCACACATAAAGACTTCATAAATCACATAAGATGCATACTAAGTAAATATTAAGTTCAAGCATCCTCAAAACACAAAATGTTTCTCATGGACATATTCTACTTCAAAAGCTTTTTTTGTTAAATACATTTTATTTTGAAGCGCTCACTTTTATAAACATATGTATATCATGTATGCCTATACTCAATGTCAATGCTCACATTCATAAACATATGTATTTCATATTTCATATCAAAATATACTCCGGCATAACATAAAATATATTTCTAAGTACATTTACAAAATCATACATAGACAATTACTATGTTTATTGTGATTTCAGTAAAAGTCTATCATACTTACCTCTTAATACTTTCGAGTACAAGGCTTAATTCTCCTTAACTTATCAATGTAGATTAATCCTTTCATAAACTTCACCATTCACACAAAACACTTTAAATAGCTTTTAAAATTACACATATTGCACTTATCACATCGAATTGGTTTAATTACTTGGTTTCTCAAAACCTGTCATTCTGACCACTTACATTTAACAAACTTTTCTTATACATCAAATGATGTTCAATTTCTCCAAAATCTGAATATATAATTCTTGACTCATATATCCTTCTTATATATAAATATTATCTCATAATTTCTACACAATCTATTTCATAAACACCATCAAATTCTCCAAAATCTGAATATATCATTCTTGACTCATATATCCTTCTTATATATAAATATTATCTTATAATTCCTACACAATCTATTTCATAAACACCATCAAATTCAAACTATTATCCTGACAAGATCAAGATATTTATTGAACAATATTCAGTCTCCCAATTTTATAAAATTATATACTAACTCAAAAATTATAAAACTACCACAGAATTACTCTTGACATATGTATCAATCCATGATAAATAGTTTACTTCAAAATCCCTGCCAAAACTATTTTAGAACTATTTTATTCCATAACTTTAAAAATCTGTTGATCAAACAATACAGTAAGCTGATACACTTTAAAAAATCATAACAAATTTATCACATTGATCTAAATGTTTAATTTTGAATATATCATATTAGATATATAAATTTATCATATTCCAAAAATTTGTAATTTTTGAAGATCATTTATCAAATCAAAAATTATTCGTCAGTTTAGTATACAATTAACACTGAAAATTTCTAGAATTTCAGGGTCATTTTTATAAATTCACTAAAACTTAAAATTGTGAAAATTTTAATCGATTTAAAGTATCAAATTATTGTAAACATTTCTAGTTTCATATTCTTAGAAACCAAGATTAGAATAGTATAAAAGTTTATAAAATGCTTAGATCAAGATACTATCAAGTAGAAATTTTACAAAATCATCATAATTCATTAAGTTGTCTATATAATCATCATCAATTCTCAATATATGTTACAAAATCCACATAAAATCCCCAATTTTGTATATTTTTAGAAATTAAAACTTAAAGAAATTAACACTAAAAAATTGAGAAAGAGTTATGATATAACTCTTAAAGCTTAAAATTTCAATTTCTTATTTTATTTTTCTTCTTCTTCTCTTTCTTTTTCCTCTATATCTCTCTTTTCTCTCTCTAAAAGGGGTGGCTCGACAAAAAATGAGTAAATTAGGGTTTAAAATGTGTATTTTTATACTAAAAGGTTAATTTTTAATATTTATAAATTAACCCCTAAAACTTTTAAAGTATTACAATTTGGTGCCTAAAATAAATCTAAAGTCTTGCAAATAAACCCAATACTAATAGTAGGTCCTTAATCAATACAAAAAATACTAATAACAATACATAAATCAAGTATCATCCATATACAAATAAAATATAAATATTATATATATATATATATATATAAATACTTATTCTTATCGGTTGTGGATAAGTGGTTATTACAATTCTCCCTTTCTTATAAGAATTTCATCCTCGAAACTCATGACTTAAGCAAATAGATGAGGATACTTAGATCTCATTTTCTCTTCTTGTTCCCAGGTTGCCTCTTCAACTGTATGGTTTCTCCATAAAACTTTCCTCAAATCAATCTTCTTAGTACATAGAATTTGCTCCTTATGGTCCAAAATCCTAATGGGCACTTCTTCATAAGTGAGATCATCTCTAAGTTGAAGTAGCTCATAACTTAACACATATGAGGAGTTTGAAACATATTTTTGCAACATGGAACACATTATGAACTCTTGATAACGATGGAGAAAGAGCAAGCCTATAAGCCATATCACCTATCCTTTCAAGGATTTTAAATGGACCAATGAATATTGAGTTTAATTATAATATTTATACAAACATATTTTTATTCTTTTCACCGTTCATTCAATATTCAATGGGCATCTATACACTTTGCCTTTTATTCATTAAAGAATGACATAGAAGTAGAATACCCATACTAATCTCTTAAATATAATTCTTAATTTCTCTAAAAATTTTAATCCCTTCAACATGTACTCATTTGTCAAAATATCATTCATTACCTTGATATCATTCTCAAAATGAAAAATTTTAGCATTTTTACACAACTAAGTTGTCATTCAAATCTAAAGTTTCAAATTATAATATTAAAGGCATTATCTTAAATGATCAAAAATCAACTTGAATGGAAAGACCTTTAGTTCAATGGATTCTTAAACTATAGATCTCAGCATTATATTTCTTACTTTAACTCTTTAAAACATAGTCTATCTTATTGGTCATCATTTTCTCATTGAGATTGACATGTCTATTTTTCCTAACATGCTCAGTTTCAAATAAAAAAATATTCTACTAGCATAAATACTGCGATGGTAAAGATAATTTTTTAACTATCCCTTTAATGTCATCCACATAAAAGGAAAGGACAAAATAATTGCTAACTTTCTTTCATAAAACCCTATAAATAGCCTAAACCTCACAACCACTTTTCTAACAACAAAGAAAATCAACCCTCTTACCATATTCATGATGAGTAACTTCACAATTACTCCTCATGTACCTTTCACTCCTCCTGAACTCTTAGAGCTCATCTGAACTAGAACACTTCACTCAATAGCTAAAGAATTAATCCAACATTATGCAATAGAGGTAGTTCAAGAACATGATTACTCTGTAATTGGTGGTCTTTTTTTTAATCTGGATTACCCAATTTTCTATTTCCATCGAATCACTCATCTCAAAAAATGGTCAAAACCCGTTCTTTACCTACTTTGGTATCTGTTGGATCTATACATTATTGCAATGGAGCTTCCATTGCAAAAAACTTTGGACTGGATATAGCAACATGATGAAGAAAATCCTGTATGCATTTTTCTCCAATGGTTTTATTCAAAATCTTGGTGGAATAGCAAGCTACAACACATGTTGTATAGGCACGTAAACAGTTCAGTCAATCCTAGACATCTGCACACAGTCCTATTACTCCAAAGAAAATGGATGATAGTCTCAAACCATGAGATTCATTACTACCCTACTATTAAAGACTATTTCACCTTCTCATACTCTTTGCAGTTATTCCAAGAAGAACACAAAATGGAGCTCAGAGCACTTGAAAAGGTCTTGGCAGAAGAAAACCAAATTATTCCATATTCGATATGGATCTCTAAGCAACTTGGGAGAATGTGCCACCAGACTTTTCTAAAAGAATGAATAATGTAAACTCCATTTTCCATAGAAACCAAATTCGTATCGCTCTATCATATTAAAAAGAGACTGACTACTCTAGACACCACCACTACTCTTCAAATCCAAATGAATTTACTCTACACCTGGATAACTTTTCACAACCCAGTGTGCCAGGTGACCACATGTAGATTGATGACATATCTAACCAACCCAACTTGACTTTATCATTATTTCAAGACTCCCAACCTTATCCAATTGACAGCGAAGTATAAAAAGAAGCAATCACATTGATGAGAACCAGCTTAATAGACCCCACATCACCAGACATGAGATGTTTCTGGGCCCAATTCAATGACTTTACCCAATGATACGATAGTGATAATTCAAGCTACTCATCACTTAACAGTTAATCATAATAGGAGCACTTTTGCTTTATCTTTATGTCAAATATGCTTTATTTTTATGTCATGTCTGCTTTTAATCTATCGGCCAAAAAGTCTATGTCAGGACCACAAAAATCCTTGTAATTATTAAAGTTAATTTGGCCCCAAGTCTAAAAGTCTAGATGTTAGTCCAAAAAGTCTCCAAGTCATAAATGGATTGTCAACCATTAATGCCAAGATGGCGAGGTCCCCAAGTCTATAAAAGGGCCTTTATTTGACTTTTCTTAATTATCTTACTTAACTTATCATGCTTCTGACACAACTTTATCACACTTACATATTAACAAATATTTATTCAAAATTTTGCGTCCTATTGTCCCTTATAAATAATAAAGTAAAACTCATCATAAGAATCGAGAAAAATATATTTGAACATACTTACACATATGATCCACAGCTATTATCATTTGTTTTCTATAAATACATTATTTTTTCATCCTTATACAAACTCGAAAATATTCAAAGATTAGGGTGAGCATAACAATGGAGGAAATCTTAGCTCGTAGATTCACAAAAATTTATGTCTTTTCTGGATCTAACCCTGGAAATATTGAAGAGTTTGTAAAAGTTGCAGAAAATCTTGGTAAGGTGTTAACTGAGCAAAAGATACATTTAGTATATGGAGGAGACAGTCGTGGGTTAATGGGGTATGTGGTAAAAACTGCACACAATAAAGATAGTCGAATTTTAGGTATCATTCTAAAATCTCTAGCTATTAAAAATATTATAGAAAAAACAGTTGGGGATGAGTTACAAGTCTTATCTATGCACGAGCGAATGACTCAAATGCTTAGGTATGCAGATGCCTTCATAGCTCTACCAAGAGATCTCGGAACCTTAGAGGAAATTTTTTAAATTGCCTCATGGGCACAATTACAAATCCACAAAAAATTCATTGGTTTGTTAAATGTTAATGATTTTTATAACGGGTTGTTATCTTTTCTTGAGTATGCAGTGAAAAGACAATTCATCCTACTTCTAGCACTATGGATTCTTATTTCTACTCTAACTATTGATCAACTGATTGATCAATTACAGTCTTTTATCCATCTGTTTAATCCAACATTGTATCAGTTAGATTAGTCTACTTATGATAATGAGAAAAAGTGCAAAATAGATTTAAATCTCTATCTGTAGCCTCTATTGTTATTTTGTTGCTGCCATTGTTGTTGTTATTGTCATTGTTTTCCTTTTTTTTTTTTTGGCAAGATTTCTATTTATTAAAATTTGTTTCAATTGATGTCTTCAATACTCTACTTCTCTATATTTTGATATTGAGAAAATTATCTCAATTTTCTCTATAACATGCAAATTATCATTATAAGATGTTCGGCATCATTCTTACTAAGTATATTAGTTATAACTTAAAAAACATCCTAGATAGTAACATTAAGATCCACAAAAGTACCATTATCTACAATATTAACAATCTTAATAGTTCTTAGATAATGTGTCATTTTCTCAAAATCATACAAAAATTAAGCAAGATGTCAAACATTTACACAACAAAACTACAAATATAATTATAAGAATTTGGCATCTGCTCGGTTCCCTTGACTCGACACCTAAAAGTCTACAGAATCATATCTTAGCTCTGATACCACTAAAAGTTATCACGTCCCAAACCCAAAAGATCTAACACACGACATAACTTATACTCATTCAATAATGTGCACTCATAATTAATATTGTTTAAAATTTCAAACTTAAATTCTAAATATGAATCCTTAGTAAGTTGCTAGTAGGTTCATCATAAAATTAATCCATAAATATACTTGGTAAAAAATAAACCAAATACAACCACACTTAATAAAATTATATATAAATATTTATTCACTAAGGATAAAATAAATATCTCAAACTACGTGTCTATAAATTCAACACTTACCAACCTAGAAACTTGAGGAACCCAAGGGACAGTAGAAGCTTTGTCAATTTTGCTAAGCATATATGTACCTTATTTACCTGAAATCACCATAAACTATAATGATTATAAAACTTAGTAAGCATATTAGATTTTTTTATATATCAAAATACAAATACACACACACACAATCAAAATCATAATCTTGTCATATCACATGTCAAGTAAGCGCTAACACATTCTTTCAAAATATATAGTAGGAATACCATAATCCAATTACTACTTAGTAGGACTTCCATATCACATAATGAGTCAAATGTTACCGTCGGTGATATATCGTATGAGAGGAATAGCACAAGTGAGATTTAAATTACATATATATAGTGTTCATGCCCGAAGGTAAGAGCCAAACCCTCACCCTAATCATCGGTGAGTACTTTCACATGCACCAGTATGCCACCACACGATGACTCACTCTTTCTTTAGGTACCAATAGGATCCTTTCTACATGCGAAACACATAATATATACCAATCCCGAATGAAATGCCACAGATAAAGGCATCACAAATCACATAAGATGCATACTAACTAAGTAAATAGTGAGTTCAAGTATCCTCAAAACACAAAATATTTCTCATGGACATATTCTACTTCAAAAGCTTTTTTTGTTAAATACATTTTATTTTGAAGCGCTCACTTTCATAAACACATGTATATCATGTATACCCATGCTCAATGTCAATGCTCACATTCATAAACATATGTATTTCATATTTCATATCAAAATATACTTTGGCATAACATAAAACATATTTCTAAGTACATTTACAAAATCATACATAAACAATTACTATATTTATTGTGATTTCAGTAAAAGTCTAGCATACTTACCTCTTAATACTTTCGAGTACAAGGCTTAATTCTCCTTAACCTATCAATGTAGATTAATCTTTTCATAAGCCTCACCATTCATACAAAACACTTTAAATAGCTTACAAAATTACATATATTGCACTTATCACATCAAATTAGTCTAATTACTTGGTTTCTCAAAATCTTTCATTCTGACCACTTACACTTAACAAAATTTTCTTATATATCAAATGATGTCTAATTTCTCCAAAATCAGAATATATCATTCTTGACTCATATATCCTTCTTATATATAAATATTATATCATAATTTCTACACAATCCATTTCATAAACACCATCAAATCTAAACTATTATCCTGACAGGATCAAGATATTTACTGAACAATATTCAGTCTCCCAATTTTATAAAATTATATACTAACTCAAAAATTATAAACTATCATAGAATTACTCTTGATACATATCTAAATTCATGATAAATGTTTTACTTCAAAATCACTGCCAAAAGTATTTTAGAACTATTTTATTTCATAACTTTAAAAATTATTTGATCGAACAGTACAGTAAGCTAATACACTTTAGAAAATCATAACAATTTTATCACATTGATTTAAGTACTTCATTTTGAATATATCATATTAGACATATAAATTTATCATATTCCAGAAATTTGTAATTTTTGAAGATCATTTTGCAGACCAAAATTAGTTCGTCACTTTAGCATACTATTAACATAGGAAATTTTCAGAATTTTAAGGTCATTTTTATAAATTTACTAAAAATTTATTTTGTGGAATTTTTAATCCATTCAAAGTTTCAAATGATTATAAACATGTCTTGTTTTATATTCCCAAAAACTAAAATCAGAATCAAAGTATAAAACTTTATAAAATTCTCAGATCAAGATACTATCAAGTAGAAATTTTATAAAATCATCATGATTCATCAAGTTGTTTATATAATCATCATCAATTCTCAATATCTCTTACAAAATCAATATCAATTCCCCAATTTTGTATATTTCCAAAAATTAAAATTTAAAAAATTAACTTAATTAACACCAACAAATGAGAAAGAGTTATGATATACCTCTTAAAGTTTAAAATTCCAATTTCTTTTTTTTTTCTTCTTCTTCTCTTTCTCTCATCTCTATTTCTCTCTCTAAAAGGGGTGGCTCGACAAAAAATGAGTAAATTAGGGTTTAAAATGTGTATTTTTATACTAAGAGGTTAATTTTTAGTATCTATGATTTAACCCCCAAAACTTTCAAAATATTAAAATTTGGTCCCTAAAATAAATCTAAAATCTTGCAAATAAATCCAATACTAATAGTAGATCCTTAATCTATACAAATAATACTAATAATAATACATAAATCAAGTATCATCCACATATAAATAAAATATAAATATTATATATATAAATATTTATTCTTATCAGTTGTAAATAAGTATTTACTACAGAGAATCTATCATATTAATTGGGATAATTAAAAAATTTTGCTATAGCCTATATCCCACTCATTTTCCAGTGAAGTTAATTTTATAAATACAAATTTTCTCAAAAACACAAACACTTTTTTCTCTTACAATAAAGACACAAAAATAAAATCCAAACTCTTCGAGGGGTGATTGTAAAGCTGATTGAAAAACATTTAAACAAACATATAATTTTATGTTTCCAACTTAAGTTATAATTTTTGCTTAAGACAAATCTACCTAAACTATATTACTAAACAAACTGATGAAGCAAGCTAAATAAGAGAATATAACTGCTTACATTTTAGCAAACTCTAACTTAGAACTTACAAATACAACAAACTAAAATATCAGCTTCAAGGTGTCATTTAAACAAACATCAACAATTTAAAAATAATTTTATGGCAGACCAGTTTCTTTTATATAGTGAGAGTTGAATGTTTGAATTAAAAAACAAAAAATGGCCCATGTCTACACTTAAGAAGTTCTATTATAAGAATAATTATTGATTTTAACTAATGATTTGGTCACGTTGTCATGCTCAGATGATAATTCTTAGCCTTTGTATTTAATTCTTTTCTATTAGTGCAAGTCATAGTTCTTAGAGTATGCATTTAACCCAATTTCTAATAGAACGACATACATTTTTTTTTCTGGAAATTTAACCCATTTCCTATATTTGGATCAACATGGTTATATCTGGAGCTATGGGCTTACATATTTGTAATGTGTTAGAGAAAAATTGATAAATTTGATATAAGAAAGTCTTGAAAATGCAAAACCTGAATTTTGACATATTCTAAAATGGTTCTAAAAATATGGCATCTAGGGGCTAAAATTTTCAAATATGATCACGAGACTAAAAAAACGAAAAAAAATAAATTACCAGACATCTTTTAAGACTAGTGCAACACAAAAAAGAACATTAGAGACCATATGCATGCCCCTGAATAAACCCAAAAACAAATACAAACAATATAACAAAAACCATATGCATGCCCTAAAAAAATAAAAGAAAAAGCATAATAAAAAAAGTGGCCAACTCAAGGACCACATGCATGCCGAGGATAAAACAGAAAAAAAATCCAACTTATCAACACGTTGTCTCATGTATCAAGTGCAAAAAAAGAAATTAATCCAAAACAACATCCAAGACAAAACAATGCCTTAGAAAGCAAATTGTATTTATTTTATTCAAACAACATCCAATATTGTTCCAAAAAGTAATAATAAAAAACTAGGGTTTCAAACATTTTACCTGAAATGACAAGTACTAGAAATTTCGTCTACTTGTATACAAATTACAAACCACTTCTAAATCCGTACAACGAAGACTTTTTTCAAGAAAAAAATACTTTGCAAATTTGGTATGTTGTGTGTTTGACAGTGTGGGCTAGGAGAAAATGGAGGAAAAGTATAAAAAAGTGATAACACTGTCACCCCTCGAGGGTTGCACAAATAACACTGTTATGACATTATTCCCTTTACTTAGACTCAGTTATTTTGTTTGTTTGCACTGTTATAGTTTTTTTTTTAAATTTGAATTGTCTTCTTTTTTTTGATTATTTTATTTTGTTGTTATTTTTTTCTTTTCCTTTACTTTTTATTTTGTTTTATTGTATTACAAATAAATAAATAATTTTTTATTTATTTAATAAATTAAATAAATAATAATTAAATAAATATTTTATTAATTATTATAATGAAATATTATTACATAACTATCATAATGAACTATAAACTATAATGAAATAAGAGACTCAAATTAATTAATATTTAATTAAGAGAAATATCATTATAGTTATTTCATAATTATTAATATTTGATATTAATATTATAAATTAATTAATATTTTGTATTATCATTAATATTTCCATTATAATAAACTATAAACTACAATGAATTAATATTTGAGTCTCTCTTATTATCATAATCACATTTTTGTTATTTGTTAATTGAACTAAATAGTTTTTAGTTAAACAATTATTTCCTTCAAACCAAGTTTGAGTTAGACTTCTAACATAAGAATAAATGTAGTTTCTAAGATATAAAATAAGAAAATGCTACAATGTGGTATTGTATTTGTATAATCTATTAAGTTTTTTTTTATTATTTTATTTTTCAAGTTCTATTCTAAGTTTTCAAGTTTTTTAAAAATTAAAATTAATACATAAATTAGCAGAAAGAATAAAAAAAATCAGATATTTAATCAAAAATTTTAGAACGTGTAATAAAAAATTAAGTGTATGTGTACAATTTTAGTAGTTATACTCTAGACAAATACAAATACTTAACGATTTTATTGAATGTCTAAGTTGAAAAAGTTAACCTACTAAAATAGAATATTTAAGTTTATATATATATATATATATAGGGGCGTAGTTCGAGTGATTGTTAAAGTATATTGTGTTATTTATTTTATTAAATTAAATTATAGTATTAATTTATAGTATTAATTTATTACAACGTGCGCGAGATATACTTAATGACATGTAGCACACAAGACGTGCATATGTTGCATGCCACGTGATTGCACATGCACGCTCATATACAGGTCGAGTGCGACACACTTTACGCGAAATATATATTTTTATTTTATTATTAATAATTAATTATAAATTTATAAATAAGAATAAGTTTTATTTATTTACTTAATCATTAAATAAATAAAATTATTTTTTATTATTTAATAATATTTCATTATAATAATTAATATTTATTTATTTAATTTATTAACTAAAAAAATTATTTATTTACTTGTAATGCATAAAGAAAACAAAAAGAAAAAATAAAAGGAAAAAAATAAAAACAAAATAAAATAATTAAAAAAAAGAAGACAATTCAAATTATAAAAAAAACAATAAAAGTGAACGAAAAAATAACTGAGATTAGGTAGAGGGGGGACAGTGTAATTAACTTAATAGTCTCCATAACAGTATTATTTATGCGAACCTCAAGGGGTGACAGTGTTAATACCCCGGAAAAGTAAAGAAAGTGATAGCGTTGAAATTGACGAAGGGGCGGAGACTACATTTTACTCGTTGTGAGCATATGAAATGATGTCATTTCAGGTTTATAAAACACCAATGAAAAGACGATGTTTTGGCTTTTTCATCTAAAAAATTTGTTCAAATAAAACGATGCCGTGTTGGTACTTGCAATTACCAAAATGATATCGTTTTGAGGTATGAAAAAAATTATTTTTCTTACCATCTTTTTTTTTTTTTTTTTAAATCGAACCTTTAATTTAGGTGAGCATTATAAGAGAAGCTAACTAATTCCACTAGAACTCTTTACTTGTGTTTTTACCATCTTTGATAACTGAAAAAAAAAATTGATTAAAAAAAATTGATTAAAAAAAATAAATAAACCACGTGCATACACATTATCATTTTTATACATATATATTTTAAATATATCATTTTTCTAAACGTTCTAAAATTTTTAAAAATTTTAAAACATTATCACTGTAACTTAAGTAATTGTCTACGTCACCCCTTTAACCTAACCCTACAATACATGTTCATGACAATATATTTTACCAACTTTTTATTATAAATAATTTGGTGATAGAATCTATTACAAAACGGTGTTAGAATACTATTATCAAGTAATGTTAATTTATTTTGTGATAAAATTTATCATAGATCAGTAAAAGTAAAAAATTTATAATAGAATCTATGAGTTTATTTTTATAAATGCATTTTAAAATCTAAAGATGCATCATCCATGATATTAAGTGAAAATATTATTAGGAGAGTAGTCTAAGTGCACCAATATCCTAAAGTTTTCTTAAAAATCGTAAGGTTGCGCCATTTATGACACAAAAGTAGAAATATTTACAAGGTAGGTGAATTTTAACTACATAAAATTAAGGAATAAGTATAATTTTATTTTAATATTTTTGATTAATTAATAATTTTATGTCAATTAAATTTAAAATATTTAATTTTATTTATTTGTTAATTTTTGCCATCAATTTAAATAAAAAATTTATATTTAATAAATTTTTACTATTTTATCCATAATAATAACACATGTAAAAAAATATAAAATATATATAAATAGATACGTATTATTATATGATTTATTACAAATAACACTTGTTAGCGTATAATTGATTATATTTTTAATAAAATAAATTAAAAATAAAAATTAGCACTGTCGCTGAAAAACGGTGGTCGGCCGTCGACCACTGCTTTTCGACGACATACTTACAATAAAAATTTATATTATTTAACTCTATTTTTTTTTATTTAGACAGTGGTGGGATCATTTTTAGTAAAAAAAAGACCAAAAAATTATCAAATATTATGGAAAGTGGCGGCAACCACTGCTGGCCGCCGTTAAACGGTAGGGCGGTGAGTTGCACCGCCACCACAAGTGGATTGATCGACCGCCGATTTATCCACCTGTGGTGGTGGTGCAAGTCACTGCCCCACCGTTTAATGGCGGTCGGCGGTGGCTGTCGCCACTCTCCACTATTTTTTGATTTTTTTTATAAAAAACAATAATTTCACCACTGTGTAGATCAAGAAAAATAGAATTCAATTGTGTAAATTTGATAAATTTTTGTTGTCAGCGTATCACCGAAAAACGGTGGCCAGCGATCGGCCGGCCGCCGTTTTTAGGCAACAATGCCAGTTTTTATTTTTAATTTTTTTGTATAATTTAATTTATTTACAAATTATTTTTAGAAAATAAACTAATTACATGGTGACACGTGTTTAAAAGTATTAATCATATTTTGACACGTGTCATATAGTTAAAGTTTATTTTTTAAAATTATATTAAATTAATTTAATGAATAAAATTGTGTCACGTGTTCGAAAAAATAATGAATGGGTAAGATTGTGTCACATGTTCAATGGATAATTTATTTGTATGACTAAATTATATTTTTACTCTTCTATTATTAAAATTAACGATAAAAATTAATAAATTAAAATAAAATTAAACATTTTAAATTTAATCGAAACAAAATTATTAATTAACCTAAAATATTAAGATAAAATTATACTTATCCCAAAATCAACCTTCACAGTCAACAAAAACATTAAGAGTAAGGTTGTAATAATATTTTACACAGTAAATTTTGCTTTATCGTCCTTGACGATTGTGTTTTTTCCCCCTCCAATTAAGAAGTTTTTACTCAAATTATTGTGCTGTATGCGCAATTGGTGCTTTTCTAACTTGAATTTTGAATTTTTGTTGTTTAATCTTTAATTTGCTTGTGACGATTTTGCTCATAAGTGAGGGAACTACATTGAGGCTCAGAGGAGCCTATAAGGCCACAAATTCTTTTAATTTTAACTTTTTAGAAATTTTTTTTTTTTACATTTTAACTCATATAAAATTTTAATTTTATCATTTAACTTTAACATTTTCATCATGTAGTATATTAACTTAACTTGGACCTACTCATTTTTTACACTTTAATAGTTGGTCTCCATAGTCACAACATTTTAACTTTGGCATGCCCCTGTTAGGCGGCTCTAAAACTCCTAACATCGAAAATTCTACTCTCGCCTTACTCAAAAGTATGGAAAAAATTTCTTACCCAAAGACAGAAAACTAAATGTGTTCACAAAGGAATCAAATAAATAAAAGAAGCTTTCTTAAAATATATGTATATATATATATATATATAAACAAGTACATTTAAACCTGAAATCAATACAATATACTCGGCCAAAATGATGATGATTACATTTGTTTCAATATCTCCTTGCTTCTAGTTTTAAATTCCATATATATATATATATATATATATATATAAGTAAAACACATTAATTAATTCTTCTCTCTTTCTTAAAAATAATGACAAAATAGTTTGCAAATATAATTTGTAGTCCAAACAAAACTAGAATATATAAGTTTCTTTTTGGTTTTCTTTTTCTTCTCTTTACAAAGTGCTAAAATCTTCAGCTTGAAGTTGAGTGAAATGAGGACTTTGAAGTGCTTCTTGGAGCAGGTCATGATCATCCCACGAGTCGCGATATGTTTCCAGGTTGGCATCTGCATTTACTAAGGCTGATATGCAGAGCCCTTTCCTCCATTCTTCTAAGTGTGGGAATCCAATATGATCTGCATATTTATCACAGTACTGAAACACCAAAAAAATTAGTAATAATAATAATGAGTGACATTATTGAGCTGAAAACGTAAGCTGTTTTCAGAGGCTTGGGTTCTCATGAAAGAATTAGAATAAAAATTACCTCAAAATTAGCAATATCATGGGTGTTATGCTTAGGAATGCCAGCTACATCCCTTGCGTGATAAAATTCTTTAATGGATTGCATCATTTCATCCCATGATGGCAGTGTTCTTTTCCCAGACAGCAGTTGAGCTATCCATTTTGCTTGTGATTCAAAGAAAGGGAACCCTATCAGCTGCATTAATGCAAATCCATCACCTCATTAATATTCAACCAAATTAGAACTTAAAAATCTAATAAAAGATATTAAATGCTTATAATAAAAAGAAAATACAAGTGTAATCATATGTTTATAAGATATGAGTAGTTACCTTTTTAGGAATGCCCACAAAGGAGAGGGAGGGAGCAAGTGAAGGTGGAAAAGTATGCTCATACAAAGGTCCCACTCTGTCATCATCTACAACTACTATTCCTTTGGTGTCAAGAAATGGGAAAGAATACGAATACCTACACATTTACACATACGCTTTCCATTAAAATCATTTACAATATCAATTTGACTAATAAAATATGCATGCAAGGTCCCAAAGAAGAATCATCTCTGCCCCCAGTCAAGAAATTCACAATCTTTTCAATCAGGAAACTTTTGAGTGGGAAATCCTTTTGTGTGAGAATGGTATGATAGGTCAAACCGTCGAGGTGTATTTGTGAGAGTTCAAAAGTGATTATTTGAAATGGAGAAAAAAACATTTTTTAAACTGTAAAAGAAAAAAAAGACATTTGGGTATTTTCTAAAGGGTATTTTTTTTTCAGTCAACTTTGGAAAAATACCATCCAAATGCACTTTATGCATTCACTTTGCATAAAGCATAGTTCATTTCGACCATGAAAGTTAATTTCCCTTGTCCCAATGATAATTTGTACAAAAAATTATGGTGAAATTCAATTCATATATAATCTAATAAAGTAGCTAGCGAGTCCCATGGTTATTAATCAAGTGATCTTTCTTTTGTCTCTTGTCTACCTTAATTTAATCAGAATAGATGCATGGTACATTACCCTGTGCAATATAAAATAGTATCTGCAATGACCCAAGAGCCATCGACAAATGTAACTCTTCCATCTTCTCGAAGGCAATCGATCTGAACAAAAAAGAAAATTACATTTTATATATTGTGTTCTCGTAATTTACAGCTAATTAGTAGATTTTTTATGAAAAAAGATAATTAGTGGATTAAATAGCTATATAAATATATATACCTGGGGATGAAGATGTAAGTTGTCACGTGTGGATATGACCTTAGATAAACCTTCAGAAATATTAAGAGATTTGGCACTAAGGTGAACTTCCTTGGCCACTTCTACAAGCTCCATCGATATATCTTGCCCACTTAGTGAATTTCCGACGACCACCACAACCTAAAATACTCAAAAATAGCAGTTCCACATTAATGATTATATGTATGGTATAAGTTAATCTAATATTGTCTCACATTATTTGATTAAATGATGACTACTAAAACAAAAAAAGAAGTTTAAACTATGTTTGAGAGCGTTTGTTTTTATGAGAAAGTACTTTTTTTTCTCAAAAAGAAACACTCAGAAATCCTCTATAAATCTTAATTATAATCAATATCATATAAGGGGCATATTACCAAATCATCATATGATCACAAGAATCTCGATGTCATATTTTAAAATTTTGATCCAGAGATGTTATTGAACATGCAGCTATATTCTTCTTCATTTATCTTTTCTTTTTGCCCCTTTTCTTCGAATGAATAATTTTGTCATAGAATAAATAATATGATCTAATGGACATATTTACATTACCTCATTGCGAAATGGTTCGGCAACCCTATAGATGTGACTATGAATTTGCTTCCTTTTCCATGTATCCATTCCTGAACATAAACAAAAATCAAATGAATCAGCAAAGATAATAGATGGGTTCAGTTATAGGTGAACATAAGTACAAACATGGCATGATTTTCACTTTTTGGTTCCTCTTGACTGTATCTAGAAATGACACGAGCGTGGGGGAAACTCATGAATGTAGAATCACTTTTCATTAGGGGCTAAAAAACCACTTATGTCTAGCTTTTTGAGCACCGAGAGAAATAAAATTTGATATCTAGTTTGCTTTCACATACCTCTAATGGAAGGCAATCTAGGGAAAGAGTAATGACCAGTAGCCACAACAACGGCATCAAAAACCTCTTCCACAACTTTCTCAGCCTTGTTCTCTTTGCTCTTCACAACCCATTTCAGATCTTTTCCAAACTCAGCATAATCCAACATCCCAACATACTCAACCCTAGTGTTAAACCTTATCATCTCTCTTAATCCGAACCCGTCACAAAAATCCTTTAGATAAAGCCATAGTTCTTTATGACCTGGAAATCTCCTCGCATCTCTTCCCTTTTTCACTAAAAATGGAAAATCAGTGAACCCCATGATCTCTCTCGGAGATATTAGCCTCAAAGAAGAATAAATACTGCTGTGAACTTTCAGAAACTTGCTCTTCCCTAAAGGATCCTCATTGTGTACGTTAGGATCATACAACCATTGGCCACCAACATCATGCTTTTGTTCCAAAACCACCACGGTGTGACCTTCTTTTCTAAGCTCCCTCGCCGCCACCAGTCCCGAAGGTCCGGCGCCGATTACGCACACGTTCTTTGATTGGTTTTGGCCTCGCTGATATTGATAATGCTCAGAAACCATGGTGAATATTCGAGGGACTTTACTTGGTATATATGGAAATATATTATAAGGCGGATGAATTTGGAAGAAAATGTGTTGTGAATGTGAAATGTGAAGTGGGTTATGTGAGGTTTTTATAGGCGAAAATTTGGTCACGCAAACATAGGGTAAAATAATTAATACATATAAAAAAATGAGAAAGAATGAAAGATAATAATATGTTAGAGCGGTGTTGGTTTGCCAGCCGGGAGACACACGTGATCTTTCAAAATCATGATATTATGCTTCGTCTACTTTTGAACTAACAGTCACATATAGAACTCAGTTCCATTTGGAACGTTTCTCATTTCTGCACTAATGTTAACGTTTCTTGCTTGATCCATGTGTGTGCAATCGCAATTAAGTTATGCGCTAACATAATAAAGCAGCTGATGAGCTGCCACTTTGATTGCCTGCATGGGCTGGGGCCAGTTTTGATCGACCATAGCTTAGCCAAGCAATTAACAATGTTTCATGTGGGCCCTTCTGATATGAAAATCTACCAGAACCAAATTACATTTTTCTTTTGAAATTTGTATTCATTACTTTTTTCGTGCTTTCTGTCTGACTCTGACCAATTCAATAAAGAGAGTCTTATACTGGCAACACTTCGTTGTTAGTCATTGGCCGATAATTAGTGCTATATCAGCATGTAAAATGGGTTAATTAATCTCATATAATACATCATTATAGGAGCTTGTAAACGGGTTTTCGAGCATACGAAGAAAATTAGTGGGCACGTGGCACTTGCCCACTTGCTCTTAGTTTTATCACTTGGGTTGGGTAGATCATTACTAGTAGTAGTAGCCAATACACAAGGCTTTGGGCCCATCAAACCAAATCAGCCATTGAATTTGTTTAACCTTGATGAAAAACTTGGGTAGATTGAGTAGCAAGTCACATTAATATGTTTATAACCGAAAGGTGAATACGATATCAATTATAAATTTGAACATTTCAAGTTTTATTAATCAAAACACGTATGATTTGAGGATGATTATATATATATCCTCGATCTTCATCATACGTATTCTTTATTTGTTTAAGTAAATTTGACCTAGAGGGTAAAAAGTAAGAACTTAGAAATGATCACCTACATAGGCACAGGGATCTAAGTGCATGTCTAGAATAAACTAAGTGTATTAATCTGAAAATCTTTAGCCTTTAGGGTTCATTGTTGAAATTCACAATGGACTTGAGACGCAACAAGTATTTATATGTATTCCTAATTGTTTCTTTCTAGGCCTTCAAAGGAAGTTATTATTAATTAAGTAATGTATGATCGCATGATTTATCTTTCTTATATCATTTATTAATACATGATTTGCAGCTTCAACGTATAGTACATAGAAATAATATAAGAACTATGACACAACGTTAGCTAAACGACAAATGATAAAAATATATATAAATGATGATGTTCTCTGCCCACTTTTTGAGTCCCCACATAAGAATGCCCCTTCTTCAAGCTAAGTAAACATAAGCAATCATGGAATATTGATCACGTTCATTCAACACATGCACTTTCCCAGTTTCCCCTGTTATCATTTTGACTTTTCATTGCAGTCAAGTTAGCCTTTTCTTTAATTTGTTGCTTCTTCCTTACACAACTCAGGACCCAAAAAAGGACAATCAACAATACGAAATAAAAACAACAAAGCAGCCTATAATTTAGTGTCCTTGACAATTAATGTAAATTTGTTAATATAACTTTGAGTTGAAGGGATCATCTCATCTACGCGTTGCTCTCTTTTCAAATAATTTTCCTGTGTGTAAATTAAGAGTACAAGTACAATCCAAAATCTTGTTTATTTACCATCAAATTTGATAAGGCCTATGTCTCTCTCATAATTATCACATGCATTTCTTACAAGACTTGGCAAACTTGCACGACATGCATCTATATAAGATTGAAATTTAAAATATTAATTTGTTAGTTGCTTAATTAACAAATTAACAAACGTTATTAACGTTGGTGGGGACTTACTTAGTTAATCATATCTGATAGAAACATATATACAATTTATTACTTGAAAGATTAGATGTGTGATTCAGTCGAGGCTTTAAAGACCTTATTATATTGTAGATGCTTCGAAAAA
Organism: Ailanthus altissimus; assembly: GCA_946807835.1. Classification (NCBI taxonomy): domain Eukaryota; kingdom Viridiplantae; phylum Streptophyta; class Magnoliopsida; order Sapindales; family Simaroubaceae; genus Ailanthus; species Ailanthus altissimus. Next base: position 20,895,044 of record OX327696.1, on the reverse strand, counting down.
ATTAACAATACAAAAGGTAATTATATGAGATCCTATAGAGATATGATCGATTCATATGCATTTAATTATTATGTATTACAAATCAATCTATGATTTGTCATCGAGTTAATTTCATACAAAGGATTCATTGATAAGATTTTGAACTATGTACGTCTAGCTAGCTAGGGTTTGGTGCATGGCATCCCTAGACATAATAAGCATGAAAAAGACCGTCAGGAAAAGATGGGAATTCATTGTTACTCTATTGTGATTTGTATTTTTATTATTACTTTTTTAACTTTTCAATAAATATTATTATAAAATAATAATAAAAACGTAGAATGACAAGAAGTGTAAACTGGTTGATTTCCCACAGTGCTGGTATGTTTATCTGTTAGATAAGATGTATTTGTATTATTGTTAAGTTGTAGCCTCATTGTTGTAAAAACACTGCACATGTTTGAGTATTATTACAGACAAGACAGTAACAGCTAGCATTTTTACTTTACGTTTAGTTTATCCCATGTAGTTACAATTTAACTTTACTTTAGGGTTAGCTATATGCATAAGGCATAACTAGGGAACCAATTATTAATTAGGTGTATATAATTTGCTTTTGAGAGTAGCATTATAATTAAGGTATAGCTTGCAATGATATATCTCGCTTTTACCCAAAGAAATAAATATATCAATCCAACTTCACTTATGGCAAATTTTATTCAAAAAGCATGAACATGATCTTCAGATAAAGATTGAATGTGAGCTTGAAAAGTTTTTCTCGAAATATGATCAAGGTTTCTTATTTTATTTTACTCTAATTGCAATATTTATGATCCAGGTTTCTTTGATAAAGGAAAAATGATATTTGCAATATTGGCCCAGTAGTGAAGGATTTGTATTGTACCTCCTCTTCAACTGAAGTAGAATTAAATATCATTTGGTGCTTATACATATTTAGCGTCACACTTTTTCAATCTGTGTTGTCTTTGATGTTTGTTAGTGCTTAATTAGCCTTGTAAAAACCACAAAAGAGAGAAGATAAACACTCGAAATGTTCTTGTGAAAATACGTACTCTTTATATTGCTTAAGAGAATACAATGCTTAAATAGTTTAGTTCTACTAAGACATTTCCTATTTACATATAAAATTTTATACAATTAATGACTAAGATTTATACACATAAATTTTTTTAAGAGTCTACAAAGAGTGCCATAAAATTTTATACCTGCCAGTATATATTAGTGAAATATTTTCCTTTTATAATAATTCTTACTTGGGCTTAATTATGCGTCAAGCCCACAATCCATCCAAGCTACACGAGTCTTCCAAAGGTTTCTCGGTCCATATAACCTCTTAAAGAATAATGAGTTACTATATAAAGAAATGCTAAGCAATATTTTGTGATAGACTAGAATCTTCTTTTAAACTAAATTTTTACCTAAACAAATATGTGATTGGTGATTAATAAAAAAAAGTAGTAAAAGAATAGATCTTAACATCTCATATCTAAGTGCTAATACGTGTCAAATAAATTTTAAGAATGTAGCTAAATTTAGAAAACAATTCTAATTTTTTTTATGCCACTAACACATATCTCATAAAATATTCTTTTTAAAAAACAAATCTTGTTTAATTGGGGCTAAGTACAAATTAAACTTGTTATTAATTTGAGTTGTTTGAGTCTTCTAGAAACTTTTTTGATCCATGTAAGGGTGGAAAAAAAATCGGTAACCGAAAAATCGAACCGAACTGGCTGGTTCGGTTCGACACAATTTTTTTTTATAACAAAAAAGTGGTTTTAATTTTTTTAGAAAATCGACTGATCCGGTTCGATTTTCTCCAAAAACAATAACCGAATTGAAAAATCAGTTTTTTTGTAATTATTTAATAAAAAAAATAAATTTATCTCAAATTAAATAAATTATAATTATGTTAATATGAAATAGACCCACAAATTAGGTCAAAAAATAATTTACTAAATTATTTAGACAAGTAAATTTAAAAAGCCTACAATTTAAAATAAAAAATAAAAAAACTCAAAAAAGAGTCCAAATTTTTAAAAACTTATATAATATATAAGAACAAATTTAGTAATTTATGTAATGTGTAATTTTGATTATATAATATATAACGTGTAACGCAATGTGCAATATATATTAATTTAGTCAACTTAATTTTTTAAGACTTATATAATAAATAAGAATAAATTTAGTGGCTTATGTAATGTGTAATAATTTTTTTTAATTATATAATATATAACGTGTAATGTAATGTGTAATATATAATAATTTAGTCAATTTAATTTTTTAAAGAATTATATAATATATAAAAATAAATTTAGTGATTTATGTAATGTATAATAAATTTTTTTATAATATAATATAATAATACATAACGTGTAATATATATTAATTTAGTCAATTTAATTAAGCATTTTTAAATAGAAATCTTAATCTATTTCAACTAAGGAAGAAGAATTTAAGTAAAATTCTTCCTCTTACGAGAAATCTTGCTTCACGTAGAATAATAATTAAACAATTAATATCTTAATAAGATTTGAATTATGGGCTTGGGCTATACATGAGATGGTTATGCCTATAAATAATAGAACTAATAGATGCCCTCAAAAAGTGAAAGAGTGGAAGCATTCTAGATGAACTTTTTCCTTTTTAACCAACGAGTGTCTCATATATTATACTTCTCGTTTCTTTCTATGTTGGAATTAATATCTCCAATGTTAGGTCTCTTTTGAATGATGTGATGTTTTCGGTGTAAAGGATGGAAATATATCAAAGCATATCAGAGCTTTCAGCTATGTTTAGGATATTATCATTCCAATTCTTCCACTTTAGTCAAATTGCTCTAAAAGCAAACAAACTTACTTCCATTTGCTGTTATGTCCTTAAATGGTATAATGTGAAAGAATGCTTACATGCATATGATGTAACAATCATGTATTCATGCAAGATAAATTTGTAAGTTATGCTTCATATGGTTATATTTAGCATACATATGATAAAATGAAGAACTAAGCAAGTGTCACTTCCAAAAAAATGTGATAATTAGAATGTGATATTTAAATAAATAAAATAGGATTAAGTGATACTTCCTGAATATTTTTTGTGCTGATCTTGTCTATTGGATATGTATATGGGAGTTATTTGTTGAATACTTCTTGATTCCAAAAACTATCTTTGAATTCTGATACTTTCTATGAAAAAGAGTTATGCTTCCAATCATGGAAGTAATTTATAATGTCGTGCTTTCTATGAGGGAAGACGTTTGCTTTTATTTCAAGGAAAGTCGATATGATGCTTCTTATAAGGGAAGACTTTAATATGCTTGCTCCAAAGGTATAGGCACTAGACCCTTCCAATGAAGTCTTTTAATGTGCAAAATATTTTTCTACATTTAACTATGAGACTCGACTCTTCCTAGCCATCCTAACTTTAAAGTGGAACCCCTTTATACTATGTGTTTAATTTGTTATATAAGACGTTTAAACAATTTAAAACACCTACTTGAGATTCCGATGAAGGGTAGCCTTTTAGTGCTTGACCTTCCTAGGGAAGGCTTCATATGGATGATTCCTGTAAAGAGAAAAAGCTCATGAAGGTATTGTTTGTAAAATAGGCTTAAAAAAATATAAGAAACTATTATGTAGTAACCACTTATTCAACACCGAAAAGAATAAATATTTATATATATGTATAATATTTATATTTTATTTGTATATGAATGATAATTAATTTATGTATTGTTATTAGTATTGTTTGTATAGATTAAGGACATACTATTAGTAATGAGTTTATTTACAAGACTTTAAATTTATTTTAGGAACCAAATTATAATTCTTTGAAAGTTTTGGGGACTAATTCGTAAATACTATAAATTAGCCTCTTAGTATAAAAATACATATTTTTAACCGTAATTCACTCATTTTAGTCGAGCCGCCCCTTTTAGAGTGAGAAAAGAGAGAAAGAAAGAAGAGAGAAAGAGAAGAAGAAGAAAAAAGTTAGAATTTAAGCTTTAAGAGGTATATTATAACCCTTTCTTAGTTTCTTGGTATTAATTTAGTTAATTCTTTTAAGTTTTGATTTCTGAAATATGTATAATTGAGTATTTGATGTGAATTTTGTAAGATATTGTGAGAATTGATGATGATTTATGTAGATAGCTTGATAAATCATGATGAATTACAGAATTTCTACTTGATAGTCTCTTGATCCAGGAATTTTATAAATTTTTGTGCTTCGATTATAGTTTTGGATTTTGAGTATATGAAATTAGACATGTTTAAAATCATTTGAAACTTTGAATCGATTGAAAATTCCAGAAATTGAATTTGTAGTAAAATTACAAAAATAACCCTAAAATTTTAGAAATTTTCTGTGTTAACAGTATGATACAGTGACAAATAATTTTTGATCTGCTGAATGATCTTTAAAAATTACGAATTTATGAAATATAATAATTTTATATGTTTAATATGATATACTAAGAATTGAGAATTTAAATCAATATGGTTAAATTGTTATGATTTTTTAAAGAGTGTTAGTTCATTGCAGTATTTGATTAACAGATTTTTAAAGCTATGAAAAAAAATAGTTTTAAAATACTTTTGGCAGTGATTTTGAAGTGAAATATTTATCATGGATTGAATATGTGCAAAGAGTAATTCTGTGATATTTTTATAATTTTTGAGATAGTATATGATTTTATAAAATTGAGAGATTGAATACTGTTCAGTAAATATCTTGATCTTATTAGGTTAATAGTTTAGATTTGATGGTGTTTAAGGAATGGATTGTATAGGAATTATGATATAATATTCATATATAAGAAGAATATATGAGTCAAGAATGATATATTCTGATTTTAGAGTAATTGGACATCATTTGATATATAAGAAAATTTTGTTAAGTGTAAGTGGTCAAAATGATAGGTTTTGAGAAACTAAGTAATTAGACCAATTCGATGTGATAAGTGCAATATGTGTAATTTTGTAAGCTATTTAAAGTATTTTGTGTGAATGTTGAGGCTTATGAAAGGATTAATCTCCATTAATAGGTTAAGGAGAATTAAGCTTTGTACTCGAAAGTGCTAAGAGGTAAGTATACTAGATTTTTACTGAAATTACAATAAGCATAGTAATTGTCTATTTATGATTTTGTAAATGTGTTTAGAAATATGTCTATGTTATGCCAAAGTATATTTGATATGAAATGTGAAAGAAATATGTTTATGAATGTGAGCATTGACATACATGTGTCTATGAAAGTGAGTATGGACATACATCTATTTATGAAAGTGAGCTTTTATGCGTGGCCTTTTCTTCGGGATTGGTATATGTTATGTGTTTCATATGTAGGGAGGACCCTATTGGTACCTAAAGGAAGATTGAGTCATCACATTCGTGTGATGGCGTATTGGTGCATATGAGAGGACTCACCGATGATCAAGGTGAGGGTTTGGCTCTTACCTTCAGACATGAGCATTATATATGTGTAATTTAAACCTCACTTATACTATTCCTCTCATACGATATGTCACCTACGAGTGACATTTGGCTCATTATGTGATATAGAAGTCCTACTAAGTAGTAGTTGAGTAATGATATTCCTAATATACGTTTTAAAAGAATGTGTAAGCGCTTACTTGACATGTGATTTGATAAGATTATAATTTTGATTTATCACAGCATATCATACACATGCATTGTGTACATATATGTATTTGTATTTTGATATATGAAATACTAGTATGCTTACTGAGATTTATACTCATTACAGTTTATGGTGATTTTAGGTAAATAAGGTACATGTGTGCTTAGTGGATTTGGCAAGGCTTCTGCTGTCCCTTGGGTTCCCTAAGTTACTAGGTTGCTAAGTGTTTCATTTGGAGACACGTGGTTTAAAATATTTGATTTGTCCCTATTGAATAAATACTTATGTGTTATTTTATTAGGTGTGGTTGTATTTGGTTTATATTTCACCAAGTATAGTCATGAGTTGATTTTAAGTAAGAATTTGTAATGAATATATTCTGAGCTTCTGGTAACAAACTGGTGACATAGTAGAGTGTTAATCTCTGAAAAAACTCTGCGTATCTTCAGTTTACTAATTGCCCCAGTCATAATTCAATTGTTTTAATTCTGAAAAATTGAAATGAATGTTTAAATATTATCAATAAATATTTATTTTTATATTTTTAAACATGAGACCAACCCGTAAACAAGAATTTAGGAATATACTAGAAACAATAAGATTATATGTTTGCTTATTATTGAATGAATATAAGTTATGTCGTATGTCAAATCTTTTGGATTTAAGGCGTGACATATTAGATAATGGAAAATATGAAAAGTGACTAGATAATGTTATTGATACTTCCATGGTTTTGTCAATGATTGATTCTTATAGGTTTCGCTGGTGCTAAAGATACTGTTGAGATAAGTGATTTAAAGGGTTTTGTTTGTATGTTTGTAAAAGAAATATTCTTCTTTTTCTCTTTTCTTGTTTTGCTTCCTTTTTCTCCTTTTTTTTTTGGTTCTTTTACTTGTTTTCATATAAATTTTATTGTTTGTAGTTCTAATTCTTGTAGGTTCTATTTTTATAGAGGATTCGATTGAGATTGTGGATTCGAAAGAATCAGAAGATCTTATCCCCCATCGGAGGAGTAGAATCGAAGAGAGGTAGGCTGATGGTGTATACTTTAGGTTAAGGATGAGGATGAGGTATTCTCTTCCCTTTTCATCTCATGGGTTGTGATATTTTGTAGTAGAGTTTTCATAAGATTCTTCAAATAATTCTACATGAATTTTTGTCATTTGTTGAACCTTTTTATCCTTCTACATTGTAATGAGAATAAAAAGGAAACTTTTACCAGTATACTTCTCTTTCTTTATGTTTTGTGTTTTAGTACTTTCCTATAGGTGAAAATTTGATGAGCGCTTTACATGAAAAAGGCAAACCAAGTAAAGAATGTATTTAAAAATTGACTATGAGAAGAAAAGTGATACTTCCATGTTTATGGCGCATAATTCTGTCTTTAGAAGTATTTATTTTGTTTCGCGAATTTCAGATTTTGACTTTAATCAGTGTTTTTTGTGAATTGCTAGTGTTTCTTGACAAAAGGTGTAGGACCCTTCCAAAGAAGTCTTCTAATATGCGACTATGGATACTTTTGCCTGTTTTCACGAAATAGAGCTATGTTTTTTTTGTGATGATTTAAATACTTTTTCCCATCTCTATAGAATGGGGCTGCGTTTGAGTGCGACGATCTAGATGCTTTTGCCTGTATCTATGGAATAGGGCTATATATGGGTGTGATAATTTGGATGCTTTTGCTTATCTCCACAGAATTGGGCCATATCTAGATGTGATGATCTGGATGCTTTTGCTTATCTCTACAAAAACGAGCCACTTTTAGGCTTGACAATGTAGATACTTTTGCCCATCTCCATAAAACAGGGCCGCTACTTTCTATGGTAGGTGATGAAAAATTGAAATTATATATTTAATAAAAGTTTTACATCATTGTTTTGTATTACTACTGTATTTAATTTTCTTAACTTAAGTATGTTTACAATATTGTACCTAATTATCTTTTAACTATTTTGTGGTAGGTTCGATAAAATGGGCATAACTTTCTACCTAAAGATCAAATTAGAGTGATTCTTAATCCTATAAAGAGCTGACTCAATGAGCTAACATATTTTATTTCACAATGTAATTGAAATTTGAGTGTTTATAGGGTTACAATGGCCTAGAATAGAACTGATCTGCAGTACAGACCTAGTTTGAACAGTCCTCAGTATTTTACCCATAACTATAGCAATGCGTATCTAATATGTATGAGGCAACTTAATTTGGAAAGATAAGAGATTTATCTACAATTTTGATGTTTTAAGTGATAGCTAGTTCGGATCACATCAATTCCAAATTGGATAATCAAGTGGGTGCTTTAGTGATAATTAATGCAAATTATTTTTTCACCATTCTTGACTTTCATCATCCAAGTGGTTCCCTCCTAATTTGTCTCGATTTATCCATATTATTTTATAAATAGGTAGTTTGTTTATACCTAAAGGATGTAATTAAAAGGTTAGAATTTAGTTCAAAATACTTGTCCTTTGTATTATCTCTTTGTAATATTATTTCTCTTATTTACTATTAAGCCATGTTATTTCTTCTTCCATTTCTTTTTTTTTTTCTTTAGTTTTATTATGTCCAAATAATTTTCGTTAAGCTAAAGTGAAAGGGTGAAGCTCTTGGCAAGGTAATAAGATATGTTTAATATTTATTCATGAATTTAATACTTCATATTTAAGTTATGCAAATTTATATATGATGTATTTATTTTATTTGTAGAATTAATACACTTTCTTCTAAAGTGGTGATTTTTGATTTATTATTGACAAACTTAATACTTGGCACAATAAATTCTTGAAACCATTTACAAGATTTGGTGTATATAACCTTTCTTGTAAAGTGTGAGTCTTGATTTATTGTAGACAAATATAAAGATTGGCATAATAAATACTTGAACCCATTTATAAGATTTGGTGTATAATAATTGATAGAAATAAATACTAATCAATATATAAATGATGATGAACATTAATTATTATATTTTTCGGTTAGAACCTTATTTGTATGAGGATTCCAATTGAGTTATAAAAAGAGTTAAATATATTCTTACTTCTTATACCAAGAGTGGATCCTTATAACCTTAACTTTTATTTGAATTGGTTAATTGAATTAATATTTGTAAATATCTTATACTGCATTAATTGTCTTAAAAGTGTTTATAATTTATAATTTTAATTCTACTTCCTTGTGGATTAACCCCATTCTCATCGGGTTATTTATTACTTCGACAATCCTGCATTTGGGAATAAACTCCTATATTCTGAACGTGTCAAGTTTATGGCGCCGTTACTGGTGAAGTGAAATTAACATTATTTCTTTTATTGTTTGTTTGATTATTTTATTTTCATGGAAGACTGAGCCTCCTAACATGCTTGATTTTATTTATTATTCTATTTTTATTTTTGCTTTTAATTTTTATGAAAGGCTGAGCCTGCTACTTTTTATTTATTATTTGCTTTTTATTTTTGCCTTTTATTTTTATGGAAGACCGAGCCTTTTAACTTGCTTTACTTTATTTATTATTCTATTTTTTATTTTCATGAAAGGCTGAGCCTCATACTCTTTATTTATTAACTTTTTATTATATAATCTAATATTACTAATCTAACTTCTAATTATTTATCTTTATTTTACTTTTAGTTTTGCCTATTTTAATTACCTGTGTTTAATATTTTTTTTCCTCTTATTTGTATTATTTATTGTTATTATATTTTGTTTTATTTCTTTTTATGAGCGGTTGGTTTCGAGATCCTAATTCTCATCGTTTGATGAAAGGTAATTTCAAAACTTTCTTTGATAATTTGATAGATTCTCCTTTATCTTCTCATTCTTCACCAATTAACACCATGAGCGAAAATCAAATTGAGGGACTCATAAACTCAGGGGACAATCAGTCTCAACATAATAACCATAACCGACCTAGGAAACTTAGAGACTATATGAACTCTATACGAACCGGTGCACCAGCTTCCTTAATTTTTCCTCCGGATGCAACGCATTTTAATTTTAAGCCAGGCAATATCCAACTTTTACCCACTTTTCATGGTTTAGATGTAGAGAACCCTTATCTATATCTAAGAGAATTTGAAGAAGTGTGTAACACGTATAATGACCAAAATTGTAGCATAAACACAATTCGACTTAAGCTTTTCCCTTTTTCTTTAAAAGATAAAGTTAAAACATGATTACAAAACCTTAGGCCATGATCCATTTCTTTATGGGATGAGATGCAACAATAATTCCTAAGAAAGTTTTTTCCTTCCCATAGAACAAATTCTTTCAAAAGACAAATTATCACTTTTGCCCAAAAATCAAAGAGACCCTTTACCAATGTTGGAAAAGGTATAAAGAATTACTTAATACCTATCCCCATCATGGCTTTAAAACATGGAGACTAGTCTCAAATTTCTATGAGGGCTTAACACCCTAAGTTAGGCAAATGGTAGAAATGATGTGTAATGGAACATTTGAGGATAAAGACTCAGAAGGGACAATGAACTATCTTGACTTACTAGCAGAAAATACTCAAAATTGGAACATTGCTGGTACTTGTGAGGCACCTAGCAAAAATTGAATCACTATATCTAATGGGGGTATTTATCATCTTAAGGAAGACCATGATCTTCAAGCCAAATTAGCATCCTTTGCTAGAAAAGTCGAAACCTTAAAAATGAAAAAGAGTGGTCAAATAAAATATATTCAAGAAATTGTGTGTCACATTAGTGAAACCCATGATCACTTTACCAATGATTGCCCAACTTTGCCTGTATTTAGGGAATGTCTACATGAACAAGCTAATGTTCTAAACACGTTCAAACGGTTAAATAATAACCTATATTCACAAAATTATAATCCTGGATGACGAAATCACCTGAATTTTAGTTAGAGGAATAACACTCAAGCACGGGCTTCACAACCACCTTTCTAACCAACCAAAATTTTTAAAATCATAAAGGTTATGCACCATATGTCTCACCTCCTAGGAAAAATCTTTAAGAAATTTTGCATACATTCATTGAAAAATGAGAGTCTGTTAATTTTCAAAATGCTCAAACATTTGCTGATTTGAAAGATACTTTTGCTAAATTTGCATCTGCACTGAACATTCATAAGAAAGGAAAATTTTCTTCTCAACCATAGCCAAACCCCAAAGGACAACATAACTCAAATGCATATAGTTCAGAAAGCCAATACATGGATCAAGTTAAAGCAGTTATCACTTTTCGGAGTGGTAAAATTGTTGAAAAAAGAATTCTTGAACCTCATGAGAGCGATGAATCAATCTCTAAGGGTCAAGAAAGTGTTAAACCTACACCTAATGAAGAAAATACCAACCCCTCACCTCCACCCCCATTTCCTCATGCAGTACGTAATACTAAGAAGATGAATCACAATCCTAAAATTTTTCAAATCTTCAAACAGGTAAAAGTTAATATTCCGTTACTGGATGCTATTAAATAGGTTCCCTCTTATGCAAAATTTTTGAATGATTTATGCATAGTAAAAAGAAAACTGAATGTAAAAAAGAAAGCATTTTTAGCTGAACAAGTAAGTATCATTCCTCAGAACAATAATGCTTTGAAATATAAAGACCTTGGTTGTCCTACAATTTTATGTATTATTAGAAGTCATAAAATTAAACAAGCCTTACTTGATCTTGGTGCTAGGGTGAATTTATTACCGTATTCAATTTATCAGCAGCTCAATCTCGGTGAGTTAAAATCAACTTCCGTAACTTTTTTGCTTGCCAATAGATTAATAAAAGTACCAAGAAGGATAGTGGAAGATGTTTTAGTTCAAGTTGATAAATTCATATATCCTGTGGATTTTATTATCTTGGACACAAAATCTGTTAAATGATATAATCCGATACCTATTATTTTAGGTCGTCCATTTTTAGCAACTTCTAACGATTTGATTAATTGCAGGAATGGAGTCATAAAGCTTTCATTTGGAAACATGACACTTAAACTCAATGTTTTCAATATGTGTAAGCAACCATATGAAGTAGAGGATGAAAGTGAAAAAGGTGACATGATTGTTGTGGAGGATCATATTCAAAAAGGGAGTTCTACTGATCCCTTAGAAATATGTTTAATAAATTCATTTGAGTCAAATATACAATTAGATCCTGAAATATCTGACATATGTTCTTTACTTGATCATGCACATGTGATTGAAAATAAAGGATGAAAACTAAAGTTTGAAGAATTGGAAGAAAGTCAGGATAAACAGAATGAAATTTCAAAGTTTGAGTTATAACCTCTACCTGAAGGACTGAAATATGTATTTCTTGGAGAGATACAAACTTACCTGGTGGTAATCTCTTCTACACTCACAAGCGAACAAGAAGGTAAGTTGATTGAATTATTAAAAATACATAAAAAAAAAATGCAATTGGTGGACTTTAAAAGACATAATGGTATTAATCTTTTGATTTGCATACATAGAATACACCCAGAGGATAATGCCAAAACTTTTCTACAACCTCAAAGGAGATTAAATTCACATATGAAAAAGGTAGTGAGAGCTGAAGTTCTCAAATTACTTGAAGTAGGAATTATCTATCCTACCTCAGATAGTAACTGGGTAAGTCCTACTCAGGTAGTACCAAAAATATGTGGAATCACAGTTATTGAAAATAAAAAAAGGTAAGTTAATACCAACTCGAGTCTCATCTAGTTGGAAGATGTGCATAGATTATAGAAAGTTGAATTCGGCCACTAGAAAAGACCATTTTTCTTTACCATTCATTGATCAAATTATAGAAAGAGTAGCAGGACATCCCTACTATTGCTTTCTAGATGGTTATTCTGGCTATTATCAAATTTTTATAGCACCAGAGGACCAAAAAAAGACTATATTCACATGCCCATTTGGAACCTTTGCTTTTAGAAGAATGCCCTTTGGACTTTGTAATGCCCTAACAACATTTCAGAGTTGTATGTTAAGCATTTTCAATGACATGATTGAGAATTATTTAGAAGTTTTCATGGATGATATAACTGTCTTTGAAAATTCTTATGATAATTGTCTTGAAAACTTAGAAAATGTCTTAAAAATATGTAAAGAAAAGAGCTTTGTATTAAATTGGGAAAAATGTCATTATATGGATACTTCTGGAATTATTTTGGGACATGTAGTGTCTTCTAAAGGAATTGAAGTGGATAAGGCAAAAGTTGAACTCATTACACATTTGCCTTCACAAAAAATAGTCAAAGAAGTCCGATCCTTTTTAGGATATGCTGGATTCTATAAGAGGTTCATAAAAAATTTTAGTGCTATATCTAAACCTCTTTGTAGCCTCTTAGCAAAAGATGTATCATTTAAGTGGACTCAAAAGTGTCAAAATTTGTTTGAAAAATTAATTGGCCTCTTAACATCTGCTCATATTATACAATCTCCTGACTGGTCTTTACCTTTTGAGCTCATGTGTGATGCTAGTGACTACGCTGTTGGTGTTGTATTGGGACAAAGAAAGGAAAGTAAATCCTATGTAATTTATTACGCAAGTAGAACTTTAAATAGTGCACAAATGAATTACACAACAACTAAAAAAGAACTACTTGCTGTAATATTTGCATTAGACAAATTTCGTTCTTACTTAATTGGTTCTTCAACTATTGTATTTAATGACCATGCTGCTGTAAGGTACTTAATATCAAAACAGTATGCAAAACCAAGACTGATTCAATGGATTCTATTACTTCAAGAATTTATTATCACTATCAAGGATAAGAAAGGAGTTGAGAATATTGTTGCAGATCACTTATCAAAACTCGCACCAGAGTCATCAACAGAAATAACACCTATTAATGATTCTTTTCCCGATGAATTTTTATTTTTTATTGTTACAATGCCTTGGTATGCTAATATTGTTAATTTTCTTGTAACAGAAGAAATGTTACCTTAATGGAATGGTCAAGACAAAAAGAAATTTTTAACTGAGATAAGAAAGTTTTATAGGATGATCCTTATTTCTTCAAATATTATCGTGTCCAAATATTTCAAAGATGCATACCCGACAATGAGGTAAGTAAAGTTATTGAATTTTGTCATTCTGAAGCATGTGGGGGACTTTTCTCATCTAAGAAAACAGCTGCAAAAATCTTATAGTGTGAATTTTATTGGCCCACTTTATTTAAAGATACACATGTATTTTGTATAACGTGTGAAAATTGTCAAAAGTTGGGATTAATTTCAAAACGAAACATGATGCCTTTGAACCCCATTCTTGTTATTAAAATCTTTTATTGTTGGGGGATAGATTTCATGGGACTATTTCCGTTATCATTTGAATTTATGTATATCTTAGTTGCAGTAGATTATGTATCAAAATGGATTGAGGCTATTCCATGTCGAAATAATGACCATAAAATAGTTATGAAATTTTTGGAAGAAAATATCTTAAGTCGATTTGAAATCCCTCGAGCCATTATAAGTGATGGGGGTAAGCATTTTTGTAATAGACCATTTGAAACATTAATGAAAAAATATGATATTACTCATAAAGTTGCCACCCCTTATCATCCTCAAACAAGTGGACAAGCTGAATTAGCAAATAGGAAGATAAAACAAATTTTAAAAAAAACTGTAAACCCAAATCGCAAAGATTGGTCTTTAAGACTAAATGATGCACCGTGGGTTTATAGAACTGCTTTTAAAACTTCATTGGGTATGTCTCCTTATAGGATAGTTGTTAAAAAACCTTAACACTTACGTGTGGAACTTGAGCATAAAGCTTACTGGGCCATTAAAACTTTTAATGTAAATCTTGATTCTACTGGACACATACGTAAATTACAAATAAATGAACTTGAAGAATTGACAAATTATGTATATAAGAATTCAAAAATTCATAAAGCTAAAATCAAAGCTTTTCATAATAAAAAAATTCAGAGAAAAACATTTGAAAACTGGTCAGAAGGTTTTGCTTTATAATTCTCGACTTCATATATTCCTTGAAAAATTAAGATCAAAATGGAGTGGCCCTTTTATTGTGAAACATATGTACCCTTATGGAACAATTGACATTGAAAATCCTAAAAATGGGAATGTGTTTAAGGTAAGTGCGCAAAGACTCAAGCCGTTTCTAGAAAACTAAACTTTTTATGAAGAATTTACGTCCCTGTCGGACCCTTATTACGAGACCAATTAATCTTTGTTTTACATATTTATATATATATATATATATTTATTTTTCTTCTAACTTTATATATATATATATATTTTTACTTGCAGGTTAATTTACTATTTTTGTTAAAGTTTTATTTTGCACCTCGGTTAAGTGGCGGATAACGGTACTCTGTAATATTTCAAGTCGGTTTTGTTAGTTTTTCATAATTACTGATATCTTCTCTTCTTCCACATTTTCTAAAAAAAAATTGGATGACATTCTAAAAAATTTTAAAAAGTGTTTTCCCTCATTTCCTCAAAATTCCTTGAAGAAAATTTACCAAGCATAATGTAAAAGATTAAGGTTATTAATGATTATGAATATACTTATTGATTTACGTTGGTTAATTGAAGCCAATGTTCGATTGATAGGTGAATTTTCAGACTCGTTAATTTTCTACATGTCTGACTTAGGTAAAGCTCTTTTGCAAAAAAATGAAAATCAAAATGATTAAATGTTTGTTGCAAGTGTGCACGCATGACTTGCAACACACATTGCCACACTTTAGGAATGGTGTCTGTAAATCGCGAAGATAAAATTAGGTTCATTAAGGATGACCTAAGTAAGGAGTCTTTAGATGATATCTTGTCGACTCTTGAGACGCATCCTAGTGGATATGTGCATATTGCAATTTGTGAATTATGGGACATATTCCTAAAAGAACATGAGCAGTACAGTCTCAAAATTCTGACTTTAAAAGACACTGTTTGCCAATTTACAAGAAAATTAGATAGGAAGCCTATCCCCAACCCATAGAAGGCGTTTAAGCCATTATTGGACGTGAAATCAGAGGAAGATGTGAGCCACAATCACAACTACTTGTATATATTTACTATAGCTGTTATTTTTAAATGTTTCATTTCAAACTCAAACGTCTTGTCAATAACCAACCACTTATAGTCCTTTTTGAAAATTTTGCATTTTAAGCCGACAACCTATATGAAAATTGGTAAAAAGGTGTTGAAAATTTTGTATTTTAAGCCAACAGCCTATGTGACTTAACTTTGCAACACCTTGTGACTCTATAAATACATTGCATTGTTTCTTTATTTTTATACAAACTCAAAATCATTCAAGAGAGAGGGTGAGTGTAATCATGGAAGGATCATCAACTCGTAAATTCATAAAAATTTGTGTCTTTTATGGATTCAGCCTTGTAAAAACTAGTGAGTTTGTAAAAGCAGTAGAAACCCTTGGTAAGGTGTTAGCTGAGCGAAATATTCATTTAGTATATAGAGGAAGTAGTCTTGGATTAATAGGACGTGTGGCAATTACTGTACAAAATAAAGGTAGTCGAGTTTTGGGTATCATACCGAAAGCTCTGGCTATTGGAGACATTATAGGAAAAATAATTGGGGATGAGTTACAGGTATCATCAATACATGAACGAATGTCTTTTATGCTTTGTAATGCTGATGGCTTCATAGCTCTACCTGGAGGTTTCAGAACATTGGAGGAAAAATTTTAAATTATCTCATGGGCAAAATTGCAAATCCATAAAAAACTCATTGGTTTGTTAAATGTTGATGGTTTTTATAATGGGTTGTTATCTTTTCTTGACTATGTGGTGGAAAAATAATTCGTCTCATCTGCAGAACGACAGATCCTCATTTCTGCTTCAACTGTTGATCAGTTACTCGATGAAATACAAGCTTTTACACCTCTATTTGATTCAATAATTAGTCAGATAGATTGGTATACTGATAACAGTGAAAAGAAATGCAAGATAGATTTGATGCTTTGTCTGTAGCCTATCTACTTCTATGTATTTTTAAGCATTTTGTGTGGCTTGTTTTATTTTGTTGCAGGTTTAATTTTCAATAAAAGATGTTTAAGGTGATATCTTCTATACTTTACTCTTTCTATATTTTAACATTGAGGACAATGTCTCAATCTGGTTGGGGGGAGGATAGTTGACATATAATGTTAGTGTTAATTATTTTATTTTATTGTTGTTATCACTTTGTTTTATAAAGAAAAAAATTCATGAATAGTGTGAATAAAATGTTTATTTATGCATTCTTGAGACGCATTCTAGTTCTAGAATGGCAGAATAAAGAGTACATTACTGAACTTTTGAAACACATTCTAATTGGTTTATTTTTAATGTATTTTATATTTGTTGTTTAAGTTTTTGGTAACTCTTGCGTAAATAAATTTGCTTTGCTATCGATGTATGATTTTAAAATTGTTTAGTTTAAATCACTTTTTTTATTTAGGTTACTAAAGAATAACTTCTGAAATTATTTCTTGAGAACAATATTAAACCTTGCGGTAAGATGGATGATTCAATATATATAGCCAAGAGAATTTTCATGTTTAAGTATACATATTCTTTTCTAAACTCAAATATCTTTTGTGAGTGAGTGGAGAGGTTTGAGATAACAGCTTATGAACTTTCATTGATCTTTTGAAATGGTTAATTTTTATTTGAAATGACATTATTTGGGATGAGGAATGATTTGGTTGCTTAGTTGAAGGATGAAAAAAAAAATTAGAAAAATATTATGGTGATAAATTGCTCTTATTTTGTAATGATTCCTTATGTCTTCCAAAATAAAAAAAATAAAAAAAAAAGAGTATTAAAAAAAAGAGAGAAAAGAAGTCAGTTCAGTTCAATAAAGTCTTCATTCAATTTTAAAAGACTAAAGTCATTAGGAAACAATCTTATCTCCGGACTCTGTATTCGTAAGATTCGCATAAAATAATTAAAGTCTTGAAGCTAGCATGTGGCAATAATGATCTCACTCTAAATAATTGATTTTCCTATCTTTGGATCAATATTAGTTTATCCGTCTATCTCTAAATGTAACATTTTCTTGAGTGATTATTTGTTTTCCAACTCCATGAGTGAAATCCTAAGCTATTAAACAAGTTATTCACCAGTGAGGATATGGAGTTGAGACTTTTACTTGGAAAAAACTTTTCAAGGCTATATATGTTGTGGTTTGTGGTAAGAAGTCTTTGGCTTAATTCACACACATACACACACAATTTTAGAAGTTATAATTGAAATAACCTTTATAGCGATTGTAATCTTGAACTGACGTTTTGTTTGAAATACTTAGGTAGTGTTTAAATTTTATTTATGCTCGAATTGCTAGAGACTAGCAATAAGATAGTTGGGGGGTGTGATGAACACTTGAAATTACACATTTAATAAGAGTTTTACATCATTGTTTTGTATTATTACTGTATTTAATTTTCTTAATTTAAATAAAATTATAATATTGTACCTAATTATCTTTTAACTATTTTGTGGTAGGTTCGGTAAAATGGGCATAACTTTCTACCTAAAGATCAAATTGGAGTGATTCTTAATCCTATGAAGAGGTGACTCAATGAGCTAACATATTTCATTTTACAAAGTATTTGAAATTTAAGTGTTTAGAGGGTAAAAATGGCCTAGAATAGAACTGATCTGCAGTACAGACCCAGTTTGAATAGTCCTCCGTATTTGGCCCATAACTATAGCAATGCATATCTAATATGTATGAGACAACTCAATTTAGAAATATAAGAGACTTATCTATAACTTTGATGTTTTGAATGATAGCTAGTTCGAATCACATCAATTCCAAATTGGATCATCAAGTGGGTGCCTTAGTGATAATCAATGTAAAGTATTTTGCCACCATTCTTGATTTTCATCATCCAAGTGGTTCCCTCCTAATTTGTCTCAATTTATCCATATTTTTTTATAAATAGGTAGCTTGTTTAAACCTAAAGGATGTAATTAGAAATTTAGAATTTAGTTCAAAATACTTATCCTTTGTATTATCTCTTTGTAATAGTATTTCTCTTGTTTACTATTAAATCATGTTATTTCTTCTTCCATTTTTTTTATTTAGTTTTATTATATTCAAATAATTTTTTTAATGCTAAGGTGAAAGTGTGAAGCTCTTAACAAGGTAATAAGATATGTTTAACACTTATTCATGAATTTAATGCTTCATTCTTAAGTTATGCAAATTTATATATGGTGTATTTATTTTGTTTATGGAATTAATACATTTTCTTCTAAAGTGGTGATTCTTGATTTATTATTGACAAACTTTATGCTTGGCACAATAAATTCTTGAAACCATTTACAAGATTTTGTGTATATAACATTTCTTGTAAAGTGGGAGTCTTGATTTATTGTAGACAAATATAAAGATTGGCTTAATAAATACTTGAACCTATTTATAAGATTTGGTGTATAATAATTAAAAGAAATAAATACTAATCAATATATAAATGATAATGAACTTTAATTGTTATATTTTTTTGTTAGAATCTCTTTTGTGTGAGGATTCCAATTAAGTTATAAAAAGAGTTAAATATATTCTTACTTCTTATTCCAAGAGTTGATCCCCTTAACCTTAACTTTTATTTGAATTGGTTAATTGAATTAATATTTGCAAAATTTTATACTGCATTAATTGTCTTAAAAGTCTTTATAATTTGTAATTTTAATTCTACTTCCCTATGGATCGACCCCATTCTCATCGGGTTATTTATTACTTCGACAATTCTACACTTGAGAATAAACTCTTATATTCTGGACGTGTCAGTAGGGGAAGCGTACGTGACGGTTCAAATACTTTTACCTATTTCTGATTTACAGGGCCTACTTCCCAAGTTTAGCTCGATGGCCTTTACATAGGAAACTTTGGCTTGCTTGTAGAATGGGAAATGGAAATTGTTAGGTTTAAAAAATATATATGAAATTAGAAAGCATTTTAATGATAAAATATGGATGTGTTTCATGATATATGAATTTATTCCCTCTTCATTTTTTTTATAGGGGATAGGTTCCTTGTTCATGTGCGTAATGATCCCAAACCAAGTATATGTGGAACTTCTCAAAAAGTTTTCTAGATGTGATTGGATAGTAATGAACACCTAAAAATGTTTTAAACAACAAGGAATCAATGTGTAATCTAAATTTCAAATTTGTTCGAGATTAAGTAAACCAAAATTTTAAGAAGTAAGTGAAATTTTGTCCTTGTTTTCACTTTCCAATTGAAACTCAGCTAAATATTCATCCTTCAAGAGAGTGTTTATCTAGCCGTTAGGAGATTTGCATATGTTAATATCTTGTCCGTGCTTATTATGAAATCTGCAGTGTTTGGCCTTTTTTTTTTATCTTCATGTCTTGAGACTGGTCTTTGTTTTTTGAAGATTCTAGAGTCTTTGTACTTCAACCAAATCTTTTCTGCTAATGTGTTGATCGAGATAAAAAGATGTATTAACCTTTTTTGTTTGCTCTTTTTGTTGTCCTCCCGAGTAGAGGATGTTTTCTAATATTCACGTGATTTGAGTTGTTTTTTGAATTTTTCTTTTTAGACATAGCTACTTTTTTATTATGTTGTGGTCATGAAAGTCACATTTCCTAATGTAGCTTCATCTTCTTCTTCGTGGATCCATTGTTTGGATTTTTAGTTTATTAGCTCGAAAAAAGTAAAATTTTTTCAAATCAAATATTTGTGATAAAGAGTAAAAGGCTTGACTGCTTTCTTGTAAGCTTGAACAACTATCTCTATTCATAGCTTCACGATTCACTTAGCATTATGTTGAATCTGTTGAGAAAGTTTTGAATAGATTCAATTTCTCTTTATTTCTTCGAGAATAAGTCAGATGTGGTCTTCCTCACTTTCTTTTTTTGGATATACTGGCTAATGAATTATTCGACTAATTCCTCGAACAAGGAGATGGAGTTCTTTTTTGGCTACAAATTCAATTTTGGGCGGAACCTTTCAAGCTTGAGGAAAAAACTAGACACTTCAATACTTTATTATATGCATGCATGATCATATTTTTTAATGAATGGATCCTTGTTTATCTGCCTTGCCAAGGTAATGACGTTATATGAGGATCCAATTTTATGTCTCTTGGCATATACTTCTTTCACTTCTTTAAGTATATATGTCCTTATATCTTCTTTTCCTTTCTTCTTGGGACTTTGGGAATTAGTTCTCAAATAGTATTCTAGATTGGCAGGGTGTTTTGGTTTCTAGAAGTTGCTATTTGATACGTTTTCCTAGTCTATATTTCCTTATAGCATCATGACTTTATTGTGGACTTCTAAGTTTTCATTTTGATAGCTGTCAATTTTGCCCATTAGTTTTGTAAGGAAGGTGGTTAAACTTAGTGAGAACTTGTTGCTAAGAGAGGAAAGGTTAGATGAATCAGATTTATCTCACTATGTGTTTTTCGAGTTAGTTCGGTTATTTGGTTGTGGAGTTATGTTTGTTTTGAATGGTTTGTTGATGTTTTGTTAAAAAAGTTATATTTTATGATAAAAAAAGTTGTTTATGAATTTCTAATAGACGGCACCACTGAAGTTCCTTTAAAATTTCAAAATAATTACCTTTTTACCCTTGATTGCTTATTGAATTTGTGGAAAAAAAAAACATCGTCCTCTTGCAGAAAAGCACTCTGACACTTCAATCAATACTAGATAAAAAATAAAGGTACAAATGTGTGTGAGTGTCTCAAAGACAAATAAGAGAGTGATGAATGAATTGTATATAGGCATAGAATATTAGTGAGGAATGTTAGCAAATAAAATATTCTTAAATAAATTATAATTGAATTAAATAAATAATGAATGAATAAATCAAATGCTGATGAATGAATAATGAACCAAGGTAGTATGCTTATTTATAGTGAATAAATCTCAATCCATATTAGAGTATGAATGCTCTAGTGCATAAATCATAATCCATATTAGAGTATGAATACATGAATTCAAATCAAAGTATGATTTAATTAAGCATTTGTAAGTAGAAATCCTAATCTATTTCAACTAAGTGAGAAGAATTTAAGTGGAATTCCTCCTCTTATGAGAAATCCTTCTTTTCGCAGAATAATAATTAAACAATTAGTATCATAATAGGATTTGAATTATAGGCTAGGGCTATACATGAGCTGGTTGGGCCTGGGACCAACACTCAGGATCTTGAAGAATTAGTTCTAGAGTCTTAAGATCACTCAGACTCTTCACTTGCACCAAAAAAGTAATCAGGACCTAAAGCAACGCCAATTATAGTGAAAATCCAATATCTTACCTTCCACAGAAACTCAGACTACTTCAACAGACGTAACTACATGAACAAAAGCAAATCAAGAACCTTTATATAGAAAATAAAAATAAATGGCAAATTGATATCTAAAAATTCATTAATATTAGGGAAAAATCCTCTATAACTGAAGGGTGCAAAAATGTTCTACCTACCTTGATCATCCCCTCGAGGAAATAACATGTCCAAATATAAAACCTAATTCTAGAAGTCCGTTACTTTAAACGTAGTATACCTATAGCAATACTTAGATTAATGAGAGTCAAGTTCCACACTTGTTCTTCCATAATAAAGGCATAAAAGAGGTGGCGTACGCTTAGGAAACTAGCATACCTCAATAGCATTTTTGAGCTATATAGGCGATTATGTGACATAGAGTCCTTCCGCTAGAACCATTTCCGTCCTAATATAGAAGGGAAAGTAAGAATCATTTTCCACTTGTAATGACCA
The DNA here is from genome assembly GCA_946807835.1 of Ailanthus altissimus. Lineage (NCBI taxonomy): Eukaryota > Viridiplantae > Streptophyta > Magnoliopsida > Sapindales > Simaroubaceae > Ailanthus > Ailanthus altissimus. The sequence goes on along the minus strand of OX327696.1, from coordinate 20,872,718 downwards.
AAAGAGGTAATAACTTCATAGGAAAGACCTGAACTCTTCCACTTATCGAATTCGACTTTTTTTCCTTCAAAATTAAAGAATAATCTCTTCCTACCCTTAAAGAATCATAAGTAAATAACTTTTGAACAAAGAATGTTGTATTTAAAAAATATATCATATATTGTAACATCATAAAAGGGCTCTATCATGTGATTTAGGATGGAAACATCTTGAAGTAAATAGAATACATTTAGGTGGATTTACAGAATGGATAGGCCAGTTACATGTAGGTTCTAGAATAATAAGGGTAATTGGGAATCAAAAGCATAAAAGATGCTATCAAAATAATGGTAATTTCTAGGTTGTGCTATTCTTGGCTCATGGTGAGGATCACTAATAGAAAGCACCCGAATATACACAACCCTAGGGATATAAAATAAAGATTTAAGTTCTTCAATGAAGAACAAATTCAAGCTCTTATCATTTTTTTATAATTTTTTGCGAAAGGAGTAAAGAATCATAGTAAGTGATAAACACTTGATATTATATATTTAATAAGAGTTTTACATCATTGTTTTTTACTAGTGCCTTTAACCCTCTCTAACTTAAGTATGTTTATAATATTGTACCTAATTAGCTTTTAACTGTTTTGTGGTAGGTTCGGTAAAATGGGCATAACTTTCTACCTAAGAATCTAATTGGAGTAATTCTTGATCCTGTGAAGATTTAACTCAGTGGGCTAACACATTATATTTCATAAAGTATTTGAAATTCGAGCGTTTAAAGGGTGAAAATGGCCTAGAACAGAACTGATCTGCAGTACAGGCCCAGTCTAAATAATTGTTAGTATTTGGCCCATAACTATAGAAATACGTATCTAATATGTATGAGACAACTCAATTTGGAAGATAAAAGAGTTATCTACAACGTTGATGTTTTGAGTGATAGCTAATTTGGACCACATCAATTTCAAATTAGATAATCAAGTGGGTGCATTAATGATAATCAATGCAAATTAGTTGTCACCCTTCTTGACTTTATCATCCATGTAGTTCCGTCTTCATTTGTCTTGACTTATCTATAGTTTTTTATAAATTGTTAGCTTGTTTATGCCCAAATCAAATAATTAGATAGCTATATTTTAGTTCAAAATACTTATCTTTTGTATTATCTCTTTGTTTTATTATTTTTCTTATTTACTATTCTAAAGTCATGTTATTTCTTCTTTCATCTCTTTTCTTTTTCTTAGTTTTATTATGTCTAAGTAATTTTATTTTTTCTAAGATTAAAGGGTGAAACTCTTGGCAAGGTAATAAAATATACTTAACTCTTATTCATGAATTTAATGTTTCTTAAATTATAAAAATTAATATATGATGTATCTATTTTATTTGTAATATTAATACCCTTTCTTGTAAAGTGGTGTATCTTGATTTATTATAGACAATTTTTATAGTTAACACAATAAATTCTTAAAACCATTTACAAGATTTGGCATAGATACCCTTTCTTGTAAAGTGGGAGTCTTGATTTATTGTAGACAAATATAAAGATTGGCATAATAAATACTTGAACCCATTTACAAGATTTGGTGTATAATAATTAAAAGAAATAAATACTAGTTAATATATAAATGGTAATGAATTTTAATTGTTATATCTTTCGATTGTAATCTCCTTTGTGTGAGAATTACAATTGAGTTATAAAAAGAGTTAAATATATTTATATTTCATTTGACAAGAGTGGATTCTCCTAACTTTAACTTTTATTTTAAATTATTATTTGCAAACATCTTATACTGCTTTAATTGTCTTTAAAGTATTTATAGTTTATAATTTTAATTCCACTTCCCTATGGATCAACCTTGTGCTCAATGGGTTATATATTACTTCGACAATCTTGCACTTGATAATAAACTCTTATATTTTGAACGTGTCAAGTTTTTGGCATCGTTGCTAGGGAAGTCAAATTAACATTTTTTTTGTTTGTTTGTTTGTTTTATTTTCATGGAAGGCTAAGCCTCTTAACTTGTTTTAATTTATTTATTCTTCACTTATTATTTTTATGAAAGACTAAGCCTCCTACTATTTATTTACTAACTTTTTATTATTTTAATCTAACATTGACTAAATAACATTTACTAATGTAACTTCAAACTATTTATCTAACTTTCATTTTATTGTTAGTATTTTTTTATTTTATTTGCCTTTATTTAATATTTTATTTCTTTTTTCTCTTATTTGTATTATTTATTGTTATTGTATTTTGTTTTATTTCTTTTTATGAGTTGTTGGTTTTGAGATATTAATTCTCATTATTTGGTGAAAGGTAATTTCAGAACTTTCTTTGATAATTTGTTAGATTCTCCCTCATCTTCTCATTCTTCACCAATTAACACCATGACTGATAATCAAATTGAGGGACTCATAGACTCAGGGGACAATCAATCCCAACAAAATGACTAGAACTGACCTAGAAAACTTAGAGACTACATGAACCCTACACGAATCGGAGCACCATCTTGCTTAATTTTTTCTCTAGATGCAACACATTTTAATTTTAGGTTTGCCTTTATACAACTTTTATCCACTTTTCATGGGTTAAATGTAGAGAACCCTTTCCTACATCTAATACAATTTGAAGAAGTGTGTAACATGTATAATAACTAAAATTGTAGTATGAACACAATTCGACTTAAGCTTTTTCCTTTTTCTTTAAAAGATAAAGCTAAACATGGCTACAAAACCTTAGGCCAAGATTTATTTCTTTATGGGATGTGATGCAACAACATTCTTAAAAAAAAATTGTTCTCCCCATAAAATAAATTCTTTCAAAAGATAAATTATCACTTTTACCAAAAAATCAGGAGAAACCCTTTACCAATATTAGGAAAGGTATAACGAATTACTTAATACCTATCCTCATCATGGATTTGAAATTTGCAGATTAGTCTCAAATTTCTACGAGGGCTTAACACTCTAAGTTAGGCAAATATTAGAAATGATGTGTAATGGAGCATTTGAGGACAAAGACCCAGAAGATGTAATGAACTATCTAGACTTACTAGCAGAAAATGTTCAAAATTAGGACACTACTAGTACTTGTGAGGCACCTAACAAAACTCAAACCATTACATCTAGTGGGGGTATTATCATATTAGGGAAGACCATGACCTTCAAACCAAATTAGCATCCCTAACTAGAAATGTCAAAACCTTAGAAATGAAAAGAATGGTCAATTAAAATCTGTTCAAGAAATTATGTGTCACATATGTGAAACTCGTGATCACTCTACTAATGATTACCCAACTTTGCTTACATTTAGGAAATGTCTCCATAAACAAGCCAATGTTCTAAACACGTTCAAGTAGTCAAACAATAACCTATATTCACAAAACTACAATCCTAGTTGGAAAAATTGATAAGGGTTCATTAAGTCTAATATTTCATCTTTTAAACTTAATATTTGTTCGTAGAAATTAAGATTATTTGACTTTTGATGTATTTTATTATTATTTTTGTAGGTTTGAAGTCAATAGAGTAAATAAGGTTGAAATATTAATGAAAATAAGCTAAAAATATCAAATTGCTACAGTGATCTGCTACAGTACCCTGCGGTGTAGCGCCCAAATTAGTATCGCAGCACCCAAGATTCAGCGCTGCGGTGGGCAAATAGTAGCTGGGAATAGTAAGCCTACTTTGACTTGTATTTGATGTTTAACCTTAATTTGAAGACATAAACTTATAAATAGAAGCACACAAATTCTATAGAAAATGAGAGAAAAAAAAGAAAAAGAGGTAAAAACTTAGAGAGACAATTCACAACATAAAATTAAATATCAAAATCAAAAATTAAAGAACCAAGATCAAGATTCAAACTTCAAGTCAAGATTGAGCGAGAAACACATCAAAAAGTCACTTTGATTAGTTTTTCTCTTCTTTCTTTATCATTATATTCTTAGTCTTATTGATCTTTATGAATTTGTTAGATACTTTTGGTTTTGTGATAGGCCAAATTGTTCATTTAGGGTTAGACTATGTGAACCTAGTATGGATTTGGATTGTTTTAATTTTTAGTTTATAAACTTTATACATTCAATTGATTCATTCTATCTTGTATTTTAATGCTTTCATTATACCTGATCAATATTTTGAATGATTGAGAAACCATGATGAACTCGACGGAGGGATTCATATATTTAGCCTAAGATAGTTTGATGCATGATTATAGAGTAACAACTATGAGTTTCATCTAGTATAGACTTAGACCTAAGTGGCATGTATGGTATAACTTAGACTTGATCTTAATGAATTACATTCTGATTTGATTACCATAGATATATAGGTGATTGTTAGAATGTGTAATACCGTCACTTGACCATTGACAGAGGCTTGTGATGAGATTAGTGTCTAAGCTAATTAATTGGTATTAAGGGATTAACTAAGTGGTTAATGAATCTAATAAAATATTAGGGGATGAGTCAAAACCCTAAATTATCTTTATTTGAGAATTTTATCTTTTGTTTTTGTTTAGTTTAATTGATAGAGTTAAATTAGTTAATTAAATTTTAGATTGTGATTTTCTGAATAAAAATTAAGTATGTACAATTTTAATACTTGATTTATAGAATTAGATCGCATAGTCCTTATGGGATCTATATTTGGACTTACAATCCTATATTACTTGATATGATAGTGTGTGCTTGCACTTAGCATCGCGAAGATAAAATTAGGTTCATTAAGGATGACCTAAGTAAGGAGTCTTTAGATGATATCTTACCGAATCTTGAGACGCATCCTAATGGATATGTGCATATTACAATTCGTGAATTATGAGATATATTTTTAAAAGAACATGAGTGGTACAGTCTTGGGAATCTGACTTTAAAATACCCTATTTGCCAATTTATAAAAAAATTGGATAAGAAACCTATCCTCGACCCATAGAGGGCGTTTAAGCCATTTCTGGATGTAAAACAAAGGAAGATGTGAGCCACAATCATAACTACTTGTACATATTTACTATAGCTATTATTTTTAAATGTTTAATTTCAACCTCAAACGTCTTCTCCGACAACCAACCACTTACAGTCGATTTTAAAAATTTTACATTTATAGCTTAATCTTATCCATTAACAATCAACTATCCATGTGATTTAACTTTACAACAATTTTTGTCTATATAAATACACTGCATTATTTCTGAAACTTTATAAAACTCAAAATCATTCAAAAGATAGGATGAGTGTAATAATGGAAGGAACATCAACTCATAAATTCATAAAAATTTGTGTCTCTTGTAGATCCAACCCTAAAAAATTGGAGAGTTTGTAGAAGTAGCAAAAACCCTTGGTAAGGTATTAGCTGAGCGAAAAAATTATTTAGTATATAGGGGAGGTAGTCTTGGATTAATGGGATGTATGGCAACAGCTGCACAAAATAAAGGCAGTAGAGTTTTAGGGATCATACCAAAAGCTCTAACTATTGGAAATATTGTAGGAAAAATAATTGGGAATGAGTTACAGGCATCATCAATATATGAGCGAATGTCTCTTATGCTTCAGAATATTGATGCCTTCATAGCTCTACTTGGAGGTTTCGAAACTTTGGAGAAAATTTTTTAAATTGTCTCATGGGCATAATTGCAAATACACCAAAAACACATTGGTTTGTTAAATGTTGATGATTTTTATAATGACTTATTATCTTTTCTTGACTATGCGGTAGAAAAACAGTTCGTCTCATCTGCATCATGACATATTTTTATTTCTGTTTCAATTGTTGATCAGTTAATCGATGAACTACAAGCTTTTACACCTCTATTTGATCCAACAATGAGTTAGATAGATTGGTATACTGATAACAGTGAAAAGAAATGCAAGATAGATTTGACGCTTCGTCTGTAGCCTATCTATTTCTATGTATTTTTAAGCTTTTTGTGTGACTTGTTTTATTTTATTACAGGTTTTATTTTCAATAAAAGATGTTTTAGATGATATATTCTATACTTTACTTTTTCTATATTTTGACATTGAGGACAATGTCTCAATCTAGTTTGGGGGAGAATAGTTGATATATAATGTTAGTGTTAATATTTTTTGTTATCACTTTGTTCTTTAAAAAAAAATTCATCATGAATAGCATGCTTAAAAGGTTCATTTATATATTTTTTAGACGTATTCTAGTTCTAGAATGACAAAGTAAATAGTATTTTTACTATGTACTTTTGAAACACATTATAATTGGTTTATTTTTAATGCATTTTATGTATATTTTTTTATTGTTTAAGTTTTTGGTAACTCTTACGTATGTAAGTTTATTTTGCTATCGAGGTATGATTTCAAAATTGTTTAGTTTAAATCACTTTTTCTATCTAGGTTACTAAAGAATAACTTCTGAAATAATTTCTTGAGTACAATACTAAGCCTTGTGGTAAGATGGATGATTCAATATATATCGCCAAGAGAATTTCTATGTTTAAGTATATATATTCTTTTCTAAACTCACATATCTTTTGTGAGAGTAGAGAGGTTTGAGATAACAGCGTACGAACTTTCATTGATCTTTTGAAATAAATAATTTTTATTTGGAATGATATTATTTGAGATGAGGAATGATTTGGCTGTTTAGCTGAAAGATGATAAAAACAATTTGGAAAAGTATTATAGTGAGAAATTGCTCTTATTTTATAATGATTCCTTATGTCTTTCAAACAAAAAACACAAAAAAAGCCAAAAACAAAAGAAAAAAAAAGAAGTCAATTCAGTTCAATAAAATCTTCATTCAATTATAGAAGACAAAAGTCATTAGGAAGCAATTTTATCACCGAACTCTCTATTCATGAGATTCACATAAAATAATTAAAGTCCTGAAACTAGCATATGGCAATAATGGTTTAACTCTAAAAAATTGATTTTTGTATCTTTGGATCAATGTTAGTTTGTCTGTCTATCCTTAAATGTAACCTTTTCTTGAGCAATTATCTGTTTTCCAACTCCATGAGTGAAATCCTAACCCATTAAACAGCTATTCACCTGTGAGGATATGAAGTTGAGGATTTTACTTGAAGAAAATTTTCAAGGCTATATATATTGTGATTTTTGGAGAAGACTTCGATTTAATTCATATACACACATTTTTAGAAGTTACAATTGAAATAACATTTATAGCGATTGTGATCTTGAACTGATGTTTTATTTGAAATACTTAGGTAATGTTCAAATTTTATTTATGCTTGAATTGCTAGGGCTAGCAATAATCTGGCTGGGGGGTGTGATGAACACTTGAAATTATACATTTAATAAGGTTTTTACATCATTATTTTGTATTACTAGTGTCTTTAACCCTCCTAACTTAAGTATGTTTACAATATTGTACTTAATTAGTTTTTAACTATTTTGTAGTAGGTTTGGTAAAATAAGCATAACTTTCTACCTGAGAATCCACTTGGAGTGATTCTTGGTCCTGTGAAGATCTGACTCAATGAGCTAACACATTGTATTTTTACAAGGCATTTAAAATTCGAGCATTTAGAAGGTAAAAATGGCATACAACAAAACTGATCTGTAGTACAGGCCCAGTCCAAATAGTTATTAGTATTTAACTTATAATTATAAAAATACATATCTAATACATATGAGAAAACTCAATTTGAAAAAAAAAAAGACTTATCCACAACTTTGATGTTTTGAGTGACAGCTAATTCGGACCACATCAATTCTAAATTGGATAATCAAGTGGGTGTATTAATGATAATCAATGCAAATTAGTTACCATCGTTCTTGACTTTTATCATCCAAGTAGTTCCTTCTTCATTTATCTTGATTTATCCATATTTTTCTATAAATAGGTGACTTGTTTATGCCCAAACTATGCAATTAGAAAGTTAGATTTTAGTTTAAAACATTAATCTTTTATTATCTCATTGTAGTATTATTTCTCGTATTTATTATTCTAAAGTCATGTTATCTCTTCTTCCATCTCTTTTTTTTTTTGTTTTATTATGTCCAATTAATTTTCTTTTTGCTAAGGTAAAATGGTGAAACTCTTGTCAAGGTAATAAGATATACTTAACTCTTATTCATAAATTTAATATTTTATTTTTAAGTTATGCAAATTTATATATGATGTATTTATTTTATTCGTAATATTAATACTTTTTTTTTTGTAAAGTGGTGTATCTTGATTTATTATAGACAATTTGTATAGTTGACATAATAAATTCTTGAAACCATTTCCAAGATTTAGCGTAGATAACCTTTCTTATAAAGTGGGAGTCTTGATTTATTATAGACAAATATAAAGATTGACATAATAAATACTTGAACCTGTTTACAAGATTTGATGTATAATAATTGAAAGAAATAAGTACTAGTTAATATATAAATAGTGATGAACTTTAATTATTATATCTTCCGATTAGAATCTCCTTTGTGTGAGGATTACAATTGAGTTATAAAAAGAGTTGAATATATTCATATTTCATATGTTAAGAGTGGATCTCCTTAACCTTAACTTTTATTTTAATTAGTTAATTGAATTATTATATACAAACATCTTATACTGATTTAATTGTCTTTAAAGTATTTATATTTTGTAATTTTAATTCCACTTTCTTGTGGATCGACCCCGTTCTTACTGGGTTATATATTACTTCAACAATCCTGTACTTTATATATTACTTCAACAATCCTGTACTTGTGAATAAACTCTTATATTCTGGACGTGTCAATAAGTTTTCGCAAAAGTAGAAGGAAAGTTTGAATCCTAAGGTTTTTTTTTTTTTTTCGTTTTCTCCTTTTGAAAATTAAAGTTGTAATGATAAGAGGGAAAAAAAAGGTAAAGGTTTTTATATTAAAAAATATAGCCGCTTTAGCCTACCGACAAATTCACTTGAAGAAGTAGAAATGTCACAGACATTGAGAAGAGTCTCGTCTGAAATAGTAATATTTAAGAAAAGAAAGAAAATTTTAAACTTCATACATGTAGCGCTTGCTACTTAGAAAGCGAAAAAGTATGTCTTACATGCTTCTAGTAGAACAGACACACTCCTACACTTAAGGAGAAATTTGTAGGGCTTATTACTAATACAACCCAACCAATTTGCACCCATATCATTTATCTATTTCAAAACATGGAAGTGACATAAATGAGGAGCGATCCAAACCGTGGAATAAGAAACCCACATGGTTGAAAAGGCCCAAGTGTGATCTAACTAGGGGTGGGCAAATCCGGTTCGGTTCGGTTTTTAGTGTGAACCGAAAACCGAACCGAGCCGGTTGGTTTTTGAAAAATAAAACCGAAAACCGAACCGAAAAATTAAAACCCGAACCGAACCGAACCGGTTCGGTTCGGTTCGGTTCGGGTTTTGGTTTTTCGATTCGGTTTGGGTCGGTTCGGTTCGGTTCGGTTCGGTTTTATAATTTTTTTAATTTTTTTTAATTTTTTTTAATTTTTTTTAATTTTTTTTAATTTTTTTTTAATTTTTTTTAATTTTTTTTAATTTTTTTTTAATTTTTTTTAATTTTTTTTAATTTTTTTTAATTTTTTTTAATTTTTTTTTTAATTTTTTAATTTTTTTTTAAATTCGGTTTTTTCGGTTCAGTTCTCGGTTCGGCCTTCCGAACCGAAAACCGAACCGAATTTTTCGGTTTTTAAAATAAAAAACCGAAAACCGAACCGACCAAGAGAAAAACCGAACCGAACCGACCAATTCGGTTCGGTTTTTCGGGTCCGGTTCGGTTTTTCGGTTTTTCGGGTCCGGTTCGGTTTTTCGGTTTTTTGCCCACCCCTAGATCTAACAACCAAAAGACTAGTAACGTATCCCAACAATCTATGAATTCAACAAATAGATAAAGCACTTTGCGGGAAGTTGGGTGATGAACACTTGAAATTACACATTTAATAAGAGTTTTACATGATTGTTTTGTATTACCAGTGTATTTAATTTTCTTAACTTAAGTATGTTTACAATATTGTACCTAATTATCTTTTAACTGTTTTGTGGTAGGTTTAGTAAAATACGCATAACTTTCTACCTAAAGATCCCATTGAGGTGATTCTTGATCCTGTGAAGAGCTGCTCAATGGGATAACATATTATATTTCATAAAGCATTTGAAATTCAAGTGTTTAGAGGATGAAAATGGCCTAGACCAAAACTGATCTGCAGTATAGGCCTAGTTTGAATAGTCATCAGTATTTGGCTCATAACTATAGAAATACGTATCTAATACCTATGAGATAACTTAATTTGGAAAGATAAGAGACTTATCTATAACTTTGATGTTTTGAGTGATAGCTAATTCGAATCATATCAATTCCAAATTGGATAATCAAGTGGGTGCCCTAGTGATAACTCAATGCAAATTATTTTGCCTCCATTCTTGACTTTCATCAACCAAGTGGTTCCCTCCAAATTTGTCTCGATTTATCCATATTTTTCTATAAATAGGTGGCTTGTTTATACCTAAAGGATGTAATTAGAAAGTTAGAATTTAGTTCAAAATACTTTTCATTTGTATCCATTTCTTTGTAAATTTATTTCTCTTGTTTACTATTAAATCATGTTATTTCTTCTTCCATTTCTTTTTCTTTTTCTTTAGTTTTATTATGTCCAAATATTTTTCTTTAAGCTAAAGTGAAAGGGTGAAGCTCTTGGCAAGGTAATAAGATATGTTTAATATTTATTCATGAATTTAATGCTTCATATTTAAGTTATGCAAATTAATATATGATATATTTATTTTGTTTGTAGAATTAATACACTTTCTTCTAAAGTGGTGATTTTTGATTTATTATTGACAAACTTAATACTTGGCACAATAAATTCTTGAAAGCATTTACAAGATTTGATGTATATAACCTTTCTTGTAAAGTGAGAGTCTTGATTTATTGTAAACAAATATAAAGATTGGCATAATAAATACTTGAACCCATTTATAAGATTTGGTGTATAATAATTGATAAAAATAAATATTAATCAATATATAAATGATGATGAACTTTAATTGTTATAATTTTCGGTTAGAACCTCTTTTGTGTGAGGATTCCAATTGAGTTATAAAAAAAAGTTAAATATATTCTTACTTCTTATGCCAAGAGTGGATCCCCCTAACCTTAACTTTTTATTTGAATTGGTTAATTGAATTAATATTTGCAAACATCTTATGCTGCATTAATTATCTTAAAAGTGTTTATAATTTATAATTTTAATTCTACTTCCTTGTGGATCGACCCCATTCTCATCAGGTTATTTATTACTTCGGCAATCCTACACTTGGGAATAAACTACTATATTTTGGACGTGTCAAGTTTTTGGCGCCGTTGCCGGGGAGGTAAAATTAATATTTTGTTTTGTTGTTGTTTGTTTGTTTATTTTATTTTCATGGAAGGCTAAGCCTCCTAACTTGTTTTAGTTTATTTATTATTTTTTCTTTTTATTTTCATGGAAGGCTGAGCCTCTTACTATTTATTTATTATTCTATTTTTATTTTTGCTTTTTATTTTCATGGAAGGCCGAGCCTCCTAACGTGCTTTATTTATTTTTCTGTTTATTATATAATCTAACATTACTAATCTAACTTCTAATTATTTATCTTTATTTTACTTTTAATTTTTTCGATTTTATTTACTTATGTTTAATATTTATTTTTCTCTTATTTGTATTATTTATTGTTATTGTATTTCATTTTATTTCTTTTTATGAGCGGTTGGTTTCGAGATCCTAATTCTCATCGTTTGGTGAAAGATAATTGCAAAACTTTCCTTGATAATTTGTTAGATTCTCCTTCATCGTCTCATTCTTTACTAATTAACACCATGAGCGAAAATTAAATTGAGGGAATCATAGACCTACGGGACAATCAGTCTCAACATAATGACCATAACCGACCTAGAACACTTAGAGACTTGATGCGATATTTCTATATCATAAATTAAGTGCAAGTATACACTATCGTATGCAAGTAATAAAGAGACTAAATAAGTCGGATGTCGAACCCACAGGGATAATTGTTTCTTTTTAACTAATTACTAAAATTATGTCTTCCTAATAATTATTCAGATAAATAAAAACCTAAGAATGAATGTAGGAAATATAAAAATAAAAACACAATGCAATGAGATTTAAAGATAGCAATGTAGAGAAAACCTAGGATTAATATTATCCCTTAATATGTTTCTAATGATTAATCTTCTAATATTTAACTTACTTAGTCTTTATTATTGATCAAGACACTAATGTATTCACAAGCCTCTTCCAAGGTCATGCAAGTATACCTTAATTTACCAAATACCTATATTTCTATGGTACTTGTAATAAATTAAGATTCATTAAGATTAGGTCTTATTGATCATACATGCCAATTAGGTATATTCCTATCCTAAATTGAAACTTGCATATGCAACATTGAATGTTACTCTACAATCATGCATCAAATTACCTAGGTCTAAATATTATGATTCCTCTTCCGAGTTTATCAATAATATTACCAACTCATTCACCATATATTGGCCAGATATATTGAAGCATTAAACACAAGTAATTTAAATAATAAAAGACTAAGTTTATTAAATATTCGAAAGATATGGCAATTAAGCACACATATTGAGTTCAAGTATTAACCCTAGAAAACAAGTTTAGCTCATGGCTACAAGAGAACAGCAGTAAAAATAATTATAAATCATGATACAATTATTAGCAAACCGATATAGACGTCGAATTGCTCTTAATTGCGCTGCCTAGGAACTCTTGATGCCGAAGAACGTCTTGTATCTCTCACTAAAGTTGCTTCAATTAAGCTCCTATTGCTCTCCAAGACTTGTGCTCTATATTCTTGGTGCTCTTGGGTCGTCTTGGATTGATTCTTGAAGGCTGGGAACGAGTGACTTTTTATAGGGATTGATTTGAGCTTGAAAATCTCAATTCTTGTCGGATTAGGAGTCGTGATACCGCTGGGGTGATATGCTTCTGTCGCTAGGGCGCTGCGTGAAAAAGCCTGCCACGCTGGAGCGGTGTGATGATAGCGCTGGGGCTCTGTATCGTCACTGGGGCGGTGACTGTCTGCCGCTGGGGCACTATACGCGACTTAAGCAGGTCGTTTTTCTTATTTCGATCACTATTTCAGCGCTGGGGCGATATTCTTATGGCGTGGGGGCGCTAGACTCAAATTTTGGAAACTTTGCATTTTAGTCCCTGTTTTTTCTTATTTCGTTCAAGTCCCTACAATTAACAATAAAGCACATAAATAGCCATCTATTCTCATAAAATTATAAAATATCAATAATAAAAATATGAGAAAATATATGACAAATTTGCCCTTATCAAGACTATATAAACCCTACACGAACCGGTGCACCATCTTGCTTAATTTTTCCTTTGGATGCAACGCATTTTAATTTTAAGTCAGGCATTATCCAACTTTTACCTACTTTTCATGGCTTAGATGCAGAGAACCCTTATCTACATCTAAAAGAATTTGAAGAAATGTGTAACACGTATAATGATCAAAATTGTAGCATGAACACAATTCGACTTAAGCTTTTCCCTTTTTCTTTAAAAGATAAAGCTAAAACATGGCAACAAAACCTTAAGCCAGGATCTATTTCTTTATGGGATGAGATGCAACAACAATTCCTAAAAAAAATTTTTCCCTCCCATAAAACAAATTCTTTCAAAAGACAAATCATCACTTTTGCCCAAAACCCAGGAGAGACCCTTTACCAATATTGGGAAAGGTATAAAGAATTACTTAATACCTGTCCCCATCATGGCTTTGAAACATGGAGACTAGTCTCAAATTTCTATAAGGGCTTAACACCCCAAGTTAAGCAAATAGTAGAAATGATGTGTAATGGAACATTTAAGGAAAAAGACCCAAAAGAGGCAATGAGCTATCTTGACTTACTAGCAAAAAATGCTCAAAATTAGGACACTGCTGGTACCTGTGAGGCACCTAGCAAAAATTAAACCACTACATCTAGTGGAGGTATTTATCCTCTTTGGGAAGACCATGACCTTCAAGCCAAATTAGCATCCCTTGTTAGAAAAGTCAAAACCTTAAAAATAAAAAAGAGTGGTCAAATAAAATCTGTTCAAGAAATTGTGTGTCACATTTGTGAAACCCATGATCACTCTACTAATGATTGCCCAACTTTGCCTGCATTTAGAGAATGTCTCCATGAACAATCCAATGTTCTAAACACGTTCAAGCGGTCAAACAATAATCTATATTCACAAAACTATAATCCTGGATGGCGAAATCACCCGAATTTTAGTTAGAGGAATGACACTCAAGCACAGGCTTCACAACCACCTTTCCAACCACACCAAAACTTTCAAAATCATCAAGGTTATGCACCATATGTCCCACCTCCTAGGAAAAATCTTGAAGAAACCTTGCATACATTCATTGAAAAATAAGAGTCTGTTAATTCTCAAAATGCTCAAACATTTGCTGATTTAAAAGATATTCTTGCTAAATTTGCATCTGCACTGACATTCATGAGAAAGAAAAATTTCCTTCTCAACCACAGCTAAACCCCAAAGGACAATATAACTCAAATGCATGTAGTTCAAAAAGTCAACACATGTATCAAGTTAAAGCAGTTATCACTCTTCAGAGTGGTAAAATTGTTGAAAAAAAAATTCTTGAACCTTATGAGAGCGATGAATCAATCTTTAAGGGTAAGAAAAGTGTTGAACCTACACCTAATGAAGAAAACACCAAACCCTTACCTCCACCTCTATTTCCTCATGCATTACGTAATACTAAGAAGATGAATCACAATCCTAAAATTTTTGAAATCTTCAAACAAGTAAAAGTTAATATTCCTTTACTAGATGCTATTAAACAGGTTCCCTCTTATGCAAAAGTTTTGAAAGATTTATGCACTGTAAAATGAAAACTGAATGTGAAAAAGAAATCATTTTTAGCTAAACAAGTAAGTGCCATTATTCAGAACAATAGTGCTTTGAAATATAAAGCCCCTGGTTGTCCTACAATTTCATGTATTATTGGAAGTCATAAAATTGAATAAGCCTTACTTGATCTTGGTGCTAGTGTGAATTTATTGCCGTATTCAGTTTATCAGCAGCTCAATCTCAGGGAGTTAAAATCAACCTCTGTAACTCTTTTACTTGTCGATAAATCAATAAAAGTACCAAGAGAGACAGTGAAAGATGTTTTAGTTCAAGTTGATAAATTTATATATCCTGTGGATTTTATTGTCTTGGACATAAAATTTGTTAAAGGATGTAATCCGATACTTATTATTTTAGATCGTCCATTTTTAGCAACTTCTAACGCTTTGATTAATTGCAGGAATGGAGTAATGAAGCTTTCATTTGAAAACATGACACTTAAACTCAATGTTTTCAATATGTGTAAGCAATAATATGAAGGGGAGGATGAAAGTGTAGAAGGCGACATGATTGAAACGATTGTAGAGGATTATATTCAAAAAAGGAGTTCTACTGATCCTTTAGAAATGTGTTTAATAAATTCATTTGAGTCAAATATACAATTAGATCCTGAAATCTCTTACATATGTTCTTTACTTGATTGTGCACAGGTGATTGAAAATAAAGGATGGAAACTAAAGTTTGAAGAATTAGGAGAAACTGAGGATAAACAGAACGACATTTCAAAGTTGAAGTTAAAACCTTTGCCTGAAGGACTAAAATATGCAATTCTTAGAGAGAAAAAAACTTACTCTGTGGTAATCTCTTTTACACTCACAAGTGATCAAGAAGGTAAGTTGATTGAATTATTTAAAATGCATAAAAATGCAATTGGGTGGACTTTAAAAGACATAAATGGTATTAATTCTCTGATTTGCACACATAGAATACACCTAGAGGATAATGCCAAAACTTTCCAACAATCTCAAAGGAGATTAAATCCATTTATGAAATAGGTAGTGAGAGCCGAAGTTCTCAAATTACTTGAAGTATGAATCATCCATCTTATCTCAAATAGTAAGTGGGTAAGTCCTACTCAGGTAGTACCAAAAAAATCTAGAATCACAGTCATTGAAAATGAAAAAGGTAAGTTAATACCAACTCGAGTCTCATCTAGTTGGAAGATGTGCATAGATTATAGAAAGTTGAACTCGGCCACTAGAAAAGACCATTTTCCATTACCATTCCTTGATCAAATTATAGAAAGAGTAGCAGGACATCCCTACTATTACTTTCTAGATGGTTACTCTGGCTATTATCAAATTCCCATAGCACTATAGGATCAAGAAAAGACTACATTCACATGCCCTTTTGAAACCTTTATTTTTAGAAGAATGCCCTTTGGACTTTGTAATGTCCCAACAACATTTTAGATATGTATGTTAAGCATTTTTAGTGACATGATTGAGCATTATTTAGAAGTTTTCATGGATGATTTAACTGTGTTTGGAAATTCTTTTGATAATTGTCTTAAAAACTTAGAAAAGGTTTTAAAAAGATGTGAAGAAAAGAGTCTTGTATTGAATTGAAAAAAATGTCATTACATGGTTACTTCTAAAATTGTTTTAGGACATATAGTATCTTTTAAAGGAATTGAAGTGGATAAGGCAAAAGTCAAACTTATTACACATTTGCATCCACAAAAAACAGTCAGAGAAGTTCGATCCTTTTTAGGATATGCTAGATTCTATAGAAGGTTCATAAAAAACTTTAATGCTATATCTAAACCTCTTTGTAACCTCTTAGCAAAGGATGTATCATTTAAGTGGATTCAAGAGTGTCAAAATTCGTTTGAAACATTAATTGGCCTTTTAACATTTGCTCCTATTATACAATCTCCTGACTGGTCTTTACCTTTTGAGCTCATGTGTGATGCTAGTGACTACGCTGTTGGTGTTGTATTGGGACAAAGAAAGGAAAGTAAATCCTATGTAATTTATTACACAAGTAGAACTTTAAATAGTGCATAAATGAATTACACAACAACTGAAAAAGAACTACTTGCTGTAATATTTGCATTAGACAAATTTCATTCTTACTTAATTGGTTCTTCAACTATTGTATTTATAACCATGCTGCTGTAAGGTATTTAATGTCAAAACAGGATGTAAAACCAAGGCTGATTCGATGGATTCTATTACTTCAAGAATTTATTATCACTATCAAGGATAAGAAAGGAGTTGAGAATGTTGTTGCAGATCACTTATCAAGACTCACACCAGATTCATCAACAGAAATAACACCTATTAATGATTCTTTTCCCGATGAATTTTTATTTTCTACTGTTACAATGCCTTGGTATGCTAATATTGTTAATTTTCTTATAATAGGAAAAATGTCACCTCAATGGAATGCTCAAGACAAAAGAAATTTTTTAACTGAGGTGAGAAAGTTTTATTGGGATGATCCTTATCTCTTCAAATATTGTCGTGATCAAATATTTCGAAGATGCATACCCAACAATGAGGTAAGTAAAGTTTTTGAATTTTGTCATTCTCAAGTATGTAGGGGACATTTCGCATTAAAGAAAATAGCGCAAAAAGCTTGCAGTGTGAATTTTATTGGCTCACTTTATTTAAAGATACACATGCATTTTATATAACGTGTGAAAATTGTCAAAAGTTGGGATCAATTTCAAAACGAAACATGATGCCTTTGAACCCTATTCTTGTTATTGAAATCTTTGATTGTTGAGGGATAGATTTCATGGGACCATTTTCGTTATCATTTGGATTTACGTATATCTTAGTTGCAGCAGATTATATCTCAAAATGGATTGAGGCTATTCTATGTCGAAATAATGACCATAATGAAATTTTTGAAAGAAAATATCTTAAGTCGATTTGGAATTCCTCGAGCCATTATAAGTGATGGGGGTAAGCATTTTTGTAATAGACCATTTGAAACATTAATGAAAAAATATGGTATTACTCATAAATTTGCCACCCCTTATCATCCTCAAACAAGTAGACAAGTTGAATTAGCAAATAAGGAGAAAAAACAAATTTTAGAAAAAACTGTAAAACCAAATCGCAAAGATTGGTCTTTAAAACTAAATGATGCACTGTGGGCTTATAGAACTGCTTTTAAAACTTCATTGGGTATGTCTCCCTATAGGATAGTTTATGGAAAACCTTGTCACTTGTGGAACATGAGCATAAAGCCTACTGGGCTATTAAAAATTTCAATGAAAATCTTGATTCTGCTAGACACATACGTAAATTACAAATAAATGAACTTGAAGAATTGAGAAATGAAGTATATGAGAATTCGAAAATTCATAAAGCTAAAATCAAAGCTTTTCATGATAAAAAAATTCAGAGAAAAACATTTGACACTGATCAGAAGGTTTTGCTTTATAATTCTCGACTTCACATATTCCTTGAAAAATTAAGATCAAGATAGAGTGGCCTTTTTATTGTAAAATATGTGTACCCTTATGGAACAATTGACATTGAAAATTATAGAAATGGGAATGTGCTTAAGGTAAATGGGCAAAGACTCAAACCGTTTCTAGAAAATCAAGCTTTTTATGAAGAATTTACGTCCCTGTTGGATCATTGTTATGAGACCAATTAATCTTTGTTTTATATATTTACATATTTATATTTATTTATTCTTCTTCTAACATTTGTTTTTTACTTGCAGGTTAATTTAGTAGTTTTGTTAAAGTTTTATTTTGCACCCCGATTAAGTGGCGGATAACGGTACTCCGTGATATTTCAAGTCTGTTTTGTCAGTTTCCCATAATTATTGATATCTTCTCTTCTTCCCCCTTTTCTTAAAAAAAAAAGGATGACATTTTAAAGAATTTGAAAAATTAAGATCAAGATAGAGTGGCCTTTTTATTGTAAAACATGTGTACCCTTATGGAACAATTGACATTGAAAATTCTAGAAATGGGAATGTGTTTAAGGTAAATGGGCAAAGACTCTAGCCGTTTCTAGAAAACTAAGCTTTTTATGAAGAATTTACGTCTCTGTCGGATCTTTGTTATGAGACCAATTAATCTTTGTTTTATATATTTACATATTTATATATATTTATTCTTCTTCTAACATTTATTTTTTACTTGCAGGTAAATTTAGTAGTTTTGTTAAAGTTTTGTTTTGCACCCCGATTGAGTGGCGGATAACGGTACTCCGTGATATTTCAAGTCTGTTTTGTCAGTTTATCATAATTGTTGATATCTTCTCTTCTTCAACCTTTTCTAAAAAAAAAATGGATGACATTCTAAAGAATTTGAAAAAGCATTTTCCCTAATTGTCTCAAAATTTCTTGAAGAAAATTTACCAAGTAAGATGTGAAAGATTAAGGTTATTAATGATTATGAATATACCTGTTGATTTACGTTGGTTAATTGAAGCCAAAGTTCGATTGACAGGTGAATTTTCAGACTCATTAATTTCCTACATGCCTAGCTTAGGTAAAAGCTCTTTTTCAAAAAAATGAAAAGTAAAATGATTAAATGTTTGTTACAAGTGTGCACGCACGACTTGTAACACACGTTGTCACACTTTAGGAATGGTGTCTGTAAATCGCGAAGATAAGATTAGGTTCATTAAGGATGACCTGAGTAAGGAGTCTTTAGATAATATCTTATCGACTCTTGAGATGCATCCTAGTGGATATGTGCATATTGCAATTCGTGAATTATGGGACATATTCTTAAAAGAACATGAGCGGTACAATCTTGGGAATCTGACTTTAAAAGACCCTGTTTGCCAATTTATAAGAAAATTAGATGGGAAGCCTATCCCCGATCCATAGAGGGCGTTTAAGTTGTTACTTGACGTAAAACTAGAGGAAGATGTGAGCCATAATCACAACTACTTATATATATTTACTATAGCTGTTATTTTTAAATGTTTCATTTCAAACTCAAACGTCTTTTCAATAATCAACCACCTATAATCCTTTTTGAAAATTTTGCATTTTAAGTCGACAACCCATGTGACTTTTCCAGCTAACAAATTGAAAATTGGTAAAAAGGTGTTGAATCTTGTATTTCAAGCCAACAGCCATGTGACTTAACTTTGCAATACCTTTTGGCTCTATAAATACATTGCATTATTTCTGCATCTTTGTACAAACTCAAAATCATTCAAGAAAGAGGGTGAGTGTAATTATGGAAGGATCATCAACTCATAAATTCACAAAACTTTGTGTCTTTTGTGGATCCAGCTCTGAAAAAACTAGTGAGTTTGTAGAAGCAGCAGAAACCCTTAGTAAAGTGTTAGCTGAGCGAAATATTCATTTAGTATATGAGGGAGGTAGTCTTGGATTAATGGGACGTGTGGCAACCGCTGCACAAAATAATGGCAGTCGAGTTTTGGGTATTATACCAAAAGCTCTAGCTGTTGGAGACATTGTAGGAAAAACAATTGGGGATGGGTTACAGGTATCATTAATGCATGAACAAATGTCTTTTATGCTTCGTAATGCTGATGCCTTCATAGCTCTACTTGGAGGTTTCTGAACATTAGAGGAAAATTTTCAAATTGTCTCATAGGCACAATTGCAAATCCATAAAAAATCAATTGGTTTATTAAATGTTGGTGGTTTTTATAATGGGTTGTTATCTTTTCTTGACTATGCGGTGAAAAAATAATTCGTCTCATCTGCAACACGACAGATCCTCATTTCTGCTTCAACTGTTGATCAATTACTCGATGACCTAAAAGCTTTTACACCTCTATCTAATCCAATAATTAGTCAGATAGATTGGTATACTGATAACAGTGAAAAGAAACGCAAGATAGATTTGACGCTTCATCTCTAGCCTATCTATTTCTATGTATTTTTAATCTTTTTGTGTGGCTTGTTTTATTCTGTTGCAGATTTAATTTTTAATAAAAGATGTTTCAGGTGATATCTTCTATACTTTACTCTTTCTATATTTTGACATTGAGGACAATGTCTTAATTTAGTTGGGGGGGAGGATAGTTGATATTATTGTTATCACCTTGTTTACTAAAAAAAAAAATTATTATTATCATGAATGACGTGAGTAAAATATTCATTTATGTATTCTTGAGACGCATTCTAGTTCTAGAATGGCAGAGTAAAGAGTATATTATAAACTTATGAAACATATTCTAATTGGTTTATTTTTAATGCATTTTATGTATAATTGTTTGTTGCTTAAGTTTTTGGTAACTCTTGTGTAAATAAATTTGCTTTACTACCGATGTATGATTTCAAAATTGCTTAGTTTAAATCATTTTTTTTTATCTAGATTACTAAAGAATAGCTTGCAAAATTATTACTTGAGAACAATATTAAGTCTTGTAGTAAGATGGATGATTCAATATATATAGCCAAGAGAATTTCTATGTTTAAGTATACATATTATTTTCTAAACTCACATATCTTTTGTGAGTGAGTGGAGAGGTTTGAGATAACAGCTTATGAACTTTCATTGATCTTTTGAAACGGTTAATTTTTGTTTGGAATGACATTATTTGGGACAAGGAATGATTTAGTTGCTTAGTTGAAGAAAAAAAAATGAAAAAGTATTATGGTGATATATTGCTCTTATTTTATAATGATTCTTTATGTCTCTAAATAATAAAAAAAAAAGAAGTCAATTCAGTTCAATAAAGCCTTCATTCAATTTAGAAGACTAAAGTCATTAGGAAGCAATCTTATCACCAGACTCTGTATTCATAAGATTCGCATAAAATAATCAAAGCCTTGAAACTAGCAAGTAGCAATAATGATTTGACTCTAAATAATTGATTTTTCTATCTTTAGATCAATGTTAGTTTGTTCGTCTGTCCCTAAATATAACTTTTTCTTGAGCGATTATCTATTTTCAACTCCATGAGTGAAATCCTAAGCCATTAAACAAGTTATTCACCTTTGAGGATATGGAGTTGAGGCTTTTACTTGAAAAATTTTTAAGGCTATATATGTTGTGATTTGTGGTAAGACGGCTTTGACTTAATTCACACACACACAAAAAGTTTTTTGGAAGTTATGATTGAAATAACCTTTATAGCGATTATGATTTTGAACTCACGTCTTGTTTGAAATACTTAGGTAGTGTTTAAATTTTATTTATGCTTGAATTGTTAGGGACTAGCAATAAGCCAGTTGGGGGGTGTGATGAATACTTGAAATTACATATTTAATAAGAGTTTTACATGATTGTTTTGTATTACTAGTGTATTTAATTTTCTTAACTTAAGTATGTTTATAATATTGTACCTAATTATCTTTTAACTATTTTTGTGGTAGGTTTGGTAAAATGGGCATCACTTTCTACCTAAAGATCTAATTGAGGTGATTCTTAATCCTGTGAAGAGCTGACTCAATGGGCTAACATATTTTATTTCATAAAGCATTTGAAATTCGAGTGTTTAGATAATGAAAATGGCCTAAAATAGAACTGATATGCAGTACAGGCCTAGTTTGAATAGTCAACAGTATTTGGCTCATAACTATAGAAATACGTATCTAATACCTATGAGATTACTCAATTTGGAAAGATAAGAGATCTATCTACAACTGTGATGTTTTGAGTGATAGCTAATTCGGATCACATCAATTCCAAATTGGATAATCAAGTGGGTGCCCTAGTGATAACTCAATGCAAATTATTTTGCCTCCATTCTTGACTTTCATCAACCAAGTGGTTCCCTCCAAATTTGTCTCGATTTATCCATGTTTTTCTATAAATAGGTGGCTTGTTTATACCTAAAGGATGTAATTAGAAAGTTAGAATTTAGTTCAAAATACTTTTCATTTGTATCCATTTCTTTGTAAATTTATTTCTCTTGTTTACTATTAAATCATGTTATTTCTTCTTCCATTTCTTTTCTTTTTCTTTAGTTTTATTATGTCCAAATATTTTTCTTTAAGCTAAAGTGAAAGGGTGAAGCTCTTGGCAAGGTAATAAGATATGTTTAATATTTATTCATGAATTTAATGCTTCATATTTAAGTTATGCAAATTAATATATGATATATTTATTTTGTTTGTAGAATTAATACACTTTCTTCTAAAGTGGTGATTTTTGATTTATTATTGACAAACTTAATACTTGGCACAATAAATTCTTGAAAGCATTTACAAGATTTGATGTATATAACCTTTCTTGTAAAATAGGAGTCTTGATTTATTGTAAACAAATATAAAGATTGGCATAATAAATACTTGAACCCATTTATAAGATTTGGTGTATAATAATTGATAAAAATAAATATTAATCAATATATAAATGATGATGAACTTTAATTGTTATAATTTTCGGTTAGAACCTCTTTTGTGTGAGGATTCCAATTGAGTTATAAAAAAAAGTTAAATATATTCTTACTTCTTATGCCAAGAGTGGATCCCCCTAACCTTAACTTTTATTTGAATTGGTTAATTGAATTAATATTTGCAAACATCTTATGCTGCATTAATTATCTTAAAAGTATTTATAATTTATAATTTTAATTCTACTTCCCTGTGGATCGACCCCATTCTCATCGGGTTATTTATTAATTCGACAATCCTGCACTTGAGAATAAACTCCTATATTCTGGACGTGTCATTAGGAATGAATTAATTTATAAATTCTACTTCCATTTGATTAATATTTTTGAGTTATAATCGAAGAAGGCTCATTATCCATCTAAAACTCAGTTATATATCTCCTGAAACAAACACAATCATTATTAATTAAATTGGATATTCATGCATGCATACTTACAAAAGGAATTAGATTTATGTATTATAAATATGCTTGGATTTTTTTCCCTATTTTTCATTTAGTTCTATTCAACTAATTCTATTCAATTCAACATAAAGCATTTAACATCAAATACTTAGAGTCGTTTTCTTACTTTTCATTGCAAACATCCCGCTATACAGAGTACCCTATTCTTTTGGATAAATATTGACTTGAATGTCAAAATATTTTTTCTTCTAGGAGGACAGTGCACTCTCATTATTTAAAGGAAGACGTAAGAGTAAGGAGGTAATTTTTATGGGGTTTCATATTTTAGGAACTGCACGTACTCACAACAAAGATTTGTAAAACTCCACTATGGTTATTGTTTCTTTAAAAGTCTTCATATATGTATATATAATAGACATTTACAAGACTCACTAAAATTTCAATTTGTTTTAACCACTTCACTTGTACCAAATGCTTGTAAAACTTCACCATAATTACAGTTTAATCTAAACTCTTCATACTAAAGTATAAGCATAATTTATTTTGTTACAAATCTTCAAGAAAAAAGTCTCTATTTCAAATATAACACCAAAGGTCATATCACTTATGATGGAAATAACTTAAAGAACTTAGAAATTGAGATTAAAAAAAAAGTGTCTTCAAGTTGTGGTTTCATAAGGATTAAGGATTAGGTTTCGTTAGGGTTATGTTTGGAAGGGTGTTTTGTAAAATTATTATTTGTTAGATTTAAAGAGTAAATAAATTAGGAAAATGATATTTGGACCCCTAAGATTTCAAGAAAGTGACAAGTAAACTTTAATAGTTTCACAAATCTCATTTACTCCATTGTCTGGTAAAACATTATTTGTTTAATTTTTTATCATTTATTTATTTAACAAAAAAAATAAATTTTAAGTATGAATAGAGTTCATTATCTCTCTCATATTTCACAAAATTATATAAAATCCATCATTTTTGTCACAACAATTTTTAGACCGGTTTGAAATGCTTGACATTTTGAAGAATAGAAGCGAAATAAAGATTGCAGAATTAAAGAAATTAAAAATAGGAAACACTTAGTGAGTTTTTATTATTTGTTTGTTGTTGTTGTTGTTGTTATTGTTGTGTTTTTATTGTTGGTTTGTAGATGTAGAGTTAAAATATGTAAATTTAGTGTTAAGATGTGTTAAAATTATTAAAATAATGTTGAAAATAAGTGCAAAAGGTAAAAAGGGCAATAAAATGACAAGAAATGGCGAATTTAGGATCTGATCTGCATGTATCTCGTGATGCATGTGCCGAAGCATGTTCCATGCGCCGACGCATGGTTGCATGCTCCAAACTGATGTGAGCCATGATGCACACGCATCAGCTTGTTCTATGTGGCGCCATGAGGCATTGTTTTAATTTTTTTTTAAAAATTAATATTTTTTATTCTTTATATTAAGTTTTATTTTTTATTAGCTATATATTGTATATCCATTGGTTTTTTATTAGCTATATATTGTATATCCATTGAAAGTCAGCAGCCATAAATTCAGTGCCCTAAAATCAAACAATACCAATCAATGTATTGACTTGTTAAACCTTATACCCAATGAAATTTAGGTTCAAAATGTACCATAATCTACCCTGTATCCTTAGAGTTCCTGCATGACTTCATGTGCTGTATGATGAGAGATATCTGATGTAAGATCTCTTCTTTATCCTTATCCATCATACTCTGAATCTGTGAGCCAGCATTATCAATTTTTGTAGTAAGCTCTGAGCTAACCTTATCAACCTATTAAATAGCTCTGCTTTAAGATCATCAATCATCTTCTCCAGGACATGATACTGCGATGATGACGTGTTGGGCTCAAACTATATATAAGTAATTATAATCACTCTTCATAATGTAATACTCATCAACAACATATAGTAGCAAATTCAAGAAAAAAAGTTAAGTTATTATACCATTGATTCAGTCGCTGACGGGGCTTGAAATTTGTACATAAGTTGAACATCTATATGAACCTAACGATCAGTGAATTAGGTGTTTGGAATCTCAATTTTCTCTAACTTTAGAGTCCTTCCCTATTTTCTCGATGGAATGCATAATTTTACTACCATGCGATAATCTGCATTCTTCTTATGTTTATGTGGCACTAACTTTTTATTTACTTCGAAAGCCTATACAAAATTTTGGATTTATTAATAATTAATAAGAAAAATAAAAACATTTTAAGGAAAATTATATTTATTTTTCATTGAATGTAAAAATATACCCCAACACCATTGAAGAGAATATTTTTAATGTTGTTTGTATAATGTGGTGCTTGTACTCGACCAATTTAGAAGACGCAAAAAACGATCACCATCTTTGCATGCAAACACTTCCCATATCTCAGGATCGCCTCGTAGATCCACACTTAAGATAATAAAGTAAAAATTAACTATCTCAAAAAACAACAAAACTATTCTCTTATTTAATGCAAAATGAAAATAACAAATTTTCCTGTATCTCAATATGATAATGAATAAAAAAAAAGAATTACTCACTAAGAATGCATGACCAAATGCATATATATTGGATGCTTCCCTATCTGGAGCGCCCCCATTTCTAACCTTTTTTAATTTTTTAATTGAGGTTGTGCTTAAGCTATAGTAGAGTATAATCCATGGAATCATACATCTAAAGATAAATATTAAACTTGTCCAAATCATGTATGAGGCAAAGCACAAAATATTAGACTACTCTATGAGGATTACGCGACATCAACAATTTATGAAATATATAAATTAGATACATTTTTATTATATTTATATCATCGTCAAATGTAAAATAGACACACAGATCTAAATCCTTATAGGTCAACTCATTTTTAACCCTAATGTATTTATGTCAAAATCTACTATCCAACTCCATTATTGATGGATAATCCCTCATCCTTAAACAAGTAATTAAATAAAACTTTAGATAGAAAAATCTAATATCTCTGTTATTTATATAGAACCACAATTCTTCGTGTAAAGTTTTGATATGTACGCGTCTTAATAAAACCTCGTGTACTAAAATACCCAAGAATACATTATCTTGTACATAAAAAAAAAATAAAAAATATATGGTTCTAAATATTTTAATCTGCCTTGAAGTAAATTTTTATTTTATTCTTTTGATAGCCCATAACTTCGAGTAAGCAGTTATAGTCGATCGGTAGAATTCGTTTTCGACAATTATATATTTTTTTGAGACATTCTCCTTCTCGAAAAAAAATAATTATTAGAATATAACAAATTATTAGATAATTCAAATAATTACTAGAAATTAAAATTAATTATTATTAAAACTTTTTCATCTAACAAAAAGTAATATAATAATAACAAAAAAATTAAAATAATGACTAAATTAAAGTAATTTAGTTAAAATTTTAATATTTTTAATTAAAAATTAAATATAAAAAATTTAAAAAAATTGTCACGTGGTAGTATAGGTGAGTGGGCATGATGTGCGTTCGTTACGCTAATACAGTGCGTGGCCATTATGCGTGCATGTTTTGGCCTGAAAAAGGTTAAAATCAATCATTTTTAACTATTTTTGAGTCATTTGTGATTAATTTTTAACTACTTATATTTATTTTCAACATATTTTATACTTTATTAATATTATATTTATACATTTTTAACACTACATCTATACATTTTTAACACTACAATAAAAAATATAATAAAATTAAATTTAGAATAAAAATTTATTAATTTTTTTATTTTTATAATTAATTATTTTAATTTAAAATTTTAAAATATATTATATTTATAATTAATTTACAGATTAAAAAATTTTTGGAACAAAAATAAATTAGAACCGAAAGATAAGATAGAGAAGAGAACAAGAGGAGTGTAATAACCGCAAGGTACTTTTAAAAAAGAGTTTACTTAAGAGGACATTAATCCTGCAAACGGATGAATACATTACCTAGTAAAAGTAGTATTAGAGGAAAGAGACATCATAGATGAGCCCACAACATTGCCACGGGCAGACTCCTGGTTGGAAGCATATAGTTACAGAGAAAGGCACCATGCAGGATAGAGTTGATTGAAAATTATCATTCGGCTTCGTCAACTTTAACACAACCTCCCGTACAAGAAAAAGGTTTGGTGGGCCTGGTAGAGGACCCCACATTCTGATCACCATTTCCAGTTGTGTTAGAAGTTCGTCAAGTGTGGGAAGTGTGTCCGACAACATCCCTAATGTTGTAATCCGATTGGGCACCAGTGTCTAAAGGTATATCTGCAGCATATTCCATCTGGTGTATCTGCACCATCTCCAGTTGGGTTAATATCTCCATTCTCCACTTTCTGAAACCGTCTTTGGGGCCCCAAAATCTCGATCTCTTTACATAATCGACCCAAAAAAACTAACGAAATTTGGGCCTCTCAGCCCAATTTTCCGCTATCAAAACATGGCCGTTTGAATTTTATGAAGTAAAATTTTAAGATGTTTTGAAACCAAACGGCACTTGAGTTTGCCTTATGGCAAAATTTTCCGAAATTGATATGATGTGTCACTCCCATCCCGTGCACATGGACCTCAGATACGGATTCATACTCTGTGTCTGAATCTGTCTAATAATATTATTATTATTGTTTGGCCTTCCATATTTGTTCACTCTGAAATACACAGATACTGAGCCAAACTCGACTCCTCTTCTCTTCCCGTAAGTAGTTACGTTATTTTATTATAGCTTATTTTTTATGTCATCTTTGTATGGATAATCTATTTTATTGTACAAAATTTAAGTGAATAAGATAATTTTGAGAGTTTTTTTGGAGATATGTTGTGATTATGCAATGTCTTTTGAATAATTAGTGGCCTAAACGAATTAAAGTTTCTGTTTTGGCGAAGAATTTTCTAGTAATTTTATTTCTTTTGAAAAGATGAGGTCTTTGTCAGGATTGATGATTAATGAATATGTGTGGTGGTTAAAATATTTGGCAGCTTTGAAAAGCAGAAATTTTTTTCCGACGAAAAGTAATTGCGAAATGTTTTGTGGTAGATAAAACAACAGAGCCCCATGATGACTTCTTATGCTGTTTGTAGTAGATTCAAGAGAATGTTATTAGCTGCTTTCATTTCCGAAATTTCTAGTGGTTTTCATAACTTTGGTGCTCCCCTGATTGGAAATTATCTATTTTTCGCCATATATGTACATACATACATACATACACATACCTACACGATTTTGATCTGGTGGTGAAGTCCGCTCACCATTTGGTGGCGACAAGTGCTGGCTTTTCATAGAGTCGTGCATCAGTGGTGAGTGAGTTGGTTCATCTGATCATTGCTATTTATATATATTAATGTATATGTATGCACTTTTTGCAGGGTTTTGGGCAGTCTTAATTTATACACTGTCAAGCATGAAATGCAACGTAATTTTACCTATGTCTTGAATTGTGGTTTTTGTTTGCACTTTGGTTTATAATTTATATAGATTTAGTAGAATGGAAAATAAATAGGCTGCTCATACGGCAAGAATATGATCTTGATTGCAGCATTTCCACTAGTTTAAGCATACAAAAGTTCATTGAACTCTGAGAATGCTTTGATGCAGACTCAGATTAATTAACTTTTAATATCTAATATTCTAACTTCTTAGGTGCTAGAGTATCTGGCAACTTATTACCTTGCTAATTCTGTATGTACTTCGTAGAGGTTTGGCTTATCTGATGGGTGGTTTAAAGTAGCATTGTTAAACAAGTACACTTCTTCCAAGTCAACTTATATATTCACCATGTGGAGTATTGCTTCGAAGGCCATCTGTGGAGCAGTTCGATTGAAGAATGACTTGTTGAAGCCACGTCAAGTTTTGTCAGAGTTGTCAGATGATGAAGTTTCTTCAAACAACAACAGAGAAGAGGGGTTGGAATGCCCAATATGTTGGGAATCCTTCAATGTCGTTGAGAATGTGCCCTATGTTCTATGGTGTGGCCACACACTCTGCAAGAATTGTGTTCTAGGGCTACAACGTGCTGTTGTGAAACTGCCTACACTACCGCTCCAGCTTCCATTTTTCATCTCTTGTCCATGGTGTAATCAGTTATCTTTGAGGTTGGTCTACGAGGGGAATCTCAGGTTTCCTCACAAGAACTACTTCCTCCTTTGGATGGTTGAAAGCATGAATGGTGACAGGTGGAAGTCCTATCCTCATTTCTGTGGGGATCACCAACCAGTCTCTTCTTTGAATAGAAATTCAGCTCCAAGAAATCAAGTTAGCTGCGCAAACAATGGGCGAGCCACGAGTACTCACTTCTCAGGACAGTCTGAAATTAATCATGATGAACGCTGCTTTCTTACTAGCTACCTTAATGCTGAAAGACTTCACCTGTCTCTTCGTAAGTCCTTGGTTCTCTTTGCTCAGTTGACCGCGAAGTTCCCATTGATTATCATACTAATGTTAGTCATCCTGTATGCAATACCTGCCAGTGTGGCTATCTTGGCCCTTTATGTTCTTGTCACTCTTCTGTTTGCTATCCCTTCTTGCCTGGTATTGTACTTTGCCTTGCCCATTTTGGATTGGCTGGTTAGAGAAATTGTAGCTTGAGTTGCCATTAGCTGTCTGTTATGATTTTTGTGGCTTGAGACTGTTTACCACTTGTGATGCGATTCAACTTCTTCCATTGTATAAGAAGCTGACCAGCTTGTGAGGTTTCCATCCCACGGTCTTTGAGTTTCTTTTATCAAACCTTAATTTGTATCAGAATTGATTGAAATAATCTCCATAGATAGCTGGGAAGTGGTTTTGATGCTTTGATCCTGGCAATAGCTGCTGTATTGAGATTCGTAGCTTTTTGGCAGGAGATAATAGTCCTTGGATTAGTTATGTTTTTGTTGTAGAAGTGGTGTTTTTATTTTCTGTACAAGCATATATGAGCCAGAGCTCTTTCAAGAAAACATGTAGATAGTGAATTATTTATCCCTTGCGCAAATTATTGTGATCTAGTTGAGCTTTCCTTGTGCTTTTGCGTTTCATTGGAATTTTCACATTTGAAGTTCAACTATCCTTGTAGTTTTGTGCAGGCAATGCAATGAACTGTCATTCAGTACGGAGGCTTGCTTTATTTGTATTCTTTCATGCAACAAAAGCCCTCAGCTGAGCTAATCTTCTCCTTTGATTTTTCGGTGTGCACAGTATTAACTCAATTGTTTCATCTAATTTTCAGCCACTTGAAACAGCTACATTACAACTTCTTAGGTATAAATGATTCTAAATGTTTTGTAATCTTGGCCGCGAAGGGCATTACTATGACTAGATCGGAGGCCACAGAAGTTTAGAATTCAATGGAGTTTGAGAAATCAATCCCGTGAGAAGATACGATTGCAGCTTTGTAAAAATTTAGTTATTACCCAGAAAAAGTAGACTTATAAACACATTTATCGGATCCTTTATTACATACAAAATGAAACTGATCAAGTATATAAAACACCATTCTTAAAATCTTAAATCTATCATTACGTTATTATTGGCCAGCACTTGATTAAGAGTGATCGTGGATTGGCTCTTGTGATGGAGTTATTGCAGCCGCAGGGAGGAAAAAAAGAGAATCTAAAGGTGCTCGTGATTAGAAAAATGCTCTGATTATCCTCTTTGCTCATGCTACTTGTTTTGTAATTTGGGCTACAATTGTTACCAGGACATACTAGTTGTCCTAGTAACAGAGTATTTTTCTGCAGTAGGAAATTTTTTGAATTTTTCACAATTTTAGCAAGTAATTAATAAAGTGGCATAGAGTGAAATAATGGAAATAAATTAAAATTTTTTCGAATGGGAGAGGAAGAAACCAGAGGAGAAATTTTAAAGATACGGGAGTTTAAACTTTTTCTTCTGTTTATTCACAAAAATTCAACCATTTGTATAGTAGTTTATTACAATTTATTAATTTATTAAAATTTTTTATCACATATGAATTTATCAAACCTAATCTCTTTTAATCTTAACTCAAGCCTAATATCCTAAAGAATTCAAGATATTCAAAATAATAAGAGTTCTAACATTGCCCACCGCTTCCAAAAGGCTTGTCCTAAATCAAAATCTCTAGGCAGAATTAATAGATATGTAAACGCCTGATTTGCCCATCTCATTAGTTTTTTTTTTTTTTTTTGACAAGATATATCAACGTCCATAAACAATTGATGAAGTTGTGTACATCGATGTCCCAGCTTAAATTGCTCATCACAATTAAAACAAAACCCCCTTAAATTATCTTTCTGCCCGCTTGGCCGGTGATAAACGCTTAACATTATTGAGCAATTCAGAGGCTATGGGTTCTACGAGAGAAGATGTTGGCCATCTTAAAGTTTTTGGTGCTGTGGTATTTAGTGTCTATGTCAGCAAGATTGTTATGCTGACTCAGCTCAAATTGTTAAAGTTTGTTATATTTATTCCCGCCAAAACTTTGAGTGAGTGCCACTCGGTATAATTTGACTGCTTCCTTTGTAAATTTTGCAGAGTGATTTCTCTTGAATCTTGAGGAAATAAGAAAAGCTTTCAGTTTCGTTTTTCATTTTCTCGTCCAAAGTTTATTTTCTTTCACTTTTTTATCTGCCAAACAAGATTAAACACTTTTCTTATATGGTATTAGAGCATTAATGGCAAATGCAAATTCATCAAATATTAGATCTGTATTTCTAATTCAACAATCAACATAGAATTCATTCTTCACTTTTTCTTCAACTATAAACACGATCGATCAAACTATGATGTTTGGCAATCTCAAGTTTTTACTGCAATCAAAGTTAATCGACTAGAAGGATTGATTGATAGAACCTCGAAATGTCCAGAACAGTTCTTGATTGAAACTAATTCAATTCAAGAATCAACTAAAGACGGATCAAAGATTCAAAAACATTGAGAATCAAGAATTTAAAGTTTGGATTCGTCAAGATCAGTTCATTTTTAATTGGTTGTTTTTAAGTATACATGAAAACATTCTCGGTCTTATGATTGACAGTAAGTCTTCACTATCTCTTTGGTGTGCTACAGAGAAACAATTTAGTTCATGTTCTAAAGCCAAAGTAGTACAATTAAAAAAGAAATTGTCTTCACTTAAGAAAGATCAGATGACAATATCAGATTATTTCCTAAAATTGAAAAGTGTTATTGATGAACTGGCTACTATAGGTTGCTTAGTTAATGAAGATGACTTTATTATGCACTTAATTTCAGTAATTAAAGTTGGTTCGGATTATAACTCTGTAGTTGTTCTAATTACAAGTAAAATTGGTGATATAAGTTTGAATGAGGCCTATTAAATGTTCTTAACATAAGAGAGTATGTTGTTAAAAAATGCATCTGGTCAGAATGATTATGCAGCCAATTTTGCACAGAAAGGATAGAAAAGAAGGAATAATTTCTTAGGATATGGAGGAAACTACAATGCTAATTCCCTTTCTCAAAATTATGTTTATAATAATAACAATGGTGTGAATTGAGGTTACAATGGAGAAATTTTCTAAGTAATAAAGGCAAAAATTCAGGACAAGCTGGTGGTAGAAATTCTTTTGGTAGAGGTGGTATTAAATTAGTTTACAAGATTTGTGAGAAAGGCATCTAAATGCTACTACAGGTATAATTCAAAATATGTACCAAGAATGCCAAACAACTTAGAAGGATACAATAACAATTTTGGAAATAGAAACCAAGGTCCATGAGATCAAGGGAGCTATGGAAATAGAGTTACTTATGTTGCTATTTAATAACATTTTAAAGGACCTGCTGATGAAGTCTAGTACTTGGATTCAAGTGCTACTCACCATCTAACCTATGATGCCTCTAAGCTCGGTAACAAAATGAATTACTCAGGTAATGATAAACTTGTTTTTGGAAATGGCTATGGTTTGGATATTGTTTATATTGGAGAAACAAAACTCAAGTCTAAAACTGGTTATTTGTTATCATTGAACAATATATTGTGTGTGCCTGCCATAACTAAAAATTTAATTAACCTATCTAAACTTGTAACAGATAATGATGTGTTGATTGAGTTTTATTCTAACCTATGTCTTATTGAGGACAAGAAGAGAGGAACTTTACTGCTGAAGAGTGTGATTGTAAAGGGACTCTATAAGCTGCTATTGACTGGTTGATACTTTTCATTTGTAAATCCAAAAGTCTAAAAATGCTTAATTGTCTCAAATATGTCATCCCGAGTCTTTGTTTTCTTTGTTTCCTGAAAATGTATTGTCTTGTAGTATAAATAGGATTTAGTGTGGTGTATCTGAATCATTCAAAGATTCTGAAGTTCATAATTCAAAAGTTTGTTGTGAGTACTGTCAAAAATCAGTATTTGACTCTATTAGAAATCAGAACTTATAGCACAAGAGACTTGGTCATTCAAGTCATTTGATTCTAAAATCTGTACTTTCTCTCATAAATGGAATTAATTCTTGTAATAAAAATTTAAAGCCTGAATTTTGTGATGCTTGTCATCTTGGCAAATTACATAAAAATCATTTTCCTTCAAACAACACCATATCAACAAAACCTTTAGAACTCATCTATACTGACATTTGGGGACCAACACCTTGTGAAACAACAAATAGTTTTAGATATTATATTAATTATGTTGATGATTTCTTAAGGTATAGTTGGTTATTTCCTATTAAGCCAAAATCAGAAGCACCAAAAGTGTTTATACAATTTCAAATACAAGTAGAAAATTAATTTGAAACCAAAATTAAAGCCCTTTAATCTGATTTTTTATTTTTATTTTATTTTTTTGGGGGTTTAAATGTCTTACTAAGCATTTAAGTCAAAATGGAATACAATTCAAAGTCACTTGCCTTCGTACACATCACCAAAATAGAGTGGTTGAAAGGAAACATAGACATATAGTTGAAACAGGGCTCACACTTCTTGCTCAATCAAAAATGCCTTTAACCTTTTAGTGGGAAGCCTTTCACACAACTACCTTCCTTATAAATAGGTTACAACTCCAGTTCTAGCATACAGATCACATTATAAAAGTTCTATTTAACACATTACTAGATTACAAGTTTCTAAAACTATTTGGTTGGTCATGTTTTCCACTTTTCAAATTGTACAATAGACATAAATTTAATTTTCACATTACCAAAAGTGTTTTTATAGGATATAGTCCTATGCACAAAGGATACAAATATTTACATCAATCAGGCAAGGGTTATATTGCAAGACATATAGTTTTTTTTATGAAACTCTTTTCTTTTCATTGAACTCTTTCTCTCTCAAAAGAATATTGACAATTTTGATAATTCAAAATTCAATAAAAGTTCAAGTTTTTATATTCCATGTGTCTCAAATTCTGTTAATAGCAGCAGCACTTCAGGTTTACTTCCATTTGCAGCAGCAAGTTCTTCAACAAGATCATCAGCTCAATCACCATTTAACCAAATATAAACACTCAATTCAGAACAAAATACCACAAATACACTTCCACAAACAAAATACCATAAACACAACAGCTTACAATGTCAAAACATCCTATGACTACCAGATCCAAGGTACATATATTCAAACCAAAAGTCTATATTGGTAAATCTGTGACAAATTAGTCTGTGCCAAAAAAAGTTACTGAAGCCTTAGCTGATCTAAGATGGAAACAAACTATGAAAGAAGAATATGCAGCATTTATGAAAAATCAAACTTGATGTTATTGATAACAAATAGGTATTCAGAACAAGTTCAATCCAAATGGCTCTATCTCCAAATATAAGGCAGGATTAGTTGTTAAGGGATTTTTACAAACTCTAAATATTGATTATCTTGAGGCCTCTATCCCTATGGTTAAAGCATTAACAATTAAAGTGGTCTTGTGTTTGGCAATAATGAATCACTGGCTAATAAGATAAATTAATGTCAACGATGCATTTTTAAATGGAGATTTGGTTGAAGATTTATATATGTTACAGCCTGAGGGGTTTGTTAGCTCAAATTTTCTTTTACATGTATGTAAGTTGAGAAAAGTACTCTATGGTTTAAAAGAAGCCTTAGGGCTCGGTATAAGAAGCTGAATATTGCTTTAATACAGTGGGGATTTATAAATTTTAAATCAGATTCATCAAAATTTGCCAAGGCAATATGATTTTGATATTGATTTATGTTGATAATATCATTGTGACAGGTCAATCAAGCTCATTTTTAGAATAATTTATCACCAATCTTGCTAACACATTTTCTTTGAAAAGACTTGAATGCCTTTGATTATTTTCTAGGGGTTGAAGTCACTCAAATTGCATCTAGCATTCATTTATGTCAGACATAGTACATAAATGATTCTTAAAGAGAGCAAATATAAGTAATGGCAAGGGCTATGAAACTCCAATTAGCATTGGTCAGAATTTAATTAAGGATAGAGATAAGAGCTTTGCTAATCCTTCAACTTACAATAGCATAGTTGGAGCATTACAGTATGTAGCACTCACTAGGCCTGAATTATCTTTGAGTTCATAAATTAAGTCAGTGTTTGTCTAATCCTTCAATTAAACATTAATAGTATATTTAGATGCTAACTGGGGGCTCTAATTCTAATGATAGAAGATCCATTGGTGGTTATTGTGTGTATTTGGGTCATAATTTAGTTTATTCGTCATCCAAGAAAATGTTATAGCTAGATCATCAGGAGAGGCAGAATATAGAGCTTTGGGCTCAGTATGTTCAGAAATTATCTGGATAAAAGCACTACTGTCTAAATTACACATTACTCTTTCTCACAATCCAATAATCTGGTGTGATAATCAATCAATACAAGTTCTAGCTCTCAATCCTATTTTTCATGCTCGAACAAAATATATCGACCTTGATATACATTTCATTAGATAAAAAACAGTAGCACAAAAGGTTGAGGTTAGATTTATCCCAAGTCCTAATCAAACAATTGACATATTTGTCAAACCATTAGCCATGGATTGATTTTTGAGTCTTTGAGCCAAGCTTCAGGTTATCTCTCGACCCTCAATTTGAGGAGGGATATTAAAGAGCAATAATCTGATGCATTACTAAAACTAAAGTTGTAATGATGATACAGAATAATGATTCTGATGATGATGATGCAGAGTAATGCTCTGGTGAATTGATGAAGTTGGAATTGTGATGCTGATGTATTAGTAAGGTGAATATGTTTGTTAAGTTGGAAAAGAAGTAGCTGATTCGTAAGTGTAAGTATAAGAGTGTCCATGTTAGCAAGGTTGTTATGCTGACTCAGCTCAATTTGTTAAAGTTTGTTATATGTATTTCTACCAAAACTTTGAATTAGTTAGTTATGCTAAGCAGTATAAATCGACTGATTCCTTTGTAAATTTTGCAGTTTAATTTCTCTTGAATCTTGAGTAAATAAAAAAGCTTTCAGTTTCATTTTTCATTTTCTCGTCCAAAGTTTATTTTCTTTCACTTTCTTATCTATGAAACAACACTAAACACTTCTGTTATACACTTCATCGATTAATACCATGAAATAGCATCTCTAATAAGATGTGATGTAACTAAGGTCATCATTAATTGGGTATTTGTAACATTGATAATCATTGATATTACTATGATCAAAAAAATCTATCTAGTATGATCTTCACCATTAAATAATAGAAAATCAATTGGCATAGTGCAACCTTATTATTGCACTCCACTGAATATGGTTGTACATGACTAACCTATATATGGTTGATTTTGACTATCGAGTTATAATTGATCTACATGGATCAACATTCGTTGTAAAACTTGATGGGATAAATTATTTACTCCAACTTTAAGCTCCTTAATATTAACACTCATTATTATGATGGCTAAGATCATGCTTTGATTACAAATGTTAGGATTCCACATAAATAGGGTGAGATAATAGAATGAAATATATGATGGACAAAAAATTGCTTTTATACTAAATGCCAGGATTCCGCACAAGTGAAATAATAGAAAGAAAGTAAGAGAAATAAAACAAAGAAAAATTTTGTTTAAACTTTTTCTTTTGCTTATTCGAATAAAATTAACCACTTATATAGTGGTTTATTACAACTTATTAATTTATTAGAATTTTATATCATATAGAAATTTATCAAACCTAATTCTAATATATATTAACTCAAGGCTAGCTAATATCTTAATAAATTCAAAACAATATAATTCATAACAGCTAACACTAAGATATATAATTTTTTTGTCTCCAAGAGAAAGAAAGAAAGAAAGAAAAATTCATAAACTTTTATGGATAAAAAAGAGATTGAATAGGGCGTTGGATAAGTTTTTATAATTAGTTAAGACAGTGATGGCTTAGGAAATGATAGCTGATATTGAGATAAGACATATGGTAAAGGCCATTTTTCTTTGGTCTCTATCTCTTTACAATAAGAGCCCTTTAAGGGAAAAGACTAGTGTTTCTTCGTTTGGGGGTTTAATCTTTTCTTCAACAAACGCGCTTTATCTATTAGAAAAAGAAAACGGGAAATCACATATTTAGTGACTCTCATTTACCCACTTACACATTTGTTGTTGTTTGCAACATGTCTCTTTTTAAAGTTTTTTCGAGGGACTCGTATTTTTTTGGATAACAGTGACGACATGTTTTATAGAACACTTTGAGATAAATATTTTTTATTTATTGAAGCAGTTTTTTTTATAATGATAGAATCTAAACTATTGATATATTCATTTACGTGTTAGGTAGCTAAAAATTATATAACTAGGTAAGGGGTAATAACGGCACAATCTTAAGTGAAGCTGAGTCGACAAAGATATGAATAAGTTAAGAGACACAAGACTTATTCATAGAAATAATCACCAGTTTAAATAGGTAGTGATAGAGAACAAAACTTGCAATTTCAATCCCTAAACTCTTAAAAAATTTAAAAACTAGCCCCTAAATTTTAGAGCATGATATTCTAACCCTAAATATTCTAAAGATTATAGGACCCAATTATAAAATTACCTCAAACTTTTATAAATTATAAAAATGACCCTAAAACTTTTATAGATTACAAAATGATCCTAAAATTTTAATAAATTATAAAATGACCTCAAAACTTTCATAAATTAAATAATAACTCCAAAAATCTTGTAAATTCAAAATTATCCCAAAAGATATAAGAGATTTTAATCTTACCTCATAATTCTTAATAGTTTGCAAAAAGAATATTTTTTAGAATTAATAATTCAATCAAGTAAATGGACATCGTGGATGAATAGATTATGTCACTAGAAGTGATTTGGTGTCGGCAATGAAGATGGACTTACCACAAAACAGACTGATTTGATCAAAATGAGAGCTAGTAGGACCTAGACGACTAATTTGAGACTTGAAATAAAATTCTAACAAACTTTCGATTAACATTTGGCAAGACTTTGGTGACTTTTCGGTAAGCCTTCAATAAACCATGGCAAGCCTTTTACTAAACAGAGAGACAATGAAAGCACAAGGACTTTAATACCATATAAGAAAGATAAGAGAACTATATATATATATATATATATATATATATTTCACTACATTAATATAGTATAGCGTGAACTTTTATATAATCTTTAGACTATA
This sequence comes from Ailanthus altissimus, assembly GCA_946807835.1. NCBI lineage: Eukaryota > Viridiplantae > Streptophyta > Magnoliopsida > Sapindales > Simaroubaceae > Ailanthus > Ailanthus altissimus. The sequence continues at coordinate 20,833,574 of OX327696.1, read as the reverse complement.
GCTAAATAAGAAAAGAAAATATACATAAATTAATTACAATGTACACAATAAGAAATGAATTATCTAAAACTATATAGATTGAAAATTATATTATTTATATATAAAATGATGATACTCATGAATTGTAGATGTTATACACAAGTTTTGCATTTCTAGTTAAAGCACTAGTGAGAAACACAAATAAAATGTCAATAGGATTAATACGATGACTATGATCCCCTTTTGGGTATGACCACAGAAAATATCTATATATAGACACAAAAAAAAGTGGGTGTAAAACAAGATCTACCTTGGATAAACTGTGCGAGATCATGACGTCAATCCCTATTTTCGATTGATACAAAACCTTCTCCGATGACCTTTTTTTTTTTCTGAAGTTAAATTAGGCAAGGTGTACGATGGTTCCAACCCACAATTTAAGAAAGCATATTTCATGATTTTAACCTATAAAGTTTAAGGTAAAGGCTTAATGCTTGCCCTAATTCTCATTATTCCCACGATATATATGTTACAACAGGAAGACTAATAGGCTAAAACTCTAAGTTAAGAAGGACTCTTAAACTTCCTCAATCATAATCAATTACTCCTAAACTTCCTCAATTACAATCAATATTTGCCACAATTAATATTTGCCTAAATTATCTCAACATCCCTCCTCAAGTTGGAGCATGAGGATAAAAAATGCCCAACTTGTGAAGAAGATAATCAAACTGTTTCTTGCCAAGAGCCTTAGTAAAAATATCGGCCAATTATTCCGTTGTAGGAACATAAGTCGAAGCAATCAGACCGTCCATTATTGCATCACGAGTAAAATGACAATCCACCTCTATGTGCTTCGTTCGTTCATGAAAAACCAGATTTTTAGCAATGTGAAGGGCAGACTGACTGTCACAAAAAATTTTAATTACCTTTGGATGGTGAACCCCTAAGCTCAATAACAACCCTTTTAACCACTTAAGCTCGCAAGTAATGGCAGCCATGGATCGGTATTCTGCTTCTGCAGAAGAACGTGAAACTGTATGTTGCTTTTTTGTCTTCCATGAAATAGGTGAATGACCTAGAAAAACAAGCCATCCTGTCAAAGACCTGCGAGTACTGGGGCATGCCGCCCAATCAGAATCACACCAACCCTGTAAAGACAAATCACTATCTGCACGTAATAGAATGCCTTGACCAAGTGTGCATTTTAAGTAACGAACAACTCTTAAGGCCGTCTCCCAATGCTCAACACGAGGCGCCTGCATGAATTGGGATAAAATATACACTGAGTAAGCAAGATTCGGATGTGTAACTACCAAGTAAATTAGGCGGCCCACAAGACGATGATAGGCTTCTGGATCGGACATCAACTAGCCATTTGCTAGGCCGAGTTTATGGTTCTGCTCAATGGGAAAGCCAGATGGCTTTGCTCCCAATAGACCTGCTTCAGATATAATATCGAGTGTATATTTTCGTTGGCATAAGAATAAACCAAAAGAACTACGGGCTACTTCAATGCCAAGGAAATATTTCAAATAGTCAAGATCTTTCATTTTAAAACAATCACTGAGATAGGCTTTAAAAGCCCGTATAGCAGCGGAATCATTCCCAGAGATAATAAGATCATCAACATACACGAGTACATTGAGTTGCATACCTCCTTTAGTGTAGGTGAATAAAGAATAATCAGAGTAAGATTGTAAGAAACCATACCCTTTCAAAGCTGTGACTAGCTTAGTAAACCAATACCTTGGAGCCTGTTTTAACCCATACAAAGACTTACGCAGACGGCACACCATATTGGGATTGGAACACCCAAAACTTGGAGGAAGTTTCATGTATACCTCCTCCTCAAGATCCCCATGCAAGAAAGCATTGTGAACATCCATCTGATGAAGTTCCCAATTTTTGGAAGCTGCAATAGCAAGAAAAGCCCGAACAGTAGTCATTTTTGCAACAGGAGCAAAAGTTTTTGTGTAATCAATGCCAGCTTCCTGATGATTTCCAAAAATAACTAATCTAGATTTAAGGCGTTCAATATCCCCACTGGAAAAATATTTAATCCTGTAAACCCATTGACTGCCCAAGGCACGTTTTCCAAGAGGAAGAACTTCAAAAGTTCAAGTACCATTATCTTCCAATGCTCGTATCTCATCTTGCATAGATTATTTCCAACCAACATCCTTCATGGCCTCCTTAAAAGATCGGGGCTCCCTACTAGAGTAATAGCTGCAAAAAATTATCGGTAATTCACAGAGAAATTGCCACAATTTATATAATGTGCTATAGGATAAGGAGTACCTGAGGAATGCTGTGGAGACGGAGTGGAGGGAGATGGACTTTTAGTGTTGATAGTATGAGTAACAAAATCTCATAACAAACCAGATGGGAATTTATCCCTTATACCACGGCCCATTTCAATAGGCTCATCAGACTGCTCAAGAGACCCAGACAAAGTAGTACGTTGAGGTGAGGCAATGTTAATAGGTTGCTGCATGGGAGCCTCGATATTTGGGCTCGAAGAAAGAGGCAGCTGTAATATCTCATCTTGGTGGGACGTTGATGTTTACTCATTAAGGGGGTGGGCTTGCACGGATTGAGGAGGTAGCAAGGGTGAATTTGTTTGGGCTTTTTGTGGTGTGGTATGGGTTGCAGATTGTTGTGGCTCAATTTCCTCAATTATATAATCATCAAAATCAGAATGCACTTCCTCATGTATGGGCACAATATTATCCGGCACAATATTCATTACATCCGTATCAATAAACGAAAACACATCTTCAAAAAATTTTACATCGCGAGAAACAAATAATTCCTTTGTATCAAGATCAAAGAGTTTTCATCCTTTCTTTTCAAATGGATATCCCCAAAAAACACATTTTCTACTTCGACTAGCAAACTTATCTCCCTTTGTCTTTTGATTATGAGCAAAGCAAAAGGGCCCAAAAGTATAAATGGCATTATAGGAAGGAGGATTACCAAATAGAATTTCATAGGGAGTTTTATTATTTAATAAAGGAGATGGAGTATGATTAATTAAATGAGCAGCAGCAAGAACACCCTCTCTCCAAAAATAAATTGGCAAATTGGCTTGAAACCTTAAAGCCCTCCCTACTTGTAGAATATGCTTGTGTTTCCTCTCAACCCGCCCATTTTGTTGCGGAGTTCCCACACATGAAGTTTGGAACAAAATACCAGTTGCAGCAAAATAATCACGTAAGCAATTAAATACAGTGCCATTATCACTTTGAACAACCTTTATTTTCTAAGAAAATGGTCTTTCAATCATTGCAATAAAAGACATAAACATTCGAAAAACCTCAGTTTTATCAACTAGTAAATAAACCCACACAGTGCGGGAAAAATCATCCACCAAAGTCAAAAAATAACGAGCTCCACAAGAAAAAGAATGCTTGTAAGAGCCCCATAAATCACAATGTATTTTCTCAAAAATTATAGTTGCCTTATTGTCACTTAAAGGAAATTTATCTCTAGGATGTTTAGTACGGAAACAGACTTCACAGGCGTTATTTAAACTACCCTTAGAATTTATAACAGGAGGATATAACTTCACTACTTTTTCATAAGGATGTCCCATTCATTTGTGCCACAATTCCATTGTAGATGTTGTCCCGTTCACCGAAACATGTTGCACCGAATTAGCTTCTCTGAAATAGTAAAGTCCATCCCGCCTAACACCCGTTCCAATCAGCTTCCTCGTTTGGTCCTGTATAGCACACATATAAGAGTTAAATTGGACAATGCACTGTATATCATCATTTAATTGTGAAACTGAAATTAAATTCCAACTCAATTTTGGCACATAAAGAACATGTTTAAGAGTAATTTTGTCCGATAAACGGACTGAATCCTCTTGCGTTGCAACTACTGTTTCACCGTTGGGAAGACCAACTGGACAATAAAAAATATCCTGAATATCAAACAACCATGTAGCGTCACCAGTAACATGATGTGTAGCCCCTGTATCAATGATCCAAAATTTATCATCGAACTTACCATTTAAATGATCATCAAGAATTTTTGTATTACCAAAGAGCCCAGCAATGGCCTGCCACTGCTCTGCCGATAAGATTTGTGGTGAGCCAGAGTGCCCAGCACTGCCAGAAGACCTGGCAGCAACATGTGACCCAGTAGCCTCGACGTTGGTAGCAACTGCATTGGCTCGAGCGTTCCCGCGCCTACGACCAGATGGTCTGTTGTGGCCCATACCTCCTCCGTCAATCTTTGCTTGGTTTGGCCACCATTTCGGGTAGCTAATTAGTTCAAAACAATGAGAGACCTCGTGACCATTCTTTTTACAGTGAGTACAAACAAGGTGAGACCTGTCTAGCTTTTCCACCTTGCCTCGCTCCCTGCTGCCACTTGAACGTAAAGCAAAGGCCATAACATCACAGGGCTGCTGCTCTGCAATAGTTGATTTAGCTAGACGAGCTCGCTTATCCTGAATAACCAACGGGTAAGCTCGATCAAGAGACGACAAAGGATCATAGGACAGAATATTTGTACGAACTTGGGTATAATATTCAGAATAAAGACCCATTAAAAACTCATGTAGCATTGCATTCTCACGTCTCTCATCATACTTACAACCCACCGAATAAGAACAACATGAACAATCAATAATAGGCTCGTGTTTATGAAGTTCTTCCCATAAAGCAGATAATTTTTCAAAATACACAGAAACAGTCATGGATTGTGTTTGTTCACATTTAGAAATTGATGATTTTAGTTGTTGAATTCTAGGACCATTAACAACCGCATACCGTGATTTAAGAGTGTCCCAAAGGTGTTTTGCTTCTCTATATTTGGCGAGATTGCACTTTACCTCGGGAGTGATGGTGTTCGTAATCCATGATATTAGCATGGCGTTAATGGCAGTCCAATTGGATTGAGTACATGGAGGAATCGGTTCGGTGATGGTGCCATCCAAGAAATCGAACTTGTGTCGTGCTTCCAATGCCGTTTGTATATCTGCAGCCCAATCATCATAATTGTCTCCACGAAGTCGGGTTGGAGTGATGAAATCGCCGGGGCGATCTTGGGATCCTAAAAAAAAAGGGGAATTTGGTTCGATTTTGGGAGGTGACGGTGGCGGCTGTTCCTCGTCGCCAGTCATAGGTTTAGATGCTCATGGTACGTTGCCTTCATAGCTCTGATACCATGTAAAGTTTAAGGTAAAGGCTTAATGCTTGCCCTAATTCTCATTATTCCCACGATATATATGTTACAATAGGATGATTAATAGGCTAAAACTCTAAGTTAGGAAGGACTCCTAAACTTCCTAAATCACAATCAATTACTCCTAAACTTCCTCAATTACAATCAATATTTGCCACAATTAATATTTGCCTAAATTATCTCAACATAACCACTGGACTTTTTCAACTTCCATTTTATTTGATGAGTTATCGAATCAATAAATGTGAGAATCAGATGCTTACTTAGTTCTATCATTTAAGTGTATGCTATTGAATCAATATTTTTAGAAGAAAAAAAAATTGGAGTACAAATTGTATACTTTATTAAAATTCAGATCAATTATTTTTTATAAAAATAAGTTTTTATTTTTAATTCAAACAAAGAGATATTTAAACTTGAGTCCTTATATTAGTTTAGAGGTATCAATTACTATGAGGCAATGTCTATGACCACTCTATATAATGTTATTAAGGATTAAAAAATTAATGTTATGCATAAATAGTTGAATATAAAATTTGTATTTTAAGTGATATGATATTTAATGTATTAATTATTTATTAGTACGATATAATTATTATATTAATAAGAGATAAAAATTTAACGACTACTTAATAAGCAGTAGTCACTGATTAATGATATATTATTTAAAATATAAATTTTATATTCCAACTGTATACGTGTATTGCTACTCAAAAAAAGAAATCATAAATAATTATTTATCAAAGAGTTCGAGAAAATTTTGAATTTTTTAGCAGTTGTCTAAATTTTAAGAAAATACAAATATTCACAAGAGATAACTCATTGTGTGAAAGCTCCATTAGAATAATAATATTTTTCTCCACAGAATTGATGTGTTATACCGTTGCGAAAGCTTAGCCACGTCTATCTAAAAGCTGTCACTCTCATGAACATAAATGAGAGAATGACCATTGACGCAGCAAAGCGGTCACAAGGGGAATGATAGCATTGTATAGATGAGCTTGCTTATTGCTTTATTACCAATCTTTATCTCCTTAAAGATTCATATATGATTAAGTAATTTCGAGCATATGTAGCACGCATGATGTTGATATTGTCTTCTGCTCTTATCTAATAAAGCTTCCAAATCGATATTTGTCATACAGACCACCCATCAGAACGAAGCACTGTCCCCTTGTGCCAGCAAAGCAACAGACCTTATATATCCATCGTCGGCGGCCCTATACTTTGATAGAATTAATCTGCATTGTAGAAATAAACCTAATTGTTGTCGTGGGGATGAAATAGTTAACCAGAATACCATCACTAATAACTTGACTCGTAGATTAATTTTATGCTGTTAATCACGTTTTAGTAGTTATGTGCTTTGCAGCAAAATGACTAATAATTACTGGAACCCTCAAAATTGTTGATGTCGGTTCAAAATTATACATAATAGACATATTTATTTATTTATTTATTTTTATGTATATTAACTTAGGATTTAGGCTCATATTAAGTACATATTAGAATAGAGCATGAGGGCTTGGCTGAGCCCTCCAAGGCCTCGTATACTCACTTGGATTTAAATTTTCTCTCTCTCTAGATAGTGCATGTAATAGATATATATGTATGTAATTCCTAAAAAAAATATACATATTAGAATAAAAATTTTTATTTGATTTGTTATTTTTGTAGAATTAGAATTGAGTAGGAACTCTTGAGAAAATATAAAAATAAAATAAATCTGTATAAAGTATCATAATTCAACTTATTCAGTACAACAATACAATTTTTATCAATTTAGCTTTTCACTTATTTTAGCTTTTAACTTAAGATTTCATCTTGTTTGTTGATTTCCATAGATAATTGTCAGAATTTTACTTGTTTTTCTCCGTAAAATAACATAAACTTTATAATATACTTGTTATTTCGCAGCTCAAATTTATTCTAAACCTTATTTACCGTAAGTCATATTTGACCTTATTAAATTTGACAAACTCTAATCTCAATTTTTTGTAAATTCAAAGTGATCCATATTTTTAACAGGGACAATGGACATACACAAATCCCCTTCCAATTAAATTTATACGCGAACACATGATTATTCTAAACGTTTCCTCAAAGACTTGGGTTACATGCGCACGTGCATGGTTAAGTTGCGGGTTATACTAATATAAATAGTGTTTCATGGTCCCCTACAACATTGCACATGGAGATGTAGGCTTATAGGACCTCCAATTTAAGCTATGTAAAAGAAAGAAAGAATAATTAAGTTCAAGAGATTATACTTCCTGGGAGTGACCCCAGTACCAGAGCAGTAATAGATTCATAAATAGCCCATTAATGCTAGGATTTTAGGGTAGCATGCAAGCTGTGATTGAGAACGACCTCCGTTGGATTTCTCTTTTCAATGGAAATGCATCTTCTTTTAACTGATTACTGACTCTTGCTCGATTTGCTTTCATAGCAGACATTTTGTGATATGTCGGCACCAGCGCTGTTTGTCCACTCCAATTAATTACATTACTTATCAACGGACAATGGTCCAGTATATTTAATAAGTTTGTGGTGAGTGGTAGAATTTTTGTTAATTCCATCTTCAGTTAGATGCTAAAAAATCAATAATTTTTATTAGTTAAAAGTTTTTAATTTGCTTAATTAGGACCAACTCAAAATTAAATACTGATAAGAGTAATCCAAAATTCTTAACTCGCGGAGGGCTCAGCTTATGGTCTATAAAAACCTTAATATTTTGACAAAAGTAAACTCAGCCCAATGGTTTGACTAACACCTATAACTAACTTTTAGTAGTAAATTCGAGTCACTTCACTTTTAAAGAAAGCATTTACAATCATAAAACTCAAACTACTTCCATCATATCAGAGATTAGAAAAGGAAGACAAACTACCATCAAAACATTAACTTGACCGTAAACTTCGTATATAATTAAAAGAAGATTGTAGTCTAAAGTGAACTCTAAAATGAATTATTGTGAGTTTTTAATTATAAGTAATTGAGAAAGCGGAATAAAAGAAATTAATTGAAAGTAAGAAAACACAAACATTAAAAAATACACAAGTATTCAGTAATTACCTACATCACAAGGATCAAGACCATATCTTCTTTTATTGATGAATCAATCACAAGAAAATCTCATTAATAATTCTCTCTCTTAGGATATAATGAAGAATCTCAATTTCGGTGATCATAATTCTCAAGTCAAGACAAGGTTTATATAATACTCCAAACAATCTCAATAAATCCTACTTCAACTTGTATTTGAAGTGTAGTACAAGTTCTCAAAGAAGAAAAAATTAGAAACAACTTAAATAGATAATCACATTGGCGACGTGGTGAGATCTGCTCTTCACCTCGGCGAGACTAAACCCAGGTGCCCTTGCTGCGGCGCCAGTCCTTTTGTGTTGCGATGAGGCGATTCTACCAATCTTGACAGAAAGTTAACATTGCAACAAGTCTTGCTTTTCGTTGTGGTGAGACTTAAGTTGTTCTAGCACCATGGTGAGACTTCCCTTTGCCATGACGCTGAGCTGCTATTTTTCCATGCATCTTCATATGACTTCTCTTCTTTGTCATGTATCTTTTTTTTATTTGTTTGACTCAAAATTCACTTTTATATAATTTTTAATCACCATCTCTAACATAAATTTTTATTTTTTTATAAAAAAATAGTTGTTGAATTATATATTTTTCATTAAAAAAAAAGAGAAAGAAATAATGGAAGCAAGCTACCATCAAAATATTAACCTGAGTTCAAACTTCATATATAATTAACAAAATTCATTCAAACTTTATATATAATTAAAAGAATTTATTCTTAGCTCCTATAGTTGACGGTTGGATTGTTACTTAAAAGGAATTCTAAAATGATATATATTTTTAAGTTTATAAGTTACGAAGTTATATATTTTTAACTTTGAATTTATATCATTAGATTACATAAAATTAACAGATGAAAATTTAAGTCACAATCTTAAGTTAAGAAAACCCTATATATATATAAATATATATATATATATATATCACTACAAGAAAATAGGGTTTTTGCGACCCTATTTGCGACAGCTATTTGAGCCATCGCAAAAGTCTTAAAATAAATTACGTCATTTTGTTTAAAAGAACTTAACAAAACAAGGGTTTTTTTTTCATTCGCAGACTTTGTTCTTAGACAAATTCTTTTCGATCGTTCTCTTCATTCCCAAACTGAAACATTTATCAACAAATCAGTTTTCATCTCTTCGTATAACAACAAATCAGTTACCATCCTTTCTCACATCAACGATTCAGTTGCAATCTCTCTTTTTCTCGTCCTCTCTCAAATCTGAGGTATCAAATTTTCAACAATTTTTTCATTATTTTGTTTACCAAAATTTGAATGCTAACCTAATTATTTCGAATTACTTGGGGTTCTTTTGTAGTAATTATTCATTTGATAGTTATTGCTTTCAAATTCTTTAGGTTATATATAAGCTAGAATTAATTATAGATTGGAGATGGCTTTTGGTAATATGAAGTAACTTGGTTGTGATGCTTAATGAAATATTCGAATCTGCAAGTGCTTTTGTAGCACCACTGTACATAATTTCAAAAAGTAATGCTTTCAAATTCTACTGTAAATAATGCTTTTGCAAAAGAGAAGAAAAAAAATCAGTTCGATTTCCTTGGAGGGTACTAGAAATTTGTGATAGTAAGTATGGTAGGCAGCAACTCAGGTTATAGAAATATATTAATACACAGCGCGGAAGTTCTGTTATCTGGGTTAGCAACTTACTCTGTGGTGATCTATTCAAGGTTCATGAGAGTTTCAACATGATATTCTATTAATATCAAGTGCTACCGATTTGGAGACAAGATTGGTTCTGTGTTTCCTATAGCAGAGTCTTGAATTTCTGGTTTATTTGTGGAGGCTTGAGTCTTACTCAAAACAAATACTATTTCCAGAAAATTAGATGTTTTTTAGGATTTGATTAAGAAAAGATATCAAATGAAATAAAAGTATGAAGAAACTTATTATCATATATAATTGTTATGCTCAACTGGCCTTGATTGTGGAGATGCTTAGCATATGCTCTTTTGCTTTTCGCCAAGAACTGTTTTATCGATTATATGTGATGTTTTTGTTCTCAGTGTGGTTCAATGCGGATCATACATGTAGTCTTTAGGTATTATCGTACTATCTTAGTTCTCTCTTGTGAGGGTTTAGGTTCTAGTGATATTTAGAGACTCCCCTGCACAATGTTCCCCTTTGTCAGTAAATGAATGTTAGCAGAATATTCCGGGAAAATGATAGAAAATAAAAGCAGGGTTTTCTATGAAATACTTCTCTTTCTTCATATATTGTTAATTTTTATTATAAGTTAGCTATAATCTCGATCAATCTTAGGTAGGTTTTTTCAACTGTTGTTAGTTGCGGTTTTTGCAATTTCTTTAATCACAAAAATCCTTACAATTGCCACTTCTATTCTCTCGTGGTTGATAGTTAGGGTTTCAATTTTGCATGGCTTGTATATCTAATTGAGGGAATTTTGTTCAATCAGTGAATTTGTTGCAGAATCACAACTATCTCGTCTCTTTCTCACCCTATTGGCTGCAACAAGTCCAGCAATCTTCAATTTTGTCCTTCTCTCACCCTGTAGCAAGCTATCAAGCCAACAACTTTTATCGGTGCAGGTATCCTCTTGGTCTTGGGTTTTAATTTGTTGTGTATGGAAATTCAATTTGTTTTATTTTACAAGTCCTAGCTTTTGAATCAATATAAAACATGTAAGGGGATTGTTTTAATTTATTAATATGCTTAATAATTTGTTTTAAAATAATATGCATTTAATTTTTACATATATGTAACCTTAGACCCGTTCAAAAAATATATAATAAAATATATTTTTCTCATTATTATCTTCTTATAATGGTGAGAGTTGTATGTCATACGACTTTCACTATCTTTAAAAGATAACAATGAGAAAAGCATGTTTTATTATATATTTTTTGATTGTCCTGATTTGGACAATTTGGAAATGTATAATTCAATATAGTAGTAGTAGCTCAAGTTTTGTCTCACTCAATCAATGTGATGAGATGTGTACAATGATGCAACGATTTTTTGATAGTCAAGGGTTTCAGCTGTCCACTAATGATCAAGTATGAATGTTTAATTTAATATTATTTTTAATTTAATATTAATTTTTTACTTGTAAAATTATAACTAAAATATAAATATTTTGTTTGTAGGTTCAAGATGGTGAGAGCTGTATGTTATACGACTTTCACTATCTTTAGAAGATAACAATGAGAAAAGTATATTTTATTATATATTTTTTGATTGTTCTGATTTGGACAGTTTGGAAATGTATAATTCTATATAATAGTAGTACCTCAAGTTTTGTCTCACTCAATCAATGTGATGAGATGCGTACAATGATATAACGATTTTTTGATAGTCAAATATTTCAGTTGTCCACTAATGATCAGGTATGAATGTTTAATTTAATATTATTTTTAATTTAATATTAATTTTTTACTTGTAAAATTATAACTAAAATATGAATATTTTGTTTGTAGGTTCAAGATGCTTCCAGTGCGCACCATCATCGTACAAAAACTGGATAGATGTTAAAAAGTTCAGAATTGTTATTAACATATTTTGGATTTTATTAACACATTTTGGATGTTATTAATACATTTTGGATGGTTATATGTTATTAATATATTTTGGATTTTATTAATATATTTTGGATGTTATTAATATATTTTGGATAGTTATATATTATTAATATATTTTGGACGGTCATATTGTAATGTTATTAATATGTTTTAGATGATATTGTAATATATTTATTTAAAAATATTAAATAAAAAAATATGATAAGACTTTGTAATTTAAGAGTGAATTTTAAAAGAGACAGAGCTTTTTGCGACGGCTAACTAGCCGTCGCAAAAGAGTCAAGCGTCGTAAATTTTTGCCATCACAATGTCGTCGCAAAAAACCTTTTCTACTGTAGTGTATATACATACATAGTAGAAAATTAGCCGTCGCAAAAATTTACGACGGTCGCGTATGCGACGATTTTTTGCCATCGCAATGCCGTCGCAAAAAACCTTTTCTACTATAGTGTATATACATACATAGGTTTTGGATGGAAGTGAGAAACTTTACTAACTAAAATTCTTAATCTTTTATCTATAAATCTTACTCGAACTTAGGTGATCGTAGACACACTATACCTTGGTGAAGACGCATTGAAAACTATGCATCTTGGGGCAACTATACATATGTATTTAATAAAAATAAAGAACCTTCATGTTTGACAAAAAGGTGAACAACCTTGTTTACCTTTCTACATCTAAATAAAATATAAACAATATTATGAGGACTCAATAACTAAATAATATAATATAATTGTTAGAATTTAATGATTATTTTTTAGCATGATTTTGAGTTTAATACCAATGATGAGTCAACACAAGATCGAGTACACATTAGATGGACAAGAAAGGGTCAAAAACGAAAGTCAAAATTAAGAAAAGGAGCACAAAAGGAGCCAAAGGACTACACATAGTGCAGACTTTGGCGCCAACTTACGATGAATTTCACATTTTGAGAAGAACTGCATCCCAAAGTCAATTTTTGGACTTCTACAATGGGTGAACTCTTATTCCAACTAGAAAGAGAGTTTCTAAAGACTTTTTGAACACTATATAAACCATTGTAATATCATTAGATTATCAAGTATTAAAGAAATAACACCAAGGGAGAAAATAGAAAGTTAGAAAGCCTTGAGTGCTGGGTGCACAATGGGGTGCGATAGAGAGTGCTTAGGTTCTGTGTAAAAAGAAAATAATGATAGATTCTTTGAGATCTCGCCTATTATTATATTCTTTGATTATCTCTTGTGAGATATCTTTATGATCTGAGCTCTTTGTGGACTGGTAATAAAAGAAGCTAAGATTCTGTGATCCACCATAGAAGTAATTATTTATTGTCGAACTACGTAAATTTTTTTTTGTGATTGTGTGATTTTTTTTATCTCTTTATCTTGAGTTGTTTTATTTTATTTTTGGTTACATGTGAGTAAAGTTTTCTACAAAGCGTTTATAAAAATTTTAGACTGCACGCCGCTAAAAATCCTAATAAGTGGTATCAAAGTTAAAGTTTAGGATAATACCTTTGTGGTATATCAAAGAACATAAGTTATTCAACCATAAAAACTCACAAGTATGAGGTTAAAAAGTTTAATGGCAGAATGATTTTAATATGTAAAAGATGAAGGTTAATGGCTCTGCTAGTGAGTTAAGGATTAGACTCAACCCTTGAAGAGACTCAAGTAATATCCAGCAAAGAGAAAAAAATTGTGACATCTGGATCCAAGATAATTAGAGAAACTATTTAGAAAAAATCCTATAGTACTATAATTTTGTCGTTGAGTGATAAAGTTCTCAGAAAGGTGGCTAGAGAGAAGATGGCAATAGGTATTAAAAAGAAGCTTACCGCCCTCCATATGAAAAAGCCCTTGGTGAATCACTTGTATATTAAAAAGAAGTTATATTAGTTATCTATGGCTAAAAAAACTTCAAATAAAGACCACATTGACCTTTTCAATAAAATAATCATAGATCTTGAGATGATTGACATTAAGATTGAAGATGAAGACAGGACAATAATCTTGTTGTGTTATTTGTTGTAAAGTTATAAGCACTTCGTAGACACACTCATGTATAGCAAAGAAAATTTTAACGATGAGTGATGTTAAAGTCTCATTGAACTCAAAAGAAATAGAGAAAATATCTGAGTCTAGTAATACAACGAGTTTAGTTGTAAGAAGAAAAGATAGAAAGAACACTAATCAAAGGTAGATCCAAGAAGTGCTATCATTACTAGAGAGAATGACACTTGATAAAGGATTGTCCAAAAAGAAAAAAAAGTGAAGATATTGCAATATTCTGTGAGGAGGACTATAAGGTTATAGAATCCTTCAAAGCTTCTAATGGGAAGTATGCTTGTGAATGGATTCTTGATTCTGGCTGTAGTTACTATATATGTCCTGGTATATCTTTGTTTACCAATTATAGAGCCATTAAGGATGATAAAGTACCAATGGATAGTGATATGACTTGTAAAGTCGTGAAATTTGATAATATAAGGATGAAGATATATGATAGAAAAATTAGAGAGTTACTTGATGTACGATATGTTCCTAGAGTTAGAAAGAACTTGATATACCTAGTGCTAGATTAAGTGGGATATTCATTCAAGGTAGAAGAAGGAATATTGTAAGTAATGAAAGAATCTATGGTGATGATGAAAGATGATAAGCACAATAGGCTTTATGTGCTTGATGAGAATGTTGTAGTTGGTTCAACATGTGTTATTAAGAGAATGAAGACCAAGAGGCAACATTAAAGAATTACTTAGTGAGGTGATAGAGGTCAAAAGAGAATGCATAGTAAGAAAGCTATTATTGGGAATAAGTTTCAACCACTGAGGGATTGTGGTCATGGTATCAAATATAACATTGGAGATCGCAATATCAAAGCCACCCGATCCTTAGAGATTATGAGCCCGATAAGAGTTAAGTCTATACAAAAACTTAATTACAGATAACGCTAAATAAATTGAGCATTGGTGTGGATGGATCATAGAAAGTTTCTTGAAGATATTTTGAATTAAGGAGGCGTTTGTTAGAATTTGGTGATTCAAAATTATGCTTGAGCATAATTTTGAGTTAAATACCAATGAGAAGTCAACATAAGATCGAATATGCATTAGATGGATAAAAAAGAGATAAAAATGAAAGTGAGAAGTACGAAGGAGAGGCTTTGGTGCCTAGGCACCAATCTTGGCGAAAAGTTAGCGCTACAGAGAATTTTCCCTTTCGAGAAGGAATCCATCCAAAAGTTAGTTTTCAAACTTTAACAATGCGTAGATGATAGAGGTATAAAATACTAGTATGATTTATACCCAACTTTTATATTTTGCTTTAAATCATGAATATTTCACTATTTAATTATGTTTCTAATCATAAATAGGTATGCAACGAAAAATGTGACGTATAGGAACATAAGAGGCAAATTGAATGAGAAAAGAAGAAGTTGCGCTTAAAATACAAGAGCACCTAATCAAGCCTGAAGCTGCGATGCCTATAGTTGGGTGCTGCAGCACCCAGGTTAGTAGTTAGGCACCGCTGTACCCATAACTTAGTGCCACAGCGCCCAGTGATGCTCTTCAAAGTTATTTTTCTAGGTCTTAGCGCCACGGCACCTAGGGGTGGGCAAATTTCCAGTACCCGACCCGACCCGACCCGTCCTGAAATTTTGGGTCAGGACGGGAACGGGAATAAGTTCGGGACCTGTTCGGGACAGGAAATTCTATCCCGAACGGGTCGGGTCGGGTTGGGAAATTCCCGATCCCGTTCAAAAATTCCTAAAATTCTCGAATGGGTTCGGGAATTCTCAAACTTCTAAACTCATTCGGGAATTCCTAAATCGATCGGGAATTCCTGAGCCCATTCAGGAATTCCTGAACCCATTCGGGAATTCTCAACATTTGTTTTGCAAATATCAATTTTAAAATGGCGCCATTTTATGAGGCTTGAAACAGTGCCGTTTTGGTGAATGAAAAATGAAAAAGAAATAGATTATTTTTGAACTTGTTCTTTCTCAGTTTCTGTTCTGATTTCTCGTTCTTCTTATCTCTCTCAAAATCTTGCCGCCGACACAGCCTCCACCCACGGAAGACGGACGCCACTGAGCCAGTCACAGTCTCCCCTACAGCCTTGGTCTCACTTCTCAGTCTTAGGGTGGGCAGTATTTAGATGATTGCCGCCGACCGCCGTGAGTCCTCTGAAGCCGAGGGTAATCGCCGACATCTGACCACAGTAAGGGGATCTTATTAGGTTAAGTATTTTGCTTATTACTTTTGCAATATAGGTAGAGTGCATTATAGTCTTGTAGTTTTAGTTCAATTACTGCTAATTCAAATTCAAATTCTGGGTATTAGCAGTAATTCAGATTCTTGCTTATAAATGCAATTAGGGAATGGATTTTTCTTTGTGTGTTTCGGGTATGCTCTAAGGCATATAAATGCAATTGGGGGATGGATTTTTCTTTGTATGTTTTGGGTATGCAACAAGAAACGAGACAACTAAGGATATAAAAACTTTTTATTGCTTTGCATTTGCCACAAACATTAGATAATGTTTAAGAAACATTATAGTAGGAGCATCCGAGGCCAACACCAAGAAACCTTGTTGCTCTTCATCCTAAAGGTGGCCATTGTTTACCTCAATTTCCTCCTGCCCCCTTTTTGTCATGTATCCTCATTTAGGTTAATTTTAGGCTTATTGTTTTAAGTTACTTTTTAATTTTATCTTATATTATCATTTCATGTTTGAACTATTCTCATCATTTGTGTTTGGAATATCGATTGATTTTGTTATGGCAAATTGTAAGCTTATATTGGTATTTAGAGCACATCCTTTATTGTGATTCAACTTTTGAAGGCAATGAAATTTTGCTTCTTACAATTTCCTTCTGTCACATTCTGCTTAGAATTTGAGCACATAATTAAGCAATCAAGAATTATTTTACTGGCTACATTCTAATAGAAGATTAAGAAAAACAGAAACTAGTTATATTAAACGGCATATGACATTACATAATGACAATACAGTTTCATGATTCCCAAATTATTGTTACGCCAAGCTTGACAACCACCGCAAGCCATTTGGCTTGAGTGGCTGTTCTCCAATCTTCCAGAATGGTCAATGGATTTTATCCCTTAAAATATTATCAATTCTTTTATGCACCAAATCAAAACTAAGAATGAGAAGAGCATTTCACAATTCACATTTAAGTGTCTTAAAAGTTTGACACCATGAGATTCTAAAACACTAGATTTTTTCTTCCCGGGCGGTTTTGTATAACATAAGTTTTTTGCTGTTTTAGGATTGTTTTGCTACTATTTTTCTGCTATTTTAGGATTGTTTTACTACAATTTTTGTTGCTTTTCTATTGATGTTTTGCTGTTGTTTTGGACTGTATAACTACTTAATTTCTATTACATCATGATACCCTTTTTAATGATGATTTTTTTATCAAAGCTTTATTTGTAGATAATGGATTCAGATTCAAGTTCAGTTGGTAATAATTTTGAGGACTTACATTCTCAATTAAATTCTGAGGACGATCATGACAGGGATAAGAGTAAGGAAGAAAAAGCTTCCTTTCTGCCACGCTCTAAAGAAAAAAAGAGAAAGCTTGTGCCACAAGCATCGGCACAAAGATCGAAAGCATGGTTGCACTTCAATAAAAGTAAAACGTTAAGAGATAAAGCAAAATGTAATCATTGTGGTAAGTTGATTAGTTGTCATTCAGTGCTTCATGGAACCAGTGGTATGTCAAAACACTTAAAGAGATGTGTCGAGTTTAACAAGAAGGTGATTGATGATCAATAACTAGTTTTGGTAAAGAACCTACTAGAGAAGAAGGAGAGGGTAGTAATGTTGTATCCAGAGGATTGAATCAAGCTGGATGTCGAGAAGCTCTTGTTAAAATGGTAGTAATGTATGAGCTACCTTTTAGTTTTTTGGAGAATGCCGGGTTTCGATATTATAATAGCATGGCAATTCCTAAATTTGATGTTCCATCTCGTATAACCATAAGAAGAGATGCAGTTGAGTTGTTTGGTTTAGAGAAAGGCTTATTGAAGAGTTTAATTAGTGGGCAACGCGTGAGCTTGACCACTGACATTTGGACTTCCATTTATAATAATAGTTATATGGTTATCACAACTTACTTTATAAATAGTCATTGGCATTTGCATAGGAGGATTTTGAGCTTTGCCCCCATTTTAAATCACAAAGGAGATACAATCGGGAAGCAGTTGGACGATTGTTTGTTAGATTGGAATATTGATAAAGTATTTTGTATAACAGTTGATAATGCAAGTACTAATGATGTTGCCTTATCTCACTTGAAGAAGAGATTGAAAAGTCAGAGAGAAGATTCTTTGGTTTTGAATGGGGAATACATGCATGTACGCTGTTGTGCGCATATTTTAAACTTGATTGCAATAGATGGGTTGAATGATTTAATTGATAGCATGATTCTATACGAAACGCAATAAAATATGTTAGATCTTCTGGATCACGCTTGCAAGCCTTTAAGTATTATTTGGAAAGGGAGAAGATTGAGTATAAGGGAAGCGTAGTGTTAGATGTGCCAACTAGGTGGAATTCTAACTACTTAATGTTGACAACTGCATTGAAATTTCAAAAGGCTTTTGATTTGATGGCAGATGATGATCATTTATAATGAAGTTATTTTTTAGAGGAGGAAAATGGAAAGAGAAGACAAAGGCCGCAAGTTAGTTCAGATTGGGAGAATGCTGAGCATTTTGTGTTATTTTTGCAATATTTCTATGAAGCAACATTAAAATTCAGTACTTCATTAAGTGTTACCTCTCATACTGTTTCAATGAGATTTACATGATACATTCCTGCTTAACAAATGTAATGACTATTCTTTGAGAGACATGGCAAAAAAGATGAGGTTACAATTTGATAAATATTGAGAATCCAGTGGGAAGATTAATAAGATTTTGATAATAGGTATTTTACTTGATCCACGGCGTAAGATACAGTTCGCTGAATTTTATTTTGCGAAACTCTTTGGTAATGACGGTGTAAGAATTAAAGAAATAAAATATCTCAGTAAAGAGTTATTGTAGACTTTATAAAGCCTATAGTGTATTGCATGGCAAATCATAGTGTGGTGCATCTATTGCTAGTGGTATTACTGTTGGTGGTGGGAGTAGTAGTACTAGTAGCATGCTTGTTTCACAGTCAGTATTACTCGGTAGCACCTCGACCTCACTAGTTACAGATGTTATGTGGCGCGATGACCCTTGGAGTGAATACATTGGGCTTGCAGAGGACGATAATGATTTAGAAGAAATGCATGAGGTGACAAAATACTTCATAGATAAACTTGAGAATCCTCGCAACCCGCGTTTTGATGTTTTACAATGGTGGAGGTTGAATGCCGAGAGATATCCAATTTTGTCACGTATAGCTAGAGATGTACTTGTTGTACCTGTATCTACTGTAGCCTCTGAGTTAGCTTTCAATATCGGAGGTCGTATACTTGATTCATTTCAGAGTTCGCTAACTCCGAAAGTAATTGAGGGCTTGATATGTGAACAAAATTGGATACGATCTTCGCTTTTGGTGGATAAAGTGAAGCGAGAAGAAGGATTGCTTGCAGATGTTCAATATTATGACCAACTAAAAACAGGTAAAATAATGTGAATTACTATAATAAAATTCAAATATTTATACTTATGTGTGTACATTTCTACTTGTATTTTTTTTTTTTTTTGTGTAGAGTTTGCTCATTTGTCAATGCAAGAGCATCCATGGGCACCGGCACTATATCAGCAATAAATCATGTTATTTATATTTACTTGTGGTATGGTTGGAGATATCATTTTTATGTGAAGGTTCCCCGATGAGTTTTGGAGTTTAACTAATGCTTCATAAATTATTAAATTTTGGACTTAATCTTTTATTTGATTTGTACTGATTTCAGTAATATTGTTAATTATTATGTTTTATTGTAATTGGTTATGATATGTGAATGTTAATTTAGCATGTTATTAATTCAATCAATAAAATGTCCAAAATAAGGGGAGATTCTGTTAAAATTTTCTTTAAAATATGACAATAACAATATTTTATGTCGTTGAATTTTACACACACACACACACACACATATATATATATATATATATATATACTTTTCTCTATGATTTGTGTGGTTTAAATTGCGTGTTTGTAGCTATTCCTTGAGATAGAGTAAAAAAAAGGCTTGTTAAGCTAGCATTTTCTTTGTAATCTTGCTTTCCAATTTTTCAATTTCAAAGAAGGAGGTGAAAGGATAGGAACCCTGTACTCCCATCAAAGCATGAGGAAGAACCAATTATTGATTAACAAATCAAAGTCTCTAGACTAGAAAAAAAGGGATTTTCAAGTCCAATTCGTACTCTCGTCTACGTCGTGAGGTAGACTCAGGATCTACTTATCTACGCTAGCTGAAGCTCCAATGTTCATGAATCCAATCGTGAAGAAAAGTTTTTTTTTTATTTTGGATTGATATTTGTTTTTGGGTTGATCTTCTCTTTTATTGACACCTCACTAAGAGAATGCTTAGATAATCCAAAATATAAAGTAGATGCGTATTTTGGGAACTAAATCAACTAGCTAATTAAAACACCATTGATGTTTATGTTTACTGGAAACTAATATGAAAATTTTCTGAGTAAGGAATTGTTTTATATAAGTAAATTGTTGGAAAATTGGTGATTCAACAATCTTGGTTGGACAAGAATTGAGATGAATACCAAAGTGGAGAGTCACAAGAAGTCTAGAACGTGTGGGACACGTATGGAGAAGTCTAGGACATGTGGGACATGAAGGGGGAAGTGAAACAGGACTCGAAGACATAGAGGAAGCAAAGAAAACGCGGAAGGTGCGTACAGGGCTGAGCGCCTCGGCGCCCAGGACAGCAACCCTGCGTCGCAGCGCTGGGCATGATTTTGGCCAGCGCTGCAGCGCCAGACGCATCAGAAATCTGTTTTTCTTCGGGGTTTCTAGTTTTGGGATGTTTTTGACTTCCAAAACAAGTTGACCCTTACTCCAACAAGAAATAGGGTTAGTAGGCACGAAATACACTCTATATAAACACTTGTAAACCCTTTAGTTGAGATCAAGCATTAAGAAAGATTCTAAAAGAGGGAAAGAACTGGGTAGACACTAAGTGCTTGTGTGCCCTAGGGTGGAACCATCGTTTGGGTGATCATTATTAGTGGTAGAGCAAGGGTTCACTAAACATTAGGTGATTTTGAGGGTTCTTCAGATTGAGTTTTCCTTATAAAATCTCTAAGGAGTTATAATAAGAGAGGCTAGGATCCTTGGATCTACCGTGGACGTAGGCAATTGGTCGAACCACGTAAAATTATGTTGTGCTATTTTATTTTTTGTTTTGGATTCTTGCTATTTTGCTTGATTAACAGGTTATTCCGCTGCGCAATGAGGTTAGGGTTCTAGGTTGAATCTTAGATTTTTCACTTCAACATAACCTCGAGAGGGAGAAGAACGTTTCCTCCCTCAATATAAACAAATAACAACTAATTAATAGCTAATTAATTAATTGAGCAAAGGAAATATGGGAGAAATTGTAATTATTTTTAATCCTTTTATTTTGTGTGGATGCAACAGGTTATTGTTACTATTCTTTGTGCTTTGTCTTATAATTTGTACGCGGAGCAACAGTTGGATGAGGTGTTTTTGTTATTTACTTGTCATGTTAAATTAATTATTAGAAGAAGTCTGTGTATGATGGAAAGCTCAAAGAGGTTCAACATTTTTAGCTTCAATACTAAAGTGGATGGAAATGGGGTAGGGTCAGACAAAGGAAAGGAAATTGAGAGTAGTACTAAGGGAAGTGATGATGAAATGAATAATTTACACGACGCAAGTGTCAACAACACTACTAATATCGATGTAGGGTAATAAATTTAGCACAAAAGAGGTTTTGTTTATAATTTTTTCTCTACAAGCCAAGATTATTACCTTACGCATTTGTATGAATGAGTTAGTTCTGTGGTCTTTTGTGGGATTTCAATTGATATGCTTTATTTAGCCAAATCTCAAGTATTGGTCTCTATTAATTAATCTTTTCTGTTTTAGAACTTGGGTTAATTTTTTATTTGATTTAATTGGATCTCTTAATTAAAGTATACAATTTTTAAATTTCTTTATAACGGCACATTTTATATGCATAATGATTATTTCAAATGTCATGGCTGTAGCCAAAGCAAGTACTTGTGAATTGACAGTGACACAAATGTAGAGTAAATGGAGATACATTGGATAGATGCGAAAAATATAACCTTACAAATAGAAATGATGTTTGACTAGGACCTACTAGTTGCTACTGATCTTTTCTTGATCTCCATCTTTGCTCACAACAAGAATTATCTTCTTAATTTACTTATTTATATGATAAATATGAAGTACAACATCCTTAAGCATCTTGAGTAATTACTGTTTCTAATAGGATACCATTTAAAGTTGCTTTTATGATTTTGCTAATTGTTTTTACTCTGTAGGATGAAGGTCTTGACTTTCTTCCCTTCGAAATATCGTGAATAGATAAAAGACAATTAGGTGCATTAAGTGTTAGCTTAATCACTTATTGAATGCAAAAGTTTTATTTAACTTATGTGAAATGTATACATAGAAACTCA
This sequence comes from Ailanthus altissimus, assembly GCA_946807835.1. Classification (NCBI taxonomy): domain Eukaryota; kingdom Viridiplantae; phylum Streptophyta; class Magnoliopsida; order Sapindales; family Simaroubaceae; genus Ailanthus; species Ailanthus altissimus. The sequence goes on along the minus strand of OX327696.1, from coordinate 20,811,094 downwards.
ATTGACAAACTTGAATTTATGTGGAAGTTCATTCATCTATAGGTAGTTAAGTTGCTTTCATGTGATGTATTAGGGAATTGAATTGCAGATCAAGAAGTATTAAGAAATTGAATTACAAGTCAATTTCTAAACCTCGAAACTCACTCTTTTTAAAATCAATATTTCAACATCTCTACCTTTTTTATGATTTAGATCTCATTCATTTCTTTGCTTTTCAAGTTTTATACTATAAGTTGCAAGTTTATGCTTTGAAAATGTTTGCTTGATTTGAGAGCAAATTGAATAGTTCAATGTAGTTCTTGTGCCTTCAGTTTTGATTTTACTTATCTTATTTAATTATTGTTTGATGCTGATTGGATTATTTGGAATATTGCATAATTGACAATACCAATGTAAGTTCATGTCTATTTCTTTTAATTATTTACTAGTAGTGGATTTACTGCTTATACCAGAATTAATTGGAGTTTATAGCTATGTTTCTTTTAAAAATCATTATATGAGAGGGAAATCACTTGAATTTGAACAATTTCACTTTTGTTGCTGCTCATTTGTCATTTTTCCAGGTTTTGAATTTACGCATTTCCAAGACGGGAGAGCATGCACTAAGCAACTTATCCTAATGTTTTCCAGGCTTAATTTCCTTTTCTTATATTTATAATTTTATATACTTGAAATGTTTACATATAGATCATTGATAAGGGCACAAGATCAGGTTGAGGTAGTGCTTGAAACAGAGGAACCTGCTCGTAATCATCTATCTCAGAGAATTCTTCTTAATTTTTGTGGCGATTGTATTTTTGTGACGGCAACGGAGAGTTTCTTTCCGAGGTTTGTTCATATCGTCAACGGAGAGAGATAAATAATCAATTGCTTCATGTCGGCAATAAAGAGATAAATGGTCAACTGCAGTCCTTACCTAAGGGTACCATTGTATCGGGTCTTCTAGTTTGATCAGAGGCCTACTAACATACACTGATATTTATAAGTATCTAAAGTTTATTATCTTAGTTTTAATATATCATATTTGTCTCTGTTTGAGAGTATCTTTCTCAAGAAGCATTAACAGCTTTTAAATTTTGAGCTGCTCAAATTTCAAGTTGATAGTTATTAGTTATAACTCTATAATTAATATCATAGAATTACTGGTTTTTATTTGGTTGAGTGTATTCATTTTATAATTGAAAATATTATATTAACAATATCTCTTGTACTCATTATTAGTTGAATTAGACTCAACTTAATTGTACAAAGTAATCAATATAGGAGATGATATTGCTGGTCAGTTGTGCTCATTTATGTTGCTTATGTGAACTGTATTCATTAAATTGTAGAAGCTGAAGATGTAACGTGTTCTAATAGGTACCTGAAAATTGTTACAAGTGGCGGCTTGAATCAGCAAAGAAAATGGGTAACTTTCTGAGCTTTTAATTTAATATAAGTTGTGGAATTTGTGATCCAAAATCATGTTTATGATGTTGGTAATGTTTGGAATAAATTCGGGAACATGTCGGAATTATTTTGGAGCCGGAAGCATGTGTGGAAGAGGTGGAATTCTAATGGAACAGTTGAAAAAATTGCAGAAGAAAACAGGAAAAAATTTCCAAGTGTGGGCGCCGCGGCGCAGGAAGCGCTGACGGCGGCATTGGTTCCAGAATGTTAATGCCGCGGCGCTGCACTGTTCACATGTCAATGCTGCGGCGCTGGATCTCAATGTCGCGGCGCTGCACTGTTCACGGTAACTGTTCACTGTTCACAATCTAAAAATTCCGAATTTAGGCTTTCATTTTCCGTTTTTTTTGGGTATTTTAGACTTCATATAAATACCCCATTATGCCTAGGGTTATGTAAGATGAGAAACACTCTCAAAACTCTTTAGAACAAACCCTAGAGCTCCAAAATTCAATTGTATCATTCTTTGATCTTGTATGATCAATTCTCTTGTAATTAACCAAAGAATAAGAGAGACTTGGATCCTTGATCCACCGTGGACGTAAGCAATTTGCTGAACCACGTATTTTGTGTCTTGGTATGGTATATTTCTACTTTTCTCTATTGTCAATACTTAGCTCTACAATTTAGCTTGTTGTTCTTGCTTGGATTGTTTTAAACTACTTCATTGCTTGTATTCTCTACGTATTCCGCTGCGTGTTAATCTCTACAAATTGGTATCAGAGCTGTTATTGGCTGTCTAAGTTTGTTATTGGTTGAACATGGCACCACATAAGCATGAAGTAGAGAAATTTACAGGGCATAATGATTTCAACTTATGGAAACTTAAGATGATAGCTTTGTTAGAGAGTCAAAGACTAGAATCAGCCCTTGAGGAACCCTCTAGTACTAGTGATAAGTCTTCAACATCTAAGTTAGACATGGATCTTGAAACCATTAATAGAAAATCTCGGAGTGAAATTATCTTGAGTTTGGGTGATGAAGTTTTGAGGGAAGTGGGTGCAGAAAAATCAGCACTTGGTTTGTGGAAAAGACTTGATGAGTTATATATGACTAAGTCTCTTGCAAACCGGTTGTATCTCAAGAAGAATTTGTTTGGGTTGTCTTTGGTTGAGGGTGGTTCACTAAATGAACACATTGATTCCTTCAACAAGGCTGTCATTGATTTGGAGACGGTTGATGTCAAAATCAGTGACGAAGACAAATCAATTCTGTTATTGAGTTCACTTCCTAAAAGCTAAGAACATTTTGTTGATACTCTTCTATATGGAAGGGAGTCATTGACAATAAAAGATGTTAGAGCAGCCTTAAACTCAAAAGTGTTAGTTAAGAAGTCAGAACAACAACAACAAAATTCTGCAGCTGTACTTGTTGCGAGGGGGAGAGCTGAGAGTAGAGAATCTAAAGTGAGAAATTCTTCAAGATCAAAATCGAGGGGCAAATCCAAGAAGTGTTACTTCTGAAAGAAAGAAGGCCATTTCAGAAGGGATTGTCCAGAAAGGAAAGCTAAGTATCAAGGGAAGAGACCTGAAGCAGATGCAGCTATAGTCTATGAAGAAGATTATGAAGTTGCAGAAACATTGGTTGCCTCGAATGGGCAGAACACCGGTGAGTGGATTCTTGACTCTGGATGTACTTTCCATATGTGTCCTAATAAAGCTTTGTTCACTAGCTATCAATTCATTAATGGTTGTAAGGTATTAATGGGCAACAATATGGCTTGTCAAGTCATTGGGATGGGTAATATTAGGCTGAAACTACATGATGGGAGTGTGAGGGAGTTGTTAGATGTGAGGCATGTACCTGATCTTAAAAGAAATTTAATTTCTTTAGGCATGCTTGATCAATCCGGTTGCACATTCAAGGGTGAGAGTGGTACATTGAAAGTGATTAAGGGTTCAATGGTTGTAATGAGAGGTGAGCGTAAACACGGGTTGTATGTGTTGAGTGGAGAGGCTGTTATTGGTTCTGCATCTTTCTCTGTTGATAATGAGAATATGCAAACCAAGTTATGGCATTTGAGGTTAGGGCACTTGGGTGAGAGAGGCCTTAAGGAGTTGTATGATCAAGGTGTATTTGGCAAAGGAAAGATTCAGCCAATGGGGTTTTGTGAACATTGTGTACTTGGAAAAGCTCATAGAGTTAAGTTTAACACGGGTGAACACAACACCAAGGGCACTTTGGATTACATACATTCTGACCTTTGGGGACCTGCTCAAGCTGTCACTCATGGTGGTGCACGGTATTTTCTGTCATTCATTGATGATTATTCAAGGAAGTTGTGGGTTTATGTGTTGAAGAGCAAAGAGCAGGTGTTTGAAACATTTCAGAAATGGAAAGCACTTGTGGAGAATCAAACGGGTAAGAAAATCAAAAGACTTAGGACGGATAATGGTCTTGAGTTTTGTAATACTGAGTTTGATAAGTTTTGTGCTAAGTATGGTATTGCAAGGCATAAAACGGTGCGGTACACACCACAACAGAATGGACTTGCAGAAAGGATGAACCGAACCTTACTTGAAAGGGTAAGGTGCATGCTAACCAATGCCGGATTGTCTAAGGCATTTTGGGGGGAGGCGGTAGTAACTGCAGCTTACTTGATAAACCGAAGTCCTTCATCAGCTATTGGCTTTATGACACCAGAACAGAAATGGTCTGGAGGCACTCCAAAATATGATCACTTGAGGGTATTTGGATGCCCTGCATTTGTACACATCAAGCAAGGCAAACTAGAACCAAGAGCCTTGAAGGGGATATTCATTGGATATCCAGAAGGTGTTAAGGGATATAAGGTGTGGTGTACTGATCTTAATCCGCACAAGAGTATCATTAGTAGGGATGTGACGTTCAATGAATCTACATTGTTGGAAACCAATTCAGATTCAGTTTTGAAGAAGCCTGAAGATGTGCCAAGTTCAGTTTCTAAATCTGAAACTGAACATCATGAGGTGGAACATGATTTGAGACCTGACATTCCTATAGGTCAGCACTTCAATGATGATGCACATGAAGAACAAGAACCTGAAAATTTCTCTGAAACAGCACCATTACAGTCTAGCACTCCTGAAGCTGAACTTGAAGAGTACTAGTTGGCTAGAGATAGACAAAGGAGAGTTGTTCGACCACCGAGCAGGTATGCACATGCTGATTTGATAGCTTATACGTTTAACACTGCTTACACTATAGAATATGATGAACCAAAATCATATACTGAAGCTATCGAGAGTGTAAATTGTGTTAAATGGCAACAAGCTATGGAAGAAGAGATCACTTCTCTTAATAAGAATCATACCTGGAAATTGGTGGTGAAACCAAAGAACAAGAGGTTAGTTGGCTGTAAATGGGTTTACAAGGTTAAGGAGGGGGTTCCGGGTGTTGAGCCTACAAAGTTCAAGGCTAGGCTTGTTGCACAGGGCTTCACACAAAAAGAAGGGGTTGATTTCCATGAAATCTTTTCTCCTGTTGTAAAACACTCATCAATTCGTATTTTATTATCCATGTGTGTAAATCTGAATTTACATCTTGAACAAATGGATGTAAAGACAGCTTTCCTTCATGGTGAACTTGAAGAAGAGCTATACATGGCACAACCGAAAGGTTTTGAAGAACCGGGCAAAGAAGATTATGCTTGTTTGCTAAAGAAGTCTTTATATGGGCTGAAGCAATCTCCAAGACAATGGTATAGGAGATTTGATGATTTTATGCTGCATTGTGGCTTCACAAGGAGCAAGTATGATGGATGTGTGTACTTCAAAGCATTGAATAACAGTAAGCGTATGTATCTCCTTCTATATGTTGATGATATGTTAATTGCATGTGAGGATATGGAAGAGATACATAAGCTGAAAAATCAGTTGGGTGGTGAGTTTGAAATGAAAGATTTAGGGTCAGCCAAAAGAATTTTGGGTATGGATATAGTGAGAGGCAGTGATGTTATTTTCTTATCTCAACAACGGTATATACTCAAGGTTCTTGACAGGTTTAGAATGAGGGATGCCAAAGTTGTGTCGACTCCATTGGCAATGCATTTCAAACTGTCGGCATCTCAATCACCACAAATTGAAGAAGAAAAATTGCATATGCTTAAGGTACCATATGCTAGTGCTGTTGGTTCTATAATGTATGCTATGGTTTGCACAAGGCCGGATATAGCACAAGCGGTGAGTGTTGTAAGTAGATACATGGCTAATCCTGGAAATGAGCATTGGATGGCTGTGAAATGGATACTTAGGTATCTAAAGGGGACGTCACATTATGGTTTGCTATTCAGAAGGGTTGGCACAGGTGATGAAATGGTGAAGGGTTACGTGGACTCAGATTACGCAGGTGACTTGGACAATAGAAGGTCTTTATCTGGGTATATCTTCACGGTGTTTGGATGTAGCGTATGCTGGAAATCAGTATTGCAGCATGTTATAGCACTATCATCTACCGAAGCCGAGTATATAGCCTTAGGAGAAGCAATTAAGGAGGCTATATGGTTGAAAGGTATATGTGCTGAACTTTTGGCTATGGATGAAGTTAATACTTCAGTACATTGTGATAGCCAAAGTGCCATACATCTAAGCAAACATCAAGTGTTTCATGAAAGATCGAAACACATTGATGTTAGGATGCATTTCATTCGGGATACTGTGCAGAGTGGCATTATTAGTCTGTGTAAAATTCCGACGTCGGAGAATCCTGCTGATATGTTGACTAAGCCGCTGCCCTCAGTTAAGTTCAAGTTGTGTATGGACTTAACTGGAATCACAACTTACAATTAAGGTTGTGATGTGGAGGATGGATCCTTGGTTGCTCTCTTGGTGTTGTTGGAGTGATTTTGTATCAAGGAGGGGATTTGTGGAATTTGTGATCCAAAATCATGTTTATGATGTTGGTAATGTTTGGAACAAATTCGGGAACATGTCGGAATTATTTTGGAGCCGGAAGCATGTGTGGAAGAGGTGGAATTCTAATGGAACAGTTGAAAAAATTGCAGAAGAAAACAGGGAAAAATTCCCAGGTGTGGGCGCCGCGGCGCAGGAAGCGCTGACGGCGGCATTGGTTCCAGAATGTCAATGCCGCGGCGCTGCACTGTTCACATGTCAATGCTGCGGCGCTGCACTGTTCACGGTCACTGTTCACTGTTCACAATCTGAAAATTCCGAATTTAGGCTTTCCTTTTCCATTTTTTTTGGGTATTTTAGACTTCATATAATTACCCCATTATGCCTAGGGTTATGTAAGATGAGAAACACTCTCAAAACTCTTTAGAACAAACCCTAGAGCTCCAAAATTCAATTGTATCATTCCTTGATCTTGTATGATCAATTCTCTTGTAATCAACCAAAGAATAAGAGAGACTTGGATCCTTGATCCACCGTGGACATAAGCAATTTTCTGAACCACGTATTTTGTGTCTTGGTATGGTATATTTCTACTTTTCTCTATTGTCAATACTTAGCTCTATAATTTAGCTTGTTGTTCTTGCTTGGATTGTTTTAAACTACTTCATTGCTTGTATTCTCTACGTATTCCGCTGCGTGTTAATCTCTACATAAGTTTTTCCAATTCATCTTCTAATAGACTTGTTCGATTGAACCAACATCGGGGGTTTAATAGCTATAATAGCGTTATTGCTTTATTTATTTATTTGTCCAAATACAAATTAGTTGCCATGTAGACAAATTAGTTAACTTGGAATTTCAACTAATTAATGTTACTATCAAAAGGTTATTGATAGGGTTGAATAGTGCAATGCAACAAGACACGAATTTTTGGTCAATTCGGTAAAACAAATATCAAATGTTACTTGTTCCTTATTTATTGCCATCGGCTTATGATTGCAATGGCCAGAAATTTTTGTTGTTGCCGTGTTGCTTCTTTATTATGGGATAGTTATAAATTGTTTATTGTATAATGCAAAGCTTGCTAACATACCATTGGCAGATTATAGATGCTATTATTTTCGCCTGTATTTTGAATGTTACTCTTGTTATTAGAAAGTTGGAAAGAAGTTTTTTTTTCCCCTTTTGATACTTAGTACAATATCTCATCTTTTGCCCTGACTTATTTTGAGCTTATAGTTTAGATTTAGGGTATCTTATGAAATGATGATTATCCAATGCTAATTGCCTTTACATTTAATTTCTCTAGATTATGGTGGGAGAAACATCATGGATTAACCATTGCGTTGATGACACGGCAAGAAACATCATGGATTAACCATTGCGTTGATGACATGGCAAGAAACATCATGAATTAAAATGTAGGGATGTTGGTTGTTTCTAAAGTGTTGGGGATTAATTTACCCACAAGATTATGTCCGAAGAAAATTGTGAAATGCTTGTTACATTGTTTGATAATGTTTATGAAAATTGGTTGGATAAAGTTTCTCCCACCAAATGTGCTTTGTTTTTTTATGACTTTGACCGGATAACATACTCTATGATGAACATACGTCACTTCCTTGTTTTTCCTTATAAAACTATCTTAGATTTTTAAGATTTAATTTGAGATACTTCGTATACTTTATGAAACTTAGTTTAGATAGTTTGACAATTGTACTTTTATTTATAAATAAATAAATAATTTGATATTTAATTAAATGTGTTATTTATGTATGGAATTGTAGTATATATAAATTTAAATTCTAGTCCAATAATTTAAAATTATTAAAAAAATACTTAAACTAAATACAAAATATTTTATGTCAAAGTGTTAATGATTTTTTGATATTATGGTATTAGCGATTTACTGATACTATAGTGTTAGAGATTTATTAATACTACGGTATTAGTAATTCACTGATATCGTAGTATCAGAGAATTACTGATACCACAAAGTTAGCAATTTATTGATATTATAGTATCAATAATTCACTGACACTATAGTATTAATAATTCACTGACACTATATATAGTGTCAGTAATTTTTTAATATTATGGTATCAGCGATTTACCAATATCATAGTGTCAGATATTTATTGATACCACAGTACTAGTAATTACTATATCATAGTATCAAAAAATTACTGTTACTACGATGTCAACGATTTACTATTACCATAGTATCAATAATTCATTGACACTATATATAGTATTAATAATTTTTTGACTCGATCAACACTGACACTTTGAAATAATGTCAGTGAAAGCCTTTATTAACACTAATTTAGAGTCAACGAATGTTATTTTTGTAGTAATGATAATAAATATTTCAAAAATATTTATCAACAAATCTTTCTAACATGCAGCAACATACATCTTTCTAACATTCAACAACAGGCCAAGTAGCCCAATAATTACCGTAAGCAACAAAATCTACAAACATTCATCGATAAATTATATTCATCAGCAAATCCTTTAAATATTCAACAATATACATTTTTCTAACATTTAGCAATAGGCCAAGTAGCCCAATAATTACCATAAACAACAAAATTTACAAACATTCATCAATAAGTTATATTCATTAACAAATCCTTCAAACATTCAGTCACATACATTTATCCCAACAATATTCATAAGCAACAATAGGATAATATAAACATTCAACAACAATAATGTACCCAACAAATACCTAAACTATAGCTCTAAATTATATTCTTGCCAAAAACCAACGTACAATCTTGAAAAATCAATACATTGCTTAGTTTTTGAAGTACATTTTCTTAAATAAACTTAGAATTATATAAAATAATTATAATTAAATTTAAACATGCCATAATTTCAAAGCATGGAAGATACAAAAGACACCCATTCAACACATACTTCATCTATTCCTTCTTCAGTGTACATTATCTTTCCTATAAACTTGTATGATATAAAGTGCAGGAGAAAATAAAGTTATAAATTGAACATACATATATTTTACTCATTTATTAATTGGTAAAAAGAATTAAATAACTTACAATTTTTGAAAGTATTGTGGCATCGGTTATAATATCTGTCATGTAAGCCATGACATATAGACCACATTCCACACTTTCCGATTAAGTAGGAGCATGTTAAGTAATTTAAAGGAATATTGTTTTTGAATAATTAGAGAAATTCAGTTTTGAATAAGTGACATTTTTACCTTAACTTGAATCTATTTTGTTGGAGATCGCTTACAATCAGGATGCTTTTGAGCAAAATAGATAGATATACCATTACTAATTACATTAATTAATGAGTAATTAAAAGTTTAATATGAATACAAAATATTATGGTTTGAAAAAAAAGCAATAATAAAACACTACAATTCACTTGTTTAAGATAGTGTGAAAGTCATTACAAATTTGATTTCCCAAAAGATCTATATAGTAGACAGTTTTAGTAGACAAGTCAATCACCGTAAGAACCCAATGGAAACTAAATCCATGAAAAATGAAAATAATTTAAAAATAATAAATCACAATAAACCATAAATTGCATTATGTAAAAAGGCCATACTTGAAATTATATGAAACTAGTCAAAGCTTGTTACAAGACGTGCTCTTAATGCAGTTAGCAATTGCATGTGATTGCACATTGATAATTGCCCTTGCTGATGTCTTTCTAGTTAGGGAGACTATAATCGGATCAAATAAATCAAATCTCTTTGTCAAGTTTGGCTCCTTCATCTTTTTATACAATGACCTAGGAAAACATTAAAAATTAGTTACATTGGTATATTATTTCATATTGAAAGTAAGAATAAAATAGTAATGAAAAATAATAATAATACTCACATCATATGCATCCATATACAAGTTACGCATAAAAGGGTTAGGTACATGATGTATCAGATGCATAATCAAGCCACTTGTTATTGATTAAGTGTCATGCAAGGAAGTCAACTAGATGCCCAAGCTTACTATCACTTTCTCTCTTGCATGCATTCCAAGTCAATCTTTGGCAGTTTTAGGAGATTGAAAGAGAAGCCTAATGTAGTAACCACTTATCCACAATCGGTAAGAATAAGTATTTATATATATAATATTCATATTTTTATTTGTATGTAGGTGATACTTGATTTATGTATTGTTATTAATGCTGTTGATATGGATTAAGGACCTACTATTAGTATTGAGTTTATTTGCAAGCCTTTAGATTTATTTTAAGGACCAAATTATAATACTTTAAAAGTTTTGGTGGCTAATTCATAAATACTATAAATTAGCTGCTTAGTATAAAAATACACATTTATAACCCTAATTTACTCATTTTGGTCAAGCCACCTCTTTTAGAGAAAGAAAGAGAAGGGAGAGAAAGAGAAGAGGAAGAAGAAAAAGAAGATGAAATTTAGAATTTTAAGCTTTAAAAGATATATCATAACTCTTTCTTAATTTCTTGGCGTTAATTAAGTTAATTTCTTTAAGTTTTAATTTCTAAAAATATGAAAAATTGGAGGTTTTGATGTGTATTTTGTAACATATATTAAGAATTGATGATGATTATATAGATAACTTGATGAATCATAATGAATTTGCAGAATTTCTACTTGATAGTCTCTTGATTAGAGAATTTTGTAAATTTTTGTATTTCGATTCTGGTTTTGATTTTTGAGAATATAAAACTAGACATGTCCAGAACATTTGAGACTTTGAATTGGTTGAAATTCCAGAAATTGAATTTTTAGTGAATTTATAAAAATGACCCTGAAATTCTGAAAATCTCCTATGTTAATAGTATGCCAAAGTGATGAACATTTTTTGGTCTACTATATGATCTTAAAAAATTATGAAGTTTTTAAATATATATATTTTACATGTCTAATATGATATATTTAAAATTGAGAATTTAAATCAATGTGGTCAAATTGTTATTATTTCCTAAAGTGTATCAACTCATTGCAGTATTTGATCAACAGATTTTTAATCTATGAAATAAAATAGTTTTAAAATACTTTTGGAATGGATTTTGGAGTACAACATTTATTATGGATTGAGATATGTGTCAAAATTTATTCTGTGGTAGTTTTATAATTTTTGAGTTAGTATATAAATTTATAAAATTAGGCGACTGAATGCTATTCAGTAAATATCTTAAATCTATTAGGATAATAGTTTAGATTTGATGGTGTTTATGAAATAGATTGTGTAGAAATTATAATATAATATTCATACATAAGAAGGATATATGAGTCAAGAATGATATATTCGGATTTTGGAGCAATTAGACATCATTTGATGTATAAGAAAATTTTGTTAAGTGTAAGTGGTCAGAATGACAGGTTTTGAGAAACTAAGTCATTAGACTAATTTGATGTGATAAGTGCAATATGTGTAATTTTTTAAGCTATTTTAAAGTGTTTTGTGTGTATGGTGAGGCTTATAAAAGGATTAATCTCCATTGATAGGTTAAGGAGAATTAAGCATTGTACTCGAAAGTATTAAAAAGTAAGTATACTAGACTTTTACTGAAATCACAATAAGCATAGTAATTGTTTATGTATGATTTTATAAATGTGCTTAGAAATATGTTTATGTTATGCCAAATTATATTTTGATATGAAATATGAAAGACATATGTTTATGAATGTGAGCATTGATATTGAGCATAGGCATACATGACATACATGTGTTTATGAAAGTGAGCATTTCAAAATAAAAATATATTTAACAAATAAAGCTTTTGAAGTAGAATTATGTCCATGAGAAACATTTTATGTTTTGAGGATGCTTGACTCACTATTTACTTAATAGGCATCTTATGTGATTTGTGAAGCCTATATATGTGACATTTCCTTTGGGATTGGTATATGTTATATGTTCCATATGTAGGGAGGTTCCTATTGGTACCTAAAGGAAGAGTGAGTCATCATATTCGTGTAGTAGCGTATTGGTGCATGTGAGAGGACTCACCAATTATCAGGGTGAGGGTTTAGCTCTTACCTTCGGGTATGAACATTATATATGTGTAATTTAAACCTCACTTATGCTATCCCTCTCATACGGTATTTCACCGACGGGTGACATTTGGCTCATTATGTAATATGTGATATGGAAATCCTACTAAGTAGTAGTTGGATAATGGTATTCATACTTTATGTTTTGAAAGAATGTGTAAATGCTTACTTGACATGTGATTTGATAAGATTATGATTTTGATTTATCACGGCATATCATACACATGTATTGTGTATATATATATATATATATATTTATTTTGATACATAAAAAACTAGTTTGCTTATTGAGTTTTATACTCATTATAGTTTATTATAATTTCTGGTAAATAAGGTACATGTGTGCTTAGCGGATTTGGCAAGACTTCTGTTGTCCCTTGGGTTCCCTAAGTTGCTAGGTTGCTAAGTATTTCATTTGTGAACACGTAGTTTAAGATATTTGATTTGTCCCTATTGAATAAATACTTATGTATTTTTTTATTAGGTGTGATTGTATTTAGTTTATGTTTCACCAAGTATGGTCATGGGTTGATCTTTGTATTGAACTTACTAGCACTTGCTAAGGATTCCTATGTTGAATTCAAGTTTGAAATTTTATGCAATATTAATTATGAGTGTCCATTATTGAATGAGTGTAAACTATGTCGTGTGTCAGATCTTTTGGGTCTAGGGCGTGACACCCAAACCTTAGAATGATATGAAAATACCATAAAACTTTAGCAGCATGTTTGTTTTTTTTTCATTACCATACCCTTCCCTTGTTTCTTCCACCTTGATTTTTTATATGATGAACATTCAGAAAGGTTTTCAAACTCTTTTCTGTAGAGAATGCAATCATTTAGGTATACATCTATCTTTTTATATTTAACGACTAAAGTAATCATAATCTTCTTTACTTCGTTAGTTGAAGAATGAAGTACATTAATTTTGGAAAAAATATCTTTAAGACAACTTAACAACTCAGAAAAGCTTTTGTCTGACCACCATATTTTCTCTTTTTGTTGTGCAACTTCACCAGCCCAAATAATTTGGTGTATTTAGAATAGATTGGGTATAAGGGTTTATGAAAATCCTCAAATACTTCAATAAAGGAATTCATATTATTGTCACAATGCCTAAATGCTTAATGTACCATATCAATAGTTCTATAGAAGTCATTGTTTGACTCACCAACCATATATTATCTAGTACAATCTAGAGAAGCTATCTTTTCTCTATGCCAATGCCATGTCTATTAACTTTCATCAATACCACTCATAAACAAGTGATTTTTAACTTCTCATGCTATGTTGAATATTGCATTATGACATTTTCGACATGGGCATCTTATAGATTTAGAATTTCTAGAATGCAAGATTGCAAACTCATGTTGTTTTCAACCCCGTCTTCATATTCCTTACTCAATCTATCACATGACATCTAAGATTCATCCATGTGAAGGATAAATATTAAAATATGTCTTGAAAAAAATATTTTATTTCATGTAAGCATGTCTTAGAGTCAGATAATCAGTTTGTATCATTAAAATAGTGTTAATATTAAATCACGCCATGAGAATTATTTTTTATTTTAAATTTTATTTTATCTTTTTTTTTTGTGTACAAAAGAAAAGAAATAATGACTATGTGTGGAAGAAAAATAAGTAAAATCAGCTTGTGCACGGTTATTTAACTTAAGAGAATATACAACAAACCTACTTATTATTATTATGCACTTAAACCATATACATAATAGCTTAATTCAATAAATATCTATGTACTATGAATATATACATAGTAGCTTATTCAATAAACTATAAACTATATATTGTTGTGGATATAAATCAATTTTTAAGTTATTTTTTTACTTAAATAAACTCTAACATGTGATTAATGATTGTTAAAAAAAATTAAAAATTAGATATTGATCACTAATACTTAATATAGAACACGTATTAAAAGATTTTTAAAATTTTATGTAAACTTAATTTAGAAAATGATACTAATTCTAATCTACTTTTTCATTAATAAGCATGTATATCTTTTGTCGAAAACTAAACATATAATCTACGAATTTAAATTATCTCTAGTTCAAGGTAATCATTCAAAGCTATAAAAAAAAAAAATTACATAGTCAATCTCCTATTAAATTATAGTACGTACCCTAAAAAAAATATCAAGCAAGAGTATTACAATATCATGATCAATATCAATGTCCTTTTTTTCCAGGAAAAATGAAATAAATAAACAAATCAACCTTTCATGAAAAGTGAGTACATATAATAAAGCTTCAACTATATTAATTTTGCATACTTTTTTTTTATGAAAAGCGAGTAAAAAAAAAAAGGAGTTTCAATAGTAAATCAGTTGCACAAAATAAAAAAATGCCATGCAATTTAATAAAATAATAAAAATATAAACAAACCAATGCAAGACACACACATAAAGCAAACCCCCACTTATGAAAATTACAAAGACACATACACACACCCGACATCAATCCCTATACAAACAACACACAAAAAAATACACAACAAACACCACATGAAAAAATTATAAAAAATAACCATGGAGGGACCATACATAGAGCAAACTAGATACACACAACAAATTTCTTTTTCTTTTTTTGAATGTACAACACACACACTTATAAATCGCAACATGTGGGATCGAACCTCTGACCGGGGTGAGCATCACAGGAGGGATTAGCTAATTCTGCTAGCACCCTCTGCTCTATACACAACAAATTTCACATACCCAAAAAATACAAAATCGACATCAAAGCTCACATGCACAAAATAAACAAAACTATTAACTCTATTTTAATAACAATGGAAGACCCACTGGCCACTACTGAATCAATACTTAAAAGAATAAGATAATTTAGTGGACAAATAAGAGGGGCTCATATTCAGATATCTAATACGAAACAACTTATAATGAGATAGTCGAAAGAGTTGCAGATGAAGCCTTTAAGGCACTTTCTTTGATCTAAAAATAGGTTTAAGTGATTGGACAAAACAAATTCATATTCAATTCTCCAACTGTCAGCCTTGAAAGCATTCTAACTAATGAACATTGTAGATAACAAACTTGAAAATGTTCATGAAAAAAATTTAAGATAATACAAACACTCCTTTATCCCAAAATATCTTCTTCCACGAAAACACATAAAACCATGCTTAGTACTATAATAATGAGATGACGAAATCAAAATAAACAAGGCAACATAGTCACGAAAGAGGACATGATCATTCTAACAAAATAATAGAGCAATGCCCACTCCACCCACCAATTATCAGACACTCAGCCAAGAGTTCTAAATTGTAATGGAGCCAAGATATCAAATCTATACTGACAAGCATATTTCTAATATTATATCATGGATAATACTTCTATATAATAACCTTCCCAACTACAAGTATAAAAGTCATAACTCTGAAAACGTAGCAAGTCAATTGTATAAAATAAAAAATGGTCATGCAATTTAATAGAACAATAAAAATCTAAAAGAAAAAACCAATGCAAGACACACACACAACAACAACAACAACAAACTCCACTTACAAATTTGCAAGACAAACACACATTTGACATCAAGCCCCATACATATGGAAGAGATTAGGGCAACACATGAAAAAAATTGACAACTCCAACTAAACTTTCATTTGACCTAAATACGATGTCATTTTGGACTACCACATTATACTTAAAATAACGTAGTTTACAAAATATTAAAAAAAAACTTTGCAAAACAACATCGTTTTACCAAGTTTTTTTGAAGGAAATAAGAGATACAAAACGACATAGTTTTGGTCATTAGCCAAAAAATGGGGAAAAAAAAACACTTGCTAGGTTAATTTTATTATTTCATTTAAAAAAAATTTAACCTGTCACATCAACTAAAAAATGTCATATTATATTTTATTATTTTCTTAAACAAATAATAATTTTTAACCTATCACATCATATTTATAACTATCACACCAAATTATTTTATTTTAAAAAAAAATTTATTCCTATCACTAATACATTACACTTTAATTATGATAAATTTTATCATAAATTTCTGATATAATTTATCACAAATTTGTGATAAGGTCAAATTTCTATCACAAAATTTTTATTATAAAATTTATATTTTTTAATAGTAAAAAATAGGACTTCTCCTTAAGTCTCTTCATTAATAGTAAAGAGTTTGATTCTATAACATAATGAAGTAATAAACAATATCTTTCCATTTAAACTCCCTTGGCTAAATCTTCTGCGACCTCGATTAAAATACTTCTAGAATTTAATTTTGTTAATGTTAGAATTTTTTTTATTTGGCATAATACTAAATACAACAAGGTAAATGCTCACCGCCAAAAACAAAATTGTGTTTACTATTTTTAGTACATCGCAATCTCCTTCCTATTTGATTATCGAAGAGAGTTTGCACAAAATTTGACCTAGACTAGTGTCCAGCTTAGTGTGCATGCGTGTGCAATTAAGGATCGATATTGTTTTTGAACTCGCACGTAGAAACTTAAGTTGATTATTTTCCAACTAATTTGACTTATCAGATGACTTATTCAAACATCAATTTTTATATAGAAGTAGAATTGTGCTACTTATTAAAACATCGATTTTTATATAGAAGTAGAATTGTGCAGGGTAAATTTTAGAGCTTAAGATTTATGTGTCTAATTCAAAAGATTAGTTTAGTAAATAGAGTGATCATCTTATTTATAAATTTAAATATTAGCTCTTTTTTAATTAAAGTGAGAGAATTAACTTATTCAACAATCTTCTTTTGAATGAAATTTCTGTCAATAATAACTCAACACTAACCATTTCATTCGATAATAAAACTATCCACATTTTGATTACTATGATCTTACTCTAATTTTTAACTAATGTGATAAAATCAACTCATTCAATAATTCCATCTCAACCGAAACCTCCACAAATAATGGAGCATCATTGACCTTTTTCATTCAACAGAACCAATATGAAAGAATAACTCACTCAATAGTAAGACATTACATCCCACGATAGCATGAGATTAATTAAGTCGAAAATAATAATATTGAGTAAATCAAACATAGTGCAGGAGCAATTTTACAGGATCATCATCCAGTCATTAGGATACAGATTGTTCAAAGTCATCATATTCTAGAGATCAGTAACGGCAGGATTTTTTCTCAGTTCGTATTAAATTAATAGCCTAATAATCCCCTTGCATATGATCGGACTGCGTTGAAGGACAGCTTGTTGCTTGCTGCGTGGTTTGATTTTCTTGCTGCCGATAGAGTGCTGCCATCTTGTTGTACAACTCCATATTCATGGACTGCATCAAAATCCCATATCAAAACAATAACATTCTCGTTGAACAACACCATAAGCATAAATTTACAATTAACGTACTTGTGCAAGAAAAGCGCAATATGGATCAGGCAAAGGCACCGAGGCATTTGCGTCACCAGGCTCTGAATTTGCTTGAGCTGCTGGAGGGCAAGGTACTATAATTGGTGGCACCATAAATGGAGATGGAACAAATGCGGGAGTGGTGGCAGAAACCTGCGCCGTAGGGTGGATGAGCGGATGGAGAGATTGTGGCGCACTGCGAGCGGCAGTGGCCATGGTGTTGATGTCAAGCATTCCCATGCCCATTCCTAGGCCAACTCCCATCCCCATGCGTGCTAATAGAGCCATTTGAAGGTGTTGTTGCATGCCTACAGGTATCATCATATTCATTTGGGGCATGTTCCTGGCGCTCATCATTTGAACTTGTGCTTGAAGTTGTTTTAGGTAGTCTATTACTTCGTCTAGCATTGAAGCTTTATCCGTCTGCATATAGAATTTATGCAAATGTGTAAAAAAAAACACATCGAATTATCATTTTCTAAGCATATGAGCTCTCAAAATCGCCATTAGTAGTAATATTATGATAAAATCTAACTGATAATATTGAAGGTTAATTAAATTTATATTACGTAATAAACTATGACATAAAGCTTATATTGAAAGAGACGCCCCTTTGACAATTATATAAAAATGTATCTACACAAAGGGCATGACAATATAAAGGTATCTATATATATAAAAAAAATGATTTAGTAGATAAAATAATTCATTATATAATAAACAATTCTGTCATACATTACTGTCTAATAAATTTATAATTTTTTATAATTTTTATATAATTTATAATATATTATAAAATTCTAATATGTGTCTCGATGAATTATGTAATTTACTAAATCATATATACATATATATATTTGGTTCTTACCTTATTAGCATTGGGTACAAGACGCTGAAGTGCTTTCATCTTTTGATTTATCCTATCTCTTCGTCTCTGCAAGCACCAAAAACATCATTGCCCTCGCTTCTCAAGTGATATTTGAATTTCTTTAATTGATCCAGTTAGCAACATAATATTAAATTGATTTTGTGAAGAGTTTGTAATTTACCCGCTCTGACTGATTATGGACAGAAGCAGCTCGACTTCGTCTGGACGGGCGTGATCGGCCTGTTTCCATTTTGGTCTCATGACCTTCATCTTGATTTTCCTATAATGAATATCAATATTAATTTCTTTTAAAACTTAAAAACTATATGAAATAATTAATGAAATAGCCACTTGACATCAGAAATTAAAAAAAAAAATTGTAATTTGTATCTGTGGTTGTAAAACTTCACTTGAATCTCTTATATTCAACATATTTCTGTAATTATTAGCACTTCCTGTAAGGCTATTAGAGTCTTATTCTTAGGTGTTTGAGCTATCTTTCTGACTCAGTGGTAAACTTTTTGGGTATCTATTTTGATTAATCGATCATCACAAAATAAACAGGAAAAAAAACTAGAGTAGCCTCTAATTGCGACTGGTTAAAAGGGTACTGCCAAAATATGAACCAAAAAATTGATATCAATTTTCCCAATACCAAAAATAGAGGATTATATATATATTATGCATAAGAGAGACGAAAATATTGGTATTATACCGATCCACCGTGACAAGCAGAATCTTCATCTGTGGTAATTTTGGTCTTCAAGCTCCTCGGAGACTCATATGAAGCCCAAGTCATCATGGTTGTGTCATTATCCCTACAAAATGTTGCACTTGCACTAGCACAGGCACTTCTATCTGCTCTTTCTTGCAAACTGTCAACAAAATTTCTGCCACACTGATTAGATTCTGGCCGTGTCCGTTTCTTCAGCATCCCCGGAACCATCGACACTCGGCCAGAGCTCTCAGACCACTTCCCTCTGGAGGTTGCAACTCCGGAGGTCATTTTCTCCGGGGACTTCTGGTTATGTTGGAGTGAATTTAGACTAATATCTTTGTTGTCGTGGCATGTGGCTTGATGAACAATTGACTCTAGTGTGTCATTCGACCTACCCCATATGGGCTTTGTCGGAGTGACGGGAAGGAGCCCACCTAGCCCGTGCATGGCTAGCTTGCCATTTTCCCACGTTAGTTCTGCAACTTCATACTTGGACCTGAATTTCAACATGAAGTCAACCGAAAGATTAAGCCACATTTAGTTGATTTATTAGAAAAGGGTTAGCACTGTCACCGAGCAGCTCCATCATAGACTTGTTCCAAATTTTTCATTGCTTTTTCTTTTTTTAATATTAAATCTTTCAACTTATGAGTTACAGATTAAAAAAAATGAAGTTAAGCAGTAAGTTTTATTATTTAAGAATGGCTTCTCACTTTCCCAGCTGAAAACATGGAGAAAAACGGTATCTTCTGAAACCCAAAAAAAAAACAAAAGTCGATAAACCTCGCAATAGAAGGTTATTTTGTGTATTAAGAAAATTATATCAGATAAACAGTGTCTGAGAATTTCCAAAATAGAATTAAAAGCCAGGTAAAAGAAGAAATTTCGAAAAGTGCAAAACCATACATGGGGAAAAGCTGACTAGTGTTGTGTTGTTGCTGTTGCTGGGCGGTGATGATGTTGTTCACGTGATGAGAAGATCTGCTTATCCTTTCTCCACCTCCTTGAATTTGATCTCCTTCTTCGACTTCTTCTTGTCTTTGGTGCATTACATTACAACTTGGTACTACACACTGACTCATGATCATCAGTAATGGATGATGGATGATGGATGATTCTAACTATTTCCTTCACTGAACCGGGAGCTACGAACTCTTCATCAACTTGGTGTTTTATTTGCTTGTGGACTGTAGTTTGGTCCCCATTTTTGTTTTGACAGAGATTTGAACAACTTGTGGTGTCTACATTATCTCTCAGAAAGAATAGGATATGCTTTGGCTTTAATATTGTTATCATTTCTATCCAGCAGGACCTCCCTGTATATACCTAAATATGATCAGTAATATAATTTATTACATAATACTTTGACTATTGCCACAAATTGGTAATATGGCTTTCCCTTTGTAGCATATAGGCATAGTATATGTATATAGGATCTTGAATCGATGGACCAGGATGGGTTTCATTCATATTTCAATACAATACAAGCTAACAAGCTTATATGTTCTCTCAAGGGTCCCCATAATTTTAATTGATTCAAAGCAATTCTTGTGGCTTAGGAGCCTCTGTTGTACGTAGGGACCTGGCTTTCTGTAACTAATTAATGTGGAGATCTTGTTGGTGATAATCTTATGGTTGTGGATGTGGACAATTCAATATCAATCCTGCTACACAAATTCTTCTACCCACCAAGTTATTATATTAATTTCGGTGAAGTAGTTATCTAAGCAAGTCAAAAATTTCATTTTAACATTAAATGACCGTCAGTCGGCCAAACCTAATATTAGCAAAGCCAGAGATTATATTGAAGGAAGATGTTGTCCTTCTCATTGAAATTTTAATCCTTCCATATTATTATAAATAAATAAATTTCTCCGACTATTTTCAACTCCAAATTACTTGCATATATATCAATAAATTTTTACTTGTACATTAAACTTATGTACACATTTAACCCCGAACCATGCATGTCTTCTACCCAAAGCCTAGGAGAAGGTAATTTTAAAGCATGAGCTCCCGTCCTATACAAAATCTAGGATTAGATATTTCTATTATTTAAAGTAAAATATTATCTCAAAAATTTAATAAAACAATATTTAATTATGCCATAACATACTAGTACTATAAAAATAATATATGAAAAGATATCTAATTCAAAAATAATAGTATTTTTTATATAAGAAAAATCGTAAACCATTCATTTTAAAAATTATGGCAATTTGTTTTATCATTTTCTATCTGTGGTGGAACTGCCAACCCCATTTGTTTAATTCAATAATAAATTTTTATAATTTTTATCTTTTTAAGATAGATATTGTAATTTAATTTCTCAAAATTTTAAATTTAACAGTAAAACTTCTATATAATTAAACTCTAATTTAATATAAAATATTCTAAATTATAAACTCAAACATACAAAATTTTAATGATTGGATTATCATTGTATGTATTTATTTTTTCTCTTTCTAAAAAGAAAAAAATGGACATTTGAACTATTGATGTCTTCGGCAAAGAACTCGTAAACTCTAATAGTCTCAAAAATTCTATTGCCACTCTTGTCAAATAATAATTTTTTATCTATTTTAATTCAAAAAATATCTAAACCCTTGAAATTTAAAAAATATATATATACAAACCTCTTTTTACCATTAAAATAAACAAAAATTATTATTTAACAAGAGTGTTAATAAAATTTTGAAGCTATTAAAATTTATATGTTCTTTTTCTAAAACGTTAAACGTTAATATATTTTTTTCTCCTTTTAAAATCTATTTGATACAATTAAGTATTTATTAAAAAAAATTATTCTATAATTATTATTTTTACTATTGTTGATATATGAGAGACCGTACATTATTGATAAGAATATCAAAGAAATTTCAAATCTTCAACTTTGTCGACAAAGACATATAGCATATTTTCTTGGGAATTTGGCATTTTTGACTCATAAAAAGGTGTGCAACGAAGTTTTGACCCAGGTCAAAATTTTCAAAATATATTAACCATTTCTAAATTTTTCTTCCCCTTTTGCCCTCCAAACAACCAACTCACGTTTTTTTTTCTCTCACATTTTTTCTTCAAATACATTATCAAATCAACAAAATTAAGTGAACAAGTTATAGATCAGCTCTTATCGTCATCGTATTTTAAAGATTTGAAGTAAAATAATTTATTGTAAAGTTAAAAAAAATTAAAAATTAATTAATTTTTATTTTAAATTTAATTTTATTGTGTTTTTAAGTTATTTTTGTATGTAATTATTAAAAATGTATAGATATAGTATAAAAAAATATAAAATAGATTGAAAATGAGTGTAAATAATTAAAAAAAATGTCAAAAAATAATCAAAAAATACAGATTCCTACCATTTTTAAGGGGAGTTTGTGACATCACTAAATTTATACATTTTAACTCTATATTTATAAATCATGTGCCAATGGGTAGCGTCACAAGTTGACCTAAAAAAAAGTTAAAATCTATAATTTTTTATCATTATTTAGTTATTTTCAGTTACTTATACTTATTTTTAACTTATTTTATTCTCTATTAATATTATATTTATACATTTTTAACAACAATATACAAAAATAACTCAAAAATATAATAAAATTAAATTTAAAATAAAAATTATTAATTTTTATCAATTTTTAATTTTTTTAACTTCATAATTAATTATTTAATTTAAAATCTTTAAAATATATTAAGTTTGCAGTCATTTATAAGTTTTGAAGAATTTTAAAACAAAAATGAATGATAACCAAGAGAGAAAGACAAGAGAAAGAGGGGTGTAATGATTTGAAGGGTGCTTTTATGTTTGTAAAGAGAAAAAATATATATATATTTAGTTAATATAATTTAAAATAGTTGTTAACTGAAGTTGTATTAAAAAATTTTATATTTTTTGGGTCAAAAATGAGAATTTTTCTACTGGGCTTGTTTCTGACGTTAGAATATGATCATATTATGACAAAAAATACTCATCAAATAAATAAAAATAAAAATAAAAAATAAAAAGTATGAAGACGAAGAAGACAGAAAATTTAAAAAAAAATTAATTATAAATAATTTCCTAATTTTCGCTAATAAAAATTCCTTAGACAGCTACAATAGCTTTCTGATCATTTAGATGTCGCATCAATCTTAAAAAACATGAATATTGAAAATTTACAACTCACCGAACATTCCTCCTCAGTTGTCAACCAGGAAACTGGAAGTATAGTTACCTGCACTAGAAGTGGACACATCCTATTAAGCTGTACATGGTCCTTGATGGCCCCCACATGTCATCATCAATCATTAGAATTCATAAACAATCTCAACTCCCCCTTTGTCTCTCTTCTCATTTTCAGCCTTAAATTTGATGATATAATTCATTCGTTGGGAAATTGAAAATGAAAATGAAAGTGAATTTTAATTACATGTTGAGCTTAAAATGATTGTATTCTAATTTTTTATTGAAAGCTCATATTACAATATCTTAACAATTAATTATTACTTATAAATTAAAGGTTAATAAAAAAAATTGCACTAAAATCTTCAACCACTTGAATTTAAATGGTATTGCGGCCAAGTATGAATGTGTTTTTTATCTTATAGTGGGCAGGAAAACGAGAGATGTGTGCATACTTTGTCATCGTAATTTATTTGTTTGATAGGAATGGAATGGATTTGGACATAACCGTAGCTCTTATCCAAGTGTTGAGGAGCACGACATATTTTTGTGCTTCTCACATTTAATTCCTTCAAATCATGAGAGTATAAATATATATATATATATATAAATATATATATATTAATGTAAAAATAAATTCATTCTCATCTAGATTTTAGTGAATCAGACTCAAGATCTTTAGCCACAAAGTTCAAAGATATCACTCTAAAAGAGTCTATTAAGGATCTCGGACGAGTAAGACCTTAATAACAAGTGTCGTCCTATAAATATCTTTGAACTTTGGCGCATTTTCTGAGTTGGTCAGAACATTAGCCTATCGGTTACCTTATTCAGTCAATCTCCTAAAGAGAGAAGATTGAGTCTACACCCTCCGAGCTAGTTAGAACATTAGTCTACCAGCTATCCTGTTCAGTCAGTCTCACAATGGAGAATTACATTCTCTTCGAGCTGGTCAAAGTATGGATCTACAGGCTACCCTGCTCAGTCAATTGTATCGTCCACAATGCCAAGGAGAATAATAGTTAAATACTTATTATCCTGTTCGAAAAAGCTGAATTTTAGGGGAATACCAAGAATATGAGAACTACGTGCATGCATTCTTATCATCATATTTATTTGCTAATAGGAATGGAATGGATTTTGACATAATCCTTACTCTTATCCAAGTGTTAAAGAGTATGATATAGTTTTGTGGTTCTCACATTTAAGTCTTTCAAATCATAAGAGAGTTAATATATATTAATGTAAAAGAAAAAAACTATTTTACCTTAGATTTCAGTGAACCAGCCCAAGGTCTTTGATTCATAAAGCCTAAAGACCTTACTCCAAAAAAAAACCTACTGAGGATCTCGAACGATTAAGACCCCAATACCAAGTGTTGGCCTATAAATGTCCTTGAACCCTGACTCATTCTTCAAGCTGGTCAGAGCATTAGCCTACAGCTACCTTATTCAATTAGTCTCCTAAAGAAAAAAAGACAGAATCTACACCATTCGAGCTAGTCAGAATAATAGTCTAATAGCTACACTCTTTGATCAGTCTCACAATAAAGAACTATGTTCTCTTCAAACTAATCAGAGTATTTCATGCTCAATGAGATGTACCATCCATAAGGTCAAGGATTTTAACAGTTAAACACTAATTATCCTTTTCATAAAAGTCGAATTCAAGGAGAATAACAGGAATATAAAAGCTACGTGCATGAATTTTTGTCTTCATAATTTATGTGCTGATAAGAATGAATGAATTTTGACATAATCATAACTCTTATCCAATTTTGAGGAGCGCAAAATAGTTTTATGGTTCTCACATTTAATTCCTTCAAGTCATATGAGAATAAATACATATTAATGTAAAAATAAATCTCTTTTCTTTTTTTAACATTTGGAGGAAAATATAAATTGAGAATTTCCAATTCAATAGAAGAGTAATATTTTTCTAGAAGTAAGTTTTTATGTTGAATTATAATGTGTGTAATCCTGAAAAATTATTAAAAAACTATCAATCCAAAAAAAATTAGAAATAGAAAAATCTTCCAAACAAATTATTAGACAATCATAATCATAAGTAGTAGCTTCATATCGTATATAACTTTAATTTATCCATTAAACTAAATCCTTTTTTTAATCAAAATTTTTATCAAACTTCTAAATGATTTCTTAATATATTTAAATTATTATTTGTTGTTGGCCAAAAATCTATTATGTCCAAGTTCAAGCTCACTAACACATTCAGTTACGTATAATAAGATAAGACTCGTAGGCTTAAGCCACTTTTCAAAACTTAATTTGAGGATTATGGTTTGATAAGTGATGTGATATTTCTATATCTTAAAATTAAGTGTAAGTATACACTATCGTATGCAAGTAATAAAAGGACTAAATAAGTCGGATGTCGAACCCACAGGGATAATTTCTTCTTTTTTAAACAATTACTAAAATTATGTCTTCCTAATAATTATTCAGAAAAATAAAAATCTAAGAATGAATGTAGAAAATATAAAAATAAAAACACAATACAAAGAGAATTAGGTGATAGCAATATAGAGAAAACTTAGGATTAATACTATCCCTCAATATACTTTCTAATGATTAATCTTCTAATATTTAACTCGCTTAATCTTTGTTATTGATCAAGACACTAATGTATTCACAAGTCTCTTCCAAGGTCATGCAAGTATACCTTAATTTACCAAATATCTATATTCCTATAGTATTTGTAATAAATTAAGATTCATTAAGATTAGGTCTTATTGATTATATATGCCAATTAAGTATATTTCTATCCTAAATTGAAACTTGCATATGCAACATTGAATGTTACTCTACAATCATGCATCAAATTACCTAGATCTAAATATTATGTTCCTCTTCCGAGTTTATCAATAATATTACAAACTCATTCACCATATATTGGCCAGATATATTGAAACATTAAGATTAAGTAATTTAAATATCAAAGAACTAAGTTTATTAAATATTCAAAAGATATGGCAATTAAACACGCATATTGAGTTTAAGTATTAACTCTAGAAAATAAGTTTAGTTCATGGCTACAAGAGAACAGCAATAAAAATAATAATAAATCATGATACAATCAATAACAAACCGATATAGACGTCGAACTACTCTTAATTGCGTTGTCTAAGATACTATTGATGCCGAAGAACGCCTTGAATCTCTCTCTAAAGTTGCTTCAATTAAACTCTTATTGTTCTTTAAGACTCATGCTCTATATTCTTGGTGCTCTTGAATTGCTCTAGGGTGCTCTTTGTTTTTTTTTTAAGTCTAGGAACGAGTGGCTTTTTATAGGGATTGATATGAACTTGAAAATCTTAATTCTCGTCGGACTAGAACTCGCGCTACCGCTGGGACGACACGTGAAATAGGCTTCACCACTAAAGCAGTGGAATGATGGCGCTGGGGCGCTGTCCCATCGCTAGCGCGGTGACTGTTGGGCGGTGGGGCCCCAAATGCGACTTAACCAGGTCATTTTTTTTATTTCAATTACTGTTCTAGCGCTGGGGCAGTAATTCTTGTGGCGCTAGGGCGATGGATACATACTTTGAAATCTTTGCATTTTAGTTCTTATTTTTGCTCCTTTTGTATCCTTTCTTTAAATTTCGTTCAAGTCCCTATAAATAATAATAAAGCACATAAATAGCTATCTATTCTCATAAAATAATAAAATATTGAAATAAAAATATGAGAAAATATATGACAAATTTGCCCTTATCAATAAGTACATAGTTGCATTAAGTAACACCCAAAGCATGTGAACTCTTATACTAAATTCCACTTAGAAGTACTTAAACCAAAATAAGGGTAAGTTTACTTTACTAAGGTTAATGGAAAAAAAAAACACAACACTAATAACACACTATTTAACCTTTATAATCCTTCTTAAAATAAAAGTTGGTAAATTCTTTATTTAAATTAGTAACTATTAAGCATATTTGTCTTTTAGTTAGAATAAAAATGATATCTTACCTCTTATATTTATTAAATTAATATTTTCTTTTTTAAAGGGATAAAACTCATTAAATAGTAAATTCTAAAAGAATTAGGGCCAAATAAGGAGATATGACCTGGAATAAAATCTTAACACTATAAAAGCCTTCATATTACATGTAAAAAAGGATCCTCTCATAGTCTCTTGATCCATAATCACCCTAAAAGCTCTCTTTTGCATTACAATTATCCTAACACTCCTTTAACGCACACGATATCTTATTTATTACTTCTCTTTCAATTTATTCACAAAAGAATATAGACATCGCAATAGCTTTGTATCTGTTCCAAAGCTTGAAGTCCCTATAAATAAATTACCAATTAATAAACACAATGTTCAAGAGGCAAGTTCCTTCTTACCTTTAAAATTAGGATTTTTTTAACTTTAAACCCTAGACTTGCATCATATGCTAGACACTTCATATAGGTTTTGTCACACTCATAACAATCCCAAAACATATTATAACACACGAGTTTCTCTACTATTTATTGCGCAAGCTCAGCTCCATACTTCTCATAATTTAAGACTAAGCTTATTCGTAAAATCTTTTACTTTAAGTTAGTTAGTGAAAATTTGTAACATCAGGTTTTTTGGACTCTAGGAGTTCTTCATAAGTTTAATGGGCCTTACTCTCAAACTCTCAAAAGTGAAGATGTTAATATCCATCATTTAAGCCCAGGCTGTATCTTTCAACAACCTACCATATTAATGCAAAATCACTGTAGTTAGTAATATTCTACCACATTATGGTCTCCCAAAATTACCTTAAATACTATTGGCAACTCCACTAGAGAGTTTGGTCAGGATCTTATAATGTCAAAGACTAAGTGAAAGAGTGAAAACCTACAAAACATTGTCATTGAGGAACAAGACGGGTCCTTGGACTATAAGTTTACTCAGAACAACTTTTCCATGGGTCCAGATGAAACCTAGAGGCATGATTAAGTCTTAGACACCACCTTATGGAGCCATAACATAGATTTCAAAAGATGCCATATAGGAAGCTTTATTGCAAAGTCAGAAAGAGTTACTTGAGGCTACTAATATGGTTAAAACAACATAACCACCTAAGGTTATATTGTACAAGGCACTTTTGAGAAAAAGAGTCAAGTGGTCTTTACCAATAATGGTGCACAAAATGGGAGGATATAAACTTTCACCCTATCTGATATGTTGGTTGATGTGATATTTCTACATCTTAAAATCAAGCACAAGTATATGCTATAGTAACAAGTAATAAAGGGATTTATAAAATCGGATATCAAACCCACAGAGATAATTTTTATTCTCTACCAAATACTAAAATTATATCTTTCTTATAATTATTCAGAAAAATCAAATCATAATTTTGCAATAAATTTTAAGTAAAATAAAAGTTTAGAAAATAAATGACATAACTCAAATAAAATAAGAAAATAGCAATATATAGAAAGCGTAAGATTAATTACTATCATTGAATTGTTTTATAAAGATTAAACCTTTTAATATTTCTATCCCTCAATTCTTATTATTGGTTAAGACATTAATGTATTAACAAGTCTTTCCTAAGGCCATGCAAGTATATCTTAATTTACCAAATACCCTATATTCTTAAAATTAATACCCTATACCAAATACCTTATAGTCTTTCCTAAGGCACTTGTAATAAATTAAAATTCATTAAGAACAAGTCTTATTGACCATACATGTCAATTAGGTATATTCCTATCATAATTCGAAACTTACATATGCAACATTGAATGTTATTCTACAATCATGCATCAAATTATCTATGTCTAAATACAATGATGCCTCTTCCAAGTTTATCAAAGTACTACAAAATCAATCATAATATTGATCAAATATAATGAAGCATTAAGAACAAATAACTTGAATAACAAAAAATTAAGTTTATTAAATATTAAAAGGATATGGTAATTAAGCGCACATATTAAGTTCAAGTATTAACCCTAAAAAGAAAATTTAGTTCATGGGTATAAAAGAACAGTAGTAAAAATAATAAGAAATCATTATACAATCAATAATAGCAAACCGATATAGACGTCGAATTGCTCTTGATTTCGCTGCCTAAGAATCTCTTAATGCCAAAGAACGTCTTGAATCTCTCTCTATGGCTGCTTTAATTAAGCTCCAATTACTCTCTAAGACTTGTGTTATGTGTTCTTGATGTTCTTGGATGATGTCTAAAAGCTGAGGACGATTGGCCTTTTATAGGGATTGATTTGAGCTTAAAAACTTCAATTCTTGTTGGGTCAAGAATTGCATTACCGCTGGGGCAATGAACTATGATTTAAATAGATCATTTTTTCTATTTTCTTATTTTGTTCACTGCTCCAGCGTTAAGGCGACAGGTCTATATTTTGAAAAGGTTTCATTTTAGCCATTTATTCAAGTCCTTATTGTTGGGTGTGTTGGGTTGGGCAAATTAACTAGGGTGCTTGCATGTGGGTTGTGTTCATCATACAAACAATATACATATCTCATACATATATGTGCACAGCGGAAGATTAAATACAATGAACACAGAAAATAACATTTGATTAAACTGAAATTCGAGATTGAGAAAATATCACCAATGAAGCCTTTAGATTAATTTTCTTGAAGTCCACCATGAAATGAATCTTTGATCAATTCTAGCAATCAACAAGGGCGGGTTTGATTGTCTAGAATGGCAGCATCTTAATCCAGCATATGTGTTTAACTCTTAAACATTCTTCAAAGTTAAACTATTTAACTTAATTAAATTTGTTTTTTCTTTTATTCAACTCTTGAATAAATAAAACAAATCATGTTTTTAGTTATTACATTTAGAAACCATTTTTCTAATTTGTTTTGTTGTTCTAACACTTAAAACACAAAACAAACAATTTCAATTTCTCAAATTGAATTGGCTCCCAAAAATGCAAAACATATAAACTAAAAACTTAATGATTTTCAATTTCATTTCACTTTATATACTAATGCATAAATTTCAAACTAATTTAAATTTCATTTGCATTTCATTTGGTTTAACCTAACCTTAGTTAACATTTAACCTTAGTTAGATTATTTTAACTTAACCTTTAAGTTAATAAATATTTAATTATTCTAACCATAATTAACTAACTTAACCTTGGTTAGGTTAACCTTCACTTAATCGTTAAGTAAAGTTAACTAAATTAACCATATGATTAACCTTTAATCATAGTTAAATTAAATCATTTATTTAACAATTAAATAAATAAATATTTATTCTTATTATTTAACAATTAAATAATCACAAAGTGAAATTACTATTATATCCTTACTCGGTTACCAGGTTAACCTAAAGTGGGTCCCACCATGTAACCATATACTTTAGTTAACGTAACCTTAGTAATTGTTGAATTATACTGTATTGAACAATTCAATACAGTACACTGCCCAAGTGCTCAAAGAGTACATTTCATATTGGGACTTTCTAGGTCCACACCCAATTTGTCAAATGGAACTGTTCCATTAATCCGTAATCGATGCCCCACGCACACGTTACGAATATTACAAATCAGCGTGTCAGACCATACAAGTTGAGGTCATAACGTATACGTATAATCCTTCCATCATTTATATCCTGAATGTGCAGGGATATAGATCAGCACCGTCAAATCCCCATTTGTTCATCCATAACCTTATCTCCAGATTCGTATCTCGATAAATAATATACGCAAACACTTTTGCTATATTGTTTAACCCTGTGAGAAACTATTTTCCCGGGTTTATGCTTGTGACCACAAGACTTTATGAAATACAATCTCGGCGCATCGGATATACAACTTACCTATGTAAGCTGACGGATCCCGTATCTACACACACCGGACTCCATGAGCATCGGATCATACCTAGCGACACATAACGGTCAGACCATGAAAGGTCTCTGACATATGTGGAACCAAAGCATGATGGATCACTCATAAGACCACCGTGGCGCTCAGGTCAAAGGACCACGAATACTACTCAACTCGAGAGGACCCTCATTTGACGGTGTCATAGGATATCTATTGGGGTCCTCATAAGTCTGTTCAGTATCCAGTCTTGACTGGATACCCGCATGCCTATACAAGCTCTAAGCTCATGGTCAGCTAAGAACAACTATCTGAACCAGTCAAATATAGACATACACTAATCTATATAAAGTGAATCACCGATAGACCCGCATTGGTGATTATAGATCAGTAACATTATCTTTGAGACATACTTACATAATGATATTTCTTAACACCTATTGCAACTCTTTGCAACTATATCATTACAAGTATACTCTCAGGTCTTTATCCCATTATAGATAAGGTTCTAACTCTTTAGACCTCGCTGACTCTTATAACCTACTAACTCTTAACAGTGCTAACTTTTAGCATTTATAACTCTCAGCTTTGCTAACTATTACTTCTGATCTGAACTCTTTTAGATCAGATCTGAACTCTTTCAAATCAAACAATGTCTCTAATGTTACAAGCATTATACCATATTAATATGATATTAACAATCTTTATTCGAAATGTTTATTGTATAAATATTAACAATTAATATTCATACAATATTGGAATGGCACGTGAGCACCAGCTCCAACACTTATAAATAACAATAATGCACATAAATAGTCATTTGTTCTCATAAAACACTAAAATATCAAAATAAAAATATAAAAAATATATGATAAATATTCCTTTATCATTGGCCATAATCAATTAAATAAGTTATGACCATTCTACTATAAACATATAGTATGCCCTTTACTATCATATTCAGTTGAAACCTAGACACGTTATACCCTAAGGGTTAAGACACACTATTATTTTTCCTATTTGATGTCAAAAGAAAAGTTCTAATTAGCATATTAGTGAATTCTCTAAATTTCTAATAAGGTGTGCATACACTTAGTATACTTTTTCGCTAGTTGGATACGTCTTCACATAAAATAAGATAATTTTAAAATTCGATAATAAGTACTTCTAGAGTGAAGATAGGGTCACTATAATCCAACTCAATTGAACTAAACGAGGTTATTCATAGCTATTTGTTGAGTATGTCAAATGATTTATAGACATGATATTAGGCTATTACAAGTAGAAAGAAGAAGAAGAGCTCGTAGAAATTTATGCTAGCAACATGTTGAATGAGTATCGAGCTTATCTAAAAAATATGAGAATAGCATCATTCATTAAGCTTGTAGAAGCTACCAAAAGACTGACTTCTTAGTTAAAATCTCTGCTGGCAGGCATTGGAAACCCAACTATATGTGGATAATCAAGATAGGTCATATGTTAGACGGCCTCCTAAAGATCCTTCCAAGGAACAACCTATATCGTTCAGCAAGAAAAAAAAAATGAATATCTTTCTGGATTAATGGATACTATATGGGTTTATTTAGCTTTAAGCTTTGAGAAAGAACTTTTTCGAGAAAGATAAAACCCTAATCTCTATTGCTTGCATCAGACATTCAACCACCCCTATTATGCATTGTAGGCAAATGCCAAAATCAAATATATTCTAAGAGAAGGTTAAGGTCTACAGGCTTAGCCTTAAGCTTTGAGAAAGAACTTCTTCAAGAAAGATAAAAGGAACCCTAATCTCTATTGCTTGCATCAGATATTCAACCACTACTATGCATTATAGACAAATGGAAAAATCAAAAATGGAACCCTAGATATAACCAACAAACCTAAGCCTATAGACTTTAACCTTCTCTTAGAACATAAAGAGTAAAAATGAGTTATAGTTAATTTGTTAGAATACACTAGAAATATCAACCTCGTAGAAATGAAGATGCAAAAGAAGTTATCATAATCATCTAGAAAGAAGAACCTGAGAAGCTAGTGGAAAACCTATAAACCCCAATTGTAAAAACTTTATAACGAAACCCCAATTTCAAATCTCTATTTGATTAGCTAGTATATGGACTCTAGGCACTGAAGCTACCACCAAAGCATTTCTAAACATCTAAGCACAACACGGGCCATAATACTATGAGATTGAGGCTCAAATCAACTGAGCTTATCTAGAAACCATCAATGCCATAGTTTTTATTGATGAAGACATTAAAGCAAAATATTCGAACAATAGGATCCCTTGATACTTGGAAGGCTAAAATTAACAATGTGCTAATTGAAAGGGCTTAAGTTGATAGAAGAGCGTCAATCAGTATCATTCTTATAGTTGTATTACAAGTTACCAAGATCCCTTTAAGTCGTATTACAAAAATAAAGATTTGAGTTTCTACCTTCGGCAATGTGACTGAATATTCTGAAGGCATCATACAACATATACCACATACTGCTTGACTCGTCATATTTGAACACGTACAAGTAGTAGAGTCAACTTACCACCAATGTGTCAAGGGGAGAATCAAAATAAAGCCAATTATGATTGTAGTCAATCTCACTTCTTTCTATCAATAGGAGAGTTATTTCATAGATGTCTTAGTATATGACAGGTTTGACATCAATCCAAGCAATATATTAGCCAGATCAATAAGATCATCGTTATTAGGGTTTGATAGGTGCGATATACCCAACATCCTAAAATTACTAGAAGCAATAAACAAAACAAAAAGGAAAGAAAAGTTCCTTAAATAACACATTCAAATAAGAAGTAAGTATTCTTTAAGAAAGCCAAGTCAAGGAGTCTTTACTACTAGAAGTAAATACTTAATAGACATATTATATACCATTTATGATGTTTTATGGGACCCAGCCTATCTAAGATGATGGGTCATGAAATAGGTTGGCTTCGATGACTATGAAGAAGAGAACTTCTATATAAACTTTCCTATGGCTATAGAAACGACTATAACTTTGGATGACAAAACTCTTATGTTTTAAAATGCAACAAGATTGCTCAATAACTGTTACGAAGAGCTAGAGAAAATTGATCTGAGCACTAATGCAAAGTGCACAAGCTTGTATTAGTGGAAACTAAGCTTTCAACTAAAGAAAAGAGATTGCTTACGGATCTACTAATAATGTACAATGATGTGTTTACATAAGGATACCAAGATATGTTTGGCTTAAACCTTTAGATAGTTTGCCACGCCTTTCAATCCAAATTTAAAAATAAAATCAAAGAGGAAGTTAATAATCTTATAGTTGTTAGATTTTTAAAGCCCATCAAACATCCGACCTGGCTAGCCAACATAGTGCCTATAAAGAAGAAGAATTGATAGATTTGAGCATGCATTGACTTTTAAAACCTCTAAAAGGTCTATCCAAAAGATGGCTTTCTAATGCCAAACAAGGACATCCTTATCGACTCCACCTCAGGCTAAAGGATACTATCACTTATGGACGACTTTAATGGCTACAAAAAAAAAATAGCACTAACAAGCACTGAGAAGATGATTGATCTATACTAGCTAACCACAAGAGTACGCTATCATATCAAGTAATATAGGATTTTAAGTCCAGATATCGATCCCACAGGGACTATGTGGTCTAATTCTATAAATCAAGTACTAAAATTGTACCTACTTAACTTTTATTCAAAAACTTATAATCTAAAATTTATTTAAGTATTTTACTCTATCAATTAGATTAAACAAAAGTAAATGATAGAATTCACAAATAAAGATAATCTAGGATTTCAACTCATTTTCTAGTATTTTATTGGATTTATTAACCTCTTAGCTAATCTCTTAATAGCAATTATTGGCTTAGATACTAATCTCATCACAAGCCTCTATCGATGGTCGAGTAACTATATTACACATTCTAACAATCACCTATATATCTATAGTAATCAAATCAGAATATAATTCATTAAGATCAAGTCTAAATTATATCATACATATCACCTAGGTATATGTCTATCCTAGATAGAACTCATAGTTATTACCATATAATCATGCATTAAACTATTATAGGCTAAACACATGAATCCCTCTATCGAGTTCATCATGGTTCCTTAATCATTCAAAATATTGATCAGGCATAATTAAACACAAGATAGAATGAATCAATTGAATGTATCAAGTTCATAAACTAAAAATTAACACAATCCAAATCCATATTAGGTTCATATAGTCTACCTCTAGATGAATAATTTAACTCATCACAAAATCAAAAGTATCAAACCAATTCATAAAGATCAATAAGAACAAGAACATAATGATAAAGAAAGAGTAGAAAAACTAATCAAAGTGACTCATTGATGTGCTTCTTGCTCAATCTTGACTTGAAGCTTAAATTTTGATCTTGGTTCTTCAATCTTTGGCTTTGATTTTTAATTTTGTGTTGTGAATTCTTTTTCTAAGTTTTTGCCTCTTTTCTTTTTTTCTCTTTTAATTAAGGTTTTTGGCCTTCTATTTATAGGTTTATGTCTCAAATTATGGTTAAACATCAAATATAAAGTCAAAGTAGGATTACTGTTCACGACTTACTGTATCAAAATATTGTTCACGTGTACTGCTCATCACTACTATTTACGTGCCGCAGTGCTGAATCTTGAGCGTTGTGGCATTGAGATACTATTTTGGGAGCCGTGGCACTTATTTCTTGGCTCTTTAGCCCTGGGTACTGTAGTATATTGCTGTAGCAGTTTTTGGCTTATTTTCATTAGAGTTTCGACTCTATTTACTTCATTAACTCAACCTACAAAAATAATAATAAAATACATCAAAAGCCAAATAATCTTAATTTCTACGAACAAATATTAAGTTTGAAAGATTGAAATATTACACTTAATAAACCTTTATCAGAAGACTACCTTTCACATCTCATAGCAATTTCTGTTATCCATTTGTACTATTTGGCCTCAATAACACAATGGCTACTTATTAAAGAGCCATGACTATTGTATTTCATGACATGATGGGTTTAAAAATGGAGAATTACATGATGACTTATTGGTTAAATCCACTACTAAAGGATATCACTTAGCCATCATGAAAAAGGTGCTCAAAAGTTGTTGTTTATACAACCTCAAAATGAATCCCAAAAAGTTCTTTGTTGAGTTCTCAACAAGGAAATTCCTTAGTTTTCTAGTCTATCAAAGAGGCATCTATGTAAATCCAACCAAAATTCAAAGCATTGCCTAAGTGCTACATCCATAAAGTAAAAAAAAAAACTTGAATAGCTTAATTGGTAAGCTCTCTTAGATTAGAAGGTTTATCCCCAAGCTAGCTGCACTAATCTCTAACTTTGCTCCCCTACTCAAAACGAATGTAATGTACAAATAAAGAGAAGAACAACAAAATCTTTCTTAAAAATCAACATATTTATCTCCCAACCACAACTAAGGTCATAGGAATCCTACTAGCTCAAGAAGACAATCAACATAAAGGGATCTCATTTACTACGTAAGTCTACAAATATTTGGGATAAAAATTAGCTGCTATTGGCTAAAGCAAATATATCTTGCTATAAAGGCTATCACAT
Source organism: Ailanthus altissimus (assembly GCA_946807835.1). Taxonomy (NCBI): domain Eukaryota; kingdom Viridiplantae; phylum Streptophyta; class Magnoliopsida; order Sapindales; family Simaroubaceae; genus Ailanthus; species Ailanthus altissimus. Next base: position 20,774,250 of record OX327696.1, on the reverse strand, counting down.
TACTTCTTGGCATATCCACTCCATTTTATAACAATGACTAACTTTGTTTGATATTTATTACTTATATCGGTATTATCTAGTAAGTTAGTATGATTACTTTTGATCCTCACAGAATTTGACATCACTTGCATGGTTCCAAGTGTAATCAATGGTCAAAATATAAAACATAATCACAACATTCTCTACAAACTAATAGGAGCCCTTTCTAGAAGAACCGTACTAGTATGTGCAATAAATGAAAATGTTTAGTGAGAACTTTACTCTAATAGTTTTACTACTACTACTATGGCCCGCCACATTAGCATCATAATCATATATCAAGAAGAAAATTCCTTTATCTTTCCATTTCAGTATGATTTCCCTTGTATTAATAATATGACAAAGTACAAGGCAACAATTATAGGCATGCTCATTACATCAAGGATGAGCGCGAAATAGATCATACTAATGGAGGATTCAAAATTGGTAATCAAGTAATCAAGGGTGAGTTTATCATTTAAGAACTTGTTTTGCTACCATATAGAAATATGGTTCAATGACTACTAGGCACATTTAAAAATGTTGTAATAGAACACACCGCATAAATAAAGAACAATCATGTAGATGCCTTAGCCATTCTATGGGTTAAGATGGACTTTGCTAATGAATAACCAAGTATTATAGTAAAAACAATGTAGTGAATTCATCCTTCTACAACTTAGAATGTTAAACATAAGCCAGATCATAAAAAAATAATTGATAAGACCTTATTAGGTAAATATTGTTGTGTCACGCTCCAGACCCAAAAGATCTTAAACATAACATAACCTACACTTATTCAATAATGTGCACTCATAATTAATATTACATAAAATTTCAAGCTTGAATTCAACATAAGAATCCTTATCAAGTTGCTAGTAAGTTTAATGCAAAATCAACCCATGACCATACTTGGTGAAATATAAACTAAATACAACCAAACCTAATAAAATAACACATAAGTATTTATTCAATAAGGATAAATCAAATATCTTAAACTATGTGTCCACAAATGAAACACTTAGCAACCTAGCAACTTAGGGAACCCAAGGGACAACAGAAGCCTTGCCAAAATCGCTAAGCACACATGTGCCTTATTTACCTAAAATCACCATAAACTATAATGAGTACAAAACTCAGTAAGCATACTAGTTTTTCATATATCAAAATACAAATACATATATGTACACAATGCATGTGTATGATATACTGTGATAAATCAAAATCATAATCTTGTCAAATTACATGTCAGGTAAGTGCTTACACATTATTTCAAAACATATAATAGGAATACCATCACTCAACTACTACTTAGTAAGACTTTCATATCACATATCACATAATGAGCCAAATGTCACTCGCAGGTGACATACCGTATGAGAAGAATAGTATAAATGAGATTTAAATTACACATATATAATACTCATGCCCGAAGGTAAGAGCCAAACCCTTACCATGATCATCGGTGAGTCCTCTCACATGCACTAATACACCACCACACAAATGTGATGACTCAATCTTTTTTCAGGTACCAATTTGATCCTCTCTACCTAGGGAACACATAACATATACCAATCCCGAAGAAAATGCCACACATAAAAGCTCCACAAATCACATAAGGGGCATACTAAGTAAATAGTGATTTCAAGCATCCTCAAAACACAAAACGTATCTCATGGACATTTTTCACTTCAAAAGCTTTCTTTGTTAAACACATTTCATTTTGAAAGCTCACTTTCATTAACACATGTATGTTCATGCTCAATGTCAATGCTCACATTCATAAACATATATCTTTCACATTTCATATCAAATATACTTTAGCATAACATAAATATATTTCTAAGCACATTTACAAAATCATACATAGATAATTACTATGCTTATTGTGATTTCAATAAAAGTCTAGTACACTTACCTCTTAGCACTTTCAGCTACAAGACTTAATTCTTCTTAACCTATCAATAGAGATTAATCCTTTCATAAGCCTCAAAATTCACACAAAACACTTTAAATAGCTTAGAAAATTACACACATTGCACTTATCACATCGAATTAGTCTAATTACTTAGTTTCTCAAAACTTGTCATTCTGACCACTTATACTTAACAAAATTTTCTTATACATCAAATTATGTCTAATTGCTCCAAAATTAGAATATATCTTTCTTAACTCATATATCCTCCTTATGGATGAATATTATATCATAAGTCTTACACAATCCATTTCATAAACACCATCAAATCCAAACTATTATTCTTGTGGGATCAAGATATTTACTAAACAGTATTCAGTCTCCTAATTTTATAAAATCATATACTAACTCAAAAATTATAAAACTACCATAGAATTACTCCCATATTTCAATATATGATAAATATTGCACTTCAAAATTCCTACCAAAAATATTTTAAAACTATTTTATTCCATAACTTTAAAAATCTGTTAATCAAATACTGAAATGAGCTGATACGCTTTAGAAAATCATAACAATTTAACCACATTGATATAAATTCTTAATTTTTAATATATCATATTAGACATATAAATTTATCATATTCCAGAAATTTGTAATTTTTAAAGATTATTCAGCAGATTAAAAATTGTTTGTCACTGTATCATACTGTTAACACAGAAAATTTTTAGAATTTCAGGGTTATTTTGGTAAATTCACTACAAATTCAATTTCTGAAATTTTCAATCAATTCAAAATCTCAAATGATTCTATACATGTCTAGTTTCATAGTCTCAAAATCCAAAACCAGAATCGAAGCACAACGATTTATAAAATTTTCGGATCAAGAGACTATCAAGTAGAAATTCTACAATTCATCATGATTTATCAAGCTATCTACATAATCATCATCAATTCTCAATATATCTTACAAAATCCACATCAAATCCCCAATTTTTCATTTGTCTAGAAATCAAAACTTAAAGGAATTAACTTAATTAACACCAATAAATTGAGAAATAGTTATGATATACCTCTTAAAATCTAAAATTCCAATTTCTTCTTCTTCTCTTTCTCTCCCCTCTATTTCTCTCTTTTCTCTCTCTAAAGGGGTGGCTTGACCCAAAAATGAGTAAATTAGGATTTAAATGTATATTTTTATACTAAGAGGGTAACGTTTAGTATTTATAAATTAACCCCCAAAATTTTTAAAGTATTACAATTTGGTCTATAAAATAAATCTAAAGTCTTGCAAATAAACCAAATGCTAATAGTATGTCCTTAATTTATATAAACAATACTAATAACAATACATAAATTAAGTATCATCCATATACAAATAAAATATGAATATTATACATATATAAATATTTATTCTTTTCGGTGTTGGATAAATGATTACTACATGTTGAGCCTGATAAAAAAATTCACGTTTTAAGATTCATAAGGACTACATACTAGCTATGGTAATCTATACAAAAGTTCCTTGAAGGAATAATTTTGTGGTGCATCCATGATCAAGAAGGGTAGAAACTACAAGACATTCATCAATCTGTTTGTGGAATAGAATATACAACCAACCTTTATAGAAAAACACATAAAGTTAGATACTACTAGCCAAAGATAAAAGGCTAAGCATAAGCCATACATGATAACTACCTAAAATGCCAAGCAATAATTCACCAAAAAAAAGATGTTTATAACCATAGCTAAAGAATATTGGCAAATACCTTACATAGAGTACCTCTTAAAAGGTATATTGCCTCTCCACTCTTCATATGCTTATAAGTTCAAATAAACCGCCAAGCGATATTTTACAAATAGCAGTATCTTATTCCAAAACAACCTAAAAAAAGATGCATTAAGGTGATTGGAATTTACAAAGGTATCAAAAGTATTTCATGAACTCGTGCTTGAGAATGTAGATGACACTAAGGTGAGGGAAAGTTGTACTGCCACTTGCTTAAACTCGACTATACTACTCTAACATGAAAAAATGATGCCAAATATTCATCAAGAAATTACACCACTTTATAGCATCAACACCTTACAACCTTGGAGGATATGAAAAAACCCTAGCCTTTACACACATAAGGATTTAATTTAGTTAGCCCAATTAACCCACTTACTAGTGGACATAGCTAGAAGCAATCCTATTAAAAGAACGTTTACTAGAGCTGCTTTGTCCAACTTCTTATGAGAACACTCATATACCTTCAACATCTTATAAAATAAAATTAGTGATAATGGTACACCCTTTGTGAATAAACAAGTTAATGTCACCTTGAGGTCATACAACATCAAGCACAAACACTCAACATCATACTACTCCTAAGGTAATGGCAAGTCCAGGCAACCAATAAAACACTATTAAAAATACTTAATAAATAAAGCTACTGATTGCTCTATGTACTCTCTCATATACAAGTCTGAAGCCATAACACCAATTAAACTATTTGTGCTTACTGTAATGGCAGTATCGCATAAGGAAATTCTTTGGATTTTATGGCTAACATTATAGTTCAACTTTAAGTCGTAAATGAAAGACGAGAAGATGCTTAAAGGTGTAAGGCACTATACTAGTGTAGAACTACTAAGGCATACACTAAATTTGACAAAGATATGAGTATCAATATGGGTGACCTCGTGTTAAGAGTGGCTAAGCACGTCAAGAAAAAATGGCTCTACCCCTTAAATTCACACCACAGTGAGAAGGCCCATATATTGTTAAGGATACCTATGTTAGCGGTTACTATTGCTTGGCTATAACAAAAGAACAAGCACTCCATGACCTTATCAACTTTAAATGGCTAAAACGTTACTACAGTTAAGTACCAATGTTCATTCTAATAAGTGCGACACACACATTTAAGAGGTAACTCTCTTCTCAATGGAAAGGAATAAGATTAGCTACAATCATGATTAATTGTATGATGCCTTCAGAATATTCAACCACGTTGCCTAAGACATACACTTGATTTTTTTCTTCTCATAACATGACTTAAGGGACTTTTAGCATCTTACAGTATGACCACGAGTATAATATTATTGTGTCAAGTAGAGCATTTTTAATTAGATCGTTATTGATTATGGCCTATAAGTATATAGATCGTCTATTGTCTAGATTATGCATTTTATGTCTTTGTTAGTGAAGACTATGGCATTGGTGGTCATAATATAAAGTGTACTCGTTGAGCACTCGCTAGCGAACTGGATTAAATAGTTCGATCCAAAAATTTTTAGTAAGTCAATAATTTATTTCAGAATCCCTTGGGATGCACACTTATCAAATCTTAAGTGGTACATCATTTAATTAGTTAACAAATGTTGCTAACTAATGAGATGATGACAAGTGACAAGAAATAGCCCTTGATTGTTTAACGTTTGTTACACTAATTGGGTTGCTTGTTAGACAAGCAAACTCAATTAAATAATGTAAAAATTGTTTGCATTAAAATAATGTAAAGTGTTTATATTATTTGAAAAAACAAAGAGGTATAGCTAATACATAGGTGTGAGGGCCATTTTCTTACAATTAAAGGATATTAAAACAAATGAAAATGTGTTTTCATTTTGGTTTTGTTTTTGAATTGGGTTCGGCCAAGATAAGTGGTGAGACAGATTTTGTAAAAATCAAGAGTTATTTTTCATTCATCTTATTCTTCTTCAAGTGGCCGCCCAAGCATAAGCAAAATAAAGAGAATTGGTTATTTTATTTGTGCAAGAGTTGTAAGCCCACAAACACCAATTCCATCTTTGAAACATATTAAGGGTTAAATAGTTTAACCAAGAACAATGTGCTTAAAGACTTTAATTAAGTGTGTGGTTATTGAAAGAAAATTAAATTTTCATTCCACGTGCATTTTTGTGTGTATGACATGCATAATTGTAAATTAAATGAACACCATTTACATGCAAGCACCCTAATTTAGCACACACAACAATAAGAAGTGTGATAGGTTTATGTGTAGCAATGGCTTCTTAAAGTGCCGAACGGATCATTTTTGTTAGATGAAGAAATTTGACAACCATTCTTACTTCATTCTATAGTTGTACTTCGATGACATACTTATTATAAGGCTTATGTAGAAGAGTTCAATAAGCTAAAGAAGTTGTCAAAGGAATTTGTAATGAAAAATTTGAGAGTAGCGAAATAAATCTTTGGGATAAGGATTACTAGAGATAAAGTCAATGGGATCTTACAACTATCACATAAAGAATATGCGAAAAAAGTCCTCAGCAAATTTAATATAGATAAAGCAAAGAACGTGAGTACTTTTTAGTTGCTCGCTTCATATTATATAAGAAGCAATTACCCTTAACAAAGCATAAGCAAGAATATATGGCCAAGGTACCCTATGCCTATGTTGTTGGAAATTTTATCTATGTCATAGTAAACACAAGACTAAACATAGCACATACAGTGAAAGCTATAAGTAGAAATATGAGTAAACAAGCGAAGCAGCACTGGAAAGATATAAAATGGATTTTCAAGTATCTAATAGGAACTACAAATGCAACCTTGTATTTTAAAAAATCAGAATTAAGTTTACAAAGTTATGCCGACCATTATAGAGGAATTAGGTACAGCAATGAAATAGTGTAATGCGTTACGACAATAAAAGTATTTCTACTTAGCAAAAAATCATGTTCATGCTAGAACAAAGCACATTCAGATCATTTATTAGTTTATAAGATTAGTTTTGGAAGATAGTCTTAGCACTTGAAAGATTTATAAAAATAAAAAATCAAATTAATATGCTAACAAATACATTTATAATTGAGAAATTGAATCTATACATAGCTTCAATTGGACTTCTCTGTTAAAGATTGAGTAGATGTCACTGCATAGGAGAATATTTGGCAGTGAATTAGTCTCCAATTGGGAGATTGTAATATATATGGAGTCTAATTAACCGCTTTATTTATACTTATCTCAATTTGTTTTCTATTAATAAATGAAAACTATTCCAATCTACTTTCTACTAGTAAAATATAGTATTCTAATCTATTTTTCATTAGACACATGACTTTTAAGAGAGTTTTATACCTATATAAAGGATGACAAGAAAGCAAGCATTATATTTTATGATTCTTTTTTAATCATAATCAAAAAATTGTGTCGGTAGTTAATGTAGCGCTAAATTAAAAGTGAATTACTATAAATTTTACATAGTTTTTATAGTTCATTTTTATTATTTTAATTACTTTTATTTATAAGAGGATTAAAGCTTAATTCACAAGAGAAGTAGCTAATATAGGATTGACAAACATTGTTTTAATAGGAAAAATGGATCGAATTATTAAAAACAATAGAAATTATTCTCTATAACATTTTATAATTAAAATATTTATTTAATTGTCTTTAAAAGGCCAAAAACTCATTTAATTGAGAGGTTTTATTTAATATTATTAGAAAATTAATATCCTTTTCACTTTCTACAGGAGTCTTTGGCCTTGCAAAAACAAGAGAGGAGAATGTAGTAAGTATAGAATGGATTAAGGATATTTTTGTCTCGGGATGAGGAATTTGGCTAAACTTTAAGTTTGTCCAAGTTAGATTGAAAATACCCAAATTTATCTCAATTCGTTAAATTATTTTTATTTGTTTAGATAATTTTGCTAATTTTGGCGTACTATGACATTATTTTTTAAATTTGTTGCACATAATGATTTAATGGATAAGACATCTCATCAAATTTTAATAATTTAAAAATATATTTATTATGATTTGTAGCATGCACTCTAAAAATCTAATCACTTTGCGAAAGTCTTTACTCATAAGATCATACAAATAATAAAGATAAACAATCACACATAATACACAAGAAATTTACGTGGTTTAGTAACAAATACTTATGTTCACGGTGAATCATGAGATCTTAGCTTCTTTTATAAGTTTACAAAGAACTCTCAAAACACAAAGATCTCTCACAAGAGATTAACAAAGAACACAATAATAGACGAGCTCTCAAAGGATTTATCAACACTCTCTTGCTCATACAGTACTTGTACACCCAGTACTTAAGCACTTTCTAACTCTCTATTCTTTCTCTTGGAATTTCTTTTCAAATGCTAGACAATCTAATAGGTTTACAAGGATTTATATAAGCTTCGAAACATTCTTAGAAACCCTATTTCTAGTTGGAATATGAGTCCACGTGTTTAGGAAGTACAAAATCAACTTAAACTCTTTAAAATTAAAATAGAACTTTTTGAAAAGTGGTGCCGCGATGTCATTAGGGCTCGATCTAGTGCCATAGCACCACTGTGATGGTGCCACAACATCGAGTTTTTATTCAGGCTGATGCCAAGGCTTGAGGACAACTCCTCTCATGCTTCAAGCCCTTCCTCACTTTTGGATTTTCATTTTCATCCATTTCTTATCCCGTCCAATACTTTCTCAACCTCATGTTAACTCTTCATTAATCTCCAACTCAAAATCATGCTTAAACATAATATTGAATTACCAATTATAACAAACCCTCTTTGATTCAATTTACTTAATATTACTTACAATTAATTCTTTACATCAACTTAACTCCACTAAGGCTTATGACTTTGATCTCCAAAGATTTGAATGCATCTCTCCTTGAGTAGCCTTTGTATTATGATCTCCAATGTCAGTCTTGACAACATCACAATATTTCGATGGCTTAAACTTATTCTTGTCATCAACACTATTTCCAAGTTACCATACATTCTCTTTCAACGCATATTACCTTGATAAGTTAATCTCTAATACTGCCTCTTAATTTGCATTCCCTTAACAACCCATATAAAGCCAATTACAACATTTCTATTACGTACATATAGCCCATTGCGCTTCTTACCCTTTATAATTACCATAAATCCTTTCATTACTTGCAAAATTCTTTTTTCCACTTTGAATGAACATCACATTTAATCTAACACCCCTAGGAATATCAAGTTCCTCATAACTATAGGAACATGTTTTACATTAAAGTAATTTTTTAATTTTTCCATCATGCATCTTCATATTTATACTACCAATTCTAATCACTTTACAAGCTATATCATTACCTATTAGTACTTTGTCTCCCCTAATAGATTTATAATTAGTAAACGATGACCTATCAAGGCACATATGAAAAATACAGCTAGAATCCAGTAAACTTCCCATCGAAAGCTACCAAGGATTTTGAAAATTTGTAATCATTCTCATAGATTATTACAATATCTCCACTCTTCTTTCTTTCTAGGCAATCCTTCATCAAGTGCCTTTCTTTTTTACAATGAAAGAACTTATTAGATTTGCCACTTGATTGACTATTCTTCCTATCTCTATACTCAACCCATCCTCTTGCAGTCAAACTTACTATACTATTGGATTCAAATCTTTATTCTTTTGAGTTCAATGAGGATTTGACATCAATCATCATTAAAGTCTCTCTGCCATACATGAATGTATCCATAAAGTACTCAAAACTTGAAGGTAGAGAACACAATAAGATAATTGCCTTATTTGATAATCTTAATGAAATCATTATGTAGTTTTTTATTGAAGTTCCTTCATCCGTAGATTAATGATATAAATTTTTCTTGACACACAGATGACTCGCCAAGGATTTTTTCATTTAGAAAGTGTCAAGCTTCTTCTAAAAACTAATTGCAGTCTTCTCTCTAGCCACATCCATCAGAATATCATCACTTTAAGATATACTTATAGTATTATAGGCTATCTTCTGAATGATTTCATGATTAAATTTGGATTTAGCTATCACAAGTTGATTGATGTTGTAATGGCTAAGCACGAGCGCACGCTATTGTATCAAATAGTATAGGATTTAAAGTCCAAATATTGATCCCACAGGAACTGTGCAATCTGATTCTTTCAATCAAGTACTAAAATTATAACTACTTAACTTTTATTCAGAAAACTAAAATCTAGAAGTTATTTAACTAACCTAATTCTATCAATAAAGCAACCTAAATAGCAACAAACAATAGATAAAATCACCAAATAATAATAATCTAGGGTATAGACCCATCCCCTAGTATTTCCTTAGATCCATTAACCACTTAGTTAATCCTTTAATATAAATTAGTGGCTTAGATACAAATCTCATCACAAGCCTCTGTCGGTGGTCAAGTGATTATATTACCCATTCTAATAATCACCTGTATGTCAAGTGATTATATTACACATTCTAATGAAAGCATAAAACTCAAGTAGAATAAATCAATGATAATGTATTAAGTTCATAAACTAAGAATTCATAAAATCCAACTACATATTAGATTCAATAATCTAACCCTAGATAAAAAAATGTTTATTTCATCACAAAACCAAAAGTATCAAACCAATCCATGAAGACCAGCAACAACAAGAACAGAATAATAAGGAAAGAGAAGAAAAACCAATCAAGAAGACGTCTTGGGTTGCTTCTCTCTCAATCTTAACTTAAAATTTGAATCTTGATCTTGAATATTGATTTCTTGGCTTTGATCTTTGATTTGGTGTTGTAAATTTTTTTTCCAAGTCTTTGCCTCTTTAAAGTCTATATTTTATCTCTTAAAAGAGTATTTTTATAGGTATAAGAAACCTAGGATTGTCATTGAGGAGTCCAAAAATAAATAAAATTGAGCTTTCTCACATGAGGGCTGTGGCCCTGGCTTTTAGGCGCCATGGCCCTGAGATTCCGTCCCCACGACTATGGCCGTGAGTTCTTGGGCATTGCGGCCCTGGTTGCGTTCTAGTGCTTGCATATTTTGAGTATAACTTCTTTGTTTTACGTCTGATTCACCTCTCGTTATTCCTATATGTCACATTTTTTCGTTGTGCATATATTTATGATTAAAAAAATACAATTAAATAGTCAAATATCCATAAATTGAAGTAAAATATAAAAGTTGGCTACTAAATATACTAGTACATGTACACCCCTATCACAAGTTTCTTATCTTCACTAGTTTTTGCTTGAGTCTTTTCAAGGACTGAATCTAACCCTTGACTTACTAGTAGATCCATAACATTCACATTATACAAATTAAAATTATTTTATCCATAACATTCACATTATACTTGTGCATAGCCATGTTTGAATAACCTATACTACGATACCACTTGTTAAGGTTTTTAGTGTGCACTCTAAAAATTTAAGTGGAAGTCTTTGCTCATAAGTAACTAAGAATTAAAAAAAATTATACACACAATAGAGATAAACAATCACACACAAGGTATAAAAAAATTACGTGGTTCGACAATAAATGCCTACGTCTATGATGGATCATAGGATCATAGCTTTTTTATTAATTTACAAAGAACTCTTAGATCACAGAGATCTCTCACAAAAAATTACCAAGGAATAAAATAATAGACGAGCTTTCAAATGATTTATCAGTACTCTTTTGCATACACAATACTCAAGTGCTCTCTATAGCACTCTCTTATGCACTCAGCGCTCAAACTTTTTTTAGCTCTCTATCCTCTCTTTTGGAGTTTCTTCTCTAATATTTGACAAACTAATAAATATTTAAATAGGTTTCAAAATTTTCTTAAAAATTCTATTTCTAGTTGGAATAAGAGTGCATGTATTTATAAAGTCCAAAACTAACTTGAACTTTTTAAAACAATTCAAGACTGGACTTTCTCAAAAGCTAGCATCGTGTTGACATTACGGCTTGATCCAGCACCGTGGCGCCACTGTGATAACGTTGCAGCACTGAGTTTCTGTCCAAGCTAATGCCAAGACTTAATGATAACTCCTTTCATGCTCTAAGCCTCTCCACATTTTTGACTTTTTGTTTCATTTATCCTACTCATTCTCAACTTTATGTCAACTTTTTATTGGCCTCCAACTCAAAATCATACTGAAAGACGATTTGAATCGCCAATTCTAATAATATTAAATTTAGGTCTTTTTAATATTATATATTTTATCTTAAAGACTATAAAATTTTAATAATTTTTTATCAATTTTCACCACTGCTCCCTGCCAAACCCAGGCTCCATCCCTCTACCCCTCCTCTCGTGATGCCCAGCCACCAAAACTTCTAGCATTTGGTCAACCATAATTAGTAGTCCCCTGATGTTAAAGTAACAGGCGATAACTTTATCACCCCAGCTTTCGCTTGAAAATTGAAAACCACCATTTATGACCCAAGTTCTTTCACATGTCAAGCAATTCTAATAACACATACACAAGCTCAGTCAAACTAAATAACACATACACATGCATTGATTTTCTTTCTCTCATTGCTTAATAATACTCGCCATCTCACTGCTCTCGTGCTTCCTCTTCATTTATTTGACTGAAAAGGTTTCTTTATTTATTATTTATTTTTTTGAGAAATTTTTATTTTTCTGGAATTGAATTGAATTTATATTTGAAATCTTGTTGGTTGATTTTGCAATGAAATTCGAGCAAGAAGTACGAGAATGACTTTTGTAATGACTGCAAGATTGGTTTTGGTGGAGATAGGTTTAGTGGTTTGTTACTGATCTGTGGTCATTGGTTTTTGTTGATATTGAAGATTAGTAAAAGGGGAAGTTTTGATACTATATATATATTTAGTAAAAGGGGAAGTTTTGATACTATATATATATATATATATGAAGAGAGGAAAAGAAAATGGAAAAGGAGATAGGAAATCTTGTGATAATGGCAGATATGGTAGTGGTGTAAAAAACAATAAAAAAGAAAAGAAAAGAATGAAAGAGAAAAATAATTTTTATGTTAATTTTTATGAGTTGATTGATACATGATTATAATATAATATGTTTCGTATCAAATTGAATCTCATTTAATCTTGTATCAGTTTACTTTAAACTTTTATAATGAATTATAATTTTACTCTTTTGCCATCTAAACAAATGAAAAAAATTAATGGATTAAAATAAATTTAGATATTTTTTATTTAATTGAGATAAAATTGATAATTAAATTAAACTTGTACAAATATCCTTAACTTTTATGGAATTCTACTAAAAAGTAATTTTGCTAAAAACAACATGTATATATTCTTTCAATCTTCAAGAACAACTAAAGATTCTTTTTGTTTTTCAATCTTTTCTAAAGTTCATCACACCTAGTTGTCAAATTCTATCAACTTTGACTTTGTGACATAGTAAAGTTGAGAAGATTGTATATTTTTTCTAGTTAGCTTATTTCTCTAATTCTGTCGACATGATTTTTCTGAAACTTTAAGAATTAACCTGGATTTTAAAGGGAAAATACGAAATTCCAACTACAGTCTTATGCTGTAACTTTTTAATTTTCAGATGATAACACAATATTAGCGGTATAACACTTTTTATTTATCAGGTGACAATGAAATTTTGGCAAAAATGCCAATCTTGCTTGAAGAGCTTCGACACCCAGAGAAAGTCCATCTTATTTTCATACATATATATTTGTCATGATGTTTCTACTTGATCCTCTTGACCCTCAGGCTTCTCACATCTTCTTTCCGCAATGTCAACATGTGTTGATGATGTTGCAGGCAATTCCGCAATTTTCAGCTCCAATCAGCTCTGCAATTTGAACAACATATTAGTGGTCCTTTATCATTGGCATTCATATCATAAGGTTAATAAGAAAATATAGTATAAGACAGATGAAAACCTTTGTTCTTTCAATTTTATGTTTGGCTTTCATCTTCTTCTCATTTGCCCAAGAAATAACTGATTTCAGCTTTCCGTGCCTGGATTTTTCTCACATCACAACAAGATCAGCGAACTATTTAAGCCCGGTTTCTGTTGTCTTAGACAGTGTAATCAACTTGCTGATTATGGAACTAGCAAAAACAACAAATTGCTTAAAGAGATTGTTTTACTTTGCTAAACAAAGAATTTGCAGGCATAATATTATTTGCCCTTTGGCTTTTTCAGCAGAATGCTCAATTCATTATGACAAAGGAACAAACACTGAAAGATTTGGCTACACAATGAGTATTTACCTTTCAACTTTCTCCCGACCATCAACTGCGGGTGTTGATCTAAAGGAGAATGAACGACTTGGTTTTCCACCTGTTACATCTTACCTGTTAACTTCTTGCAATGAATAATCTTGAGAAATTTGAGCCTAATGTTGAAACTTACCAGAAATTTTGGTTTTATTGAATAAGGATTGCCAGGCTGCTTCAATAGAATGAGGCTTCAGTCCATTTGCCTTAGCCTCTTTTCTCCTCCCAATCTTATCTTGAGCCTGAGGTGTTTTGGCTTCTTCAAGTGAGTGGATGGCAAATGCAGCTGCTAAAACTGCAGTTGCATACTCACTCTCCCTTGAACCCTGATCCTGACTCATTGACCTAGAAACATTCTTTCGAGTTCTTTTCCAGGGCTGCACTTTATGAAAGTTAATGCACCCATTCTCTCGTGACTCTGTTGCCCTTCTCATCTGTTTTTTGCTTTGTCTCACAATGACCAAGTGTCTAATGCAACAAAGGCTGCTGGCCTGGAATAGGTATCTTGTAATATTTATAGCTAATGGAGATGGAGAGAGGCTTTACTAAGGTGAATTGTTACTTTGAATATGGCATGATTCTTTCTTAAAACTCGAAAGGTAATGATATTTGGTTCATTTTGAATTTAGAGTTTTGTTTTTTAAATTTGGGAGGAAAATTTCAAATTCAAAACCTCAATATTAGTTGAAGTATATGGTTACGCCACTCAACAATGCCTATACTTATAATAGGCATTTTATAATGAAAATAGGGTCTCTCCACTTTTTGTCTATTCTGTTATGCACTTTTTTGTATTCCAATTTGACTCAGTATGCTTATTCTCCGTAAAAGAACTCTTTGGCATAAAATCATTTTCCAACCTTTCACTTAGATCTGCATTATTCTGGACGGTTTAAAGAAAAAGAAAAGGCGAGAATAGAACCTAGGAAGGAAGAAAGTAAGGAACCAATCCGTATTGCAATTGTTACACAGCATTTCACATAGTGAATGGCTGCTAGCAAGCCTACAACCATCCATGCACTAGCAGCCAAATCGATGGAATCTTTTGGCGAACTAGGAGGGCTTAATCGGTGACCAAAGTCAAATTCCCTGTGAAACATCTAATTTTCTACATGGGTGGGAAATTCAAGAATGAGCAACAGTTTTAATCTTGGGATAAGATATTTTTTTTTATCAAATAAAAATTAGTATATATTAAGTATATCTTAAATATATATATGAAGAAATATATAATATTAACTAATAAATTAATTTTTTTAATCAAAAATAAGCATCAACTCGTAATAATTGATATTAAAATAAATTCAAATTTTTATTAGCATATAATCTCTAAAATTATTTTAATGAAGATTGTCACGTAAATAGTAAATTCTTTAAAAGTAATAAAAATAGGCAATATAAATCAGTGAACTTTGAAATATTATATCTTAAGTTTTAATAAAAATCGCTACATAAAATATAATCTTTAAATCACATAAGATATAGGTCTTTAAAAAATAATAAGAACGAGTAATACAGATCAAGTTAACCCTTAAATATAGGTCAAAAGTGATTAAGGTGTCACTTAATTAGATGAGTAAGAATATAGTATCTTAAATAAAATAAAAATTAGATAAATCTTAAATATATATGAGTGGATATACAAATTTAACATGTTAATTTTTTTAGTCACTAACAAACACTCAATCTCATAATATTTGGCAATGATGCTAGTGGGGCTACTTGGCGCAGCTATTCTTATGTCCGGGAATCTACATGGGAAAAGAAGTTTTATAATTAAAGGAATCAAAGAACTTTCTCAAAAGCTAGACAGTAACATCCCCACACAAAGTTGACACGCTGAGGGAGAACGACTAAACAGATTAAAAGCTATAGAAGACTTCAAAACAGAGCAACTGTGGCTTCATCAGTTTTAATAACAGTCGAATCAATTCATTTATTTCTCTAATGCCATATCTAATGAATGCAAAATAACACCAATTACTTGCTAGCTTTTCCATTCCTGGAGAACAACTCTTGCCTTTACTCTTTCAAATAATTCAAATGGACTCCCTAGTTGAAACTACACAAAAGATTTATCTTTCCAAAATTAACTTCCACTCCTGATGTAGACCGTATTTCATCCACTTGAATATGGTTTCAAGATTTAATTTATTTCCAAACAACATTTTGAAAATATCATATATTTATTTATATTCAGCTAAATTTTTGGAGTAGAAAATCTAGTCCTCTCAGAATTTTCGTTTTGCGGGGGTGGGTGTGGCTATTACTCTGCTGCACAAAAGTGAATTCTACATAGTTTGTCAACTTTGATCACCGGTCCTTAAATTAAGCTCAGCTGTTAAACTAGACATTCACAATAAAACCAGAGTCTGCAACCAAATGCTAATTATTTTTGTCAATATTTTTTATTATGGGCATAATAATAAATCTGTTGCGTCAGGAAGCGTTCAAACAACAATTAGCGTTGTTATTAATTGTTATGCAAAATATAATTTTCGGATAATCATAACACAACCAATAATACTAATAATACCATAACGAGACAACCAATCATCTAACACAATAAGCAAAAATAGAAAGAACACAAAATTTAATGAGATTCGGTAATGTTACCTACGTCCTCGGGTGCCGTTGGAACAAATCCACTATCTTCAAGAGAAATTACAAAATTTTTGGGCCACAATACAAATTTTCAAACTATTTGGTTAAACTGCAAATACTCAAATAGTAGGGCCAATATTATAATTATTCAAACAGTAAGATATTACTACAAATGCCCAAAAATAAAGAAAAAAATAAAATTTTTACAAACTTCAGAGACTTAAATATAAAATTCTTAAACTATGAGGTTCTCATAAAGAAATCTTACAAATTAAGAGGGAAAAAAAGAATTATCTAAAAGATACCATTAATAATAAAGAGGGCATTGTCTTATATAAATCCAACCAAACCACCCTCATGCCATTTCCTACTAATGTGGGATTAGCTCAATTGATATATAAGCCAATTTTCAACAAATCTCTACCTTAGCAAATATGCTAATCCTTCACAATGCTTCATTTTTTTTTTAAAAATTCTTTATCCAAATGCAGCGCCTCTAAATTTGCGTCAAATGGCGTTATCAAACTCAAACTATATTGATCAAGTCCAAACAATGACTGACCTTGATCACTGTCACCACCTTAGTCAACATATCTGGGAGATTCTCGGCAGTCCCAATCTTCTAAAATAAGATTCTTCCTTCACTAATAATCTCTCGCACAAAATGATACCGAACATTAATATGCTTTGTTTAAACATAGTATACTGGATTCTTCGCTAAGTGAATAGCACTTTGACTATCAAAATAAATAGGAATCTTCTTCTGACCAATTCCTAACTCATCCAGCACTTTCTGTAACCAAATAGCTTCCTTCACAGCCTATATAACTGTCATGTACTCTGCCTCTGTAGTAGACAAAACAACTGTAGACTATAAAGTAGACTTCTAACTCACTGGTGCTCTCACAAGAGTAAATACATAACCGGTTATTGACCGACATTTATCCAAATCACTAGCATAATCAGAATCAACATAACCGACAACACATTGATCATATATTCTCAAAGAGTGAGCCAACATCTACGATCTTCAGTAAATACCGTAGAATCTATTTCACAGCTTGTCAATGTCCTTTAATAGGATCATGCATATATCTGCTCACTACTCCAATTGCATATGAAATGTCAGGTCTCATACACACCATGGCATACATCAGGCTACTAACTAGATTAGCATATGGAACTCGAGATATATACTCTCGTTCCTCATCTGAACTATGAGATAAAGATGCACTGATTCTCATATGAGGAGCAAGTGGGGTACTTACAGGTTTTGACTCCTCTGAAATGCCAAAACATTGTAATACCTTCTTCAGATATTGCTTCTGAGTTAAACAAATTTTGCCTCCTTCTCTATCCCTGCTAGCTTCTGAGTTAAACAAACCTAGTATCTTTCTAGCTTCACCCAAATCTTTCATCATCAAACTCTTGGTTCAATTGAGTCTTCAATTTTCTAATTTCTTCAACATTTGTTGAAGCTATCAATATATCATCGACATACAAGAGTAGATAAATAAAAGAACCATCATGTAGCCTCTGAAAATACACATAATGATCAAATTTTCTTCTTATGTACCTTTGACCCATCATAAATTGATCAAATCGCTTATACTACTGACTCGGTGATTTTTTTCAAACTATAAAGCGATCTTTTCAGTTTGCAAACTAATTTTTCCTTACTGGCAACTTTGAATCCCTCTGACTGAGTCATATAAATTTTCTATTCTAAGTCATCATGTAAAAATGCAATTTTTACATCGAGTTCAACTAGTTCCATATTTAACTGGGCTACTAAAGCCAATAAAATTCTAATAGAAGAATGTTTCACAATTAGAAAAAATACTTCATTGTAGTCAATTCCTTCCCTCTGTGCATAGCCTTTAGCCACCAACCTTGCCTTATAGCGAACATCTTTCTTGTCATAAAATCCATCTTTCTTTGCATATACCTATTTGCACACAATTGTCTTCTTACCCTTTGGTAATTGAGCTAGCTCCTAAGTTTCATTCTTCTGAAGAGACTACATCTTTTCCTTCATAGTTGTCTTTCAGTTATCAACTTCAGAATAGCTGACTGTCTCTCCATAAGTAGAAGGAACATCATCATCTACAATTGAAAATGCATAGGCCACCATATCAACAAATCAAGCAGTCTCTGAATCTCACGTCTTGACCTATTTATTGCAATAGATTCTTAATGCTGTTAAGGTTCCTGAGTAGATTCTTCTCCATCATCTCTTAAAACTACCTCTGTCATAGGAGTATCATCATTTATCTCTACAGATCTAACCGAGTTCAATATAGTTATTTCTAACTCTACCTACAGCTGAATACGCCCTACCTATTACGAAGTATTATTCACTATTGTCTAATTTTCTGATTTCTTCAACATATAAAACTTATCAAATGTTACATCTGTACTGGATACAATCTTCCTTGAACTCATATACCAAAAATGATATCTTTTCACTCCTGAAAAAAATCCTAAGAAAATTGATTTCTTGGCTCTGGAATCTAGTTTCGATTCTTTCACATGATAATATAGTAGCGCATACCTCTCATAAATGTAGTCTAAGAAGGTCCTCATACATCTGAGTGAACATAATCAAGAATAGTCTCGGTATTATGAATAGCGGTGCCAAACTTCTCTCTTTTCTACTTTTCTAAAACACAATGCTCACAAAAATATAGCTTGCAAGTCTTCGCACCTTTCAATAGGCTTCTTTTCACTAAACTGAATAAGGTCTTCTCACCTGCATGCCCCAACCACACATGTCACAATTTAGTGATCTCTGAATCTATATCATTATCAGAAACCATGGCCGTTGATCCAATCACTGTACTACCATTATAGTTATACAAGTTGTTCCTTCTAGTGCTTTTCAAAGTCACAAAAGCGCCTAAAGTGACCCTCAAAATTTGAACTCGTATAAATACAATACAACCTTTAGATTCCAAGGCTCTCAAAGAGATGAGATTCTTTCTCAACTTCGATATATACCAAACCTCTGTCAGAATTCTAATTGATCCATCATTATTTCTCAATCGAATTAAACCTATCCCAACAATATGGCAACTATCATTATTGCTCATATACACAACTTCACCATTAAGCTCTTCAAAATTAAATAACAATTTTCGATGTTGACACATATGATAAGTACAACCCGAATTCATAATCCATTCGTCAGAATGATACATAGATGAATGACCACTTAAACAAAAACTTGACACACTATTATCATTTACGCTCTTAACAACACATGCATCAGAAATAGGCACATTATCATCACTTATGCTCTTAACAACACATCAAAAACTCGGACAATCTTTCTTCCAATACCCTTTCTCCCGACAAAAGGTACTCTCATCTTTTCTTACTCTACCCCTCAACTTAGATTTTCCCTTTTTTATTTGTTTTCTACTCTAGCTATGCCCTCTTACAATCAATGTTTTTACTAAGTCATCTCTATATTCTCTTTGATCTTTTCTACGGATTTCATAGTTTGTCAAAGAAAAATAAACTTCTTCAAATGACAATTTATCTTTTTCATGGATGAGAGTAATACATAATTGATCTAATTCACCTAGAAGAGAACCAATCAATAGCAAAGCCTGTATTTCATCTTTGAAGGTTTCTTCTAAATTTAATAAGTTAATTGATAAATTAGCAATTAACTTATTAAATTCATCAATATGAGAACTAATACTCGTACCTAGTCTCAACTGAAGACGAAACAATCTCTTCAATAGATACAGCCGATTCTTATTACTTTTCTTCATATATTTGTTCTTCAGGGCCTTCTACAATGCATTGTGTTATGCCCCAAATGTTCTCAAATAATTCATCGAACATTTAGTGTACGCCAAGACACCTTCTAGAAGGCCCATTTGAGTTTGTTGTGTTTATGGGCCAAGCCCACTTGTAAATAGTAATTGATAGAGAATTCTAGAATAGAAATATTCCTTTGGAATATTACTTGTGATAGGAGGCTTTTATTTTAGATCGTTGAATGCTTTTAATCTTAATCGTCCATTGTACATAGCTTTTTTTATAAATAGGTGAGCTCTTATTTGGAGCAATACACCTCTTAGCTTGTAATTTTCCTTGTGATTAATACAATAGCATTCTCTCAAACACTTTGTGTTCATCTTCTTCATCTTTTTCTTAGTTTTTATTTTTTAGGCTACTTAGCACTGGCAAGCGTCTAAGGCTGCACGAGTTGAAGAATTAAGTCCGTGACAAGTGGTATCAGAGCGGGTTTGAGAAAGATGGTTAAAGAGAAGGATGTTCCTAGATCATCCGACCTTTTAGTGGAGAGGGGTAAAGACCCCAAAGTTATGAGGCATGCTAGCCTTCTACGAGAGAAGTCCATTGAACCAAGCTGTAATTTTGAGGACATGCTCATGACGCTTGGTGCTGCTATGACCAAGGCGACGGACTGCCTTGGAGAATTAGATGAGCAAGTCGAGAAACTATAAGTGGGTCTCGACTGTCAAGGGGATGAAATATACTCCCTCATCGATGACACCATTGACATATATACGGAGGAGCAACAAGGTTGGGTCAAGACTTTCCAAAAGAAAGTGTTTTCCACCATGAAAAAACTACAAGCCTAAATGGAAGAGTTACAAAAAAGGTTCGAGACTATCAAAGAGAACGTGGTACTATACAAACGGACAATCGCAAATGGAGTTATCGCTACCTAAGTTACGGTGGTTGCACTAAGAGTGAAAGCTCTTAAGCCAAAAGAGTTCAGCGGTAAACGAGATGCCAAGGATCTTGACAACTACTTTTGGCAAATGGAGAGGTACTTCAAGGCCTTAGGCATGCGGGAGGAACATAAGGTAAGTACTGCAACCTTGTACCTTTCCAATCATGCAATTCTGTGGTAGCATAAGAAAAGCGAGAAAATTTACAAGGGCACCTACACCATCAACACATGGGAAGAGTTGCAGTGAGAGTTGAAGCGCCAATTTTACCCAGAAAATGTGGCGCATAATGCCCATAAACGATTGAAGGAATTGAGGCAAACTAAGTCTATCAGTGAATATGTGGAGGAGTACTCGATATTGATGTTGTAAATTCCCAACATGAGTGAGGAAGACTTGCTATTCAACTTCCTAGATGGGTTGCAAACTTAGGCCTCCAATGAGTTGAAGCGGCGCAGGGTACAAAATATATTTGACGCCCTTACAATGGCGGAGACACTTATAAATTACCACAAGGGAGAAACCGGTAAGTCCAAACACCCTAAACCCATTTACAGCAAAGGTGGGGGAGCCAAAGAGTCCCACCCTCCTCAGAACAAGGATAGGAAAAGCAAACCACCAATGAGGAAAGAGTAGAAACAAGATGGCAAAAGCAAGCCAAAGTGGGCAAACCGTACCGAATGCCAACAACACTCTTCTTTCCGCAATGCAATTGAAGAAAGGAGTTAGGTGAGGAGAAGAGACATATCTTGCCACAATTTGGGAGGCAGATGATGGAGTAATAGCGGATGAAGAAGATCTACAGAAAGAGATCGCAAGAGTGCTCAAGGAGCACAAAGATGTAATACCAGCCGAACTTCTGAAGAAGTTACCACCAAAGTGGGCGATTGATAATGAGATTGAGTTAGAGTCGGGAACTAAGCCTCCAGCTAAAGCGCCCTACCGAATGTCTCTACTGGAGCTAGCGGAGTTACGGAGGTAGCTCAATGAGTTGTTGGATGCAGGATTCATCCGACCATCTAAGGCGTCTTATGGCGCGCCAGTGCTTTTTCAGCGCAAGCATGACGGTTTGGTGCGGTTATGCATAGATTACTAGGCATTAAACAAAGTCATCGTCAAAAATAGGTACCTCATCCCCTTAATTACTGATTTTTTTTATCAATTGGGGCAGGTCAAATACTTCTCCAAGCTATACTTGAGGTCAGGATATCATCAAGTGCAGATAGCCGAAGGTGATGAGCCAAAGACTACATATGTAACGCGCTACGGTGCGTTAAAATTTCTTATCATGCCATTCGGTCTTACCAATGCACCAGCCACATTCTGCACTTTGATGAATAATATACTCCAGTCTTTCCTCGATAAATTTATCGTCGTGTACTTGGACGACATTGTAATCTACAGCAACACTCTCAAAGAACATGTGAGGTATTTGAGGATTGTTTTAAGGGTGCTTCGAGAGAATGAGCTGTATGTGAAGAAGGAGAAGTACTCCTTTGCCAAGTCGAAGGTGGACTTTCTAGGCAACAAGATAAAACAAGGAAAGCCGCTGATGGATAGAGTAAAGATTCAGGCAATAGTGGATTGGGAGGCAATAGCCTTTATTTCATCTTTGAAGGTTTTCCCTAAATTTAATAAATCAACAATTAACTTATTAAATTCATCAATATGAGAACTAATACTCTACCTAGTCTCAACTAATGACGAAACAATCTCTTTAATAGATACAGCCAATTCTCATTGCTTTTTTTTTATATATTTGTTCTCCAAAGCCTTCCATAATGCATTGTGTCACGCCTCAAATGTTCTTAAACAATTCATCAAATATTTGGTGGGCACCAAGACACCTTCTAGAAGGCCCATTTGAGTTTGTTGTGGTTGTGGGCCAAGCCCACTTGTGGTAGGTGGCTTTTATTTTAGACTATTAGATACTTTTAATCTTAGCCGTCCATTGTACATAGCTTTTGCTTTAAATAAGTGAGCTCTAATTTGGAGCAATACACCTCTTAACTTGTAATTCTCTTTGTGATTAATACAATAGCATTTTGTCAAACACTTTGTGTTTATCTTCTTCATCTCTTTCTTGGTTTTTAATTTTTAGGCTACTTAGCACTAGCAAGTATCTAAGGCCGCACAGGTTGAAGAATTAAGTCCATGATAATTGACAGACTTTTTTCTGATGAACGGATACTTTTGCTCTCTACACAGACAAGAACGAATCAACTCATAAGCTTTTATATTAAGCTTGTTCCAGTCTGTCTCCTTAATATCTTCTAGTTTCGTTTCTTCTAAAACTATATCCAAGTCTTGCTGACATAATCCGTCCAACACCTTACTCTACCATAAGCCAATATTATTTCGCCATCAAATTTTTTCACATCTATTTTTGCACTAGACATTGTCACTGTCCTCATCGATATAGATAATAATGATGCCATAGCTACCTCACACAAATGAGCTCAATACACAATATTATAAATAACCAAGCTCTACCAAATAATTATATCCAACAACTAGCAATCTAAATTCAACAACCCATAATAGTAGTAAGTGCTCAACAGAAAATAGTCACTCACTGTCCTAAACCAGAGGCTCTGATACCACTTATTGTGCTAAAAAGTGTTCAAACAAAAATTAGCACTGTTACTAATTGTTATGTGGAGTATAATTTTTGGATAATTGAAACACAACCAATAATGCTAGCAATACCATAACGAGGCAATCAATCATCTAACACAATAAGCAAAAATAGAAAGAACACAAAATTTAATGAGGTTTGGTAATGTTACCTACGTCCTTGGGCACTGCTAGAATAAATCCACTATCTTCAAGAGAAATTACAAAGTTTTTGGGCCACAATACAAATTCTCAAACTATTAGATTAAACTACAAATACCCAAATAGTAGGGTCAATATTATAATTACCTAAACAGTAGAGTATTACTACAAATACCCAAAAATAAAGGAAAAAAATTAAATTTTAAAAATAACTTCAGAGGTTTAAATGTAAAACCCTTAAACTATGAGATTCTCATAAAGAGATCCCACAAATTGAAGGGAAAACAGAGAATTATTCAAAAGATACCATTAATAACAAAAAGGGCCTCGTCTTATATAAACCCAACCAAACTACTCCTATATCATTTTTCACCAATATAAGATTGGCTCAATTGGCATATAAGCCAATTTTCAACAAAATTATATTACATATTAAATAGAGTTGTATAATCTTCAGAGAAATCATATGCAACTCTCATTCCTCTTAACAACAATATTATGATTGTGGAAATTTGTATGTTCTTTACAATTCAAGTGAAACTATTATTAGTATCATTCTGTTGGTTAGTAAATAAAAATTTTCTGTTTATAAAAATAAATGCAGCGGAAGTCAAATCGTCTTGTTCATAATTACGTGTATATGGATAAAAGATTATCTCAATTCCTCGTTATGTCAAATTTTGAATTGACTGGCTGCAATCTTCTCTATTATCCTCAATATTCAAACTCAACACATGTGAACACGTGGATCTTTCTTAATCTCTAAAGATATTAATACCCAAATCTGAGAGAATGGTATTAATGAAATTGTTTTCCCACATAAAAATAAGTTAAAATTTTTTTTTTCTCTATATGGTTGTTATATTTTTCTTATTACATACCTCTCATATATATAGGGATCTCCCTTAAATATTTAGAATTTGATTAGGATTATAACATTAGAGTTTGATTAGGATTTGAGCTAGTAGAAGGACTGCAAGACCCATGGGCTTTCTAGCTCTAACTTAAAAAGCCTAATCCTTATTATCTCATAATACATCAATTCTTCTAAGTTAACCATAGGCTATTCCACTAAAAGCCAATGACTGTACTCTAGTAACTCATGTTATAAAGTAAATGCCCATTTAATTAAAACTCCATTTAATTAAATTAGGTTTGGTCTTTAGACCAATAATAACCACTTAATTGACCCTCTAATTGATGTCCATAATTAAAGGCATGCCTTAAAAAATGTCTTACCTCTTTAATTACTTATTTACCCATAAGTTACTCAATACTCTAATGATCACTTTTAAAATGTTTATATTTGTAAATAAATTTACAAATAAATATTATTATTCAATAAATAATTTATTAAATAAACGGTGGCCACAGATTGTAATAATGAAGTACTGCAAATATCTTAGATGAACATTAATTATTAGATTTCATCTTGCAAATATATGTTTTTACGATCCATGAAATTATATCTCCAAGCTATCAAGGTTTTGACCGTTTATATAGATCTCACTCTATGATAGCTCAAAAGATACAACGCATGAATGTAAGTTCACTACCTGCTCATGGTTAATATCAATCAAACTTATTAAACGTTTTGTGAATTAAGATCTACGATATTTAGTTAATCAGATCAAAATTCACAGTAGTCTCGTTAAATGTAACATATACACTAGTTTTTCTAATCGAAGTCTCTACTTCGATGATCAAGGTAAATCATTCATTATAAAAAGTAAAAAAACTACAACCTTACATAATGAAATGTTATTTTTCATTAATGATTGTGAATTATATTTAATTTATAAAAAGTTTGTGATCTATACACTTTGTATTAACATCATATACCTAATACATAGATTACATACTTTATAAATATAGGCTCATCAATGTATGTTCAATTATATGTATGAATAAATTTTATTAATCTAATAAAATGTTATTACATATATTTTAAATGCATAAAATAACATAAAATATTTAACACATTCAACAGTAAATACTTGACAGACATGATTCCTTTTGGTCTGGGCATCTTTGCCTTCCGTTTTATCTCAGCTTCCTTGTTTCTTCTTTCCTCCTCTGTCCGTGCTGTTGCTCCTGGAGCAATATGCTTAATTGTTGTTATTTTGTTTTGGTTAGTGTTGGTGGTTTGGCGTCCTTGTCTTCAATAATGATTGGCCGCAACCATGCATCCACCAGCGGTTGAATCAACGGAATCTGTTGGCGTATTAAGATATTATTCTATGACCAAATTCAGATCCCGCATGACCAATCTCATTTTCTCATGGTTGAAAATTGGAGAATGAGTTGACAAATGATGCAGCCTGGATTAGTTGCATGTGGAAGATTTCATACATTAGTTATGCTTATGCCAGGGAATCTACCTGGAAAAAAAGTGTATTTTAATTACAAGAAGTTCTCAAAATATAGACACCTAAGTCTGAACATAAGGTTATTAACATTCACAAAGAAATATTGAATAAATTACAAGCTACACATGTAATACGCGCATTTTTTGACTATTATTAAAATATATGACTTAAAACATTATTACATATATATTATAGAATATGTGAGACTAACAGAATTATTGTGTATAATTTATACAAATATATTTATGCGTATAATTATATGAATTATTAAATAAATCATTAAAGAATTACTGAATTTTCTCATAACCAAATCTTGGTCTAAAACTTTTATAAAATAATAATAATTTGATTTTAGTTTTGATATTTTAAAATATTAATTTGGGCATGTTTATGTTCATGTAAAATTTTGAATTGTTGACAAATTTCATAAATTTGACTTTTAATAATTTTTTAAAAATGACCATAAAATTTTGAAAATCTCCTGTGTCTGCAATATGAACAAACAAAAATTTAATTTTGATTTATCAAATAATTTTACAAAATTATGATTTTCTGAAATATTAAACTTGTAGATATCTAGTATGACATATTCAATCCTCATAATTTAATTCATTATTTTTGAATTGTTATAATTTTCTAAATAAAATAATCCTATTCTAGAAATTTGCAGATAGATTCTATAATATTTAAAATAAATTCATTTTAAAATAATTTTTCATTGAAATTTACCTAGAATGATTTATTGTGGATTAATATATATGTCTTGAGTAAATTGGAGGTAGTTTCATAATTTTTAAATAAGTATATGAATTTATAAAAGTCAGACACTAATAATTGTTTAGTGAAAATACCTAATTTGATCTTATATTAAGGACCCATTCATTTATAACTTATACATATGCTTTAGATAAAATTATGCCTAGTGTTGAATGTAACCTAACACAATTACTTAGCTAACAAATGCCTAATTTAGTTCTATCTTGATAATCAATTCCTTAATAATTTATATAAATATTTTAGATATAATTAAGTCTAGTTGTGAATATAACCTACACAAGCACTTAACAAAAAGTATCATATCTTGAATACTTATTCATCAATAACTTATACATATGCAGTATTGATTGTGACTTAACACAAACACTTAGTAAACAAATACCTAATTTGGTGACTCATTCATAAATTTAACGTGTTCACCCTAAGTGAGTGGATTTATCATTATGTACCACTCAAATAAACACTATATATAGATGGTGTCTATGTAAGAAAGTGTATAGATAAAAAAAATTAAAACTAAAGTATGTATGTGAGTGTATTGAGCCATAGAATAACCAAGTATTGATTTGAAAAGAAAAGAGAAGAAAAATAAGAAGAAGATATTAAGTGTTGATTGGTATCTTAATTTAAGGTATGTTCTATTACTATAATTTCTTTAGTTATACTTTTATAATTATGTAAAGTTCATGCCTAGTTAACATATTTTTGTGGTAAATTGGCAATGAAAATGGTTTACGAGAATGAGGTTATGTAGAATAGAAATAAAAAAAAGATTATGTAAAGGAGAAATTAAGTGTTGAGTTTATTATGAGTAATGTATTGACTTAAGTAAATTGATATTTTGAATAAATATTTTATAAATGTGATTCTTTTAAATGAATTATACTTCATAATGATTATTTAAAACCTTATTTTTTATTAAGAACTCTTTAACTTTGACCATTGAATATATATATATATATTAAGTAATAAGTGGGATTCTAAAAAAATAGATAATTCAACAACAATATGTATACTTGTCTGAATACATTATATTGATACAAATGTATTTTTGTTCCACAATTTCTACTATTCAAAATTTAAAACAATAAGAAATCCAAATAATTTTGTTTCAATAAAAATTTTCAAGAATTGAATTTTTT
Source organism: Ailanthus altissimus (assembly GCA_946807835.1). Lineage (NCBI taxonomy): Eukaryota > Viridiplantae > Streptophyta > Magnoliopsida > Sapindales > Simaroubaceae > Ailanthus > Ailanthus altissimus. The sequence goes on along the minus strand of OX327696.1, from coordinate 20,745,968 downwards.
TTATAAATTTTTAAATTAAAGATTGTAATGCTGGAAAACAAAAAATTTAGCAGTAAACCCCAATTACAAAAATCGTTTCACTTACAAAAGATCTTAAACAATTCTGAAATTTTATATACTGGAATTTATATATGTCTAATTATTTAAATTTATTTTCATGATTTTTAGATAATTGTAAAATAACTTATGAATTAAATTACAAACTATGTTTGCATCTAAAAATTGTTTAACAGATTCTGTTAAGCGGAAACATAAACTCATTTTTAATATTTTTGCTAAACTAAATATCCCGAATAAATTATATGTTGAACCATTATGTGTCTACAATAGATTTATATATATATTATATAAAGTCGATATAAAAAATATGAGATACGAATTTTAGAGTATTTATTATTTAATACTAAAATAGGAATAAAGGGAGAGTTATAGGTTGAGAGATATATCTATTTTGATAATAATTATGAAAGATAATTAATTGTTATCTTAATTAGTAAGATATTTGCAGTCTATGGACAAGTAGAGATAATTTTTTAGGTATTTGACTTTTATCGAGGTATATAACTTTATTCACAATGTATCCCTTTTATTTTCAAATAAAAAATGTTGTTGTTATGATATTCGAAATATAGAAAATGCTTCAAGAAACTTATGATTTATTGTTACTTTTAAAACTTATTTATGGTTTTCTAATTAAATGATTTTCCACTTATTTTTGTTAAAAGTATAAATTTATCTTTTAAGTTTATGTATTTTTTGAGGTTTTCAAATAAATGATTTGTTTATAGTTTTAAACATTTCTTTAAACAAGATTGCAAAACCATGAATCTCTACACAATAGCTCAAAATTATGGGTTTGATTTTAAGTTAATTGAATATTATTTACAAAACTATAGCAAGCTATGTTAATTGAAAATGTTTATAGTTTTAAACATTTCTTTAAACAAGATTGCAAAACCATGAATCTCTACACAATAGCTCAAAATTATGAGTTCGATTTTGAGTTAATTGAATATTGTTTACAAAACTATTGCAAGCCATGTTATCATGAAAAATTGAAACTATGATATTTGAAATGAATTGATTATTGAATCTGAAATGTAAAAAAATATATATTTTAGCTCATTGTCTATAATTATATTATTTTGATCGATTGACATAATATACGATTCGGATCAACTGGTATCCTTTACAAATGATTATTGGCCAGGTCACTAGGGGTATAGGTGACATAATAAGATTTTGAAATTGGTTAAATCATCGGAGGTATAGGTGGCATTATAAGATTTTGATATTGGCCGAGCCACCGATGGTACACGTGATACTATATGACATGAGCAACCTTTTTATATGAAACTTTACAAGAATTGTTATTGAATCAATTTTTGAAATGATTTATAATATGGAAGAATTTTTCTTTGATAAATTTGAAATCAAAATCTTTTATTGATATTACTAATAATATTTTTAAAAATGCTTGCAACCTTTTGAACATGAACTCATACATTATGAATAGTTTTACTTACCAAGTCGACGACTCGCCCTTCGCCATTAACGTTTTTGCAGATTAAGTTTTAGTTTCGTAAGTTACCTTAGAGTTAGGCATTCAGAGAGCTAATCTTTTACTTAAGAAGAGAAAGTTATGTCTCTAATAGTTTTAAATATTGTCTTCTTTGAGTTATAAGCATGATCTAAAAGTTGAGTCTTTATTTTAGAGATTTATCTTTATCTAGAGACTTTGAGAGCATTTGATCTAATGAATAAAGATTCGATAAATTTTTATAAAAAAATAAGAAGTACAATACTTTAATTTTGTAATAGAATTAATAACATCCTTTTTTGACGCATGTTTAGTACGCACAAAAAAACGGGAGTGTTACAACACAAGACTGCATGAGTTCATTTTCTTTTTCTCTTATGTCACATCTAGTCAATGTGAAATCACATGCTAACTATAATATTCCTACAGAACAACTCTTGCCTTCACTCTCACAAATAGTGCGATTGCATTCCATAATCAAAACCACAGTGAAAAATTATCTTCCAAACTTGGTGTAGAGATTAACACGCAACGGAATACGTAGAGAATACAAGCAATGAAGTAGGTAAAACAATCCAAGCAAGAACAACAAGCTAAATTGTAGAGCTAAGAATTGACAATAGAGAAAAGTAGAAATATACCATACCAAGACACAAAAAACGTGGTTTAGCAAATTGCTTGCGTCCACGGTGGATTAAGGATCCAAGTCTCTCTTATTCTTTGTTTGATTACTAGAGAATTGATCTTACAAGATCAAGGAATGACACAATTGAATTTGGAGCTCTAGGGTTTGTTGTAATGTATTTTGAGAATGTTTCTCAAGTTCTAATCTAACCCTAGGCATAATGGGGTATTTATATGAAGTCTAAAATACCCAAACATGTAAAAAAAAAAAAAAAAAACCTAAATTCGTAATTTTTGAGATTGTGAACAATAACAGTGTCAATGCCGCGGCATTGACATACTGGATTCAATGCTTCCACCAGCGCCGCGGCATTGGCCAAGGCATTGACCAATGCTTCCAATGTCGCGGCGCTCACACATGGGAATTTTCCCCTGTTTTCTTCTACATTTTGTCAACTGTTCTATTAGAATTCCACCTCTTCTACACATGCTTCCGACTCCAAAATAATTCCGACATGTTCCCGAATTTGTTCCAAACATTACCAACATCATAAGCATGATTTTGGATCACAAATTCCACAAATCCCCTCCTTGATACAAAATCACTCCAACAACACCAAAGAGAGCAACCAAGGATCCATCCTCCACATCACAACCTTAATTGTAAGTTATGATTCCAGTTAAGTCCATACACAATGTGAACTTAACTAAGGGTAGCGGCTTAGTCAACATATCAGCAGGATTCTCCGACGTCAAAATTTTACACAGACTAATAATGCCACTCTGCACAGTATCCCGAATGAAATGCATCCTAACATCAATGTGTTTCGATCTTTCATGAAACACCTGATGTTTGCTTAGATGTAAGGCACTTTGGCTATCACAATGTACTGAAGTATTAACTTCATTCATAGCCAAAAGTTCAGCACATATACCTTTCAACTACATAGCCTCCTTAATTGCTTCTCCTAAGGCTATATACTCGGCTTCGGTAGTTGATAGTGCTACAACATGCTGCAATACTGATTTCCAGCATACGCTACATCCAAACACCATGAAGATATACCCAGATAAAGACCTTCTATTGTCCAAGTCACCTGCGTAATCTGAGTCCACGTAACCCTTCACCATTTCATCACCTGTGCCAACCCTTCTGAATAGCAAACCATAATATGACGTCCCCTTTAGATACTTAAATATCCATTTCACGGCCATCCAATGCTCCTTTTCAGGATTAGCCATGTATCTACTTACAACACTCACCGCTTGTGCTATATCCAGCCTTGTGCAAACCATAGCATACATTATAGAACCAACAACACTAGCATATGGTACCTTAAGCATATGCAATTTTTCTTCTTTAATTTATGGTGATTGAGACGCCGACAGTTTGAAATGCATTGCCAATGGAGTCGACACAACTTTGGCATCCCTCATTCTGAACCTGTTAAGAACCTTGAGTATTGATAAGGGCAAATTTGTCATATATTTTCTCATGTTTTTATTATTGATATTTTATGATTTTATGAGAATAGATGGCTATTTATGTGCATTATTGTTATTTATAGGGACTTGAACGAAATTTAAAGAAAGAACACAAAAGGAGCGAAAACAGGGACTAAAATGCAAAGTTTTCAAATTATGAGTCCAGCGCCCCCGCGCCACAAGTATTTTCGCCCCAGCGCTGAATAGTGATCGAAATAAGAAAAACGACCTGATTAAGTCGCGTCTAGCGCCCCAGCAGCAGACAGTTACCGCCCCAGCGACAAGACAGCGCCCCAGCGCTATCAACACACCGCGCCAGCGGTGAAGCCGTTTTCATGCAGCGCCCCAGCGCCAAGATCCCACCGCTCCAGCGGTGAAGGCCTTTTCACGCGTCGCCCCAGCGACAGATTCATAGCGCGCCAGCGGTAGTGCGAGTCCTAATCCGACGAGAATTGAGATTTTCAAGCTCAAATCAATCCCTATATAAAGCCACTCGTTCCCAACCTTCAAGAAAGAATCCAAGACGACCCAAGAGCACCAAGAATACAGAGCACGAGTCTTGGAGAGCAATAGGAGCTTAATTGAAGCATCTTTAGAGAGAGATACAAGGCGTTCTTCGGCGTCAAGAGTTCCTAGGCAGCGCAATTAAGAGCAATTCGACGTCTATATCGGTTTGCGATTAATTGTATCATGTTTTATAATTATTTCTACTGATGTTCTCTTGTAGCCATGAGCTAACTTATTTTCTAGGGTTAATATTTGAACTCAATATGTGTGCTTAATTGCCATATCTTTTAGTATTTAATAAACTTAGTCCTTTATTATTTAAATTACTTGTGTTTAATGCTTCAATATATCTGGCCAATATATGGTGAATGAGTTAGTAATATTATTGATAAACTCGGAAGAGGAATCATAATATTTAGACCTAGGTAATTTAATGCATGATTGTAGAGTAACATTCAATGTTGCATATGCAAGTTTCAACTTAGGATAGGAATATACCTAATTGGCATGTATGATCAATAAGACCTAATCTTAATGAATCTTAATTTATTACAAGTACCATAGGAATATAGGTATTTGGTAAATTAGGGTATACTTGCATGACCTTGGAAGAGGCTTGTGAATACATTAGTGTCTTGATCAATAATAAAGACTAAGTGAGTTAAATATTAGAGGGTTAATCATTAAAAAGCATATTGAGGGATAATATTAATCCTAGGTTTTCTCTACGTTGCTATCTTCACATCTCATTGCATTGTGTTTTTTACCTGTTATATTTTTCACATTCATTCTTGAATTTTTATTTTTCTGAATAATTATTAGGAAGATATAATTTTAGTAATTGGTTAAGAAGAAAGAATTATCCCTGTGGGTTCGACATCCGACTTATTTAGTCTCTTTATTACTTGCATACGATAGTGTATACTTGCACTTAATTTATGATATAGAAATATCGCATCAAGTTTTTGGCGCCGTTGTCGGGGATAATTATCTACTTTTTCACTAATATTAATATCAATCTTTCTAGTTTTTACTTCAGAATTTTTTTTTATTTTTCTTAATTTAGTTTTACTTTCTTTCTTACGAGGTACATGCAAAGATCGAAAAGTGAAGACTTGATTGCTTTTGATCCAGAGATTGAAAGAACTTTAAGAAGAATTAGAAGAGAGCAAAATCAAGTTAACACCATGGAAAATCAAGTACCAATTGCACCTGACAATGAAGCAAGACCACTAAGGGAGTATGCTGTTCCCTTAGTTAATGGAATCCATTCGAGCATCCAAAGACCAACTGTTCAAGCTAACAACTTTGAGATCAAGCCAAACACGATTCAAATGCTCAAGGATTCGGTACAATTTAGTGGACTACCCAATGACGATCCAAACATGCACATCATCAACTTCTTGGAGATATGTGATACATTCAAATACAATGGGGTGTCCGATGATGCAATCCGTCTAAGATTGTTTCCCTTTTCCTTGAGAGACAAAGCAAAAAGCTGGCTGTTATCACTTCCATCCGGATCTATAGCTACATGGGATGATCTTGCACAAAAGTTCCTCGCCAAATATTTTCCACCTGCTAAAACTGCCAAGATGAGGAACGACATCACATCATTCCTACAACTAGATGGAGAATCTCTTTATGAGGCATGGGAGAGATACAAAGATATGCAAAGAAAATGTCCTCATCATGGAGTTCCGAAGTGGTTACTTGTACAAACATTCTACAATGGATTAGCCGGTCAATTCAGAACGATAGTAGATGCTGCAGCTGGAGGAGCACTCATGAACAAATCAACTGATGAAGCATATGATCTACTAGATGAGATGGCGTCCAATGCCTATCAATGGCCCACTGAAAGGTCAACCACAAGAAAGATCGCTGGATTACACGAAGTGGACACTTTGACTACATTATCTGCCCAAGTCAATCTCTTGACCAAACAATTAAGCAACTTGGGAGTTAATTCCATCAAGAGTCAACCTATCACTTGCGATTTCTGTGGAGGAAATCATGCTAATGGACAATGCATGGAGACTGCTCAATATGTAGGGGACTTTAACCGCAATAATCCCAATTCTAATTTTTACAATCCTGGATGGAGAAATCACCCCAACTTCTCATGGAGCAACAATAATCAAGGACAACATTCCAAAGCTCCTCCTGGCTTCCAACCGCAAATTCAGCAAGAGAAGAAACCAGACATTGAAGACATGCTCCTGCAATACATGAAGAAAACAGATGCACTCTTCCAAAGTCAAGCAGCTTCACTTAGAGCCTTGGAGAATCAAGTAGGACAACTTGCTACAGCAATAAATAGTCGCCCTCAAGGAACTCTACCAAGCAACACTGAAGTCAATCCAAAAGGAAGTGTAGAACAGTGCCAAGCCATCTCCCTAAGAAGTGGTAAAGTCTTACATGACAATACTCCTCAACCACAGCTTTCAGAGATGATAGAGAAGGAAAAAGAAACAGTGGTCCAACAAGATGACGTGCAACCATATAGACCACCTATACCATTTCCTCAGAGATTACAGCAGCTCAGAAACCAAGAGAAGAGTGATGAGACGCAGAAAAGCATAGAATCTGGTATTCAAGTACAAGAACAGAAAAGTGAAAATGCAGCAGAAGATACCAGTAGCAATCCGCAGAAGCAACCTACGCAGTCATTCACTCCACCACCTCCATTTCCTCAGAGGCTGCAAACAAAGAAACTAGATAAGCAATTTTCAAAATTTCTTGATATTTTTAAGAAATTACATATTAATCTTCCTTTTGCAGATGCATTGGAGCAAATGCCGAGCTATGTGAAATTTATGAAGGAAATCCTATCAAAGAAGAGAAGAATAGATGACTTCGAGACTGTGGCCCTGACAGAAGAGTGTAGCGCCATCCTTCTAAAGAAGCTACCTCCAAAGCTCAAAGATCCTGGGAGCTTCACCATACCATGCTCAATTGGAAATTATGATTTTGGGAAGGCACTTTGTGATTTAGGAGCTAGCATCAATCTTATGCCATTGTCCGTGTATAAGAAGTTGGGACTGAAAGAAGCCAAACCAACAAATATCACACTTCAGTTAGCAGATCGTTCTCTCACCTATCCTAAGGGATTAATTGAAGATGTGTTGGTTAAGGTCGATAAATTCATCTTCCCTGCCGATTTCATTGTTTTGGATATGGAAGAAGACAAGGAGATCCCAATCATCCTTGGAAGACCCTTCCTAGCCACTGGAAGAACAATTATTGATGTGCAAAAAGGGGAGTTGACCATGAGAGTACAAGAGGATACAGTCACTTTTAAGGTCTTCAAGGAGATCAAATTACCAGCTGAAAATGAAGACTGTTTCTGCATTAATGTGGTGCATCCAAGTGTTAAGCAAATTAAAGATATGGAGACATTGGATCCTCACATCCGAAAAAGAGCATTAAAGCATCGGAAGGCAAGAGAGAAGAAGAAAAAGCAGCATCACGACGAAGCAAGCAAAGAGAAAGAAAAGGAAGAACCATCTCCCCGGTCTAAGATTAAAGTCTTTCCGGAGAGACATAAGGAGAATGCAGCAAAAGATACTGCCCAAGGTTTAATTGCAAAAATATGGAAGCCAAAAAAGAAGAAAGCTAGCAAGATCACTTACACAAATGCTTCCATCAGCATCTTCGACCCACCATAAAAGAAAAGGAAGCCCCGTCAAGCCGATGACGTTAAATCAAGCGCTACTTGGGAGGCAACCCAAGGAAAGTATTATTATTATTATTATTATCATTTTTTTTTATTTTTTTTCAGCATCTTAAAAAAAAAAAAAAAAAAAAAAAAAAAAAACCAAGACTTTCAGCGCTCCAGCGACATAACATGGCGCGGCAGCGACAGGAAAATCGAACACCACCGCCCCCGCGGTACAAGCACCATCGCGCCAGCACAAATTCCAGTAACTGTGCAGAAATCAGCCTTCAGCGCTGCAGCGATAGACGATTACCGCGGCAGCGCCAGAACATCGCCCCAGCGATGGAGAGTCAGCGCGCCAGCGAAAATTGACCAGGGAAGTCTCTTACTTTCACTTCTTTATTTTTTGACATTGGGGACAATATCTAAATTAAGTTTGGGGGTGGGAAACACTTTCTTGTGTTCATTTTGCTGCATGATTTGGGGGGTCATTCACACTTTCTTGTGTTCATTTTGCTGCATGATTTGGGGGGTCATTCTTGTGGGTTAACATTTTTTTTTTAGTTACTTATTTTTTTTTTTTAGTTAATGCATTTTTATTAGGTTTTTGATAAGATGATCATTAGTCTATGATAAGAAAAAGAATACATGGTTGAATTTATTTTTACAAATCCCTAAGGAATGATAGATACTTGAGACAATTTTGATTATTTAAGTTTAGGAACAAATTTGACCTTATTTATAATCATCAATTTTTTTGAGTACTTATTAAAAGCATGAATAGTTATAACTATTACTTAGAGATACTTATGCTTTAGGGAGTACACCACAGTCTCGAAGACCGATACTCTAGAACTTGTCTTTAATTACTACTTGAGGCGAAATTCTAGGAAACACATGAATAGGGAAATGACATTAGGCCATCTTTGGACCGATTGAGCCTTTTTAGCCTACCATTTTATTGTATATTTATCCCTAGTACCTTATTTTGAGCCTAATTACCCATTCTTTGGTTTAACCACATTACAAGCCCAAGACTTAGAGTTTATTTATCTAGAAATTTACCCGTAACACCATAAACTTTGCATTTACTTAGAAATACTCTTGAAAGGAAAAGGTTATGGTGATTTGAGAAAAATAAGTTTGAGTGGTATTTGTCAATCTAAGTTTGGGGATATTTAAAAAAAAAAAAAAAGAAAGAAAAAGAGTAAGAAAAATACCCCCAACTTAAGAAAAAGAAGCAATTCTTTGAAAAATAAAGGTTGAAAAGAATGATGGGAACACAATAAGTTTGGGGGAAGAGATAATACAAGGAAAAGAAGATCAAGAGGTTTCTAGGTAAAATCTAAGTGTTCATGGTGTGAATTGAACTTCATATATTTATCCTTTTATCCCACCTTGACCTTAGCCTTACATTACAAGCTAAGTAAAGTCCTAAATAGATCCCTAGACATGTGATTTTCTACATTAGTGGAGAGTGGTAATAAAGACAAGCTTATGGAAGTGTCATTATACAAATAAAATGCCGAGACATCATCTTTTCTGTACAACCTAAAGTATAAAGTAAATCAAAGTATGGTTTAGCTATTTACTTGCTACTTACACACACACACATGGTGATTGTTTATGAGGAAGAATAAGGGACTAAATAAAGATAATTTAGAATTGTTAATAGCTATTTGTCTACCTTATAGATTTGTACCATTTCGTCAGCCTTTGAGACAATGATTTTGATCATCTTACTAGTATTAGTATATTTTGTTTTGTTAAATAAGTCAAGTATAACCCTTTGTTTCTCTCTTAGTTTTATTGTATTGCTTGAGGACAAGCAAGTATTTAAGTTTGGGGGAATTTGATAAGGGCAAATTTGTCATATATTTTCTCATGTTTTTATTATTGATATTTTATGATTTTATGAGAATAGATGGCTATTTATGTGCATTATTGTTATTTATAGGGACTTGAACGAAATTTAAAGAAAGAACGCAAAAGGAGCGAAAACAGGGACTAAAATGCAAAGTTTTCAAATTATGAGTCCAGCGCCCCCGCGCCACAAGTATTTTCGCCCCAGCGCTGAATAGTGATCGAAATAAGAAAAACGACCTGATTAAGTCGCGTCTAGCGCCCCAGCGGCAGACAGTTACCGCCCCAGCGACAAGACAGCGCCCCAGCGCTATCAACACACCGCGCCAGCGGTGAAGCCGTTTTCATGCAGCGCCCCAGCGCCAAGATCCCACCGCTCCAGCGGTGAAGGCCTTTTCACGCGTCGCCCCAGCGACAGATTCATAGCGCGCCAGCGGTAGTGCGAGTCCTAATCCGACGAGAATTGAGATTTTCAAGCTCAAATCAATCCCTATATAAAGCCACTCGTTCCCAACCTTCAAGAAAGAATCCAAGACGACCCAAGAGCACCAAGAATACAGAGCACGAGTCTTGGAGAGCAATAGGAGCTTAATTGAAGCATCTTTAGAGAGAGATACAAGGCGTTCTTCGGCGTCAAGAGTTCCTAGGCAGCGCAATTAAGAGCAATTCGACGTCTATATCGGTTTGCGATTAATTGTATCATGTTTTATAATTATTTCTACTGATGTTCTCTTGTAGCCATGAGCTAACTTATTTTCTAGGGTTAATATTTGAACTCAATATGTGTGCTTAATTGCCATATCTTTTAGTATTTAATAAACTTAGTCCTTTATTATTTAAATTACTTGTGTTTAATGCTTCAATATATCTGGCCAATATATGGTGAATGAGTTAGTAATATTATTGATAAACTCGGAAGAGGAATCATAATATTTAGACCTAGGTAATTTAATGCATGATTGTAGAGTAACATTCAATGTTGCATATGCAAGTTTCAACTTAGGATAGGAATATACCTAATTGGCATGTATGATCAATAAGACCTAATCTTAATGAATCTTAATTTATTACAAGTACCATAGGAATATAGGTATTTGGTAAATTAGGGTATACTTGCATGACCTTGGAAGAGGCTTGTGAATACATTAGTGTCTTGATCAATAATAAAGACTAAGTGAGTTAAATATTAGAGGGTTAATCATTAAAAAGCATATTGAGGGATAATATTAATCCTAGGTTTTCTCTACGTTGCTATCTTCACATCTCATTGCATTGTGTTTTTTACCTGTTATATTTTTCACATTCATTCTTGAATTTTTATTTTTCTGAATAATTATTAGGAAGATATAATTTTAGTAATTGGTTAAGAAGAAAGAATTATCCCTGTGGGTTCGACATCCGACTTATTTAGTCTCTTTATTACTTGCATACGATAGTGTATACTTGCACTTAATTTATGATATAGAAATATCGCATCAAGTATATACCATTGTTGAGACAAAAAAATAACATCACTGCCTCTCACTATATCCATACCCAAAATTCTTTTGGCTGACCCCAAATCTTTCATTTCAAACGCACCACTCAACTGATTTTTTCAGCTTATGCATCTCTTTCATATCCTCACATACAATTAACATATGATCAACATATAGAAGGAGATACATACGCTTACTGTTATTCAATGCTTTGAAGTACACACATCCATCATACTTGCTCCTTGTGAAGCCACAATGCAGCATAAAATCATCAAATCTCCTATACCATTGTCTTGGAGATTGCTTCAGCCCATATAAAGACTTCTTTAGCAAACAAGCATAGTCTTCTTTGCCTGGTTCTTCAAAACCTTTCGGTTGTGCCATGTATAGCTCTTCTTCAAGCTCACCATGAAAGAAAGCTGTCTTTACATCCATTTGTTCAAGATGTAAATTCAGATTTACACACATGGATAATAAAATGCGAATTGATGAGTGTTTTACAACAGGAGAAAAGATTTCATAAAAATCAACCCCTTCTTTTTGTGTGAAGCCCTGTGCAACAAGCCTAGCCTTGAACTTTGTAGGCTCAACACCTAGAACCCCCTCCTTAACCTTGTAAACCTATTTGCAGCCAACTAACCTCTTGTTCTTTGGTTTCACCACCAATTTCCAGGTCTGATTCTTATTAAGAGCAGTTATCTCCTCTTCCATAGCTTGTTTCCATTTAACATAATTTACACCCTCAATAGCTTCAGCATATGATTTTGGTTCATCATATTCTATAGTGTAAGCAGTGTTAAATGCATAAGCTATCAAATCAGCATGTGCATACCTGCTCGGTGGTCGAATAACTCTCTTTTTTCTATCTCTAGCCAACTGGTACTCTTCAAGTTCAGCTTCAGGAGTGCTAGACTGCAATGATGCTGTTTCAGAGAAAATTTTAGGTTCTTGTTCTTCATGTGCATCATCATTGAAGTGCTGACCTATAGGAATGTCAGGTCTTAAATCATGTTCCACCTCATGATGTTCAGTTTCAGATTCAGAAACTGAACTTGGCACATCTTCAGGCTTCTTCAAAACTGAATCTGAATTGGTTTCCAACAATGTAGATTCATTGAACGTCACATCCCTACTAATGATACTCTTGTGCGGATTAAGATCAGTACACTACACCTTGTATCCTTTAACACCTTCTGGATATCTAATGAATATCCCCTTCAAGGCTCTTAGTTCTAGTTTGCCTTGCTTGATGTGTACAAATGCAGGGCATCCAAATACCCTCAAGTGATCATATTTTGGAGTGCTTCCAGACCATTTCTGTTCTTGTGTCATAAAGCCAATAGCTGAAGAAGGACTTCGGTTTATCAAGTAAGTTGTAGTTACTACCACTTCCCCCCAAAATGCCTTAGACAATCTGGCATTGGTTAGCATACACCTTACCCTTTCAAGTAAGGTTCGGTTCATTCTTTCTGCAAGTCCATTCTGTTGTAGTGTGTACCGCACTGTTTTATGCCTTGCAATACCATACTTAGCACAAAACTTATCAAACTCAATATTACAAAACTCAAGACCATTATCCGTCCTAAGTCTTTTGATTTTCTTACCCATTTGATTCTCTACAAGTGCTTTCTATTTCTGAAATGTTTCAAACACCTGATCTTTGCTTTTCAACACATAAACCCACAACTTCCTTGAATAATCATCAATGAATGACAGAAAATACCGTGCACCACCATAAGTGACAGCTTGTGCAGGTCCCCAAAGGTTAGAATGTATGTAATCCAAAGTGCCTTTGGTGTTGTGTTCACCCGTGTTAAACTTAACTCTATGAGTTTTCCCAAGTACACAATGTTCACAAAACCCCATTGGCTGAATCTTTCCCTTGCCAAATACACCTTGATCATACAACTCCTTAAGGCCTCTCTCACCCAAGTGCCCTAACCTCAAATGCCATAACTTGGTATGCATATTCTCATTATCAACAGAGAAAGATGCATAACCAATGACAGTCTCTCCACTCAACACATACAACCCGTGTTTACGCTCACCTCTCATTACAACCATTGAACCCTTAATCACTTTTAATGTACCACTCTCACCCTTGAATGTGCAACCGGATTGATCAAGCATGCCTAAAGAAATTAAATTTCTTTTGAGATCAGGTACATGCCTCACATCTAACAACTCTCTCACACTCCCATCATGTAGTTTCAGCCTAATATTACCCATTCCAATGACTTGACAAGCCATATTGTTGCCCATTAATACCTTACAACCATTAATGGACTGATAGCTAGTGAACAAAGTTTTATTAGGACACATATGAAAAGTACATCCGGAGTCAAGAATCCACTCACCGGTGTTCTGCCCATTCGAGGCAACTAATGTTTCTACAACTTCATAATCTTCTTTATAGACTATAGCTGCATCTGCTTCAGGTCTCTTCCCTTGATACTTGGCTTTCCTTTCCGGACAATCCCTTCTGAAATGGCTTTCTTTCTTGCAGAAGTAACACTTCTTGGATCTGCCCCTTGATTTTGATCTTGAATAATTTCTCACTTTAGATTCTCTACTCTCAGCTCTCCCCCTCGCAACAAGTACAGCTACAGAATTTTGTTGTTGTTGTTCTGACTTCTTGACTAACACCTTTGAGTTTAAGGCTGCTCTAACATCCTTCATTGTCAATGACTCCCTTCCATATAGAAGAGTATCAACAAAATGTTCATAGCTTTTAGGAAGTGAACTCAATAACAGAATTGCTTTGTCTTCGTCACTGATTTTGACATCAACCGTCTCCAAATCAATGACAGCCTTGTTGAAAGAATCAATGTGTTCATTTAGTGAACCACCCTCAACCAATGACAACCCAAACAAATTCTTCTTGAGATACAACCGGTTTGCAAAAGACTTAGTCACATATAACTTATCAAGTCTTTTCCACAAACCTAGTGCTGATTTTTCTATACCCACTTCCCTCAAAACTTCATCACCTAAACTCAAGATAATTTCACTCCGGGCTTTTCTATTAATGGTTTCAAGATCCATGTTTAACTTAGATATTGAAGACTTATCACTAGTACTAGAGGGTTCTTCAAGGGCTGATTCTAGTCCTTGACTCTCTAACAAAGACATCATCTTAAGTTTCCATAAGTTGAAATCATTATGCCCTGTAAATTTCTCTACTTCATGCTTATGTGGTGCCATGTTCAACCAAAAACAAATTTAGACAACCAATAACAGCTCTGATACCAATTTGTATAGATTAACACGCAGCGAAATACGTAGATAATACAAGCAATGAAGTAGGTAAAACAATCCAAGCAAGAACAATAAGCTAAATTGTAGAGCTAAGAATTGACAATAGAGAAAAGTAGAAATATACCATACCAAGACACAAAATACGTGGTTCAGCAAATTGCTTACGTCCACGGTGGATCAAGGATCCAAGTCTCTCTTATTCTTTGTTTGATTACAAGAGAATTGATCTTACAAGATCAAGGAATGATATAATTGAATTTGGAGCTCTAGGGTTTGTTGTAATGTGTTTGAGAATGTTTCTCAAGTTTTAATCTAACCCTAGGCATAATGGGGTATTTATATGAAGTCTAAAATACCCAAACATATAAAAAAAAAAAAAAAAAGCCTAAATTCGTAATTTTTGAGATTGTGAACAGTAACAGTGTCAATGCTGCGGCATTGACATACTGGATTCAATGCTTCCACCAATGCCTTTGTCAATGCTTCCAATGCCGCGGCGCTCACACTTGGGAATTTTTCCCTGTTTTCTTCTGCATTTTGTCAACTGTTCCATTAGAATTCCACCTCTTCCACACATACTTCCGGCTCCAAAATAATTCCGACATGTTCCCGAATTTATTCCAAACATTACCAACATCATAAACATGATTTTGGATCACAAATTCCACACTTGGCATACCTGATTTAGACTGCAATATATCAATTTGAATATGATATATTTATTTAGTTTATTTCCAAACTATTTTCTTACAATGTTTCCTGGTATTCACTCGTTAAATATGTATAAAGAAAAGCTGCATCTCCTGAAAATGAATTTGACAAGAAGGCAAGCAGATGCTAATATTTTGTGACAACATTGTGTGATAGCATCACAACTGTAAACCACGTTATATATATATATATATATATTACATAGAATTGTATATACAAAGAGATAAATGTGTACAATCTCCAGAGATATTGATGCAATTCTCTTTCCTCTGAAGAACAACATTATTATGTGTGGAAATTAGTATATTATATTCAATTTAAACAACTTCTATAGCTTGCTTTTTAAGTTACTGATTCAAGTGACTCTCATTAGTGATCTCTTAACAGCAGACATAATACTTGACGGAAACATTTCTTCTCGATCTTATCATCTTTGCCTTCTGGTTTATTTCAGCTTCCTTGTTTCTTCTTTGTTCCTCTGCTTGTGCTCTTGCTCCTCGAGCAATATGCTCAATTCTTGCTATCTTGTTTTGGTAGTGTTGTTGGTTTAATGCCCTTCTTTGCTCCAATTCACCCTGCATTTCCACCAAACAGGAATTTTGATCATTGATAATCATAAAGTCAATTTATTAAACCACTATGTAAAGGATATAAAACCTTTCTCTTTTCCATTCTAAGCCTAGCTTGCAACTTCTTCTCATTCTCCCAAGCAAGCACTGCAGCTTTAATCTTCTCAATCCTGAAATTTAAGCTTATTATAAGAAAATATTTGCAAACTTGTACTTTAGTTATAAAGAGCTTGAGACAAAAATCATCTTGGTTTCGCTAATTTAGTGACAAAAAGTTAACATTTACCGTTTATTAATCTTTTCCATCTGCGCTCTCTCCCACGCTTCTGCTTTTGTTTCTACTTTCTTGTGTCTTCGTGGAATTCCCTTCTGCTTTTGATCTATGGCCGAAGGCAAACGACTTGGTCTACTGAGTGCTAAAGCATTTGCTTGTGCCCTGTGATCAACCTCGGCTGAAGTTCTAGCAGAAGGTTCACCTGGTAATTAAATAATGCTTTAGTAAAATGAGACCTTAAATCATTGTGAAAATCTACATGTGGTGTTGACAATAACCTCCATTTTTCAGATCCTTGCTGGAAAGTCGCCTGGTTATGGTATCCTCTTTTCTACTCTTCGACTTGGTTCTTGAAATTTCAAGCTCCTCTCTCGTCTTTCTTCTATATTCTGCTTCAGCTTCCTCAACTGAGTAAATGGAAAATGCAGTAGCCGCAACTGCAGCTGCATACTCTCCATCTCGGGAATCATAATCCTGACTCAGTTGCTCAGAAAACTGCCTCTGGAACCAATTCTGCACCTTGTCGCCTACAAAAGCTGTAAATTTGCCGCAAGTGAAAATCATTACATTGATCATGTGCATAATTCATTGAAAATTATAACCCGGTGAACCAAAGAAACGAAATTCTTTGTGAGAATGACCATGAAATAAATGATCGGTAAGTACCTGTAAAGGATTCAATTTGAGATAATGTGCTTCTTTCTGTAGTATTACTGGATTCCCCCTGTTGCGGATCAGAAAATCTCACTCTAACAAAATCATTAGTAACATTTAGATTGAAAATGATGCTAAAATTTAAAAAAAAAAAAAACAGTTACCAAATGACTTGGAATAAACTTAGTTTGCCATGTTCCGGTAAAGAGTTTTGGGAAACTTCTTCAAGCGCAATATGCAGGATTTTTATCACTTTAATTTTATCTTTTCCTCTAAAATTACAGAGATCGATTCTTGAAATCTGAAAAGCAGTGTTAAGGAAAAGGGGAGTTTTGAGGATAGAAAATATGAATGAACTGAATTCCAGTCACTCAATTCGCGGAACCGATTGGTTATGTTATGCGGAGAGAAAAGAACATTGAATAAGATATAGGATATCAAAGTTGATCGAAATTAAAAAGAATTAGATGGTAAAAAAGAAACTTTCAGTTGAGGAATGGTGCTGGTACCTCTTAATCAAATTATCCATTCTATCCAAATCCCTTTTGCCGATCTTCTGTCTGCAGGCTCTTCTGTGTTATCCTGGGGAACAAATGTTAACTGGAACGACAAGCCTGGAAAGAAAGTCCTTTTTAATTCATGAACAGGAAGCAAAGTGGGATATAACTTGCATTCAGCTTTTCATGCAAGCAAAGAATCTCACTCTCTTTCACGCACACAAGTCCCTGTATGGCCAAGTTGTTTCCAAATTTAACTAATTTTTCCTTTTTTTCTTCCTGTGTTACTAACATCTTTACTACAAAGTGATCGACTTTTACACATTCTTTATTATGCAAAATTGATCTGGACATAACAAAAATTTAACAGATTTTAGGCTCATGCAAGCAGTTATTCCTTACTCCCTCTTAATGGAAGGGTATAATCACACATGCATACATGCACAGGTTGGCCAAAAACTTGGAAACCCCATTGATCCACCTGATTAAGCAAGCAAATTATGTAACCCAACCCACAAGCCAATTTCTCTTGCACTTACTTCTAGGAAGGATATAGGCTCAATGTTCTTACTGCTATATCAGCCAATTAATATATTAGTCTTACTCTGCTGCTTCTACAGAAACAGAATCCTGGTTTGTTTGGTCAGAGAAGTTTCCTTACTGCTATATCAGCCAATTAATATGTGGAAACTTCTCTGACCAAACAAACCAGGATTCTGTTTCTGTAGAAGCAGCAGAGTAAGACTAATATAGCAGTAGAAGGTAAGGTATATTTTCATCTAACCCATCACTGTAATGGTTATACAATAAATGAAAGAAAAAAAATAAAGCCGCATTGCATAATTTTATTGCATGACTGAATTAAGACTGTACCATGTAAAATTTTTGTATGGAAATTAGATTTCAAAAAATAGAACCGAAAATGTGAAACCCATAAGCTTAAAATTGTAATGCTTCATCCTAAAACAATGTGTCTTCGATACCCTTGACCTTGAATTTACAAGTCAATGTATATTATTTTGATTTCGAACTTACATAAAATTGACTTAAAGACTGCGAAATAAAAATTGTCATCAGTAATCTTAAAATTACAGATTTTTACTATCCTTGATCTTAGTTTTTAGAACCTAACCTAACCTAACTTTGTTGTATGTTTGCAATTGGAAATGCAACCCAAAGGGGATCACTGGACAGATTTAAGATAACACCAAACAAATCATTTTATTTTATTAGAAACAATTAAAAAAATTAATTTTTAGTATATTTTGCCTCCCATAAGGTGTCCGGTGAGAGGTAATTTGAAATTTTAATACGCGAGTAATGAAGTGCGTAGCCTCTTCCCATTATTGGGAGCCAAAAATTCTCAGAAATTTGTCTGAAAATCCATAATTCTCGAAATTTTGTATGAAAGTCCATAACAATATTATTATTGTTATAAAACGATACGGAAAAAAAGAGTATTTTAGTTTTAGGAATTTGGATTAATTTTTTAATTTTATTCTACGAATTTTAAAACTGTTAATTTTGTCTCAATCTATTAATATGTTGCCGTTAGATTTAACAGAAAAACTCATTGTATTGTACAATAATATTTTTACTCTTATTTATTAAGTTGAAAGATTAAAGCTATGGACACAAGCAAATATTAATAATTTTATAAAAAAAAACTAAATTTTAATATTTTTTTAATATTACAAATTAATATTATAAATTTTACCTTAAAAATGAAATATATATATATTTTAATGTCATAAAATATGAAATTCTAATATAAAAAAATAAAATTTCTTCATAAAAATCACAAACTCATCATTAAATACTCAATATCTTGTATCGTTCTTTATAAAAAAATCATATTGCTCTTCTCACATCTTCACATTCATCATCGTTCAACAAAATCAAATCCATCATCAAATATCCAACATCTTCTTTATCATCCATCAAAATCAAATAACTCTTTTATTTTTATCATCAAAATCAAAATCAAATTCATCATCAAATATTTAGCATCTTCATCATCACTTTTCATCATCATCTATCAAATTTAAATTCTTTGGAATTAGCAAAATCGTCCTTAATAGAGCAAGAGCATGAGGGCGGTTGGATAAATTGTCTTGGATTGTTGTCCCTGAAGTTTTTTGTCTAGATTTTTTAGATTTGTATGGGTATTATTAAATTTGGTGAATGAGAAGAGATGATTTTTGTGGGAATAAATTTTTTTTTTTTTTAGTTTTTAAAGCACATAATGTAGTCAAGTAATGAGAATGGCGATATGGATGTAAGTAAGGACTCGGAGCTTTTCTCCTATTTTCATTCATTTTTACTGTACAAAAAAATGAAGTAAATGGAGATGATTTCAAGTATATCTCGGTTCTCCCCCACCAAAGGGCCTTTTCATTCCAGCAATGGTCATTCTGCATTACACACCAAGAGAAGTACACGAGCGTAAATCACTTTGAAGAAGGAATGATGGTCACATTCACATAGGTTACAGAATGATTGATTAGGCTGACTAATCTTGCATTTTATTTCAAATTCTTCATCTGTAAAATCAATGATTTTGGGTTTGAAGGGTTTTTGAGGATGTGGCGGAGGTGGGGAAGAGGACTTGAAGGGTAATATTTTTTTTAATTATTAAAATATTTATTTTTAAGATAATATAAATTTTGTAATATTAATTTTAATTACTTTATATATTAATTAAAATTAATAAATTTTTTATAGACCAATCTATAATTGACGCGTAAACATGTCATAATATTTTTATGTCGAATTGCATGTCACTTAACAGCTCTTGTAAGTCTATTTTAAATTTTCGTGGTGAGTTATGAATTTGTCTTTTTACCATCAAATTTAACAACAACAAGCTAATAAATTAAGACAAAATTAACTTTTTTGAAACTTGTAAAAATAGAATAAATTTGACTCCTTTGAAATTATAGGACAAAATTGAGAATTAAATCAAATTTTTAAGACAAAAATATTATTTTTTTTCAAAGATAAGGTCTCTTATAAAATTATAACATTTTTGTTAAAATAGTATTTTTATTTGATGTATGAAAGCATAGGATATTTAAACCATTTTTTTCAAAAAAATGTATATAATCTATATATACTATAAATCCAATGGTTCAATAAATTCATAGTTAAAATTTTCAATTTTGAGTTTTTACTTTGTTGGGAGAATTATAGAGATGATAGGTTGCCCTCATGAGCCCACTTGAGCATTCAAGCTTGCTTTTTTAAAAGGCTACTCAACTTAAATTGAGATCTTACAACAAAATTTAATACGGTCCAAGCTCATTAGCTTTCATCATTTAATTTAGAGGGTATATCAAATAGGATCCATCAAAGATTCTACATCACTGCTCTGTCCCACAAATAAAAGACGTGGCAACATGGTCAAGTCATCCTCTATGTCACCATTGGATCTCACATTCAATGGACACGTCAACAAAATTCAGTCATTCTCCATTCATCATTAGGTCTTACATATGCTATCCAGAATACCTTATTGTTACACAGTTGGATAAAATGATAATGCCTAAAGAAATAAAATCCTAAGGAGTCATTGTTGCGCTGTCACGTCATATGTTACCAATAAATTGTCTAATTATTGATAACGAGATAAGTTTTAAAACTAAAATTAGGTGAGACAAGTCTGCACAAACTAAAACTTAGGAGACAACACATGATGTCTGTCTAATCTTAAAATTGACTCTTCTATAAAGCGACCAATTATAAAAGTCTTTGTACTTTAAGCTTGGAGGAGGGGGGGAAGGGGGAATTGTCGAGGATCTTTTAGCCTTTCCATTTCTCCAAAATACCTTACTAAAAGAGGGAATTCTCCACTCATATATCGCCAAGTTTCACACTTGAGGGAAATTCATCAATCCGTTTTTCTTCCATGCTCAAGATATATCTCCAACTTTGAATTCAAATAAGACAAATTTACTTAGAATTTTAGTCAAATGAGAAATAATTATCTCCTTCTCCAAATCTTCTTTAGGGTGAAAACTCTAGAGAATACTTTCACAATTGAGCCACCAATAAAAGGCTGTTCAATTCCTAAAAAATAATAATAATAAAGGCTGTTCAATAAAGAGATAACTTGGCAAGCTTATGAGCTGCCATATTACAAAGACTTGGGAGTGAACTTAATTAAAACAGGACTCCTTTTAGTCACCAGCTCTCTAATATCAGCGATGACCCATTTTCTGGACATAACCTTCCCCAAGACTAACTCAACCACATCCTTCGTATCAAATTCTACTACAAGCTAGGCTAACCCGGATTCATTGGCCACCTGAATTCCAAAGAACGTCGCTTCTGCTTTTGCAAGCTCTACATCACTAAAGTATTGCAAGCTCTCACAATAACCCCAAAGCTTGTAATTCCCTTGGATGCATCCACCGCCGCATCAACGTTAAGTTTCATCCAAGTGTCAAAAGGGGCACTCCAATTCTGATTAGACTCAAATCTTGTTAGACGGAGAGGAAATACAACCTAATGTAGATGAGCCAAATCCAGCATAGTTACAGCCCACAACAAGACATATTCAGCAACTTCAGCCTTACCATTCATCACAAAATTATTACTAGCCTTCTAAATTGATCAGAGAGTTAAAGTTGTCCACTCTAGATCAGACTATATAACTTGCTTCGACACTTGGTGGAAAACATACTTGGAAGTCTACATTATCGTCCCTACTAACAAACTGAGGCAGGGAGGACATGTACTAAACCTTTCTAGAGGCCTTGTACCCAATTAACGCATGAAAGTCATTTTCTGGGCCTTTGTTGCATCTAGAATAGAGGGAGTCAGCCACCACCTTCTTATTCAACAAATTATCTAAAGTAAGCAGAATATTCGGTAAGGCCCTCCAAATGAAAATCTTGACTTTGGCGGGAACGACCAATCCCCAAATCTGATTCCACCAATGGGAACCATCTTCATAAGAGGAGGGGATGTCTGGATGCTTCATTTTTAGAGAGACGCGGTATCCATTCTTAACTGAAAATATTTCCTTATTATTGCCTACCAGCAGCCGTACTTGTCAATGCAACTTAGGTCTCCACCATGTCAATAGACGGACTCGTTACAGAAGCACCTAAATGCCACATCATTCAACTGTTAAACTTAAAGATAAAGTCAAGTCAGGAAATTCACAAAAAATTAATGACCAATCTCCACGTCAACATGCATTAAAATTTTGTTAGATAAAGTCAAGTCAAGAAATTCGTAAAAACTTCAATGACCAATCTCTACGTCAGCATGCACCAAAATTTTGTCTTGGGTTAACATTGCTGACACTGCTAACACATTTGACAGAGTTGTTTAAAATTATTGAGGAAGATCAGTACTGAATTCGTTGAGTTCGGAGAAATAAAGTCAGACGACCCCTTAAAGCTTTCAGGTTCACCAACTCGAGCTATCTATTCTAGAAAACGACCAATCAAACGTCAGGAGAGGTTTAATTGCTTTCTTACCCCCTCTAAAAACGTTCCTTGAAATATCCCTCTTGATGGGACGATCCTCTAATTATGTTTCGACTTGTGTCGCCCTTGAAAGGAAATCTTCAAACTAGCACCCTCTAAACTCAAGTTTTTCTCTAATTTTGAAAGTGATAAAAGATAGTTTAAAATACAACAACTCTAGTAATAGAAAACCTTCTTCTTTATGCCAGCTGTTTCTTAACAATCTTTTTTTTCGTCTGCAAAATCTTAATTTTTTAATATTTACAAATTGAAAAGCTTTTTCTATTTTTAAATTTCTGGAATCTCTCTAAAAAATTAATAAGAAAAAGGAAGACATTCTCCAAGAAAATATCCGTAAAATTTCTAAATTCCTAAACAAACCTAATTAACTGTTAAAACTCATAAGAGTTTGTCTTAAAGTTTGAAAAAGTCTTAGTTAGACTTAGTCTTTGTTACTGGTTATATCAGATTCTTACTCCTTAATTTTTTGTTCTTCAGTTAGTAGAAGTAGTTCCAATAAAATCTTATAGTAGTTTAGATTTTTAGCAATTTCAGTTTGGTTGTAAGCCTATAAATAGGCATTCTCATTTATGAAATAAGACATGTACCTTTCCTCAATTCTTAACTCTCAATTTATTTATTTCTCTTAAGATTCTAACAGTGGTATCAGAGCAAACTTCTTACGGGCTATGAAGTAAAATTTTTTTGACAGCTTGAGTGCAAACTCTAGTGAGGTTGAGTGATTTATTTTTTTCAGGCAGCTGTGGTGCAAACATGTCTGCTTCCAACAGTACATCTGTAATTTCAATTTTTAATGGTGAATTCTATCACATTTAGGCTGTCAATATGAGGTTTTATTTAAGGTCTCAAGGTTTGTGGAATGTTGTGATGTCTGAAACTGATCCACCACCATTGAGAGCAAATCCTACAATTGCTCAGATGAAAGCATATGAGGAGGAAAAACTCAAGAAAGACAAAGCCATCACCTGCCTATATTCAGGCCTTGCAGACCACATCTTCACCAAAATCATGGACTTGGAAACACCTAAATAGGTATGGGACAACTCTAAGGTAAATTTAAGGGCATTGATAGAGTCAAGACTATCAGGCTCCTCACATTGAAGAGAGAGTTTGAGTTAATGAAGATGAAAGACAACGAATCTGTCAAAGATTATTCTAGTAGGTTAATGGATGTTGTAAACCAAATTAGGCTTCTTAGTGAGGCATTTACAGATCAAAAGATGGTAGAAAAGATCATGGTTTCAGTGCCTCAAAAGTTTGAAGCCAAGATATCTGCAATTGAATAGTCTTGTGACTTGCAAAGTCTCACAATTGCAGAGTTAACTAGCAAGCTTCATGCACAGGAGCAAAGAGTCTCAATGAGAGGTGATGAAGGTACTGAAGGTGCTTTTCAAGCAAATCACAAGGGAAAAAATTCTGAAAACCTATAAGGAAAGAAGTCCTTCAATAACAGCAAAGGGAACGCTAAAAGATCTTCAAGAAAGGAAAATTTTCTACCTTGCTCTCATTGCAGAAAAATGAACCATGCTGAGAAAGATTGTTGGTACAAAGATAAACCTATTTTCCGTTGTAATTTTTACAATAAACTTAGCCACGGTGAGAAGTATTGCAGAGCCAAGAAAAAATAATCTCAGCAGTAAACACAACAACATGCAAATGTGACTGAAGAAGACAAAAAAGATGATGAGCATTTATTTATGGCATCATAAGCACTCAATTCTCATGAACTGAATACTTGGCTCATTGACAATGGCTGCACCAATCACATGACCAAATATCTGTCAAATTTTACCTTCATTGACAGATCAGTTCAACCAAATGTTAAGCTGAGAAATGGTGAAGTTGTGCAGGCCAAAGGTAAAGGGACAATTGCTATTAGCACCAAGAGAGGTACAAAAATTGTCACTAATGTTCTTTACATTCTAGAACTAGATCTAAATCTTCTTAGTGTTGCACAAATGCTAAGAAATGGATATATAGTCTCTTTTAAATAAAATTTTTATTTTATCACTAATATACATGGAACAGAGATAGCAAAAATTAAAATGGATGGAAATAGCTTTTATTTAAAGCTTGATTTAGTTAAATGTCATATCTTTAGTGCCAAGATTGATGAGAGTGTTGTTTGGCACAAAAGATATGGTCATTTTAACTTGAAGCCACTAAAGTTCATGCCAGAAACTGGTATGGTTGAAGACATACCTGAAATCACAGTTAATGCTCAAACTTGTGAAAGTTGTGAGCTAAGGAAGTAGCATCGACAGTCATTCCCTTAAAATATAGCCAAGAGAGCTACTCTCAAGCTAGAATTAATTCATTTAGATATTTGTGGACCAATGAGCACAGCCTCATTGAACAACAATGTGTATTTTGCACTATTTATTGATGATTTCAGCAGAATGAGTTGAGTTTATTTTCTAAAAACCAAGTCACAATTGTTCTTTGTGTTCAATAGCTTCAAGAAAATGGTTGAAACTCAAAGTGGCCAGAAGATTAAGGTGCTTAGAACTGATAATAAAGGTGAGTATACCTCAAAAAAGTTTAATGTTTTTTGTCAAGAAGCTGGGATTATACACCAGTTGACAGTTCCATACTTACCACAACAAAATGGAGTCTCGGAGAGGAAGAACCATTATAGAGATGGCAAGGTGCTTGCTATTTGAAAGAAAGTTACCAAAGTTTCTATGGGCTGAAGCAGTCAACACCTTAGTATATTTGCTTAACAGACCACTGACTAAAATCTGTTCAAAGCAAAACACCAATAAAAGCATGGTCTGATGTAAAACCTTCTGTTAAGCACCTGAAAGTGTTTGGCTCATTGTGCTACCTTCATATGCCATCTATCAAGAGAGGCAAGCTTGATGAAAGAGCTGAGAAAGGTGTCTTTGTTGGATATGCGACAGAGTCAAAAGGTTATAGAATTTTTAGCTTGAGTGAAAAGAAAATTGTGATAAGTAGAGATGTGCACTTTGATGAAAATTCCTACTGGAATTGGGACTTAAAAGAACTCCATAAATGTGTTCAAACCACTCCATCTATTCTTGAACCAAGTATAAGTATTGAAGATCCACTTGATGTTGAAGTAACTTCAGACACACCAGTACTTAAGGTAATGCCATTATCTAATGTGTATGAGAAGTGTAATCTTGTACATGCTGAGCCTACATGTTACACAGAAGCTGAAAGATTTTCAGAATGGATTAGGGCCATGAAAGCTGAAATTGATGCTATTGAAAGAAATGGAACCTGGATGTTGACAGAACTACCTAAAGCTAAGAAGGCAGTTGGTGTGAAATGGGTTTTCAGAACCAAATTTAATTCAGATGGTTCAATCTTCAAAACAAGGCTAGATTAGTTGTGAAGGGTTTTGCTCAAGTTACTAGAGTATACTATGGTGATACATTTGCACCAGTAGCCAGCATTACACCATAAGGCTACTACTTGCACTTGTTGGTCAAATGGGATGGAAAGTATACCATTTAGATGTCAAGTCAGCCTTTCTAAATGGTATACTTCTTGAAGATATTTGTGTTCAACAACCAGAAGGCTTTGAGGTTGTTGGCCATGAACACAAAGTGTACAAGCTGCATAAGGCTATGTATGGTTTGAAGCAAACACTAAGGGTCTGGTATAGCAGAATTGACTCTCATCTGATCTAACTCGGATTTATGAGAAGTGAAAATGAAGCTACTTTGTATTTGAAACAAAATGATGATGGTTTGTAATTGGTAGTGTCACTTTATGTTAATGACATGCTAGTGACTGGAAGTAATGTAGACTTGCAGGCTAATTTCAAAATGGAAATGCAAGATGTATTTGAGATGTCTGATCTTGGCATCATGAACTACCTCCTTGGAATGGAAATATACCAATGCAGCTTGGGAATCTTCTTTTCACAGAGAAAATATGTTGTTGATATTCTCAAGAAATTCAAGCTGGAATCATGCAAAGAAGTAGCAACTTCGCTGGCACAAAACGAGAAGATTTCAAAGAATGATGGTGAGAAACTTGAGGAACCCTTTATATATAGAAGCTTGGTAGGCAGCCTACTATACTTGATAGCAACCAGACCTGACTTGATGTTTCCAGCTAGTTTACTTTCAAGGTTCATGAGTTCACCTAGCAATGTTCACATGGGAGTTGAAAAGAGGGTGCTGAAGTATGTTAGAGGTACAACAAATCTTGGCATATGGTATTTAAAGACATGAGAAGTTAAGCTAGATGGTTATGCTAACAGTGATTAGGCAAGGAAATGTTAATGACATGAAGAGCACTTCAGGTTATGTATTTATAATTGGTTCATGTGTCATCTGCTAGAATGCAAGAAAGCAAGAAGTAGTGGCACAATCAACTGTAGAAGCTAAGTATATCTCCCTAGCAGTTGCTGCAAATCAACCAATATGGTTAAAAAAATTGCTTGCTAATCTAGGCCAGGAACAAAGCTCACCAACTGAGCTTTACTGTGACAACAAGTCTGCCTCTGCCATTGTCATTGCTCAAAATCCTGTCCAACATGGCAAGACCAAGCACATCAATGTAAAATTTCACTCCATAAGGGAAGCTGAAAAGAATTCACTTGTCAAGTTGCATTACTGCTCAACTAATGTACAACTTGTAAACATAATGACTAAAGCACTTCCTAAATTAAGGCTAGAGTTTCTAAGGATGAAGCTTGGCATGTCCAAGGCAAATCTCAAAGAGAAGTGTTAAAACTCATGAGAGTTTGCCTTGAAGTTTGAAAAAGTCTTAGTTAAACTTAGTCTTTGTTATTGGTTCATATTAGATTCTTACTCCTTAATTTTCTATTCTTCAGTTAGTAGAAGTAGTTCCAATAAAATCTTATAGCAGTTTAGATTTTTTAACAATTTCAGTTTGGTTGTAAGCCGATAAATAAGCATTCTCATTTGTGAAATAAGACATATACCTTTCCTCAACTCTTAATTCTCAAATTATTTATTTCTCTTAAGATTCTAACATTAACAACTCTAGACTTGTTCTTTAACCTTTTTTTGACCTCAGCAGATTTGGCCTCTGATTGAGTCTCTATTTCTTTTTTCCTTTTTTTTTTAATGGCATTTGCGGATTCATAAGAAGCTGAGCTCCAATTGCTGTTGCCAAAAGATATGAACATAAGAATCCATTAGTTATCTTATTGAACTTCGAAATCTTCCAAAACCCAACCAAGAAAATATGACATCCTGGCATGTAAGCATTGTTCAGGGATCGTGCTAAAGCCTAAACATGAATGATAGATAAGAAACACTTTGAACCATGAACAGATGGGTCGCATCCCTAGATTTTAAAGATTCTAGAATCAATAAAATCCAATATATATCCAGTCAGTAACTCAGAGATAAATCATCACTCATCTAATGTTATAGGAACAGTTTTGAATTCAAGCTATATTATTCTTATAACTTGGGGCATGACATTTGTAACCTTTAGTAACATATACTAGTGATGTTACCAATTAACAATATTAATATGAGTGTTTCTTAAGTCTCCTCAAGTTGACTAGCTCGAACTTAATATTTAACCTACTTTTTTATTTATTCTCGATTTCGATATAATTAAATTAGAGCTCTAATTTGACTTTTAATAACAGAAGGCCCAATAAAATTGAATTTTTCTAACTCAATATTCACACACATTCTCTCGTCGTGTTTTGGTTGAGCCCCTGATTAAAAATCACACCCGAACAAAGTTAATTTATTGATAAAATCTGTGTTTGGTGATGATACATTGATATTGTGCTCTCATTTTCTAATTGATGTTGCATTGAAATACTCAATTTCAGGACCGAGTGCATCTGGAGATGCAAGAAAACGCAGTTGAGGACGACGAGCTTCTAGTTAAAGTTCCTATTCTGGAGAAGTAAGCAGGACTGCCGGAAGTGTGAACTTGAACTCCCCCAAAACTGGATATCCTGAAGATAAGCAAACCAGCGAGCACACTTGCATAGCATATACTACTTCAACAAACCCTGTTGTATAATTGTATAGCAGCTATCATTATAAATTTTTTGTGATAAGATATATTTGTAGTTTGTTGTGTGCAATTGGCCTGTACAGGCTTTATGCCTCACTGTAATGGATGATACTCGTCCTAATTTATAGTTACTTTCTAAATGGCTTAAAATTCGTTATCAGGCACTAGGAAGTACTAGGATTGTCAATTTCAGCTGTGAATGTACCAACCATGATCACATGGATGGCAAGTTCTCACTATATGCAATGTGTTACAAGTGATCCTTATGACATATCAACTTGGACTGTTCTTGAATGAAGCATTGTCTACTGACAAACAATTAAAAGATGGAAATCAAGTTAAGTTGCAGCATCTGAATTATATTTGCACAAATTGAGCGAATTCTTGGAGCAGGCAACGTGGATCATAGCCAGAGGCTGTCATGAGTTGCTTAGCATATGATATGCCACATCTACCACAAGGGTATGTCCTAATTAATTCATCTGTGTTGCGCATAATTTTAGTGATAATCCATTATTAATTGGCAATGCATAAAGACAATCTTGAACCTTGGCACATCTCAAATTTTGTTTTAAGTGATAATAAGTCAAATAAAATGAATCTTGATTAACGTATAAAAATGATATTTAATAAATAGTTCAAGGCAATCCATATCAAAAGATGATCCGAATCTCGTAATAATCTCAACAGGGTAAAACATTGGGGGTGCTATGCAGCATTCTCTCTGCATTCTATACAGAGGCCTTGCTTACTAGCAAGCCATGAAAGTCCTTAATTTTTCAAGATTATACATTAACGTGCAAGCTTTACACAAGAAGTTCACAGATGGGAAAAAGTACCTGAAAGTTCTGCACATTGTGTAACTTGTTATGATCCAACCAGATAAAAAGGAAGTTTTATAAGTCTGACTGTGATCATAATTGAGCCATCTGTGCCCTTTGATATATCAACGTGATCCTTTTACTATAACTGAGAACTCCAATATAGCCGCTCATCTCTGAAAGGACTATAAGATCCAACTTCTACAAGTAACACAAAAGCTATAAAAGTTCTTTTCTAAGGATCAACGTCATAAACCGTATGTTTCCTAGTTGAGTTTCACAATGCACCTATTGTTAGTAGCAAAATGCTGCAATGAGAGCTAACAAAACCAGTTAAGCATGCAGAGGAACCTTATTTGTCGACATGGGATGGCAAAATTTGCTCCATGGAGGACTCATACTTCATCACCCATATTGATGACCCCTGCTGAAAAGAACTGTTCTGCTTTATCAATGAAGCTGCTAGGGAATCTAGAATGCAACATTAGAGAAATTTGGGGATTTCGCTTCAGAGCCGTATCTTCACAAGTTTTTGTTGCTTTGTTATCTCTTTGGTTCCTCATCTTTCCAACTCTCGTGTTGTTTCCTATAGCAACACCCTTTCCTAGAGATATTCGTGTACTCCTAGCATTGTAACGGCTTGATTTGAGGAGAATGTCTCCTTGAGCTTTTCTAGATTCAGAACTCTGTTGATTACTCTCATTAGAATCATCCACTGACAAATTCTCTAAGGTTGGGTTGGATTGTACTGCTGGCAGAACATTTCGGCAGGATCTTAACAACGAAAGTAGCATTTCCATACTAAGTTCTTGTTGAACAACATCCTTGTTCTGCTCAGATCCATAACAAGCAGCAACCAGTGTGCCAGCCAAGATTGGCATCAACTCAGGATCACTGAAAAACACAAATGGCAAATCGCATACCTGTGTCGTTCCAGCTCAATGGTAAGATTCCACCCATTTCATGAGATATAAGAATAACCTTTTGAAGATTCACTGACCTTGTGAAGTATGGTAGGACCTTTTCCCCATCGAAGGACAGCTTGGTTTCCAGAGTGGAACAAGGCAAAGTACCCAAGAAGCAATAAAGACTCTAGAAGAAGCAGACCAACCTGAAACACATTGCAGATAAAGTAGACAAACATTTACCACAATCTGCAGCAAATAATGCCACAAAAGACTTACATCTACAGCCGTAATATGATTTAGTTAATACTTCAGAAATACTAAAATTAACTCTATAAAGTCACCTTGCAGCTATTACTTGCTAAGAACCCGAAGTTAATTTGCAAAATTGACATGAGTGATCGTTCAACAAAATAAAATTATTGCACCTAAACATTTGTTTGCATATCTGAATTTTTCTTTCATACTTTTTATGTACCATTTTTGTTATTTATAATTTTTTTTCTTTCAAGTTGACGCAAACATCTTCTTCAAGTCATATTTTAGGTTGAAACCAATTAACTCCTCCAAAATCCTAAGGAATTTATAGTGCAAGTACGCCACTTTTTTATTGACCACTGCATGGAAATAGATTAATCTCCTGTGTTATGATTCAAAAGGTTTGAAAACCAGAAAATTATGCAGAAACCAAATACTAATTTGTTTATAGATGGTCCACATTAGAAGTTAATGAGCACATTCAAAGGAAACTAATATATCGATATGCTCAGTCACGAAAGAAAGCTCAGCCTTCCCACCTTTTAATTCCAAATTACTACTTAAAAATCACCATTTGAAGTACAGAGAAACCAGTTGCAGCATGTCCTTGCAGCACCAGTCAGGAGGCTAAGATGGTACTCTAATGTAGATCAATTTCTCACTATGAGAGCCAAAAGACACTATTCCAACTAACAATGAATCATAATGTCCAATTAAAGGCCATCGACTGAGTAGCATGCATCCCTGTATTTTCTGCTGTCTATGCATTAAAATTAAAAAATAGTGGCATACACAAATTTACCTGATCATTAGCGGCTTTCCATTTGCTAGTGCAATAAGAAAGAAGGAAACTCATCAAGTGAAAAAACTCCATCTTCAGGTCTGGCCTAGCCTAATAGCAATTAATGATATAAAATGGGTTAAGTCTGCTAACATCAGGAAACAAAGTTTGAGATTTCAGTACCATAAAACCAGATGTAACATGACAAGTAAATTAACTTACTAGCATTCTCTGCAAAAACATAATATCTAAAAGAGCCAAATTGTTCAAAACCTTCAGCACTCCAGTTGCCACCTCCTCAAAATTAGATGGAAGCACGTATGAGACCTGAAGTACGAGAAAAGAAATCTCAATAAGCTGGGCCGTAAATCACATTTGAAGCATTTGTGATGCATATGCATGGAGCCTTGTGTGTAATAAATTTCATCACTTTTAACTACCAACACAGACCCTACTTGCATGACAACCTCACATTTTTTATGTAATGTTTGGCAATCCTCCCAATTTGTTTCAACCCTTTATTCACAGTTTCATCATGACTGATTCATTTGTGACTCCAACAAAAGCAATTCAAAAAAACAAAAATAAAAAATAGAGTTCTATAAGGTGAAGCCGCCATAATCCAACAATTAAGCTTTCTAGGGTGGAAATACTGCAACAGTAGACCTCCTAGAAAGTTGCCTAGTTGCGCACTTTTTGAATTCAAGGGTTGAGAGAGGAAGAAGAAGAAAGGGTTAATTGATAAATATTAAACCCATACAGATATACTTGCACTTGGCCTACAATTTGCATAGAAAAAGAAAGTAATACAGACATAAACCTAAATGAAGAAGAAGAAGAGAAAGAAGATGAAGAAAGGGATTAATTGTTCAAAAATTAAACCCGTATAGATATACTTGCACTTGGCCTACAATTTGCATAGACAAAGAAAGTAATACAAATTGGGAGAATGACTAGACAAGACCAAGAAATATGTGCCTTGATTCCAAATGAAAAATATGCTACAGAATTAAATATTTATGATGCAAAAATGTTTAACCTCTAGGAGCAAAGTTACCTGTTCAGAGGACAATCTATTGTTTGCCTGCAGTAGCACAGATGTCAACAGTGAAGGAAGACTGATTAATCCAGTTTCAGATATGGCAGAAAGAAGAAAAGCTATCGGTTGTTTTGAGCTCAATATGTTTTCATTCTTTTTCACTGCAACCATATCTCCCAAGTGTTTATCATCCTTCTCCTCAGGTGCAATTTTCTGGGATTCATTTTGCAGGTCTGTCTTCTCTGTGTCAGCTTCATTTAACTCAACCAAACTATCTTTTAGCTTCTTTTCACCATCTATGTCAAAGGATATTGAATCTCTATCATTTGCTTTACATGATTTATCCAAAGGACTATCCTCCGGTACAGCTTCCAGAGGTACAATCATGTCCCCACAGGTATTATTTACAGAAACACATGCAGAATCCACAAATGCAGCAGGTTTCACTTCTGGACTGTCATTTTCTGATACTGTTTCCATAGGAGAAGATTCCCAATTAATGGAACTAACAATTCCGGGACTGGATGTTAAGACCACCAACAGAGAGATGCTTAAGAGAATAGAGGAAGGAAAGGGTGAGCCTTCAACCTGGGGCCTATCATATAGAGCAAAGAGATCTCGCAGACGATGAATAACTTGGTATGCAATCAACAGCTCTAGCAAGCCATCACGCATTTGGAGTTGCCGTACATCAGAGCTTATGTGACCAATAATTGTAGCAACAGTCCACAAAAATCCATCTAGTACTTCAGAAATGGATTCAAAGTTTTCAACTGATACTTTGCTTGATGATACGTTGTTGCTGCCAGGGGCATTTAAAGATGCAGCAATCTTTATATAGTTCTCAAGTGCTGCTGACAGCATGGGGATGATTGGGGGCAAAAGATTTTGTGCTAGAAAATAACTCTTGTTCGATGGCACAGATAGTACTACCCTCAAAAGTTTCAGAAGGTGTATCATAACCTGGCAAGCTTCAGGCTTTGATGTATGAGAAGCAGGCAGGGCAGAAGCAATAAAATCAAGCAGACCAGCTTGGCGAGAAGCCTGCAGCTCAGGGTCCTTTCCCTCCAAGAACTGATTCACAAATAAAGTTTTAGAAACAATAGAATATAAACCTAATCATTACTCCTCTGTAATTTCACCAATAGAAAAAACCATGTCTGTTATATTAAGATTTGATCAGATAGCAAGCTATTAACTGATTTTCCACCAAAAGGAGAATTTGGCTCATTGTAAGTAATTTATCATGCTCATATCTCAAAGAACAAAAGCAACCATAATGGTGCTTAATCATAACACGGATGCATTATGATTTGTCGTACACATGCAAAAGGTGCAGAACTGAAAAAATAGCAATTTAGGCTACCCCAAAGTTCTTCCACCAGATAAGAAAAAGAAGCGCCAATCAGAGGATTCAAAATTATGACTAGAAAAATTTTTAATTTCACAGTTTCATATCAAAGAGAGTAACAGTAATTGCCATTTGCAGTACTTTTACCATGAAAAAGTATTGACCTTTTTGATAATTTAATTAATTGATAAGGAAAGAACGAAATCTCAATACCATAGGATGTTAACTAGAAGCTGTCCCTATTAGTAAAACTAAGTACAAGATTAAATAATTATAACAGCTGAACAAGAAGCGCAGCATGAACAAGAGGCCTGATCAACAAAGGAGAAAAGATTCATAGAAAGATGAAAATATGATAACATGTGTATTGGTGCCTCAATACTGTCAACCTGGTTGTGAATTTTCTAACATTAAGAGAATCTGAGAACTAAAATCTAACATAAACAATTGCAACCATCATTAATGCGAAGTGTGATCATACAGTATCTTTTAGACACTGAATATCTGTTACATAGTAAGTCCAGAACAAATACCTTAATCATTTCAGCAGTTATTAATCCTATACTTGAAGCTCCTTTTCTAGCTTGCCGCAGCTTCTGAAGTTCTTGAAGCCACCTCCCAATTTTTGCCCTTGCAGTGGCCACAGCTGTTCGATATCCGATACCAGCATTTTCAGAAGCAACTGGTGACTCAAGAAATTCATATTTCAGAGCCATAAGTCTTTGGCGAATTCTTTTAATCCGACGCTTCGGTGAATGTTGCAATGAAACATTGCCTGTTGCAATTGTAGAGGCCCCCGCACTTGCAACAACATTTGATTGACAGTCTTCACTGTTGTTTATTGGTGTAGATCTTCCCTGACCCTCCTTATTAATGGATCGACGCAATAAAGGAGAAGACTGATCCCTGAAATCCATAGAAGCTCTCTCTCGTATCTGCTCCAGATAAAATTTGCGACGTTGTTCACTTTCACTAAGTTTCTCTGCTAATTTTTGAGCTAGAAGTTCAGCTTCCTCTTGTTGGGCTTTGGCTCTTTCCTCCTTCCTGCGGAGCTGTTCAAGTGCCCTTGCCTCTCGCGCTGCACTGGATGCTTTCCGTTCCTCTTCCCTTCTGACTTGAGCCTCTTCCTTTTTCCGCTGTGTCTCAGCTAGGCGCTGTAACTTTTCAGCTTCAATGAGTTTTCTGCGTTCTAAAACAGCTTCCTCTCTAGCAATATCCTCTTTCTGTTTAGTTCTTAACACTTGAAGTTTTTCTGCTCTCCTCAACTCTGAATCATGAAGTTTCTGGCGCAACATAAGTTTTTTGTTCTCCTCATTTAAGGAAGTAATGAAACGGACCTCATTAACTTTACTGCTTTCATCACCAGCTCTCCTCACAACCTGTGCCAGAAAAGCTTCATGCCGTAACTCACTGCGCTGGTGGCGAGCATACATATCTTCACGTAACTTCATATTGCGAACAGCTTGCCATTCATTAACACGAGTTAATTTTTCTGAGGTACGCTGAAGCTTTTGAATTCTCTCATTCTCCAACTCACTTCTAATTCTCATCGCCCTTGCATGCTTTTCTTCTGCTTCTTTTTTCAAATCCAAAGCTGTTTTCTTTTTCTTCTCTGGAGACATTAATTTATCACGCAAAATGCGTGTGCGTTCGGCACTTTTCCTGCTCATGCCTGGTGAATGTGATATACGTGAAGAGACACGCAAAGAAGATGAAAGTATATCCTCCCAATTTCTCTTCTCCTTCCATGCATCCATAGATTTCCATGAAGTAGCACTTCTTTTTTCTTTATCTTTTTCAGAAAGAGGAATTTGCCTCTTAAGGTGATCTGTGAGTTTGAAGTTTTTATCAAAACCACTTTCTGTCAACATTTTATCTTTCTTAAGATGCATCTTATCTGTTTCAGATCCAAGATGTTCTCTTTTGCTCTTTCCAGTACCAGAAGCAACAGAAGCATCCTTAGGAGGTAGCCTAGATGAGTTAAGATTCAAAGAGGATCGATTCTGTGAAGGATCATAACCACCACTTTGAACCAAGCTTACTTTGCTGGACCTGACTGACTCAAAATTTTGCTTCTCTCTACCTGTAGAACCTAGAGTAAGCTCTGATTGTTTTCTCGGACTCATCACTGAATTTTTACTATTGTGTACTACATCACTAATTGCAGCTGGCTTCTTTGAGTTATCATTAGATATATGATGGCAATTTGAACACTCAAGCCCAAGGGATTTCGCATCATTAGCAGCACGCAAAGTAGCTCTTTCTTGTTGAATTTTCTTGAAAGCCTCCAGCGATGAAGACAGTATTTCTGCTTTGTGAGGCGAATTTGTCATTCTTCGAACCTGCACTGAGCACAAAGTTAAAATCGTTTTCACATACAGAGCCACATAAGATGAAACAAAAGCATTATTTTTCCTCAAGAAGTTGTTCATCATGTGAAATATAGGCTGTGATATACTTATGCGATTCATGAACAGAACACAGATTTATATGCCCAGGTTGGTAAATCGGGGAGAGTTCAGGTTGGTAGTTTTGACCTCAGAATAACAAAATTTATCAGCTTGGGATCAATAGAGAATAATGTCAAACCAGAATTAGTCACAATTTTATGCAAAATATTTTGTTGAGAATTTGACAAAGCAAACCATTGTATTTTTTGTTCATTGACTGGTCAAAGACACCTTACATTTCCTTGTGTCATGACATAATGCATGTGTGTGAGTGGTCCAAATTAAAGTTTACTTCTAATCCTTTACATCAGTACTTAATTTCTGTTTGGCACAAGAAGCTTAAGGTTCCACTTTCTATTAGCATGAAAAGGAACAAAGAGAAAACCAAACATCCTAATAACAGATTATATAAAAAGAAACAGAGAAAAAAAAAGCTTATCAGACAGAATTTCCATCTCAAAGAATCAAAATAGGAAATGAAATATACCTGACAACGCATTACATAAAATATGCATTCACACACATGCTGAATGTTATTTATTACAGTAAAATTGATTTTATATCAATAGAACATTTAAAGCCAAAACTCATATTGGTGAGAAAAAGAGGGGAGGGTCCTTACCTCCCATGAGAGAGCATGTGGCCTGCGATGGTCAGTCTTCAAAGTGATCGATGTCCCTTCAATTGATTGAGAAGGGGACTTCTTCACAATCTCAAACTCCTCCACTCTGGTAGTCAGTTCTTTGAAATCAGATGCAGCCTCTTCAAGAACAAGAATAGCCTCTTTCATCTGCTCTAAATCACATTCTAGTTCACACAGAAGGTAAAGTTCATCCACAGACCTATTAAGATTCTCAAAGAGAAAGCACCACAGTCTTTGCCTAA
Source organism: Ailanthus altissimus (assembly GCA_946807835.1). Classification (NCBI taxonomy): domain Eukaryota; kingdom Viridiplantae; phylum Streptophyta; class Magnoliopsida; order Sapindales; family Simaroubaceae; genus Ailanthus; species Ailanthus altissimus. The sequence continues at coordinate 20,708,871 of OX327696.1, read as the reverse complement.
ACCTTTCTTTGCTTTCACTTGAATCAGCTTCATCAAGGGCACTTAGACTCTGGGCCTTTGAGAGATCATCCTGCATAGTAGCATATTGGGAACTGCAACCCTTATCAATAGAGGCAGACAAAGAAGGTTCTCCAGAAATTTCAGGTCCACTATGTTCAGGAACATGAGATGAGGTATCCAGGCTTGTTGGCACTATGCTAGAAAAACCCTCATCCACAACTGCTTGAGAAATTTTTGGCTCATCAACCTCAGATGTAATAACATGTACCTGCAGTTCCACCTTAATGCCAGCCCCTTCATCAGATGGACAACTATAATTTGTATTATCATTATTTACTGGTTTGGCGACTTCGCTATGCATTTCCTTGGAATTTGAGGCATCATCTTCCAGATTCATCACTTTCTCACTTGTAATTAGTACTCCTATATCTTCTGAAGATATTTTAATTGCCTCTTTACAGTTTTCTTCAATTATATAATCCTTACAAGTTGAAAAAATTGTCTTATGAGAATAACCATCTACATTTACTGGTTTTGCTGCCAATTTGTTCTCTTGGAATTTTATACAAGAAGAAACACATGAAACTAAATCACTATTGTTCTCATGATTCCTACAAGCCACCTGATTATCATGTCCAATATCACCAAACTTGATTTCAGCTCCAAGACTGTTTCCACGATGCAGTTCCAGAGCATCATCCTCTAGATCCCCCCACTTGATTTTCTGAGCCACATCAAGCTTATCCTTCGATGCAATATTCTTAATATCTGCACTTCCATTGTTGGAATTTGAAACGATCAATTGAGGCGATTCAGTATCTTGTTTAATCAGACATTTATCAACATCAATTGCACCCTTTTTATCTTCATTTGGCATGGGAGTAGAACTTTCAACAGAAGCCTCGCCATGAATACCAAAACTTCTCCCTGCCTTTGAAAGTTGAGATCTGCGCTTACCATCCAAATTTCTACTTTTTTCATTTGTCGATGTTGACGGCTGACTACGGTGATAATTGGAAGCATTTTTTCCTGAAAGGCCCCCAACCCAACTTTGCAGGGAAAACTTTGAGCTACTTCTGTGTTTCTAGACAAGAAATGAAAGATAAAAACTTAAAGCAAGCCCTAAATACTTAATGTTTCTGAATAACAGGGGAAAACATCAGTAACATAATCCAAGAGATTGTATAAGTGTAAACCTCAAAACCATAAACAGAACAGATTAAAATGATTGAGCAACACCTTCACTTGTCAAGCAGAAAACTATTCTGTGCGAGACATGCTAATCTGAAGGAAGCATACATGCAACACTTGCCTGAAGGACTGAAAGAAATATAAATGCAGAACCAAATATCCAGTACAGTCATCCACACTGGAAGACCTCAGCCAAACAAGGCTTGTCATGACAAAATTTCCTATAGACAAAATCTGCTACCATACAATAAAGAAGACTGTGGCCAAAGCTGCCATTCTAGGTCCAGCCGCACAATCACCAATTAGGCATTAGTTTTACCTAACTTCTAATGTAATAATTGCAATGTGCACTTCCCTACACTGATCCAGATGATGAAATGATCACAACCAAACCCAACTTTGTAGATAGAGACTTGAGCTACTTGTCATGAAAATTATTTCCTGGAACTTTCTCACAGAAGTCTTTCATGAAGCCTCTGATAATGAGATGAAGCACTATAGACACATACCACAATAAGTTCCAGAAAACAAGAATATGTCTTTAGAGTATAATTTTTTTTCGTCTTAAACAAAATGCTGCTCAGGAAATTAAAAGCCAAGCTAACAAATTTTACATTCAGATTTTCTAGTTCAAAGAAAATTCAATTTCCTTACTCGCAATCAATATACTTTATACCAATTTCCCAAATAAACTACAAAAGGTTAAGCGTCTTCAACAACATAAAAGTACTATTAAGAGTTAGAATGTAGACTTAATTCCAATTTAGTTTTGCAGCCAAGGAATTCGCACATTGTTTCTTTCCTGAAAAGGCATAGGAATTGTAACTTAATTGAGCTACTATTACAGTTTTAATATTAAAAGAGAAGTAACAAGACTTAAATTTTCACATTTTTTTTATCTTTTATTCAGATTTCTTAGCTACCAAGCCGAGAAACTATAGATTGCCATAGTAATTCAACAAATTATGACAAATGCATACGACGTGCAGATGGGTATCGACAAAATGACAAAAGAGTTAAAACCTTTTTCACTTCAAACCACCCTGAGCCCTGATCATCTGATGCTTCTCCTCCACTGCTCTCCATCAAGTTTCTTCTCAATGGAGAATCAGAAGCAAATTACAATATAACCAAACCATCAAAAACCCTCAATTTACAGCAGCAATGGTAGCTAAAATTTCTTTGCCTGACATATCAAAATGCAAGCTTTACTCATCAAACATGATCAGGACGATCAAAACGAATTGGGTAATCAATTAAAGTCAAAATCTTTGAGTAGTTAAAAGAAAAGTGAAAATTTTTCGATTCACAACGATACGGACTTCGATTACAACAATTGGAGCTAAATTTAAACAAAAATAACAACCAAGAATGCGAAATTAAGCTCCAGGAAAATGGAGTTAAAAGAGAATTTGAACAAAAAAATTGAGATTTTAGAGAATATACTTAAAAAGATTTCTTTTAGGGTTTATTTAATTGAAAATTATTTTTAATTTGGGAAGGCAGAAGAATAGGAGGGAAGTGGGAATTGAGCTTTTATAGTTGACAGAGGAAGAAGATTGCTAAGAAAGTTCAGTTTTACTGATCTACCCCTCATTTCGTACTATGTATCCTCCCTGTTAATTAAATATTAGATGCTTTTGGGCCGCAATGCAGCACAACTGAATAGCTCCTTAGAGTTATTTAATTGAATTTTTTAAATATAATTTTTAGAAATATAATTTTTTTTTTAAATTTTAAAAATAAAATTTTTAAAAAGAGTTATTAATTATTAATTAAAAAAATTAATTTATTAAATCGTTTAGTTATATATTATTAAAATTATTTATCTGTTATTAAATTACAAAAAAATACTTCAAAAATTATAAATTTATCAAAAAAATTATAAATTTAAAAACACTTAAAATTTATTGAAAATGATATTTAATCAAATTTATTTTTAAATTCTAAATAATTTAATATTTTTTCTATATGTAAGTTTAAATTTATCATATATTTTCTCAAACACAATTCTTTAAAATACAAGAATTAAGTAAAATTAATACACAGTAATCAATGAATTAATATAAATATTATATTTGGTACAAAAATTAAAAAATAAAATAACACTTCTTTTTATTTAAAAAATTACATAATCAATAAAAAAATTTAGTAAATTCTTATAAAAATATTATAGTTGCAGAAATATAGAGAATTGGAGATATAATGACTTTTAAGAAAATATTAAAAATAAATTAATTAAATAAGGTTTATTTTTATTAAAGGTACACTATAGAAATTAAAAAAAATATTATTACGATACATGTGACATTACACAAATATTAAAAAAAACTCAAAAATTTCTATTTTTTAAAATTCAAAATTTGATCTTTTGCAAGTAAAGACAAAATAGCTTTTTTAATTTTCAATAACTCTTATTTAATTGAAATAAAATATCATAAAAAAAATTTTAAAAAGAGATTTTACAATTAAAAAAACTCTTTTTACTAAGAGAAAAGTCTAACCAAACATACACTTAGCCATATAATTTGTGGTTACGCTTTTTATGTTAAGTAATGCTAGACATTTTAAATTATATTCTAAAAATGGATGTGTTAAGTAATTATTGGGTGGTGAAATATTGAAAATTTTAAAATCACCTATTAAAATATTTTACCATTCAATAATTATTTGACACATCATTTTTTAAAATACAATTTAAAATATCTAATATTACTCTTTTATGTTTTAAACGTATTTCTATAGTTTTAAGTTATAAAAAGAAGGGAAATAAATACAAAGATCCTTTTATTTTAAACTCGTATAATTTTATAACCACAAAATTTAAATGTAATCTTTAATAATTACAAAGTTCAAATTCAAACCATTTTAGTCCTAAAAGCATATTTTGTCTCTCTCCCATCATTTTCCTCTATAACTCATTTAAACAATACTTTAAAAAATTAAGCTTAACAATAAGTAAATTGGGTATTTAGACATTAATATTTTAAAATTTGAAAGCTAAAATGACTAATTAAAAAGTAAAAATTTAAAAAATGGACAAAAAAATTAAAATCAAGACCAAGAAGAAAAAACCAAAATTCTCCACACCTCGCATGAGCTACAAGGAGGGTCATCGCATGCCCAGCCACTCAAAGCGAGGCTCCTCCTCATTCCTTTCTCAAGGTTAAGGAATTTTGTGTTTCTTTTTTTTTCTTCATCTTTAATTGTTTTTCTTCCTAATTCACCGAATTTTCTCACCAACACACTTTATATATTCTCTATTTTATCATAGTCCACTACTACTATATTTTTATACTTATATTTTTTTTACAAACTAAAAAAAAAAAATTAAAATTCATTGTGAAACAATTTTTTTTTTGAATTTTCTTATTAACAAGGATAATTTTGTCAATTTTTTATCTTCATGACTAATAAAAATTAGCCAAAAAAAATTAGGTATGAAAAATTATGACTTTTAAAATAGTGGTTGTTTGTATAAATTTCTCTAAAAATAATGTTTTAATTAAACTATTTGCATTTGTTTTTTGTTAAGGTAAATAAATTATAATTATTTATGAGCAAGTTCAAACCCTCTCCTATTATCACATATTTGAGGAGTTTCTTTCTTTTAGACATGTGAAAATTAAAAATCGTAGTGAAAATAGGTAAATTTCAAATATGCGGAGGGAGAAAGAATCAAATTAATACAATCTTGAAACCAAAATAGGTAAAGTAATACTACAATTTTATTTTTAGTAAATAGGGAAATATCAAGAATGAGTTTTAACTTAAAATAAATCCTACACAGATTGTAAATGGAGGCATCGTGTGATTATTGGTAAAACATTTCCACCGACGAATTTGAATGCTTTTGGGGTTTGGTTGGGTCTTCTTGAGCTTAATAAATTAATGAATGAGCAGGTAGATGAGATTTCTATCTTTTTGGTTGGTTTTCGTAGCCATCGCATGGACACATGGTTGTGTCAATTGTAATGTGCTAGTATTGCTGGATCTTCCAACAATGGATGAACCATAAATCCCACGTGAAACTCACTTTATTTTCGCCCTTCTTTTTTTCTAAAATAGCTTTTAATATATATATAATGTAATTTTGATGTGTGTTAAGTGTTAACATTGTTATAAATGTTAGGCAAAACCATAATTAAGATTTATACTTATATGAATATAATACATGATTTATCATGTCAAATTATTTGGATGGATATCGAAAAAAATTAAATATACTTAAGAAATTCATAACAATTTGAATGTTAAGATTAAAAGTTTTGAATGTGATCAAGAGTATAGTAGCTTTCCACAATTAAATCTATGTAGTATTCAATAAGATTCTCTCTGTGGTAGAAATGATGAGAAAAGCTTTACGTCTAATGATTTGATTTGAGAACTATAACTCTAAAAAAAATTCTTATATATTATGTTAAATTATAATCCTAACAATCACAATTCAATTAATATTATATTTTTACATATAATAAATAAGTTTATATCGAATTAAATATCTCTAGAGCCTAATAAAAGATAATCCAAATACATTATTTAAATTAGCTCTTATTTAAGATAACCCATAATGTATAATTATAATTAATATATGAACTCATATAAAGTAATAATAAAACCTAACAATCTCCTATTTATCCACATATATCATCTAAAAATAATTATACATTATAAATTTTAGTGAAAAAAAGGACCATTACTCCCTTGTAGTATTATTAGATAATGTTCATTTACCCCCGTGTGGTTTCAAAAATGACCAAAAACTTTTTGCCATTAGAAATATTTTATTATCTTTTAACTGTTTAAAAAAATTTACAATTTTATCAATAATAAGATATGGCTTGATAATTTTGCCATTAAAAAATTAAAAATAAAAGAAAAAAATAATGACTTTGAAGGAAATTGACGCTTAACCTAAAAAATAATACAATTCATCTCAACCATTTAACCAAACTTAAGTTTAATTAATATTTTATGAAAACTAATATATATCATATAAATAAATTAGATGAATTGCTAATTATAAATTAAATAAATTTTCATAGTAAAATTTCTAAACAATAAAATATTTAAATATTAAGTTATAAAAATTTATTATAAATTATCAAAATTAAGTTAAAAAAAATATAAAATGATAATTGATTGCTAAATATGAAAAATAATTTTTTACTTTTGTTTGAAAATTATTTTTTTATAATTAACATAGTTATCAATGCAATTTTATTTCTTTTTAATTAACTTAAGAATAATTAGAAAATAAAAAGATATTTATAATGGGTTTAAAAAAACTCAATTTTGTAAACTTATTTGAATTAAACATGATTTAAAATACCTTTAGACTTATAATTATTTATAATTTTAAGTACCAAATTTATTTAATTTATAATTAATAAATCATCCAATTTTAGTTATAGGGTATATATTTTAGTTTTTATAAATGTTAACTAAACTTAAATTTGCTTAAATAGTTAAGATTAATGGTTATATCCGAGAGTTTAAGGGTTCAAATCCCCTTATACTATTTTTTTTTCTTTTGTTCTTAATTCTTTATGGATAAAATTGTCAAGTTATATATAGTTAAGAGGTAAAATTATGTAAAAATTGTAAAGATAACAGAAAATTCTTAACAATAGGTGGACTTTGATTCTTTTTAAAACTATATGGGGATAAGTGGACATTAGTTGATACTATAGGGGGTAATAGTCATTTTTCCAACCTTAATACCGCAATAAATGCTATTTTATCTTAAAACATCTCCTTATATATAATTTGGTCTATTAATTATATCAATATAGGGTCAAAGTGACTTTTGTTGCAAATATTCATAATTAAACTCATCAATTGTTATCACACCAACATAATCAATGACATAGATCAGATATAAATGTGTAACATAGAAATTACATGAAATATGATCTCAAATATGTCTATTTCTAATTGGTCCTACTTTATAACTCTAACGGGTTAAATACTTTCTAAACTTTATGTTAAACTGTAGTAGAAAGTATTAAACATTTTCTAAATTTTATGCAAAATGGTAATAAAAAGTGCAACCATATTTCAAAATTTTAACAAAAAATTCATCAAACTTTATTCTATAAAAAAACATAAATGTTTCATAACCCAAATTAACATCAAATAACAAACTTTTATTATTCATGCATATCATCAAATAATAGAACACATATACAATTAATATGCTCATAAAACATCTTGGGCAGTAACTTTTTAGTGAGCGGATTTGCAATTATGGAATTTGCACGAATATATTTTATCGACACTGTTGACTCTGAACTCTTTCTTTAACAACTAGAAACCTGAAGTCAATATACTTAGACTTTGAAGAGCTTATGTTGTTATTGGTATACATCACTATAGCTTTATATCACAATAAATTTTCAATGGTCTTTCATCATCGTTTAACAATATGCAGTCTTATGATAAGTTCCACAACCATATCTCATGATTTGATGCCTCAAAACAAACTATAAACTCAACCTCCATAAAGGAAGAAACTATAAATTTCTGTTTAGTACTCTTCTAGAAAATAGCTTCCCTGACAAAATATATATATAGCCCAAGATGGATCTCTTATTATCTAGAGAACTAGCAAAATCAGAGTTAGAATACCCACATTTTTTAATCTTTCCGATCTCTTATATGTGAGCATGTAATCTTTTATTCTTTGTAAATACTACATAATCATTTGGTTACTTTCCACGAGCCATCTCAGGGTTACTTAAATATTTGCCTAATATTCTAACAATGTACACAATATCTGGACATATTTACACTTAAGCATACATAAAACTCTCTACATTAATGCACAAGAAAATTTCTGCATCTCTTTTTGTTCAATCTCATTCTTAGGGCACTATCTAAGACTGAATTTATCACTTTTAATAATTGGTGTATCTCTTAGAGCACAATCTTTTATGTCATACCTATTAAGCACCTTATTGATATAGTTCTTTTGTGATACCTATGATACCTCGAGTGTAATCTCGATGTATTTGGATCCCTAATACAAAATACACATCCCCAAAATCTTTTAGCTCAAAATTCATTGATAGAAATCTCTTGATTTCATGTAATATGCCCATATCACTGCTTGTCGGTAGTATGTTATCGATATACAAAATCAGAAAGATCAAATTACTCTCACTAAACTTGTTATATATACATTCATCAACTGTATTCTTCTTAAAGCCAAATAAGATAATCACTTGATAAAATTTGTGATACCATTGAAGTGATGCTTGCTTGAGATCATAGATGGACTTCTTTAATTTGCAGACTATATTATTTAGATTTTTAGACACAAAGTTTTCTAGTTGCAACATATATGTAATTTCCCTAATATAACTTTTAAGAAACACAGTTTTTATGTCAATTTGATGTAACTCAAAATCAAAATAAGATATAAGATCTATGATGATTTTAAAAGAGTCTTTCATTGATAATGCGGAGAAAGTCTATTTGTAATTAATGCTTTTCTTTTAAGTAAATCCATTGACAACAAGTCATGCTTTATATTATTTAATGTTGTCTTTTGAATCTCTCTTAATCTTAAATATCCATTTACAACTAGTGAGTTTCGCATTTTTTGGCAACTTGACAAGATCCCAAACATCGTTGTCTTTCATGGATTTCATCTCATCCTATATGGTTTTAATCTTTTAATGAGAATTAGAATTTGTTCTGCTTGATTGAAATTGATTGGATTATTTTTTAGTCCTATATCAAACTTATGTTTTGAAGATAGACGATATAATCATTTGAAATCGCACTTCTTCTTTTTCTAGTAGTTCTTCTCAATAGCACTTGTTCTTGAGCTTGTTGAGGTTGCTCTTCATGAATAGAAATAAATTCTTCATTTTAGATTATGAGGTCTTCTATATTGTCTTGTATTTCTATATCTACATCTTGAATAAAGCTAGAAAAAAAAGTCTGATCATTTTCAATAGTAACTGTAGGAAGATAAATAAATCTTCTTCAAAGATAATATTTCTAACCTTATTCCCCCTTCCCTCACCCCATTCCAAACTCAATATCCAACAAAATAATAACTTATTATTATTGAGTTTAGTTTCTTTTCATTAGGTCCATATTGTGTAGCTTCAGCTGAACAACCCTAGACATGTAAATGCCTAATACTAGATTTATTGTCAGTCCACAGCTCATACGAGATTTTAGATACTATTTTATTAAAGATATAAACTGTAGTCTTTAGTGTTTCTCTCTAAAGTGAGTCAGGTTAAGAAAAATGACTAATCATACTTCTCACCACATATTTAAGGGTTTGATTTCATCTCTTAGTAATACTATTCATGCTTGGTTTCCCAAGCATTATGTATTGTGGGACGATGCCACCTCCTCTATGAATTTTATAAAAGTCCTAGATGTTGTTCACCAAATCTATCATATCTACTATAATATTCACTATCACAGTCAGATTTGACAGCCTTAATTTTTTTGTCAAGTTAATTTTTAACTTGAGCTTTGAAAATATTAAACACGTCCAGAGATTGAGACTTTGTATGAATTAAGTAAAGGTTCTCGTAACGAGAATAGTCATCAATAAATGTAATAAAATACTGTTGGTCATTCTAAGAAGTTGTAGGGAATGATCCACATATATTATTATGTATTAATTCCAATATGTTAAAGCTTCTATTAGCATCGAACTTTCTATTATTTGTCTATTTTTCCTTAATATAGTGAATATAGACTTTAAAATCTATTAAATTAAGAGAATCAAGAATTTTATTTGACATAAATCTTTATATTTTTATTTAGAAATATGTCTTAAATGCTTGTTCCATAATATAGTAGAATTCTCATCAGTTAACTTTTGCTTAGTACCACATTTATTAACATGCAACGTTTCATTAAATGAGGTATTTATAAAGATTATCAATTAGAGAATCAATACAAATAAGATTTGAATTTTGATGGAGACTAAACTTAATGTTTACGAATGAACAAGAATATCATAATTTCTCCAAACTAGAAATAGAAATTAAGTTTCGTCCAAATGATAGTACATAATAAGTTTCATTTAATTGCAAATAATATTCGATCTCTAGTTGTAATCTAAACAATCCTATGGCCTCTAACATCTTTCAACATTAGTTAACAACTGACTCCTCAAACAATCTTTCATAGACACGCTTATATGAGTAGTTGTACTTGTATTTTACGCACTAAGTATGTTTAGGTACATAATATAAATTAACTTCAGAACAAACAAAGTTGAGAAGTTATCTTTCTTACAAAAGAAATAAGTAATGACTATATCTTGATTCTTTGGCACTTATTATGTGAAGTCCCCATTGCAGTTTCATTTCTTTTATTCTTTTTTCTTTTCTTATTGATAACCTTATCTTGAGAAGTATTTGTTAAGTGAGTACTTTTAGTCTTTTCTCGTTTCAATCTTTTTTCTTATTGCACATAATGTGAAATGAGCTTATTAAGAGTCTATTTATATTTTTGGGTGTTGTAACTTAAGTTACAATCTTTTTTCTTATTACACATAATGTAGGAAGAGATATCAAAATAAAATGTATGAGTAAGCCATTAAATAACTCTAACTTTAGTGTCTTTAATTTTGAAGCAAAATTAGATATTTGCATAATATTCTCTTTTATATTTCCTTTGCCATTATACCTTATTGAAACAAAGTTAACCAGTAGCATACTTGTTTCAGCCTTCTTTTTTAGCAAAGCGTTGTTTAATTTCCTCAAGGAATTTCTTAACATTTTCCTTTTTAGAAATAGTGCCCTTAAAGGTTTTTGGATAGCACGTTTCATGATCATAAGACACTGTTGGGATTTGTGCTCACGTACTATCCCATTGTTGTATGAATATTTTATTTTATAATATTTATACAGTACATTATTTGTTAAATCGCTAATTTCTATTATTAAATGATTCAATGCTTGTGATGCTATAGACATTATATGATCTGCAGGAGTTCAAGATTTGGTCTAAAGAAGTTTAGATCAATGCCAAGAGTTAACATCACTAAAAATTATAAATGCTAAAGAGTTAGCATGTTATATTAATTAGTGAAGTCTAAGAGTTATAATTTTGTCTGTAACGATACAAAGACCTGAGAATACATTAGTAATAACAAAGTTGTAAGAGTTGCAATAGGTGCTAAGAAACGTTATTATGTAAGTCTATTCTTAAATTATATGTTCCTAGTCTTAATTCATCGATGCAGGTCTATCGGTGGAATCCTTTTACATAGACCAGTGTATACTATACCTAGATGGTCTAAATGATTTTTCTTAGCTAATCATGGACTTACTGGAAGTTTGTATAGCAAACAGGTGTTCAGTAAGGACTGAATACTGAACAGACTCAACAAGGACCTCAATAAACATCCTATGAAGCCGTCAATGAAATGTCATCTCGAGTTGAGTAGTATATGTGGTCCATTGACCTGAGTATCACGGTGGGCTTATAAGTGATCCATCATACTTTAGTTTCACGCATGTCATAGACCTTTCATGGTGTGACCATTGGGTGTTACTGGATATGGTCCGATGCTTATAGAGTCTGGTGTGTACAGATATGGAATTCGTAAACTCACATGGATGAGTTATATATTCGGATGCTCAGAAAATGTATCTTAGAAAGTCTTATGGCCATAAGAAACAAACCCAAAAAAAGAGTTTTCTACAGGGTTAAACAATATTGTAAAAGTATTTGCATATATTATTTATTAAGATACGTGTCTGAAGATAAGTTCATGGACGAGCATATAGGGATTTGACCGTAGTGATCTATATCTTTACTCTTCCAGGATATGATTGGCAGAAGGATTATACGTATATGCCATGACCAACTTGTATGGTCTACTGCACTGATTTGTAATATCCATGACGTGTGCATAGGGCATCGATCTCAGAATTATAGATTAGTTCTGTTTGAAAAATAGGGAGTGGACCTAGAGAGTCCCGCAATATGAAGTGTACTCATTGTGCACTAGGGCAGCGTATCGGATTGAATAGTTCAAACTAGAAAATTTCAGCAGACCAGACATTTACTTTGGTCTCCCTCCGTTCGTGCACGTGTCAAAACTTAAGAGTTAAGTACATCAATTAGTTAATAATTAGTTGTTGACTAATGAGATGTTGTTACATGGCACATGTGGGCCAATTCTTGTTTGATTTAAAAATTATCAAAATGACCTTATTTGTTGGACAAATAATATCATTATTTTATTCATTAAAATATTTATTGAATAAAATAATAATAATAATAATAATATATGATATTATTATTTAAATTAAAATCAAACAATTAATTTTTTATTTAAATTATCATGTGTTTCTACTATGATTTAATATGACTAAATTATTTGTTTAATATTAATTAACTGATATAATAAGAACAAATGGGTTGCATTTGTTAATGGTAGACCTTAAGATGTTTCTTAATAATGAGAAAAAATTTTCTTATTAAGCCTAGATTAAGGCCAAGTTCATTTAAATGATTTTTTTATTTTGTTTTATTTTCATTTGGTTTATTGTAAACAATAATAAATAAAACCCTAATAGCAAACAATAACTTAGATAATGGATGTCATTAGGTGATCAAATGAAAGAAAATAATAAACAAATAAAAGAACAATATATTACTCAATTGATTAAGTGAAAATTAGGCCAAAGGATTAGTGGAAATTATAGAGAGAATATGAAAGGTTAAGTGTTAGAAAATTCTCTCAAGTGTTGAGAGTAAAAACACATTCTCTCAATTTCTCTCTTCCATTTTGGTTACCCACACTACAAGGTAGAAACAAAGATTCAAGAGTTGAATCCTTTTGTCATGCCACAGACCCAAAAGATTTAAAATATGACATAACTTACACTCATTTAATAATGTGCACTCATAATTAATATTGTATAAAATTTCAAACTTGAATTCAACATAGGAATCCTTATCAAGTCGCTAGTAAGTTTAATGCAAAATTAACCCATGATCATACTTGGTGAAACATAAACTAAATACAACCACACCTAATAAAATAATACATAAGTATTTATTTAATAGGAACAAATAAATATCTTAAACTATGTGTCCACAAATGAAACACTTAGCAACCTAGCAACTTAGGGAACCTAAGGGATAACAGAAGCCTTACCAAATCCGCTAAGCACACATGTACTTTATTTACCTGAAATCACCATAAACTATAATGAGTATAAAACTTAGTAAGTATACTAGTTTCTCATATATCAAAATACAAATACATATATGTACACAATGCATGTGTATAATATGCTGTGATAAATCAAAATCGTAATCTTATCAAATCACATGTCAGGTAAGCGCTTACACATTCTTTCAAAATATATAATAGGAATACCATCACTCAACTACTACTTAGTAGGACTTCCATATCACATATCACATAATGAGCCAAATGTCACTCGTAGGTGACATACCGTATGAGAGGAATAATACAAATGAGATTTAAATTACACATATATAATGCTCATGCCCGAAGGTAAGAGCCAAACCCTCACCATGATCATCGATGAGTCATCTCACATGCACCAATACGCCACTACACGAATGTGATGACTCAATATTTCTTTAGGTACTAATAGGATCCTCTCTACATACGAAACAAATAACATATACCAATCTCAAAGGAAAGGTCATACATAAAGGCTCTACAAATCACATAAGGTGCCTACTAAGTAAATAGTGAGTTTAAGCATCCTCAAAACACAAAACGTATCTCATGGACATTTTTCACTTCAAAAGCTTTCTTTGTTAAACACATTTTATTTTGAAAAGCTTACTTTCATAAACACATGTATGTCCATGCTCCATGTCAATGCTCACATTAATAAACATATGTCTTTCACATTTCATATCAAATATACTTTGGCATAGCATAAACATATTTCTAAGCACATTTACAAAATCATACATTGACAATTATTATGCTTATTGTGATTTCAGTAAAAATCTAGTATACTTACCTCTTAACACTTTCGGCTACAAGGCTTAATTCTTCTTAACCTATAAATGGATATTAATCCTTTCATAAGCCTCAACATTCACACAAAACACTTTAAATAACTTATAAAATTACACATATTGTATTTATCACATCGAATTGGTCTAATTACTTGGTTTCTCAAAACTTGTCATTCTGACCACTTATACTTAACAAAATTTTCGTATACATCAAATGATATCCAATTGCTCCAAAATCAGAATATATCTTTTTTAATTCATATATCCGCCTTGTGTATGAATATTATATCATAATTCCTACACAATCCATTTCATAAATACCATCAAATCCAAACTATTATTCTGGCGGGATCAAGATATTTATTGAACAATATTCAGTCTCCCAATTTTATAAAATCATATACTAACTCAAAAATTATAAAAATATCACAAAATTACTCTTGACATATATTTCAATCCATGATAAATATGTAACTTCAAAATCCCTGCCAAAAGTATTTTAAAATTATTTTATTCCATAACTTTAAATATCTGTTAATCAAATATTGTAATGAGCTGATACACTTTAGAAAATCATAACAATTTAGTCACATTTATCTAAATTCTCAAAATTTGAATATATCATATTAGACATATAAATTTATCATATTCCAAAAATTCATAATTTTTTTAAGATCATTCAATAGATCAAAAATTATTTGTCACTGTATCATACTATTAACATGGGCAATTTCCAGAATTTTAAGATTATTTTGGTAAATTCACTACAAATTTAATTTCTAAAATTTTCAATCGATTCAAAGTATTAAAGGATTCTAGATATGTCTAGTTTTATATTCCCAAAGGCCAAAACAAGAATAGAAGTACAACAATATATAAAGTTCTCGGATCAAGAGACTATCAAATAGAAATTCTGCAATTCATTATGATTTATCAAGTTATCTACATAATTATCATCAATTCTTAATATATCTTACAAAATCCACATCAAATCCCCAAATTTTCATATTTTTGGAAATCAAAACTTAAAGTAATTAACTTAATTAACACCAATAAATTGAGAAATAGTTATGATATACCTCTTAAAACTTAAAATTTCAATTTCTTCTTCTTCTTCTCTTCTCTTCCCTCTATTTCTCTCTGTTCTCTCTCTAAAGGGGTGGCTTGACCCAAAAATGAGTAAATTAGGGTTTAAAATGTGTATTTTTATACTAAGAGGCTAACTTTTAGTATTTATAAATTAACCCCTAAAATTTTTAAAGTATTATAATTTGGTCCCTAAAATAAATCTATAGTCTTGCAAATAAACCCAATACTAATAGTATGTCCTTAATTTATACAAACAATACTAATAAAAATATATAAATTAAGTATCATCCACATACAAATAAAATATGAATATTATACATATATATAAATATTTATTCTTTTCGGTGTTGGATAAGTGGTTACTACACCTTTGCTGAAAAAACTGCTATTCTAGCTTCCTCAAGCCCACCGTATTGAGGAACTAGAATTGTGAACGGGTTACTTCAAGGTGGGTACTCCGGTTCGACCATATACTAAAGGCTTGATAAGGTACTATTTCTCAATCTTGATGTATTTTACATTTATGAGATAACATGTAAAAATTTATTTGTGTTTATCATTGAATAATTTATATTTCGCTCATCCGTTGTGCATGTATATATGTGATATATATGCTATATTTAAATGATAGACACAAACCCATATGCATGCACCCTAAATTTAAAATCACTCACAGACACACGTGATTAGAACGATTCCACTTCTCTAAGTCCCATTTATTCTGAGTGGAACTTAGATCAATAAAAATAGAAAATCATTTTGTTCGAAGCTCAAGATTAAGATCCATGCAACCGAAAATAGTCATAATGTTCTCTATTCAATTCTTAAAGTTTGTGTCGTTAAGCACAAAGATGAAATTTATATTAACAGATATAGAAGAAGCAGAATAAACTAATAGAGAATACACAATAAAATAATAAGTTCACAATCATATCATTACCTTTAGCATATACATACATGATATAAGTAAACATATAAATGTCGGTCCCATTATGAGATACCTAACATAATATTAATATTTAGTCTTTGAACCTAAATATCAATTGTAAGTGGTACTCTCAATGTAGTAATCAAATATTGATAATACATCATGGCAACAATAAGCCAATTTTTTAACTGACTTATTTCATGCATAGCAAATTCTATAATTATCACACATTTATAAATGCAAAAAGGCCTATTATTTGGTATAAAAAAATTAATATTTCTTAGGGCCAATTATTTTCTGCATAAATAATAAATATATTTATTTTAATATTAAAAAATAAATAAATCTACACAACAAATGTCACTTTAGTAACATGTTATTTCAATCAATTTATTTCGAAATATAAGATAAGTAGATATAAAAAAACAACAAAAGTGGTCGAAATAGAAAATTATGCTTTTCTTATGCATTGGAGTGGTGCATAGCACTAAGGCTGATGTGATTATAACACTGCTAATAGCCCAAAACAGGATCAGTGATGGTTATGTCAAAACTAAATGGTTGAATTTTAGGCTGAATCTTCATAAATCGAATCAAATCAACCTAATTCTCTCAAAATAACTGAAAAACCCTAAAATTTTGACCTTTAGGGTAGTCGCATTGGAGCTGTAGTGCCTAACTTCTGTCGAGCTGGCGACTCGGTACCAGGCCATGAGTTTATCACTATGGTGTTGCGTTTGAAGCCAAATTTTAATGTTGATCTTTAATTCTTCAAATCACGACCCTTAATTTTATTTGAACCCTCAAATCATAATAAAAACTATAAATTTAATGTTTTTCCTCAACAAAATCATGAAAATTTCATAAAATTCATGCATATTATATATTTACCCTAACAAGTTATATGGAAAAAAGACATTCAAAATATGAATATATGCACGAGCCATCTTAATAATTTAACATGATTTTCGCTCTGATACCACTTGTTAAACATAACCATAATTATGATTTATACTCATATTATTTAAGATATTTTATAATATATAATTATAGTTAAAATGTGAGTTCGCATATAAAAAAGCGTAAAACCTAACTGTAAATATTTCTATGGCAACAAACTAGTTATATGTAATTTGATCTTTTAATTTTTTTTAAAGGACTAACACATTTGTTAGTATCGGTCAAGACTACTTGAAATTCATGTCTATAATAAAACTAAATCCTCAAATTTTATGTCTAATAATAATATTAGTTACCTCCATTTTTAAATATAAAAAAATACTCAATTTTGTTTGCATTAAGTTTGAATTGGATAAAAGTTACTTATACAATTAGAAAAAAACAATAATATATTTTCTCGAAAACTAATAAGTAATGTGATTATTATTAAAATTATGATGATAAATGTTTAAATAAAAAAAATCTCAAATAATAAATAATGATAACACAAATTTTTTATATTAATTTAAAAGCACGATATACTATTAAATTATGATTATGATTATGATTACAATAACATATTTTTATATAATCGAAGACATATCTATATTTCTCTTCGCCATACTTCTAAAAGGAATTGGTTGATAGAGAAATGACTGTTGGATATAGTGCTTATGTGTCATTCTAATATTATATGAATATTAATTGTTTAATATTTATACAATAAATATTTTGAATAAAATCGTTAATATTAAATAATATATTGTAAGGTGCTTGTAACGTTGCAGACATTGTATGATCTGAAGAAGTTCATATCTGGTTTAAAGGAGTTTGGATCAGTGCTAAAAGCTAACAACACTAAAAGTTATAAATACTAAGAGTTAGCAATACTAAGAGTCAGCATGTTATAAGAGTTAGAGCCTTATTTGAAATAAGACAAAGACTTGAAAATACATTAGCAATGACATAGTTGTAAATAGTTATAAATAGTGCTAGAAAATGTCATTGTGCAAGTATGTTTTCAAACTTTATGTTTCTGATCTATCTTTACTGATGCGGTCGGTGAAGACCTTATCATATATAGATCTATGTATGTCTATATCTGGATAGTCCAGATGGTTAGTTTTAGTAGACCATAAGCTTAGTGGAAGTTCGTATAGGTATACGGGTATTCAGTGAGGACTGGGTACTAAACAACTCAATGAGGACCTTCAATAGTATCTTATAAAGCCGTTAATTGAGGGTATTCCCTAGTTGAGTAGTATTCATAGCCTTTTGACCTGAGTATCACGGTGGGCTTGTGAGTGATCTACCATACTCAAGTTTCACACATGTTAGAGACCTTTCATGGTCTGACTGTTGGGTGTCGCTAAATATGGTTTGATGCTAATGGAGTCTAGTGTGTATAGATACGAGATCCGTCAACTCATATGAGTGGGTTATATATCTCGATTCCCCGATCTTGTATTTCAGGAAGTCTTGTGACTACAAACATAAACTTCTAAAAAGAGTTTTCTGTAAGGTTAAATAATATCATAAAAGTGTTTGCAGATATTGTTTATTAAAATAAATCTAAAAAAAAGTTCATGGTTAAGCATATAGAGATTTACAATGATGGTCTATGTCTTCGCTCTTATAGGATATAAATGACAGAAGGACTATACGAACATATATTAACCTCAACTTGTATGGTTCAATGCGTTATTCTATAATTTCGTAACATTTGTATGGGCATAGTTTACGAACTTATGAAAAAGTTTTGTAAGACAAACGAGTATAAATTTAAGGAGTTTTACAATATGAAGTGTACTTGTTAAACAATGAGTAGCATACCGGGTCGAACAGTTTGATCTGAGAAGATTTAAAATAAAAAAATTATTTTAAAGTCTCTCAAAAAGCTGATAGGCTTAAATGTTAAGCCCAAGAGCTTGACAGGTGGCAAGTGATGACTTGTCAACACTTGCCACCTTAAGGTTTTACAAGTTGCCACATGTCAAGCTAAGGCATGATGATGCCTTATTAAGGCTTGACATATGATAAGAGGAAAATGCTACTCTTAGTATATAAAGGACATGTGTCCTTGTAGCATGATACATGTATCATAAATTATAATTTATTTGTTATTGATGAATCACACTCATGTATTGAATCAAAATAATAATAAATTGGTATTATTATTTTAGTTTAGACATGGCAATGAAAATGCCACCACTTAAAGTAATTGCCACCATTTTGTATATTAAGAACATATGTACTTGAATTAAATATATGTAATATGGTAAAATGATTTTGCAATCAATAGAGAGAGCATTCGATCATTAAAATATAAAATATTGCAAATTATTTGCAATATAAATGGCATTTGGCATGTGCGAGATTAATTCCAATTTGTAAGAGTTATAAAACAAAAATAAGTTAGATTTATTTTTTCGGTAATCAAAAATAGAAAAATAAAGAAAAAATTTCTTTCTTCCTTAACTTAACCGAGAAAGATTAAAAGCATTTGATACATTCGATCCTTTTCTAAACAAAGTTTGAGCAAAAGTTGCCTCTCTTTTGTTAAGCTTCATTTGGCCGAAAGTTACAAGCAAATGAGTTGCTTAATAATTAATTATTTCTGCTAAGACCAAAAGGCTCAAGTCTTGAGCAATAATCCTACAAGAAATTGAATGCTACTATTCTAGCTCAGCAATTTCATTGGCATTATGAACTAGAATTGCTTGCGGATCACTTTAGGGTGAACTCAAAAAATAGAAAATACCTCTAATCATTTTTAAGGGTAATTTTTAATCTCGTTAGTGTAATAAGACTTAAATTCAGAATATGTATATTGTAATAGAAAATTAAATTTTCTTTCTACTGCACTGATTTGTATATGAGATATGCAAATATTAATAAAATTAAAAATTGTAATATACACATTTATGTTAGAATTTGCACTCATGTGCTATCCCAATTTTATATGAATATTGTTAATTAATTAATTTTATTAAGGTTAGATACTTGTAATATTTCAAATATTATATTAATCTGAAGGAGTTCAGATCAGGTCTAAAGAATTAGAACTTTGTCTAAAATAGGATAAAGACTTGAGAATATGTTTGCAATAATATAATTACAAATAGTTGCAAGCATTGCTGGGAAATATCATTGTGTAAGTATGTTCGCGAATTATAAGTTCCTGATATATATTTCACCGATGTATGGTCTGTCAAGTGGAACTATTTTATATAGATCAGTGTATATTTATATTTGGGTCATCTAGATGGTTAATCTTAAAGACCATAAGTTTAATGGAAGCTCATATAGATATACAAGTATTCAGTGAGAACTAGATACTGAATAAGACTCAATGAAGACCTCCAATGGATATCCTATAAAACCGTCAATGAATGGTCTTCTCGAGTTAAATAATATTTGTAGTCCCTTAACACTGAGCACCATAGTGGGCTTGTGAGTGATCCACTATACTTAGGTTCCACACATATCAAAGACCTTTTATGGTCTGACAGCTGGGTGTCACTAGGTATGGTCTGATGCTCATGGAGTCTGGTAAGTGTAGATATGAGATCCGCCAGCTTATATGGGTGAGTTAACTATCCAAATGCTCTAAGATTATATTTCAGAAAATCTTATGGCCATAAACATTAATCTCGGGAAAGTGTAAAGGAGTTTGTGAATATTGTTTGTTGAAATGCAAATTGAGGAGATAAGTTTATGGTTGAGTAATAGGGGACTTGATGGTGTTGATCTATATCTCCGCTCTTCCAAGATATATATGATGGAAGGATTGTACAAATATGGATTAACCTCAACTTGTATGGTTTAATGCGCTATTTTGTATTATCCATAACGTGTGTATGGGGCATCGGTTATGGACTCAGAAAAATATTTCGTGAGACAAAATGAGTGTGAATCTAGGAACTCTCACTATATAAAGTGTACTCGTTGAGCACGTAGGTAGTGCACCAAATCGAATTGTTCAATTTGGGAAGTTTTTAAAAAATATTTATTTATTTCAAGGTCTCTTGAGGAATATCTAAGGTTTAAGTATTAAACCTATGATTGTGTCAAGTGAGACTTGACACTTTTATCTATTTAGTGTATGCCTCAAATTGTACTAATAATTTATATGAGTACTAAATTGGGTATTGATGGATAAAATTATGAAACAATTGTTGTTTCATAACATATTTCAGTCGGCCATTTATTTATTTCAGGGTCTCTCGAAAAATTGTTAAAATTTAAGTGTTAAACCTAAAACTGTACCAAGTGAGACTTGACACTTTAATCTATTAAGCGCATGCCTTAAATTATGCCAATAATTTATATAAGTATTAATTTGAGCATTAATAAATAATATTATAAAATAATTATTGTTTCGTAGCATGTTAAATTGGCCATTGTTGTATTAAAATGAATTTGATTCTTTAATTTATCAATTTGTTGTCATTTGTTGTAATAGTATTGGCTAATCTAAAAGATAAAGGCCATATGTTTTTATTTAATTGGCCAAAACAAAATACAATAGCTATTTGTTAAATTTCCATTCAAAGGCAATTGAAGTAAAGAGATTGAATTTGATTTAATCTTTATATACGTGGCAACGAATTTAAGTTTCATAATCATCGATTGTCTTTAAAATTTGTCATTAAGCCAAACTTTATGACTAAGCAATTCAATTGCCTTGTTATAGTTGACCAAGTGGCAACCAAGTCCTCTTTAATTAGTTTATTGAAGGCAAAAATTGCCTATATAAATATTTGGCCGAGAGAAATTGTGTAGTGAATTAAATTATTTTTAGTTTTTTTTAAAAATTAAGTATTAATCTTAAAAGTATTCGAGAGACAAATAAATTAGAAATAAAGAGTTGCTTTAAAGATTTTGAAAGAGAAATTTATCGGTTTAGTTTGAGGAAACCCATTTCGTGCATAATTAAACTTATTCACAAACACGTTTTAAAAATAAATTTTTAAATTTATTAATATAATAAAATAAAATAATATTATATTTTTACTATATTATATATAAAATATATAATATATTAAATTATTTAAAATACACATATTTATTTATAACACGACACACATACAATGCTAACAATTTATATCTTATTATTAAAACAGCGACACCATCACCATCTGACATAAAATTAAATAATAATAATAATAATAATTATTATTATTATTATTGTTCGGAGGTTCTCTCTCTTACCTGCCTCGGGTTGGACTCTTATCATTGATAAAAAAAATAATAACTTATTGGATCTTTGCAAAACTTAGATTCACTTCATAATAATAATAATAATAATATTATTTGGTGAAGTGAGGGCAGGGCGTGACTTCTGGTTGAAGCCAAACCATAGACCCTGTAAAATAAGCTTGGAATCTCGGCAAAACCAAAAAGCACTTGTTACTAAAGCACACGTCCACCTACTTCTAAAAGAGTGACATATTTTTTAATCTATGGAAAAAGATACTTAACTGTGTCCCTACAACCAAGTTTAGGTGGATTTTTGGCCAGACCCAGATGACCAGACAAATCTAAGACAGACCCATCTCAACAAACGTGGTTGTCTTTTCATTGATGGCTACAGGACTGTGTTACATGTAAGGATAAGATGAGAAAAAGTTCCGGTTTTGGCTAAAGAAGCCACATTATTGGTTTGCTTTACTTAAGGAAACTTCGTGTTGGATTGAGCTTCACAATTAATAATGATGGATTTTCTTGGCATTTGAGGTTAGTCTCCTCCGGGTTGGCCTTATTTCTCAAACTATGTGAGTGAGCTTTAGATTTGTTTGGTAATGAGACTTCCATAATGATTTTGATGTGTTTTTATCGTACGAAAGTTTGTTTTAGCAGTGCGCTTGTATATTTTCGGTTTGAAGTTGTCAAATTTTGCATTTTTAGGCCTATTTATATTTAGTGTTTTCATGATTTCCTTTCATTGAATATTATTTGTGTGGCTTTATCATAGTACTGAACGCTGGGAGTAGCAGACTTGATTGCTTTGAATTGACAAGAACGAGAACCATCGGATCCATTTTCTTCTTTCAGTAATGGATTATTAGATAAGAGGACTTCTTCATGGGCTGTACGCCACATTCCATCTTTAGCTAATTGTTTACAAATAGTAACCGTTTATCTGTTGTGGATATTTTGACCTTTTTACTCTTTCTTGCACTTTGTTGTGCTTGTAAATTTTGGGATTACAGCTCCTTCATTCATGCACTTTACTGACTTGTCAACATTGATATCTTAGAAATGGCATGACCTGCAACACACAGGTTTTGGGTTTAGAGAATTCACTCGATTGTCTCTTTATCTTCAGTATTTTTATCTGTTGATGTTATATTTCAATTTGGAGATCCAATTTTGATTTTATAAATTCAGTTTCTCTTGAAGTGTTGTTACCCTTATTCTCAAGGGTATCACTTTTTTCTCTTTAAATGTTTTTCTTTTTTGTCACAAAAACCGCCTCCGCCCCTGCATATATTTTCCTGCAGTCTGTTTCAGTCTTCTGTTCCTAAACTGATGAATGTGGGATTTCCTTCAAAATCTGAACTTTAGAAGTTTTCAGGAGAGTTCTTATCCATTTTTATAACCAATTACTCTAACCATAGAACAAAAATTACTCTAGTTAATATTTATTTATTTATTTATCTCATTTACTCTGCATAGATTAGAGGATGCTGTTAAATATTTTAACTTCATATTAGTTTATGGTTATTTTCATTTTCTTAACAAGCTGAAAATGTGAAACATAAATTGTGTAGTTTAGGGATGAATGGCTTTTACAATTTGAAACTTTGAGCCCTTCTCAACTCAGTCTTGTCAAAATGATTTGCGTCATTCTTTTTCATTTCAGAAATATGGAATAATTGCAGAAGAGAATTTCAGAGAACTGCTTGTAACGTGAATTTATCATTTAGTTGCAGTTGATTATACCTTGAGTTGGTGGTGTGGCTGTTGTGATAAACTTACCAATGGGAGTCTTCCTCTCCTTGTTTCTCTTTCTGGTTTCCCTCCCTGCAATTTTGGCTGAAGATGTCACATGTGCTACCATTTTAGTGGATGGGACTAAAACAATTGCATCAAATGATGAAAATTTCATCTGTGCCACTCTGGATTGGTGGCCTCATGATAAGTGTAACTACAATCAGTGTCCGTGGAAAAATACATCTGTGATAAATTTGGTGAGGCTTTGGAAAGTAAAATTCCTTGTGAGATGGAATATAGCTTTCTCAGGATTTAATTGCCACCCTTTCTTAAGATTTTGGGGATAATCTCTTAGTGCAATTTGGTATTTCAGGACCTGTCTCAACCTTTGCTTGCCAATGCTATTCAAGGTACAATATTTTTTATCTGGATCCATTGCTGTCCTTGTGGTAATCCAATATAATTTTGTTCGATGACAATCTTTGCCATATGCAAGTAGCATCTTAGTGGAAAACTTAGATGTGATAATTTGTTTGACCCTTCCATATTGGTGGAATGATAGCATTTAAGTGCTTGAGGATAAGAATTGGAGGTTCATTGCAAGACCAAGTGTTGTATGATGTTGGAGATCTGAAGGCTCCTTGCCATCCATTCAGAAGGATGAAAGATGGGTTGTTTGGATTTTCAAAGGGATGTTTGCACATGGAGAGGTGGGATGAGCTCAACCAATTATTTAATAAGACAGGGTAAGTTGTATGAAATCTTGTTTAATCATCAAACACCAGCTGTCTTGTCCATAAACAAATCTCTGATGTTCATGTGCCAAGGTGGGTAGAAATTCTACTATATTGGTACAGGCTGAGGATCAAATATATCTAATTTTCATTCTAACCTGACAATTGAAAGAGCAGTGTCATGTTGTTGGTAGCTATGGGTTTGTCCAAGTTAAATAAAATTCATTTCGTTAAGCTCAAATAATGACCGATTCTAATATATTCAGATAATTTTTTAAACTTGTTATATTCAGAAAGCTTTCTCCTCAAGTGTTTTAATTTATCCTTTGCTAAAGTGCCTCCATTTTGGCTCCCACAAACCTCACTCTCTGATCTCTTTTTATTTAAGTCCTTCTTTCAAGCAGGCTAGTGGTGCTGGATTGATACTTGACAGTGAATGCCCTCCATTGTCCAAATTTCGTATCATGCATTTGATTCTCTTTTAAAGTTTCCCCCAAAACTTTTTATGATTTCAAATTCTTTTCCCAATTATAATTTTTAGGGGTTACAGTGAATTTTCAAGTTTATACCTGGCAATGCTTCTGTTCTGATTGTCACTTTAATCTTACATTTTCAGGGCCATTGTAACTTTTGGCTTGAATGCTCTCTATGGGAGGCACCGAATCAGGCGTGGTGTTTGGGGAGGAGCTTGGAATTCTAGCAATGCTTATGATTTGATAAAGTATACTATTTCAAAGGGACACCAAATAGATTCATGGGAATTTGGTATATAACAAAGGGGTTGAAACAAAGCACTTGTTTTCATTCCTTTTGCCTTGTCCCTTCTTTTCTCCCTTGCCTCATTTCTGTTCTTGCTTTTTAATCTAGGTAATGAGTTGAGTGGAAACGGCATAGGTGCAAGTGTTGATGCTGAACTATATGGGAAAGACTTGATCAACCTTAAGAATATCATCAACAATTTATACAAAGACGCACCCTCAAAGCCATCAATTTTGGCACCTGGAGGATTCTATGACCAGAAGTGGTATGCTAAGCTTCTTCAGGTCTCAGGGTCAAATGTAGTCAATGGCGTGACTCATCATATATACAATTTGGGTGCAGGTCAGTGTGTGTTGTAGAGATCTATTTTTATTTTATTCCAAACATGTTACTGCTCCCTTACCTCATTTTCAAGTGTGAACCATGTTCATTTCTTATCTATAGTTCAGCCTAGATGTGAAATTTGAAAGCTAAAATTCCCTTGATCCTATGCCTGGATAAGATTTCAAAACCTCTAGTTTTCAAGTCTTTCCTATTGAAAGATCCGAGATTTCATAAGCAACTGTGCTCACGCCCTCGCTGCTTTATGGCCCTTCTATCTTTTGTGGTTTAAGCCTTCCCTCTGTTTCAGGTGGTGATCCCAATCTTGTGAGTAAGATCCTGGATCCCCATCACTTAGACAAAGTATCAGGAACATTTAGCAATCTTAAACAAACCATTGAAAAACATGGTCCTTGGGCTTCTGCTTGGGTTGGAGAAGCTGGTGGGGCCTACAATAGTGGTGGTCGTCATGTGTCTAACACATTTGTGGACAGTTTTTGGTAATATTGATTGCTCAACAGCCTTTGTTTATCTCAGTCTCTATTCTTGTTTTCTATCATAGGAAAAGATAAAATTTACATTTTAAGCTAATCATTTAACATTGTTTATTGTTTTATTTACAAATTCTCTCAGGTACTTAGATCAGCTTGGAATGGCATCAAAGTACAACACAAAAGTACATTGCAGGCAGACTTTAATTGGTGGGAACTATGGTCTCCTCAACACAACCACATTTGTCCCCAACCCTGATTATTACAGGCAAGAACACAAAACTGGGATCTTGACAACCTTTAACCACCTGCCCCACAATTCTTTGAGCTTTCTTATAGTAATTTACATGTTGTTTTATGCAAGACTTGTCTTATTCACAGTTTTCTTTTGTTTAATATATGGTCTCTGAACAGTGCCCTTCTTTGGCATCAACTAATGGGCAAAGGTGTTCTATCTGTTGCCACCGATGCATCTTCATATCTACGCTCTTATGCCCATTGTTCAAAAGGAAGAGTAAGGATCTTCTTTATTTGATTCGCTCCAGCTCATTTGTTAGCGGATAATATAATTGTAGGAGTTTTATTTGATACTTTTGTACATGCACAAACACATTCCATACAGTGGATGCTCCTACTTTACTAGCAATTCTTTTTTCTTCCATTCTAATTTATGGTTCTGTTGAAGATTAAATTTTTGAAGACTGCACATGCATTAAGAGTTTGACACCTCATGCTTCCGAATATTTTCTCATAAATCTCTGTACCTTCTGCAATTGAGGGTTTTTCTATGTCCAGTTCTCAACACAATGTCTTAATATATTGATTTTATTTTGAACCTTCTTCACTGTTATAATCTTGTTACAGGCAGGAATAACATTACTCCTTATCAATTTAAGCAATCAGACTGATTACGAAATCAATGTTCATAATAGTATGAACATGAAATTGCTTGCAAGGGGAAAAGACATTAACAAAGAAAGTTCTTTCACACTTGTTATTAAGAGAGCAGTTTCTTTTGTTGGAGGTAAAGCATCAGATGAACATTTATTTAGAGAGGAATACCATTTAACTCCGAAAGATGGGTACCTGCAAAGCCAGATAATGGTTCTAAATGGGATTCCACTAGAGCTGACAGAAGATCAAGGTATCCCGAGATTGAACCCTGTACATACTGATGTGAATTCTCCTATATATATTACCCCTTTATCCATCGCCTTTATAGTATTACCAAACTTTGATGCCCCAGCTTGTGCAGTATGACATCTCTACAGTCTCCTTAGAAAGAAATAAAAATAAGGAGCATATTTGTGTAGTCACCAGTGAATATTCATAGTTTGCAGAAATGTTAATTGTATGGTTGCCGTAATCCTCAGCAATTGTATCCATAACTATGTAATATTATTTTTTGAGTAATAAATTTTGTCACTAGTTCTCTGATGTATATTTATGTTATCAAGTCATTGTTTATAGCACTGCAAACTTGAGAACTGCTTTTCATCGGCTGCTCCATCTGTTGATCTCAATTCCGGAGAACTCAGGTCGACCTTTATAGTGGAAAAGGAAAATAAATAAAAAATAATAACAAAATGAAGATATGTGGGCCCACGAACATTTTTTATTTGTGATGATCTTCAATTTTGAAGCTGATGCAAGTAATCTAAATTCCAAGGCTATTTGATTCAAAGTTTCGATGTCAAATTTGCACCCAACTCTTGAGGCACGAAACATTTCTTATAAGGATTACAATGATGAAAATTTCTTGTACATTAATTATTTGAATGACCACTGTATATTAAAGAATAGGAGGGGGGGAAATCTGTTTCTACCAAGTACTAAGAATAATTCATACGGGCGTTGATTGATTCAACTGATAAAAACTTTTAGGTGAAATCAAAAGGTTTTAAAGGTTCAAATTAGGCTGACTCCGAAATAAAAAAGGGAATGATAATACTTTTTTTTTAATTAAAAAAAAAGTATTAAGAATGGATAATGTAGTGCATACCTGATAGCATTTTCAAAAGCATTTGCCACCCTTGATGACCAGTGAGGAATCAAACAATAAGATGGTTATGTTGAAAGAAGGGAGAAGGAACTTCAATACAACCATCAAAGGCAGGCAGATCATAATACTACAACCATATGGAGTCTTCTACTCCTAAATATGCACTGTGAAGACAAATTAGCAACGTCTACTGACTACTGTTTCTGTTCTTTCATTCATTAAGCTGATGCTTGACATACTAAATCACAATACTCTCCCTATTGAGTGAAAAATTATACATATAGTGGATAATCATGTCATCACCTCCATCATAGAGAATGCAGCATCTGCATCTCTCCTGCTTTCAAGCATGTAAAAAGATTGATGATTTTGATTCATGATGATTTAGAGTTTGTCACCAGTGCCAATAAAGAGAAAGGTCATCCGTAATAGCTAGTTTACCTGCGCCCTAGCAGTTGGGCGTATTGAAGGTGAACTGAGGCAAGCCATGATCCAATCTTTCTGATACTTGTATTTCACCATAATCATCAATTACTTTGAAATATAAACACTTAGGTTTTGACTTACAATACAGGACAGCATCTCCGGCACAAACAAGCCATTTAAAAGTAAATGACTAGTGGCAAAGTATATGCTAATACAGACATCTAGTTACCTAGACAATGAAATATAAATGTAATCTACTTCCTTTGAAGTTTACAAGGGGTATATAATTATGACGAGGAGGTCACTTCAATTACACTAGGAATTCTGTGTCAGTAAGTTCAAGAACCTTGTGGACACCTACAGGGTTTACACCTGGCCGGAAAGCATTCCCTTCAATGTACCTGCAACCAGCCAATGAAACTAAGAGCATATTCATAATACCATATATAATCACTGTATTTTAGGTGAATAAAGTTTACTCACAGTTCTTTCAAGAAAGGATGCTTATAAAATGCATCTGGGATCCTCCCTGAAAATTGGTTATGATCCAAGTACCTGAAATCATTATGATTCAAGAAAAACAATTAAAACACATATATGGAGATATTGAGTCAACCTAAAATTAAGTGAACAAATTGCCCACTGTAGGCAAAAAAAAAATCTTAATCAGGAAAATGCTATTTAGCATATACAGTCACCTCGAGGAAATTCTTTCAAGGTAAAACTAGAAAGAACCAAATATACAAAATGCTATACTCATGAAGCACAGTTGACAAAAGAGAGAAAGATTGATAGAGAAAAAGCAAGATAAGAAGTCCAAGGTTGCCAATCAAACTGCATTCCGACATCCAAATGAAGAAACTTACAGATATGTCAGTCTGGGAATATGGGCAAGCGCTGATGGTATCACTCCAGACATTTTATTGTAGGATAAATACCTGTAACAAAAGTGATAATAAGATGAATAAATTCCATGATTCTGAAAATGATAAATCAAAGCTATAGAAAGGGCATCCTAAACAGCAGCTTACAGAGAATACTAGAACTTACAGAATTTCCAAATTAGTCAAGTTTGCAAGCTGTGCAGGAACTCCTCCAGTCAAATAATTGTTATTCAAATAACTACAAAATGGAAATAACTATGGCAATCAGAATCAAATGTTAACAAATGATGCAAATAATTGCACCACAATCACTTATCGTACAGGTTGCGCAGCACAGGAAAGCTTCCCTCAAATCGAATGAGTTCCCTAATGGTACCCACCAAATGATTGTTACCAACATCCCTGAGAAAATAGAGTGCACTTTCTCAGTAAGTAAAAGAAAAGGAAGTAGCCGAGAAATAGATCTGCTAATAAATATACTGAGGGAGAAAAAATAAGATAAAGGCCAGATATTCTCATAGAAAACTACAACAAAGAGAAAGTGGAATATTACAAATGCCGTAGGTTTGGTAAGGTCCCCAATTCTGGTGGGATACGCCCAGTTAATCGGTTTTCTTGAAGGTAGAGGTAGCGAAGCTCTGGAAGATTGGCAAGCTCCTTAGGAATTTCACCCTTAAAATTATTGAAGCTCAGAGAACTGAAGACAAATTAAAAACAAATCACAGATTACACAAAAAAGATATACAGAAATGATTTCTTAAAACCCCATAAAATACAAATTACTCACAGATGTGTCAATCTTTTCAGTTCACCAATCTCTGGAGGAATGACATCTTGTAGTTTATTCCACCTCAAATTTCTAGAAGGGACACAATGGAGTTAGTGATAAAGAAAAAACTATTACTGTGAAAACAACACAACATACATTACATAATAAATCACACCATTTTGAGAATCACAAAAGCCAAAATAGACGTAAATCAGGATAAGAGTGAACACATAACCAAACATAGAGTCCTTTGGTATGGACATCCACATCTTTTTAAAGTGAGATGTCTGCATTTTAATTGAAGTCTAGTGCTGGACTTTGGATAAAAACAGCTTTTACAAAAAGTCCAATGCTAGAATTTATTGAACAAAGCGGACGTCACCTGAGAATGCACAACCAACACATACAATTTTAATACACCTGGAATTTCATACATCTGAAGAGCATCATCCTTTTTTTTTTTCCATTATTCTAAGAACCTAAACATTTCCAAAATTGTTCATTCAGACAATCAGGTTCAATCTTCAGCGAAGCAGTTTATTTTGTAACTATGTGCAACATGAAGGAAGCAGTTTAACTTGTTAAAGAAAATGTCTAAATTTGAAGTCAAGTCATAGATGTTTCTAACTTTCAGCATTCATAAAAAATCCAGGTGCACAAATTAAATAAATCCATTCAACACCAAAGATATATAAAGCATACAAAATATCCCAATAGAAAAGATGACAAAGAAAAGGATTGGCAAAACTCAGTAGCACTGTAGGACTGACATGAATTGAAATTCTAATTTCTGGAGAAAAAAAAAATACCATGAATAATTTGACTAACACAACAGCTTACAAGAGAATAGAGAAACATACAATATTCTCAGCCTTTTCAGCCTTCCAATTTGAGGAGGAATTGGCCCGGTCAACTTGTTGTTATGGAGATCCCTGCAAGATTAAAACCTTGTAAAATATATAAATGAATAAATTGTGAGATTTTTATTAACTTAAAAATCAACTTACAGGGCAAAATATCTTCTAAAAGAAATTGCCACAGCAAATCTTTTATTTTTCAAATAGAAATGCCACTTATCTAGGACATTAGGATAAGATATCTCCAAAAATTGAAAAATTCTCACCCTGCCATACCTGGGAATTGCTTTTTCCTTGAACAGAACCAACAAAAACTGCTTAACTAATAATACCATAATATGTATGTTGTCAACGGCAGGGAACACCTAGGCCCTAGCCAGCCATAATATATCAATCTGTCCACTCAAGTAAATAATTGGTCGAATACTTCAGTTATGACATGCAATATTAAAGACATGATCAAACACATGCATATTAGGGGTGTTTATCGGATTGGATTCAGCGGATTTGACCAATAATCTATCTAATCCATCATTAAGTGGATAGGTGATTTTTCAATCTAATCCAATCCATCAAAATGTAAAATCCAATTTGATCTAGTCCACTAAAAAAATTGCAAATCCATATCAACTCTAATCTGGTAAAATATTATAATAAAAAACAGTGATTTCATTCAAAAGTGTCAACTGAGTTCAGCTGCTCAAGCCCAAAATGGGTTAAGCCTATTGAGTTGTGGCCAGACTTGTCCAATTTATATTGCGAGTTGTGTGATGGATGAGCTGGGGTTAACTTTTAGGCTCACCAATCTTATTAAATAATTTAAAAATTAATGCCAAGGTAGTTCAACAACCAAAAGTAACTTAAATTTGCAAAAGTAATTAAATTGTGTTTTACAAATTGTGTGGCTTAATAATTTTTTTACTTTTGATGTAGTGGAACAAATGAGATAATGAAATGTTTTACTATTTATTTTATTTATAAATATTAATGACATTAAGTTCTTCGGATTAAATTAGATTTCAGTGAATTTGTCGAAGTAAATCCACAAACCAATCTACCAAGGGCGGATTTCAAAATTTTCAATTCGATCCATCAATCTATCAAATCCAACAAAAAGTAGATTGGTTTGATTCAGATTGGATGGATTGGTCGGATTAGATTGGATTATGAACACCCCTAATGCATACCTCAACATATAATATTTGATCAATGAACTATAACTTAAATTATGTTCTTTTGGAGCATATTAGTCAATTTCCAAGTTTAATCTGATCACTCAGCTCACTATGGCTTCATCCACATGACCAACTGACAAGGAGCAGTCATTAGTAACACTAGGGTTTGGATATACATGTGGATGCAACTTTTCTATGCTTAACAAGGATGAATGGAGGCAATAAATATGAATTAAAATCCATAAAATTCTTCTAAACCTTTCCCAATGCAATACAGCACATATGAAAACCATAAGAATCCACACCAAGAGAACAAATAGAGAAAACACAAGGTACCAGAAAGCTTACTAATTATTAAGAAGAAAATATTTAACAGATCAATATGAAAAAAAGAAAAAAAGACTTACAGTCTTTGTAAATCCAACAAATTGGTAACAGCAATTGGAAAAGGCCCAACAATAGATACTGCATAAACTTCCCTGCAAGGATAATGACCACAAAAGTCAAGATCAATTTTCAATCTTACAAATCTCTTACTTGAGTCTAACTTGAATCTTATACTATAATATTGATCACTAAATCACTTCAGAACAATAGTGATAGCAAGTCATCTTTTTATCTCTTATTAACTCCCAAAATTAGATACAATTAGTGAGATGATATAATCCTAGACTATTTAGTATAGAAAATCCAACAAAGGGATTCTTGTTGGAAGTACAGGGATTTCTGTGATCATTTGTAACCAATTACTTCCAGACAAGTTATTGAGAATCATATGTACCTAAACTAACTCATGGCCACAATTAAATTACCTAAAAATAGTTCAATAGACTTCTTTAAGTTAAAAGTTTCTGACTTACAGCTCTGTGACAACCCTGTAATCTCCTTGAGTGGAGCAGGTGACGCCAGACCACGGAGGCAAATCGCTATCTCCACAGGGATCATCACCAACCCATGCATAGACCACTCTCCATCCAAGCGATGCTTTGATCTCATTTAAAGCTTTCACTGCACTCAAAATTCAATAACAAATCACTTAATCTCAATGACACGCAAAAAGCATATCCATTCGATTTAACTACAACAATTCCACAACACTTTCTAATTGTAGATCTCAGCAGTTAGTTGAAGATTTAGGATGATGCTAACTGCTAAAATCTTCAGCACCAGGTAAATTTTGGTACTTGAAGATAATTCAAAATTCAAGTCACAAATACAGAACACCATAGCATTAGCAGCTGAATCTTAGCAATGCAAACTGACATAGACTGAGAGATCTATAAAGGAAAACAGGTCAGTTACCATCTCTCTTCAGGGTTTTAGATTGCGCGGTAGTGAGTAGCAGAGAGAAAAGGCAGATCGCGGAGAGTGTCCATCCCCATCCAGACGCCATTTTCAGAGCTTGGATTTACTAACAAATGACTAGTGTTTTTGCTTCTGTTAAAACTTCTCAAGTACCCAATGGATCTGGAATCTGGATCATGTTCGGATCTTTCAGCATTTTCCCGCTCCGAATAACTACGTCGTGGGTCTTCTTTCTCCAAGGACTAGATCCGTCTGTAATTAGGTAAAAATTGAAGGGATGTGAACAAAACTTTACTTCCAGCTTTTCTCTTTAAAAGTAATATATATTGTACATATATATATATATATTTTTTTACACCGACATCGTCCTTATTAAAAAATTTATCTAATAATTCCAAAATTTATTTATAACGCCAAAAATGAATTAAGGCCAACTCAAACTACAACTTTTCACCCATGTTATAAGAAATAAATTTCCCATTTACTGATTTTCTTATTTCTTATAATTCTCTACGTTCCTCTAAGAAATAAATTCACACATTTACCATTCATTGGGTAATTATTAATTATTGTTTTAAACTTTCATTAAAAAACAAAAAAAAATTCATTTAAGCACTTAAGTTCTGACCCTTGTTAAATCATATACACTAAATTTTAAGAGTAATACTATACTTCTTAAATTATATTTTAAATTATATATTTTAAATTAATGTGTTAAGTAAGCATTAAGTAGTAAAATAATATAAATTTTAAAATTACTCTTATATTATTTCACTATCTAATAATTATTTAACATATCATTTGAGATAGAAAAATTTAAAATATCATTTGAGATGTCTCGCATTATTCAAATTTGAAAATAAATAATATTACATGAAAAGTATTGTTATTATATACAATACCCACTAAAATATATATATATATATATAAATATATATGAAAGTGAACCTAATCTTAATCTTTAATGACGGAACTGAATTGAGAATTAAGAAAATAATTTCAAAAGATAATAAAAAAAATACAAGAAAATTTAAGTGCTTCGACAGAGTCTACATTTATAGGCCAACACAAGAAAGATTTAATGTTATTATTCAAACAAGATCAAATATTTACAACCTTGAATGACTAAGCTCACAAATGCTCTAACAACCAAAGAAAATGATGAAAATCATATATTATATTAAGCTTCCTAAGTTTGGGTTTTATAGTCTAAGAACGGACTTTCTTTCCTAAACTTTAACAAACTTAATAAATAATTGCCACATGTCAGCTTCTGATTCAGCTTAGATCCCTTAAGTAAAACGATGCCTTTTCGGCATTTCTAGACATTCTAAGGACTTTATCACTCTAACCTTTTTTTTTCAACTAATTATTTTAGAAACCAAAAGTTTGCTTTCGATAGCATTTATGTCCCCAATAACTTTCTTTCTTTAACAATTTGGTCCCTAGAACAGTTTATCTGACTTTGTCATTGTTTTATAATCTCCACCTTGATTCTAAATTAATGAGTCCAATCTTCTTATTGGTCGTTCTCGCATCATCTTTTTATCTACTAGTTACACCAACCAAGCTTGAACATAGTAAAAGAAAGTGCCTTCATCATCATATCTACTAGATCTCAAAAGTATGAATTTTTACTAGATTTACCACTCTATTAGCAATTTGATCTCAGATAAAGTGTATCTTTATATCATTATGTTTCGTTCTTTCATGAAACACTTAATCCTAGCTTAAGTCTATAGCACTATGGATATCACAAAACACATTCACTTCCTAATCAC
Organism: Ailanthus altissimus; assembly: GCA_946807835.1. Classification (NCBI taxonomy): domain Eukaryota; kingdom Viridiplantae; phylum Streptophyta; class Magnoliopsida; order Sapindales; family Simaroubaceae; genus Ailanthus; species Ailanthus altissimus. Next base: position 20,673,279 of record OX327696.1, on the reverse strand, counting down.
CTATGTCTGGCTCCGCGATTAGACCCTTCATCCAAATTACTTCTTTAGTAGCTTTCGCAGTCACCACATATTTAGCTTTTGTAGTGGACAATGCTATAATTGAGTGCAACACAGCCTTCCAACTAACACAATACCCACTCATATGAGTTGATGGATCTCATATCTACGCACACCGGACTCCATGAGTATCGGACCATACCCAGTGACACACAGCGGTTAGACCATGAAAGGTCTCTGACATGTGTGAAACCAAAGTATGGTGGATCACTCACAAGCCCACCGTGGCACTCAGGTCAAAGGACCAAAAATACTACTTAACTCAAAAGACCTTCCATTGACGGCTTTTATGAGATGTCTATTGGAGGTCTTTATGATCTAGTCCTCATTGAATACCTATATGTCTATACGAGCTTCCACTAAGCTCATAATTTGCTAAGACTAACTATCTGGACCATCTAGATATAGACATACACTAATCTATATTAATGAATTCCACCGAGAGACTGGCATCGATGAAATTAGATCAAGAATATTATATTTGAGAACATGCTTGCATAATGACATTTCTTAGCACCATCTGCAACTTTTTACAGCTATGTCATTATTAATATATTCTAAAATCATTGTCTTATTTCAGACAAGTCTTTAACTATTTAGATTTCGCTAATTCTATTGATCTGCTAACTCTTAACTGTTGGGATTTGTGCTTACGTGCCATCCCTTTTGTGATAAATATTTGCTTTATGTTTATACAATTATGATTTCAATATATCACTAATTATTTTATATACAAATATGGTAAGATGCTTGTAACGTTTTAGACATTGTATGATCTGAAAGAGTTCAGATCTGATCTAAAGGAGTTTAGATCAGAACTAAGAGTTAGTAATGCTAAAATATATAAATGCTAAAAGATAGCACTGATAAGAGTTATCAGGTTATAAGAGTTAGCAAAATCTAAAGAGTTAGAGCCTTGTCTGAAATGGGACAAAGACCTAAGAATATATTAGTAATGACGTAGTTACAATCAGTTGCAAATGATGCTAAGAAATGTTGTTATGCAAATATGTTCTTAAACTTCATGTTCCCGATCTATCTTCGCTAATGCGGGTCTGTTAGTGAAGACCTTAATAAATATAGATCAATGTATGTCTATATCTGGATAGTCCAGATGGTTAGTCTTAGTAGACCATGAGTTTAGTGGAAAATCGTATAGAGATACAAGTATTCAGTAAGGACTGAATATTGAACAGACTCACAAAGATCTCCAATAGACATCCTATAAAGCCGTCAATGGAGGATCTTTCGAGTTGAGTAGTATTCGTGGTCCTTAGACCTGAGTGCCACGGTGGACTTGTGAGTGATCCATAATACTTTGGTTCCACACATGTCAGATACTTTTTATGGTCTGACCGTTGGGTGTCGCTGGGTATGGTCCGATGCTCATGAAGTCCGGTGTGTACAGATATGGAATCCATCAACTCAATTGGGTGAGTAAAATATCCTGAAACTCCAAGGTTGTATTTCAGAAAGTCTTATGGCCATAAGCAGACATATCCAAGAATTAATTTTATTCTCAAAAAAATAATATCGTAAAAGTGTTTACGGATATTATTTATTGAAATACAAATCTAGAGATAAGTTTATGGTTGAGCACATGGAGACTTGACGGTGTTGATCTATATCTCCGCTCTTCTAGGATATTTATGATGAAAGGATTATACGAATATGTTATAACCTCAACTTGTATGGTCTAATGCGTCGTTTTGTAATATCTGTAACATGTGTGTGGGACATTGTTCACGGACGTGTGAAATAGTTTCATATGACAAATCGGGCATGGACCTAGAGAGTCTCACAATATGAAGTGTACTCGTTGTGTATTGGGGCGGCGAATTGGATTGAACAATTAATTCAACAATTTCCAGCAAAAATGAAAAATGTCTCAAGGTTCTTTTTATTATTCACTTGTCAATAATTGAAGGTAAAATACATTATTGGTTTACAAGAGTTGTTAACCAATAAGAATTTGACAAGTGACATAATCTTGCTCCATAAATAATTTACCATGTATTTACCTATTTACCTTACTTGGTAAAAATACATATATGGTAAATGTAAATATTCAAAATAGTTTTGAATTATTAATATTTTATATATTAATCAAATTATTATTATTAATTGGAATAAGTGGCAAACACCATTTACTAATGGAGAATGCACTTGTTATTAATAATAAGGAAAGTTTACCACTTAGTAATTCTTAAATGATGCACTAAGGAAGTGGTAAAACCACTTAACATTGATTAAATGCTATTTACTCTCTAGAAATTGATTCAATTGGTTGAATCAAATTGGTGAGTGAAAAATATGATAGATTAATGTTTGTAATGGCAAACATGGTTAAGTGGTGGTGGAGCACTAAGAGAAATCATTCTTTGCACTTAAGAAAGAATTGAAAGAGTTCAATTTGTGCAAGATAGAGTGAAATTCGTTCTAGGAGAAAAGAGAGAGAATTGAGAGCTTTTCCTAAGTGTTTTTTTTCAAAGTGTTGAGAGAAAATACAAAGGCTTACCAAGGTACAACATATAAAGTTGTAAAGAACTATAGAAAACACCTAATTCTTCTCATCTCTTGGTAGTAATCATTCATAAGGACAAATTGTTTTAAGTGTTAAAACAATCATTTGCTGGAAATTCAAGGCTGCCATTCTAGCTTCACAATCCCACCGGATTTAGTTGTGAACTAGAATTGTGCAAGGGAACACTTCAAGGTAAGCTCAACAAATTGAAGCTTGGAGTTCTTGAAGAATTGTAAAGCTACCTTCATATCCGGGTAGGTTATTTATTTGTTATTCATTTTATATCATGCATGAAATATATATATGAGATATATATGTACTTGAATGATCATACATGCTTGAATATATTACATATTATTTAATATGTATGAATACTTCTGTTGCGTATTTAATTTTTGAAATTATACACATCTATACACATCACACACCATATCAAACAACAATTGGTATCAGAGCATGCTGATATGGTGTTTACTGTTTGATGTTGTTGTAGTTAACATGTTGATGTTATATTGATGAACAACATGATGATGTTTGATTTCAAGCATGTTGATGTTTAAGATTGAACATGTTGATATTTTATGAATTCTTGAATATGTTGGTGTTTAAAATTGTTTATATGATATTTGATCATGTTTTAAATCGGTTGATTTGGGTGCCGGAATAGAAGAAAATTGATTTTAGTGCACCGGACACAGTAACAGTGTCCAGCGCTGAGGCGCTAGCTGACGGTCACTGCGGCGCCAGCCTAATTTTGGCCAGTGCCTCGGCGACAGGATATCAGCGCTGCGGCGCCCATATACTGGAATTCAGCGCTGAGGCACTAGCTTAAGGTCGCTGCGGCCCCAGCCTAATTTTGGCCAGCGCCCTGGCGACAGGCTATGAGCGCTGCGGCGCCCACATATTGGAATTGAGCGCTGAGGCGCTGGGATATGGGCGCTGCAGCGTTGGCTGATATTATAGCCAGCGCCGAGGCGCTAGATATATGGCGCTGCAGCGCCAGCCCGCTATTTGGCCAGCGCCGCGGCGCTTACTTCTGGGCGCCCCCGCGCCCGGATTAATTTTATGAACGTTGCAGCGCCCGTTTTTCAGCGCCGCAGCGTTCATCACTGTTTCTGGAATTTTTTTTTAATTTATTTATCATGTTTTGACTTATTTTATTGCTGTAATGTACTTCAATAGTTCTCATAACATGATGTGATCATTAAAATATGCTGATAATCACAATGGGAGCCTTATTGGTGAGGGTTAGTTGTGATTGCGTATTTCTTTATGTATAAATGATCTATATTATTCATTTGGATGAAATGAGTATGTAATAAAATCTCTCTTAATCAGATTGTAATATTTTCATTATGAGATAATGTTAAATATGATCCGTCTTATCAATACGGTATTAGACAAGTCGCTTCGATTTTTTTCAAGATCGCTAAAGTGTGAGGGATTGATTGGTGTGACTTGGGCTATACCGTTTAAACATTAGATGTGATAAATATATGTTAAAGTATTACCCTAGATCGCTAAAGTGTGCGGTTAATAACAATAACATATATTTAATGATTGATAAGTAAATCTAGAATACACTTATCCTAGATCGCTAAAGTGTGCGGATAAGATGTGTTTAGGATCAAGTGTTAAGAGTTGCATGAGATACAATTGATAAGAGTTGTCTACCTTTTGGGTTTACTAAGGCCTAGATCGCTATAGTGTGCGGCTGAAGTAAATGCCAAAGGGATCCACTTCTCACTATATAGTTTAAAGAATTCTTAAACTATCGTTTTCCCGTTTAAGAGATTAAAGGGATTACGTAAAATAGTGGGAGGGCGTTTTTAGATTAAAAATTGTATAACTGTTATACCCATGATCTAAAACGTTATTTATTAGTGATTAAAATATTCCGCTAACATCTTTTTCTTTTGTCTTGTGAAGATCAAATGGCTTCAAACAACACTTTAGCTCGCATCCTTGATGCGCACCAACTAAAAGGTGCAGAAAATTATGCTAATTGGCTTATGAATCTCAGAATAGTTCTAGATTCTGAAAAGCTTGGATATGTTATTGATCAGCGCATGCCACAAGCTATTTCTGATAATGCTTCCCCAAAAGAAAAGGAGACATATCGAAAATGGTTGGATGACGATTTGAAAGTCAAATCGTACATTCTCGGGTCTATATCTACGGAGCTCCAAAGGGAGCATGTCCACATGGACAGTGCTGGGAGTATCATGCTCCACCTAAAAGAGTTATTTGGTGACCGACCTCAATTTGAAATGTATAGGGTTGCCAAATCACTTTTGCAAGCTAGACTACCCGAGCGCAGTTCAGTAAGTCCTCATGTCCTCAAAATGATTTCATACATTGAGAGGTTGAAGACCATGGATCTCATACTGAGCAATGGATTGGGGAATAGTTTGATTCTCCAATCACTTCCAGGGTCATTTTCACCGTTCATAATGAATTACAATATGCAAGGATTGACTCCTACTTATGCTGAACTGCATAACATGCTAATAACTGCTCAGGAGGACATGAACAAAGGAGGCACGGTCCTCTATGTTCAGGGTGCTTCATCACCTACCCGAAGGACTTCTAAGAAGTCCAAAGGAAAGAATAAACGGAAAGTAATGCATGCACCTAGAATGGATCCTCGAAAGTAATACATATCCAAGCACCCACGAAAGAACAAAGCAAGTGGAAAATGTTTCCATTGCAGTGAGGATGGGCATTGGAAGCGAAACTGCCCAAAGTACCTTGCCATGATTAAGAAGACACCATCAGGTATACACTTGCCTTTTATTGATATTTCCTTAGCATTTGATGCTAGCTTTAGTTGGGTATTAGATACCGCTTGTCCTTTTAACATCTGCAATGTGTTGCAGGGTCTGAAGGAAGTTAGAAAGTTACAACCAGGAGAAGTACAGCTTCGTGTTGGAAATGGAGATTTCCTACAGGTCGAGGCTATTGGATGTTTCAATTTGATGCTTCCATGTAATAAAATTGTTGTATTGAATAATTGTTATTATGTGCCAAACATTATCCGGTAAATTATTTCAATTCCTGTATTGGACAATGAAGGATATCATATGTGTGTTAGGAATCGTTCCTTATGCTTGTATGATTTGGATAATGTTTTGTTAGCTGAATGTCAGTTGATAAATGGGCATTACATATTAGATACAACAGGAAATGTCATGAATGTACAAGTGAATGCTAAAAATAGTGCGGGAACTTTAAATGATACAGAATTATAGCATATGAGATTAGGTCATATAGGGGTAAGACGCCTATCCCGTCTGGTTAAGGATGGTCGGATACCTGATATGACCATAGAATCATATCCAGTTTGTGAATCTTGTATTCAAGGGAAAATGACCAAGGCTCCATTTATTGGTGTTGGACACCGTGCCACTAATTTATTGGAACTAATACATAGTGATGTATGTGGTCCAATGAATCACACTGCTATGGGTGGTTTTCGATACTTTGTTATCTTTATCGATGATCTGTCATGATATGGATATGTGTTTCTTATCAAACACAAGTCAGAAACTTTTGAAAAGTTCAAAGAGTTTTGAAATGAAGTAGAGAAACAAACCGAAATGTATATCAAATGCCTTGGATCAGATCGAGGGGATGAATATATGAGCAGTGAATTTTTAGATTATTTAAAGGAGAATGAGATTCTCGCTCAGTATAGTCATCCAGGTACTCCACAACACAATGGTGTTTTGGAGAGGAGGAATCGGACTTTATTGGATATGGTTCGATCGATGATGAGCTTCACTAATCTCCCTGAATATCTATGGGGGTATGCACTAGAAATTGCTGCTCATATATTGAATAGAGTTCCATCAAAAGCCATTCCATCCACTCCACATGAGATATGGACTGGAAGGAAACCAAGTCTTAAATATGTTAAGATTTGGGGTTGTCCTGCTTACGTAAAAGTTACGCAACAGGATAAACTTGCACCTAAAGGTTACAAGTGTAGGTTCATTGGATATCCCAAGAATTCAATGGGATACCAATTCTATGATCCAGAAGAACGAAACGTGTTTGTATCTCGTTATGCCACTTTTCTAGAGAAAGAGTTTCTCCTGAATCGTGGAGATTGTAGAAAGATTGAGTTAGATGAACTCAATCAGAATGAAAATGAACCAACAATGAAACTTCAGGCTCAATCAAGCAGAATACCTTTGACACACCCTCCACGTAAGTCAGAAAGGATATCAAGGCCACCTGAAAGGTATGGTTCCATATCTAAAGGTACTCTTGATGTTTTCTTGATTGAAGAAAAGGATCCTTTAACTTACAAAGAGGCGATGTTGGACATCGATTCGGGAAAATGACAAGAGGCCATGAAATCTGAAATTGACTCTATGCATCACAATAAAGTCTGGGACTTGGTTGAGCTTCCTGAAGGAATTGTTCTTATCGGTTATAAATGGATCTACAAGCGGAAGCGTGGGCTCGATGGGAAAGTGGAGACTTTCAAAGCCCGATTGGTCGCGAAAGGTTATACTCAACGATCTGGGATCGACTATGAGGAAACTTTCTCACCAGTAGCGATGCTTAAGTCAATTCGGATTTTACTAGCAATTGTTGCATATTATGACTATAAAATTTGGCAAATGGATGTGAAAACAGCGTTCTTAAATGGATATCTTAAGGAAGAAATCTATATGGAACAACCCGAAGGTTTTACATCCAGTCAAACTTCTAGTCTAATATATAAACTGAAGAAGTCTATCTATGGACTTAAGCAAGCTTCCCGAAGCTGGAATCTTCGTTTTGATGAGGTAATCAGAGGGTCTAGTTTCATCAAGAACGAAGAAGAATCATGTGTGTATAAAAAGAGTAGTGAGAGTATGGTAGTCTTCTTGGTTCTATATGTGGATGACATACTCATTATCGGAAACGATATTGGTATGTTGCAATCAGTCAAAAGTTACCTAAGTAAGAATTTCTCCATGAAGGATTTGGGAGAGGCTTCCTATATACTAGGTATAAAGCTTTATAGAGATAGAGCTAGGAGGCTTATAGGACTCTCCCAATCATCGTACATAGATAATGTCTTGGAAAGGTATAGTTTCAGTAACTGTAAGACAGTTAACATACCTTTTAGACATGACATTCATCTTTCGAGGAAAATGTGTCCTCAGAGTGAAGATGAAAAGGTTAGAATGTCTAGTATACCTTATGCATCAGCTGTGGGAAGTCTGATGTATGCCATGATGTGTACAAGACCTGATATCAGTATAGCTGTAAGTGTTACAAGCCGCTATCAGTCTGATCCAGGCGAAGGCCATTGGATGGCAGTGAAACATGTCCTAAAATATCTTAAGGGTACTAAGGACAAGTTTTTATTTTATGGAGAAAATGACCTAGTGTTGAGAGGATACACAGATTCAGATTTTCAATCTGATCTAGATGATAGAAAGTCTACATCTGGATATGTATTCATTCTCAATGGTGCTGCAGTCAGTTGGAAGAGTAACAAACAGTCATCAACCGCTGATTCCACAACAGAGGCAGAATATATTGCAGCATCAGAAGCAGCAAAAGAAACGGTTTGGATACGCAAGTTTATCGCTGAACTTGGAATAGTTCCTAGTTCAATGGATCCTATACCATTGTTCTGCGATAACAACGGAGCCATTGCACAAGCCAAAGAGCCAAGAGCACACCAAAAGTCTAAGTATGTGGAAAGAAAATACCATGTCATAAGAGAAATCTTGACTAGAGGAGATGTAATAGTTCGTAGAGTAGACTCTATGAATAATGTAGTGGACCCACTTACTAAGGCCTTAACTCCAAAAATATTTGAAAGACATGTGGAGTCAATGGGTATAAGATACCATCGTGAATGGCACTAAAGCAAGTGGGAGTTGTTGGGATTTGTACTTACGTGCCATCTCTTTTGTGTATAAATATTTGCTTTATGTTTATACAATTATGATTTCAATATATCACTAATTATTTTATATACAAATATGGTAAGATGCTTGTAACGTTTTAGACATTGTATGATCTGAAAGAGTTCAGATCTGATCTAAAGGAGTTTAGATCAGAACTAAGAGTTAGTAATGCTAAAATATATAAATGCTAAAAGATAGCACTGATAAGAGTTATCAGGTTATAAGAGTTAGCAAAATCTAAAGAGTTAGAGCCTTGTCTGAAATGGGACAAAGACCTAAGAATATATTAGTAATGACGTAGTTGCAATAAGTTGCAAATGGTGCTAAGAAATGTTGTTATGCAAATATGTTCTTAAACTTAATGTTCCCGATCTATCTTTACTAATGCGGGTCTGTTAGTGAAGACCTTAATAAATATAGATCAATGTATGTCTATATCTGGATAGTCCAGATGGTTAGTCTTAGTAGACCATGAGTTTAGTGGAAAATCGTATAGAGATACAAGTATTCAGTAAGGACTGAATATTGAACAGACTCACAAAGATCTCCAATAGACATCCCATAAAGCCGTCAATGGAGGATCTTTCGAGTTGAGTAGTATTCGTGGTCCTTAGACCTGAGTGCCACGGTGGACTTGTGAGTGATCCATAATACTTTGGTTCCACACATGTCAGATACCTTTTATGGTCTGACCGCTGGGTGTCGCTGGGTATGGTCCGATGCTCATGAAGTCCGGTGTGTACAGATATGAAATCCATTAACTCAATTGGGTGAGTAAAATATCCTGAAACTCCAAGGTTGTATTTCAGAAAGTCTTATGGCCATAAGCAGACATATCCAAGAATTAATTTTATTCTCAAAAAAATAATATCGTAAAAGTGTTTACGGATATTATTTATTGAAATACAAATCTAGAGATAAGTTTATGGTTGAGCACATGGAGACTTGACGTTGTTGATCTATATCTCCGCTCTTCTAGGATATTTATGATGAAAGGATTATACGAATATGTTATAACCTCAACTTGTATGGTCTAATGCGCTGTTTTGTAATATCTGTAACATGTGTGTGGGACATTGTTCACGGACGTGTGAAATAGTTTCATATGACAAATCGGGCATGGACCTAGAGAGTCTCACAATATGAAGTGTACTCGTTGTGTATTGGGGCGACGAATTGGATTGAACAATTAATTCAACAATTTCCAGCAAAAATGAAAAATGTCTCAAGGTTCTTTTTATTATTCACTTGTCAATAATTGAAGGTAAAATACATTATTGGTTTACAAGAGTTGTTAACCAATAAGAATTTGACAAATGACATAATCTTGCTCCATAAATAATTTACCATGTATTTACCTATTTACCTTACTTGGTAAAAATACATATATGGTAAATGTAAATATTCAAAATAGTTTTGAATTATTAATATTTTATATATTAATCAAATTATTATTATTAATTGGAATAAGTGGCAAACACCATTTACTAATGGAGAATGCACTTGTTATTAATAATAAGGAAAGTTTACCACTTAGTAATTCTTAAATGATGCACTAAGGAAGTGGTAAAACCACTTAACATTGATTAAATGCCATTTACTCTCTAGAAATTGATTCAATTGGTTGAATCAAATTGGTGAGTGAAAAATATGATAGATTAATGTTTGTAATGGCAAACATGGTTAAGTGGTGGTTGAGCACTAAGAGAAATCATTCTTTGCACTTAAGAAAGAATTGAAAGAGTTCAATTTGTGCAAGATAGAGTGAAATTCGTTCTAGGAGAAAAGAGAGAGAATTGAGAGCTTTTCCAAAGTGTTTTTTTCAAAGTGTTGAGAGAAAATACAAAGGCTTACCAAGGTACAACATATAAAGTTGTAAAGAACTATAGAAAACACCTAATTCTTCTCATCTCTTGGTAGTAATCATTCATAAGGACAAATTGTTTTAAGTATTAAAACAATCATTTGCTGGAAATTCAAGGCTGCCATTCTAGCTTCACAATCCCACCGGATTTAGTTGTGAACTAGAATTGTGCAAGGGAACACTTCAAGGTGAGCTCAACAAATTGAAGCTTGGAGTTCTTGAAGAATTGTAAAGCTACCTTCATATCCGGGTAGGTTATTTATTTGTTATTCATTTTATATCATGCATGAAATATATATATATATGAGATATATATGTACTTGAATGATCATACATGCTTGAATATGTTACATATTATTTAATATGTATGAATACTTCTGTTGCGTATTTAATTTTTGAAATTATACACATCTATACACATCACACACCATATCAAACAACATTAACACCACTAACTCTTAGTACTTTTAACTATTAGCGTTGCTAACTCTTCGCACAGATCTAAACTCCTTTAAACAATATATGAACTCCTTCAGATCATACAATGTTTAAAACGTTACAAGCCTTTTACCATTTATTATAAAATAATATTAACTATTTTATTCGAAATGATAATTGTATAAATACTATCATTAAATATTTATACATAATGGGATGGTATGTAAGCACAAATCCTAACACAACTTACCCTTTTTAAAGACTAAGACATAATCGGAAGTACCCTTTAAATATCTTAGGATCTATTTTACAACGTTCTATTGTTCACTATCTGGATTAATCATGTATCTACTTACCACACTTAGCATAGGCAATGTTAGGCCTCAAATGTATTATCGCATACAAAATACTTCCTATAGCACTCGCATAAGGAGTCTTTAGCATTTTCTGTTCATCTTTCTAAGTGGGAGGACATTGTATAGTTAACAGTTTAAAATGCATAGTTAGAGTATTTACAGATTTTGCATTTAACATTCCAAACCTATCTAGCACTTTCAAGATGTATTTCTCCTACGACAGAAGCAGCACATCCATCCCCTTTTTAAATTCTTATTCCGAGAATCCTTTCACAGTTCCAAAATCCTTTATTTCAAACTCTCTGCTTAAAGTATCCTTTAACTCGTCGATTTCTTCCATGTCATAGCATGCAATTAGCATGTGATCAATATACAACAACAAATAAATGAGCTTACCTTTTCTTCTAGATTCCTATGTAAGAATACAATCTTTACATCCATTTGTTCTAGTAGGAGTGTGCATTTTGGGTTCGGGTCGGATTCTGACAAACCAGAGTTTTGATCGAGTCAAATTATTGATACAGGACGTGTCCGGACCCATCTAGATTGGGACGGGTCTGGACACAGGTTATTTTGAGACATGAGCCATTTTTAGTCCATGCCACTAACTGATCTAAAATTATATTTTTGGCCCAAAAATCTTGGGTTCAGTTTTGGCAGATGTTACCAATTGCTCCAAATTTATGTTTTTGGTCTAAAATTTTAGATTTAATATTTTTTTTATATTTAAAAAGAGTTCTAGACTATTTAATAATTTTTATTATTGGTTTCTAATTTTATTATGAACAATTTAGTTTGAACTTACATTTTGGAGTAATTATTTTAACTTATTTTATATTGATAAATGTTATAATTCTTATTTCAATTCTAATTTCAATTATATTAAATGTTATAATTCTAAATCCAATTTCAAGTTTAATTATGTTAAATATTATAATTCAAATCACAATTTTAATTTCAATTACGCTAAATGTTATAATTTCAATTTCAATTACATCATATATTATAATTCCAAATTCAATTTCAATTACATTAAATGTTATAATTCTAAATCCAATTTCAATTACATTAAATGTTATAATTCTGAATATTTTAAGTTAACATTTTTAATAACAAATATTATTAATATTATTAAAAAATTTAACAACAACAACATACAGACGCGCGCACATGCACACACTCTAATAAAATTTACTAACTATAATCAATTACATATTAGATCCAAAATTCACTATAATCAATTAAAAAGTTGAAAGTTGAGGATATAATCAATTACAATTTTAAGATTTGGAATATTATTCATTTTTTTAAAAATAAATCAAATTTGGGACATTTCTTGAACTGGTTTAGGTCTCGTCCCTAACTAGTCCTGACATTTGGGTCCCTCAGTAGTCCCAAACCTTAGACTCAAACCTGTTCCGTTCTAAAAATTTTAGGTCAAAACACCCGAGATGGGTTGGGTTTGGGATTTATGCCCACCCCTATTTTCCAGATGTAATCCCAAATTTACACAAAAAAGCCAACATGCCTTTATAGAATAATGTTTCACCATTAGAGAGAAGATTTCATTGAAGTTTTTCCCCTCCCTTCATGAAAACTCTTTTGCTATCAACCTCGCCTTGTATTTTTCTTACTCAACTCATTTGATTCTTTTCTTTATTTTGAAGATCCACTTACAACTAACATTTTTCTTTCTTGGATGCTTGGGATTTAATTTCCAGCTTCCATTCTTTTTAAGAGATCTCATTTTTAAGAGATTTGATTTTTTCATCCATTGTTTGCTTTTAGCTTTCGTTGTCACTGTTCTTAATTGCTTTTGCATATGACTTTGGTTCCTCAATATCTACTTCATCCATAATATTAAATGCATATATGATCAAGTTAGCATACTAAAATCTCTCAAGAGGCTTTACTGTCCTTTAGAGTTTTCCCTTGCTAATTGAAACTCTTATAATTATTCTTCCACAAACTTTTGCTAACTTATAATAGAGTGAACTTGAGTTTTCTACTACCTAAGTTGGGATTTTGGGGAAGTAAGTCCCGAGTATGAATCTGAGTTATAACCTTTAGTATTTAAGCTTCCTATTCTTGGATGCTCCGCCTCAAACTCAATTATTTCTTTATTCCACTAATTGTTACTTCCCGATGCTTCCTCTTTAGTGCTACTGACTTCTTTTGCTAGTGAAGCCTCATTAGAGGCTACATCCTTGTTGATTACTACTCTTGGTGGATTTATTTTAGTAAATACTTTGTAGCCCTTAATCCCTTTTAGATAACCTACAAATACTTACTTAATGGCCCTTGGTTCTAATTTTCTTTGTTTAATATGAACAAAGGCAGGAGAACTAAATATCTTCAGGTTTTCACATCTTGGAACGTATCCAGACTATTTCTCCTCTCTTGTCTTAAATTCTATTACCAACTAAGGATTTCTATTAATTAGGTAAGTTATTATCATCACTGCTTTTGCCTATAATTTATTGGGTAACTTAACATTTGGTGACATGCACCTCACTTTTTCTAGAATGGTCCTATTCAATCTCTCAGCAAAACTATTTTATTGTAAAGTTTCCCGTACTATCTTATGCCTATACATTCCATGCTTAGCACAAAAGGCATCAAACTCATAGTTACAAAACTTCAGCCTATTGTTTATTTTGAGCCTTTTTATTATTTTCTTGTTCTAATTCTCCACTAATGCTTTTCAAGATTTAAAAGTATTAAACATTTGATCCTTGCTCTTTAATATATACACCCAGAGCTTTTTAGAGAAATCATCTATTAAGGTTAAGAAGTACTTAGCTCTATCTAGAGATTTAATCTATTTAGGCCCCTAAAGATCATAATGTATATACTCTAGAGTTGATTTCATTATGTGTTCCCCTATGCTAAAATTTACCCTATGAGTTTTTCCTAACACACAATATTAATAAAACTTTAGAATTTTCAATTTATTTTTTCCAAACACTCTTTGATCTTTTAGTTCTTTAATTCTTTTTTCTCCTAAATGTGCTAGCCTCATATGCTATATTTTAGACTTATCTAGGCCACTTTCCACTGATACAGTAATGGATCCTTTTAAAAATACTTCAATTCAACATATATAGACCATTAAACCTAGTCCCTTTATTAGCACAAGTGACCATTTTACTACTTTTAAGATTCCTTTTTCTGCCTTGAAAGAACAATCACTATATTTTAGTTCACTTAAAGAGATTAAGTTCCTCTTTAGACCCAAGATGTATCTTATATCCCTTAACTCTCTGATTACCCCATTATACATCTTCATTCTTATAGTCCATATTCCTGCAATCTTGCATACTAAACTGTTTTTCATCAATACTTTACCTCCACTTACCATATAGTGGTTGACAAATAAATTTAGATTAAGACTCATATGATAAATGTATCTAGAATTCAAGATCCACTTTTCTCCAATAGCATCTTTTGATGCAACAGAGTGATGACACTGTCGTAGCCATCATCTGAGTCTACGATTACATCCAATTCTTGATCTTTTGTCTTTAGTCATGTTTTTCTTATTAGACAATCCTTCTTGAAATGTCTTTCTTTCTTACAAAAGAAGCATTTCTTTTCTTTAGTCTTGGACTTCGATCTTCAATAGTTCTTTGCCTTTGGTTTCCTCTTTTCTAACCTTTTTCTGACAGTTAATCCTACAATTGTACTCTTTAGCCTTCATCTTCTCAACCAATTCCTTCAAATTCATAAAAGACTTTACATTATTCATAGTCAAAGATTCTTTACTATGCAAGAGAGTATCTATAAAGTGATCATAATTTAGTGGCTGTGAGCTAAGCAAGATAATTACATTATCTTTACCATCAATCTTTACATCAGTGGTTTCAAAATCAACGATGATCTTGTTGAATCCACCATGTGATCTTTTATAAAGCCTTTTTCCCTCATACTTAACTGGTAGAGTTTCTTCTTTCGATGTAATCTATTGGCCAAAGATTTAGTCATATATAAGAAATTCAGTTTCTTCCATAAACTAATGGTTGTCTTTTCACCCGCCACTTTTCTTATAACTTCATCACTAAGGTTAAGGATGAAGGCATTTTTTACTTTTCTCTTAATCTCGACATGATCACCATCTACCTTCGAAGATTCAAGTTTCTTGTTATTTATGTTAAATGCAACTTCTTTAATCATAGATTTGAGCTTCTAAATAACCTAGAGTGCCTCCAATTTAATCTTTCAAAGATTAAAATCATTCTCGCCATTGAACTTCTTAATATCAACCTTGTCTAATGTTATTAGGTTCCTAACCAAAGCTCTAATATCATTTGTTGAAATTGAAAGTAAACCTAATCTTAATCTTTAACCGAAAAATTAAATTGAGAATTAAGAAATAATTATAAAGAATAAATAAGAAAACACAAAAATTTACTTGATTCAATAAAGCTTACATCCACGGGTTAACACAAGAAAGATTTGATGCTATTATTCAAACAAAATTAAAGATTTACAACCTTAAATGCCCGAGCTCACACATAAACCAAGAACCAAAGAAAATAATGGAAATTAGAGATTACGTGAAGTTTTCCAAGTCTAGGCATTTATAGTCTAAGTACAGACTTTCTCACCTAAACTTTAATAGACTTAACAAAATTATTGTCAAGTGTCAAGATCTAATTCGAATTAGATCCTTTATGTAAAACGGTGTGTTTTCAGCATTTGTAGACCTTCCAAGGACTTTATCACTCCAAGCCTATCCTTTTTAACTTATTACTCTGGAAGCTATGAGTTTGCTTCCAATAGCATTTGGTCATTGATAACTTCCTTCCTTTTACAATTGGTCCCAAAATAGTTCATAAGACTCTGTGATTGATTTTTAATCAATATATATATATATATATATATATATATAAAATTGTGTTACTAATTTTTGAACTTTTCATAGACAACATATTTCACCTATAAGAACAACTTCATTCACATCATTGATGGTTATATTGGTCACCTTCAAACATTGACTTTTAAGCTCGCTTTTGTATTTATGTTTTATCAATTCTTATAGCATATATACGGATGTAACTTTTAAACCAAGATTCACCTATCATGAAATTAATAATTTTATTTACAAGTGGATCGCAACTGCTCTTTTCTATAGATGGACAAAAAAGAATGTTGCTTTGCAACTTATGATCATGTTGGTAGATTGTTTGATTTCAATTATGAAAAGCTGTAATAGTGTGTAATTAGAGTGACTACTTGGGAAGAACATAGGTCATGTAGAGTGTTGAACCATATAAATATTTATGTTAAATTTATTTGAATGATGTTACACTTCTCAAATTTTGATCTTAAAATTTTAATTCCAAATGATGTGTTAACATTTATTGAATAGTTAATTTTTGTAATTTTCAAAATAACTTATTATACTATTTCACCACTCAAATGGTTACTTGACATATTATTTAAATATAAATTTTAGGATCAAAATTTAGAAAGTGTAGTATTATCCAATCTATTTTTTTCTCTCACTTCTTTAATTTCTCAATTTAATTATTATTGTGCTTACTTATTTTAAATCGCTTATGTTTAAATTTCAATCTATATTGAATTTAAATTGTAATATATTTATCTCGCATTTGTACTTAATTGTTTTTTAAAGGATGAGACTATTTGAATCCACTAAAATATTCACCAAACCCACTTTCTCAATAAATCACTATTAAAATTTAATACTATAAATTTTATGTTATAAACTGCTTTAATTTCTAATATAACTTTATTGAATTAAAATATTATAAAAAATTAATTTTTACTAAATATCTATATAAGAGTCAATTGTTGATTATTCTTAAATTTTATTAAAAAAATAATTGTACAATTTATTTGATATTAAGAATAATTATATATATTTATTAAAAACTAATAATTTTATAATAATTTGAATTAATATGATTGTATTAGTAATTAAGGTTGATTTATAAGTTAAAATTTATATTTTAAATTTTAATAAAAGCAAATAATTTAATTAAATCATATGGTAAATAATTTAATTCAACCAATAAAAATATAATGTTCATTTAACAAGATATGATGGACACCAATCTTCAAGTGTTCTAATATTCCGTCGAGAAATAGAAAGTTATCATTTTAGTTCGAAGGATCTCACTAGTAAAACTGCGCAAAATACGTTTTGAGGGTGAGTTTTTTAATATCTCATTAGTGTAATGAGATATTTATTTATTTTTTGTTGTGTATTTATACATGTGATGTGTAAACTAAAAATTAAAATGTATATACTTATCCGATGCATAGCACATTTTCAAATCAGTATCAAAGCATGAAATTGAAAATAAATATTTTAAAAAATTTAATAAAATAAACACTCTTCACCCTTTTTTTCAGGAACAAACACTTTAAGTTAAGTGCATAGAAAACTATTTTTCTTTATGATTATTAAAAAATCTCTTGATTGGTCGGTCAATGTTATTAGGTTTTAGTTTTAAATAGTAAAAAATCACCATTAGTCTCAAATAGTAAAGTCCATTTACCTGAAACATCACCCTTCACCTTTTTAATGGCCAAAATCGTATGAATGTGAGACTCACCCTTGCGTTTTCCACTTCTACCACTAGATACTACACTGGTGACTCTGCTTGATAATTTCCTTGGCTGCTACATAGTTTCTTTGTCAATTTCTTTTTGTTTCTTTAGACTAACACTGGCTGCATGTCCCTTCTTGCAAGTAGTTCCTGAACTAATCACTGCTGGATGAGATTTTGTTTGAAAATAGGATTCTTGGATTGCAACAACATGAAGGGGTCTAAACTTAGCAAAATCCAACATCCCAATATCACCATCCACAACAACATCCTTTTTACGATTTTCGGTTCCAATCAAGACACTAGAAAAAGGATTCAGTTGTAAAGAATGGGGTAAAGCATCAGGACTTACCACATAATAATTGCTCGTCGACATAGGAAGAGGTGTATGGGAAAATGGAATAATAGGCAAAGATGGTACTAGAGGGGTTTTATTAGAATTCTCACCCACTTCAGAGAATTTCCTTTAGTTCGTAATGTCAGTAGCATATGAAACCACTTTCAAAGCAGGGGGCACATGTATGGAAATGCATTATTCAGGTTCAGAAGTCCCTTGATATTCTAATGTATAAACAAGAGACTTATTGGCGGCAAAGGTCGAGGATTGATTGGTTGAAAGGTAGTGAAAAGAATTCTAAGTTCTTCCATAATAAAGCTTTTGGTCGTCATTGAAAGAATACTATCAAAGGTGTTTTAACTACTAATAGCACTTGGAGTGCTAACATATAACAAATTGAAGGGATTTTCTGGAGTATTTCTTGGACATCCTTAATTTTTCCCATCCATCTGCCGATGTGGTTGAAGAAGTCCTTTCATGTGTTAAGCCAAGATTATCTAAACATGGTAATAGGTGGCTGGACTCTCTTTTTTGTGAGGATGAAATTTATCAAGCTATCTCTCAGATGTATCCCACAAAGTCCCCAGGTAAAGATGACATGTTTGAACTTTTTTATAAAAAAATTTAGGATATTATTGATAAAGATGTCTGTAAAGCATGCTTAAGGTTTCTTAACCGAGGGGATGTAGTTGGAGCTGTTATTAAAACTCTAATCACCCTAATTTCTAAAGTTGTTGATCCTCAGTTGTGCTTTGATTTTCGTCCCATAAGCCTTTGTAATGTACTTCATCAAATAATTGCAAAAGTATTTTTAAATAGGCTTCGCCAAGTTATGAATAAGGTAATTTTGAACTCTCAGAGTGCTTTCATAGTAGGATGATTAATTACAGACAATACTTTTGTTGGCTTTGAATGTTTGCATGCTCTTAAGAGTAAAACGCTTTTCTTCAGGGGGATTGTATGGCTTCGAAATTGGATATGGCCAAGACTTATGACTAAGTTGAGTGGGTTTTTATTTATTTAATATTATGATGTGGAAACTGAGTTTCTCTAAAGGTTAATGCCAAAAGATTTTCAAGTGCACTTCGTTCGATCTCTTATTCCATTCTTAGTAATGGAGCCTAGGAGCTCTATTTGCCATTTAGGGGGATTCGTTAGGGTGAAAGTCTATCGACATTATTGAGGGCTACTGAATATAGAGGTTCTTTAATGGGATTTCGGTGTGATAAGTAGGAGCTTACAATCTTTCATTTACTTTTGTTGACTTAAAAAAATAGTTTTTCGGATTAATGATTCTTAAATTTGTTGAGGGGGAATCGCATTTGGGCCTCGTCTAGAATGAATCGATAAGTACGGGCTTGAGTTTTCTGTTTTTCGTAAGTTGTAGAGGGGGGCCTGCAATGAAAATACAAACACAAGCTCAAAATTAGTCTTACTAGAGTGGGTTTCGGCAAATACGCTCCGATGCTTAAGTCAGATAAGGGGGTTTTCTTTCTTAAAAATATAACAAAATGTGAATAAAATATTATTTTGGGGACAGGGGGATACTCTTTTCCTTTTTCTTCTTTTTACGTTTATGGGATTTTTTTCATCATCCCCCTTCATGTCTCCATCTTTCTCCTTTTATAGTGATGGCATTTCAAGGACTTTTTTGGGCTTTCCTCTGCAGTATTTCTATTTTGCACCGAATATTTTTTGCTGTACTTCTGACACACGTCAGGTATCTTCATACTGGGCCTCTGATATACGTCGAATATCCTTCTACAGATTTTCTGACCCCGTTATTACCCCACGTCAGATGTCACTTCTGATGTGTTAAGCATATTGCTTAGGTTTGCGTCCGCCAGCGTTTTTGATTCAAGCGAAACTTATTTTGACCAGCTCAGGTCAAATCTCGAACGGCTCTCCCCTACTAGTTTGACGTTGATGCGGGACTCCTATAGCGAAGTTATGGAATGTAGTTGGTACCTGCTCGGCCGTAGTCGCGTTTGGGTCAGTAAATCGATTCTGAATCGGTTCTGTTGTTCTGTCGGGTTTAAGCCCATTGGCCATTGCTCATGGGTATGCGGAGGAGAGACAAGGGTCCACTAGTTTCTAGTTTTGATTTATCAGAACTGAAAACTTTATTCTGGTCTGGTCGGTCTGTATTGCTCCTCGAGCCCCCCACTTCAGCTTTTCTTGACGTCTTTTTCACCTGAGCCGATCAAATTTATTCCCTCTAGGCAGCTTCGTGATCAGGTCTAGATTTTGAGAAAGTTAAAGCGGGTGGGATTGCTGTGGTGACATCAAGATGACTTGAAAAGTCATTGCCACATAGTGGCGGTTTCTCTCAAGATTTTCAAATTTTATGGTAGGTCTCTTCAATTGTCATCCTTGATTCTTGAATTAGTCTTTTCATTGTTAGTAACTAATCTTCTTCCAATCATGCGGTTGATAGCAACTACGACCCAAATGTCGCGTCTTTCTTTTTTCTCGAGTGACGTTTATCTGATTGGAGTCCCTCTGACCATCCGATATGTTTGAATCCAACGGCTTAGGTTGCAACCATCTGAAAGACGTGCCTTTATTACCCCTGGGGACCCGAGGTATTGCATTTCTGGCACCAGACGCCTTTTCGTCTTTCCCGCCGATCTCGCCCGTTTATTATTATTTTTTTTGGAACGGCCTAGATCACTTCACTACTACTTCTAAATAGTCACATTTTTCTTCATTTTGTACCTTTTATCAAGCATTTTTGATTTCGTACTATCTTTCTGTTGTGTTACCGTCGTTTCTTCATCGAAGGTGCGTTTTTAATCCTGTGATTCATCTTCGTCGTTCTCCATTCTAGCTTTTCTAAGTGATTTTGGTATATCTTTATATTCTCTTTTTTTTTGCCTTGTAATTGACTGATGTAATTATCTTTAATGAATAGATTATTTTCTCTTTTTCAATGTGTGCTTGTTCTCTTTTACCTGCTCAGAGTAAATTCGTTTCACCACAGCGCAATTTGCTGAGATAGCCGAACCGTTTATAAAGTATTGATTTTTAAAACCACATAGTTAGTAATAATTATCGTTCTAATTAACATTTCACGAATGATAACAGACTTGTAATTAAATAGGTTGATTATTTTTTCAAACAGCTTTAGTTAGGACTAAAAAACGGTCAGTAATCATTTTCACTTCATGGGCCGAACAACTTTTCGTAATCGGCACGGTTGGGCGGATGCTTTTACTTGAACTGCGATCAGGAATAATTTGAAATAAAATCTATTTGGGGCGTTTGTAGTGGTACCCTATCCAATCGGGTTGTTGGGTCACCCCTAATGATACATCAGTCGTTATATAGTCCAAAGCGAGTAGCTTGAACCGTGTCAGGTGAGGGACCCTTTAATACCCTCGGGGACCGGCTCGGTGTAATAACGTTGAACAGTATATCATAGGTGCTGTGGAAAGGCCACAGTGATACCGTGGTAAAGCGACGTTCAAATCCTCTTCAATGGGCTCCATGGTGTAACCTATAGTAATGTTGTGGAAGTGCCACAACGCTCGCCCCACCAAGCCGTCTAGTGCAACGTTGTAGAATGAGTGTAGAACCAGTCACGGCGAAATGCTCCGCGAGCGTCGAGCTGGTGATGGTAAAAATAGAATGGAAGTTAAACCGGTCACGGCGAAATGCTCTGCGAGTGTCAAGCCGGTGATGGTTAGAATAGAATGAAAGTCGAACCAGTCACGGTGAAATGCTCCGTGAGCGTCGAGCCGGTGATGGTGAAAATAGAATGAAAGTCGAACCAGTCACTGTGAAATGATTCGCGAGCATCGAGCCGATGACGATAAAAATAGAATGAAAGTCGAACTAGTCACGGGAAAATGCTCTACGAGCATCGAATCGTTGACGGTGAAGTGCTCCACGAGACATGGCGATGTCTTGTTAAAAAAATAAGAATGTCTTTGTGATGATGGCATCGTGAAGACCCTAAGATAGGGCGTGGTATGCTATTTTAGGCAGTTTGATGCAAGGCCTTTTGTCACATAGTACAAGGGCGCCTGCATTGGTGGTTCGTTCCATATTTTGATCAATTTTCTCCTCGCAAATATTCATAAAAAGAAGAAAAGAAATGAGAGTTTTCATTTAAGGACGACATTCATACAGTGAATGGTTATAAACAAAAGCTTAGTGATAGTATTTTCTTAGCAGCTCGGCATTCCATGGTTTCCTGACGGCTCGCTCGTCTATTTTTTCAAGTTCGTACACCCCTCCTACATGCTTGAGGATCTTGTACAGCCCTTCCCAGGTGGGACCTAAGACTCCGTCTATAGGGTTCTTCGTGTTGAGCACCACCCTCCATAGCACTAGGTCTTCTTCTTCGAAACTTCGGGCTCTGACTTTCCTGTTGCAGTATCGAGTCACCTTTTACTGATAGGCTGCTGCTCGAATCTGGGCCCGATCTCAAAGTTGTTCGATCGAGTCCAACCTCTATTTCATTAGGTCATTGTTGACGGTTTCAAAAAAGTTTAGTATTCGGTGGGTCGGGGTTCCAATTTCTGTGAGGATCACTACTTCGCTTCCAAAGGCTACTGAGAACGGCGTCTCGTCGATGGCTGTCTTACTAGTTGTTCGGAGCACCTATAGTACTTCTGGTAGCTTTTCTACCCATACTTCCTTTCTTTCCATCAGCTTCTTCTTGAGTAGTTTTTTGATCAGCTTGTTGAAGGACTTGACTTGGCTATTGGTTTTAGGGTGTGTGAGGGAGGCCAACGATAGTAGTACTCTCAGTTGTTCATAGAATTGCTTAAAGTTGTTATTGTTGAACTACTTCCCATGGTCGGTAATGATAAGGTAAGGGATGTCGTACCGACATATCATATTCTTCCATACAAAATCGTGGATATTCTTCTTTGTGATCTTTGATAGTCTCAGTCTCGATCTATTTTTTAAAATAATAGACTGCCACGACCACATATTTACATGACCCCTTGCCTCAGGGGAATGGTCCGATCAAGTCGAGCCCTCACTGGACGAACGGCTAAGGCCTGCTCATTGTGGTTAGCTCTTTTGCGGGTGCTTAAATCCTATCTACGAATCTCTAACATGAGTCACAGCACTGAACTAGGTGTTTAGCATTTTGAAGGGACGTGGGCCAATAATAATCGGTTCAAAGACTTTGTGAGCCAAAGATTTTCTCGCCGAATGATTGCCACACACCCCTTCGTGGATTTCCCTTAAGACCCGCTCCGCCTCCGTAAGGTTTAGGCACCTCATGTAGGGTGAGAGAAACCTCTTCGATACAATATCCCATCAATCACCGAGTATCTAGCGGCCTGGTATTTAATTCATCGAGCTTCATTTTTGTCGCTTAAAATCGTCCCGTTCAAGATGTAGTCCTTGATGGAAATTGATTCAATTTACGCAATCTGTTCGCCTTTCTGGGTACTTAGATTCGATAAGAATTCTATAGGTATTGTACTGGGGATACTGGCGTCTTCTACTGACGTCATTCGATCAATGACATCCTCTTTATGGTTCTTGTTCCTCGGGATCAGCTCTATCTTTATCTTCCTGAACTGTGCGGTCAACTTCCGTACCATCGCAAGGTAAGCGGCCATCCTTTCCTCTCTTGCTTCGAAATCGCCATTGACCTGATTTACCACCAGCTGAGAGTCGCTCTTGACCAATACTACCTTAGCGGCTAATGCTTGAGCCACTTTTAACTCGGCCATGAGAGCTTTATATTCTGCTTCGTTGTTCGAAGCTTTGAACCTGAAGGGAACAACGTACCTGATCTCGTCTCCCTCAGGGCTGAAGAGGATGATCCTCGCCCTGCTTCCCTGCAGGTTGGATGCCCCGTCAATGTAAAGTACCCATACTTCCAAGTTTGTCTCGAGGACTTCTTGACTTGTGGCTGTCTCGTAGGTACTTTAGCTATGATATCAGCAAAGGTCTGCCCCTTAATGGCGGTTCAGGGTCGATAATGAATGTTGAATTCACTCAACTCCATGGACAATTTAACTAATCGGCCAAATAGGTCAGGTTTATGCAAGATTTGTCTGAGTGGTTAGTTGGTTAGCACCACGATGGTATGTGCTTGAAAATAGGATCGCTGTTGTTGTGATATGGTATGTGATGTGTATAGATGCATATAATTTCAAAAATTAAATACGCAACAGAAGTATTCATACATATTATAAAATATGTAACAAATTCAAGCATGTAATCACATGTATGATCATTCAAGTACATATATATTTCATGCATGATATAAAATAAATAGCAAATAAATAACCTACCCGGTTATGAAGACAGCTTTACAATTCTTCAAGAACTCCAAGCTTCAATTTATTGAGCTTACCTTGAAGTGTTCCCTTGCATAATTCTAGTTCACAACTAAATCCGGTGGGATTGTGAAGCTAGAATGGCAACCTTGAATTTTCAGCAAAGGATTGTTTTAACACTTAAAACAATTTGTCTATATGAGTGATTACTACCAAGAGATGAGAAGAGTTAAGAGTTTTATTTTGTTCTTTACAACTCTTTATGTTGAACCTTGGTAAGCCTTTGTATTTTCTCTCAACACTTTGAGAAAAACACTTAGGAAATGCTCTCAATTCTCTCTTCTTTCTCCTTGAACGAAATTCACTCTTTCTTACACAAATTGAACTCTTTCAATTCTTTCTTAAGTGCAAAGAATGATTTCTCTTAGTGCTCCACCACCACTTAACCATGTTTTCCATTACAAATATTAATCTATCATATTTTTCACTCACCAATTTGATTCAACCATTTGAATCAATTTCTAGAGAGTAAATGGAATTTAATCAATGTTAAGTGATTTTACCACTTCCTTAGTGCATCATTTAAGAATTACTAAGTGGTCAACATTCCTTATTATTAATAACAAGTGCATTCTCCATTAGTAAATGGTGTTTGCCACTTATTCTAATTAATAATAATAATTTGATTAATATATAAAATATTAATAATTCAAAACTATTTTGAATATTTACATTTACCATATATGTATTTACCAAGTAAGGTAAATAGGTAAATACATGGTAAATTATTTATGGAGTAAAATTATGTCACTTGTCAATTTCTTATGGATTAATGTTTACGCTCAAAATATAACGCGGCTATCGCAGTATAGATTGAGGTGTCGATCCCACGAGGAAGCTCTTGGCAAAATAGGTTAGTGAAGTAAAATATTAAAGCAGTAGCAAAGGGTTAATTGATTTAAACGGATGAGATAGAATTGTCTATGAATTGAGGAAAATGTCTTATGATGATTTAAGCAAGGCCTTGAGAATCACAATTATGCTTTATAAATCTACTCTATACTTTGATTCGATATTTATAACTCAACTGAAAGTTTCACATCCCAAACAATCAATCGGAAGGTATGTAATATATAGCACATTTGATAACACATGTATTTGATTTAGTTAAACTCTTTGCAAACATTAACACACATCATGTTATTTATACAAGTTATCTAAGATCGACAATATATCATTTTGACAATATTGCAGTAAAAGATTAACTTGAATATCAAACATTTATTGCCCTTACATGTTATCCAAGATCGACAATATATCAAATTGACAATACTGCAGTAAAAGATTAACATATAAAACAATATAACCAGTAACAATTATAAATCAACATGAATCACATAAGAAAAGCATGACTGAACATATATGAGACATGAGAATTATAACCTCTGGATTATAGAAAATAAAATAGATTAGAGTTTAATCAAAACCAAACTTACAACATTTATAGCTCTTGACACCGAATCAAAGCATGGAAGTAGATTTACTACACATAAAAGTTCATCTCTTAGCCTTGCTAGGAACTCTAGCCTAAATTGCAATACATGTTAATGAGAATAAAAGAAGAGAGAATTTTTCTATATTAAAAACGTCCTAAGTGTCTCTTTATATAGGCAATGAATGGACATATGTCATGGATGACATCAATCTTCAATAATTTTAAGCCAATAACTCGTGTATCCATTTGCAGCACGTTTTTGATAATGTAAATGATCAATTCAGCTTTTGCAGCCGACATGAAAGTTTTATCATTTTGACTCTTCTTTCCATAGGCATTGATTTCATGCAAATTGGATGAGTATCCAATGAGATATGAGCAAAATTCCAAAGATACATCAGAATTCGGCCAACAACCATTTTACCCACTTGCAATGCGATTTGGTCCATGATAACGGCTGATTTGGACTTTACCATAAACATACGAGTTGTTGATAGTTAAGTCAGAAATTCACAGCTTCAAGAATTATACCAATTGAATACGTATTTTGTGAGATACGGTCCAAATACGTGAATTGGGTCAAGCTGGGTAAGAGTTGTAGTCCGATTCTGTTGTATCTCACTTTTTGGCCCATAACATATTGGATTTGGCTTTTTAACTATTCTTCAAATTTGTGTAAGATTGAGTCATGTTGCACCAGGTTCAAGAATTTCTTCATTTCAATTTCTACATTGAGAGTTATGTCCAGTTTACCTAAACCTGTCCAAATAACATTCATTAATCACAATTTAAGGAGAACACTTTATTTCAAGCTAAAAATACAGAAAATACTAAAATTAGTGACATTAAATGGTGATTGAATCTCCTAACAACATGCATTTTCATGTGTTCATCACAGCCCCCAACCAGCTTATTGCTAGTCTCTAGCAATTCAAGCGTAAATAGAATATGCAAAACTACCTAAGCATTTCAATCAAAACGTCAGTTCGAGATCATTGTTGCTATCATGGTTTTTCAATTACAACTTCCATAATTTGTGTGTGTGTGAACTAAGCCATAACCATCTAACCACAAACCACAATAGATATAGCCTTGAGAATTTCTCTAAGTAAAAGCCTCAACTCCATATCCTCACAGGTGTATGACTGTTTAAAAGGTTAGGACTTCTCTTATGAAGTTGGAAAACAGTTAAGCACTCAAGAAAAAGTCAATTTTAAGGACAGACATATAAACTAACATTGATCCGAAGATAGGAAAATTATTTGTTTAAAAATCAATTATTCATATCATACGCCAACTTTAGAACTTTAATTGGCTTGTGAGAATAATACAATTATAACTTGGTGAGAAAACTGTTTTACAAGATATTTGTCTTCTAAAATTGAATGAAGACTTTATTAAACTCAATTGCTTCTTTTTTTTTTCCTTGTTTTTGGTATTTTTGTGTTTTTATTTTATTTTATTTTATTTTTTTATTTTTTATTTTTTTTTGTATTTTTGAAGAATACAAGGAAGCATTACAAAGGTTTCTCACCAAATTATATTATGCACAAATGTAACAAACTTATCCCTTAATTCAAATAATATCATTCTAAACAAAAATTAACCAATTCAAAGGATCAATGAAGGTTCATAAGCTGTTTTCTCAACCTTTCCACTTACTCACTAAAGATATGTGAGATTAGAAAAATATATACTTAAACATGGGAATTCTCTTGGCTATATAAATTGAATCATCCATCTTACCACAAGGTTTAGCATTGTGCTCAAAAATATTTTGGAAGTCATTCTTTAGTAACCTAGATAGAAACAGTGACTCAACCTAAACAATTCTGAAATCATAGTTAGGCAGAAAAGCAAATTCCTTTATACAAGAATTACCAAGACTACAAGCAGTAAACGACAATGCATGAAATATAAAACAAAATAACAAAAAGTTAGTTAAAATGCATTTCAAAAGTTAGTACTAAAACTCCTTACTCTGCCATTCTAATTTGACCTAGAATGCATCTCAAGAGTTCAAGAATGAACTCTTTACTCTGCCATTTTAATCAAATGTCGGACCACAATTTTTTTTTTTTGGCAAAATGCAACGTATGTCTACTATCCTCCCCCCAAACCAGATGAAACATTGTCCTCAATGTTTAAATAGAAAGAGATAAATTATAGGAGACATTATCTGAAACGCCAGTTATTTGAAAGAAACAAACCTGAGAGACACTTAAGCAAATATAAACTAAAATGATGGTGCTGATAAATAAATAAATAAAAAGAAAAATTTACAAACGAAGTGTCAGATCCAATTTTCACTTGTTAAGGCCCACTGATCAATCGATCCGAGTTATTGCTGGGTCAGGTTCGTAGGTAATTGCCTGTAATTTGTTAATCAATTCATCCGCCTCAGTAGCAGAAACCAGGATCTGTCGCGCCAAATGTGAAATAAAATTCTGTTCCACAGCTTGATCAAGAAAACAAAGTAAGCAATCAAAATAGTTATTAACATTCAACAAACCTATGGGTTTTCGGTGGATATTCAGTTGGGCCCAAGAGACAATTTGAAAAATTTCTTCCAAGGTACCGAAACCACCTGGTAAAGCAATAAAAGCGTCTGCATTGCAAAGCATTCTGGCTATACGTTCATGCATGGATGAGACTCGTAATTCTTCCCCTATTGTTTTCCCGATCAGGTTTCCCACGGCCAAAGCTGTAGGAATAATACCTAAAACTTGACTTCCTCCTAAATGTGCAGCTGTTGACACACACCCCATTAGCCCAAGGCTACCTCCTCCATAAATCAAATGAATTTTTCTTACAGCTAATGTTTTTCCTAGATTGTTTGCTGCTTCTACGAACACTTTACTCTCCCCAGGACTAGATCCACAAAATACACATATATTTCGAAATTGTCGAACTTGGGTTTCCTCCATATCTACTCTCACCTTTATCTCAATATATGAAAATGAAGAAACTGAGGTGCTATATTTATAGAGTGCCAAATGATAACAATGATTATGGTAACCCGACAGTTTGTCAAAAGAGAGTTAAAAATAAAACACAAAAATTTAAACATAATGACCCATATGCATTATTGAACAAAAAGATTTGAATTTAAGACATCTACATGAGTAGCCCTACTATTCATAAAATAAAGTTTGAAATTAAAACACATGTATTTACAAGTAGTTGTGATTGTGGCTCACATCTTCCTCTGGTTTTACGTCCAGTAACGGCTTAAACGCCCTCTATGGGTCGGGGATAGGCTTCCCATCCAATTTTCTTATAAATTGGCAAACAGGGTCTTTTAGAGTCAGATTCCCGAGACTATACCGTTGATGTTCATTTTTAAATTTGTTCCATAAATCGAGAAGTTCACGTTGCACGAGCCCACAGGGATGCGTCTCAAGAGTCAATAGGATATCATCCAAAGACTCCTTACTCAGTCCATCCTTAATGAACTGAATTTTGTCTTCTCGATTTCTAGATACGAATCCGAAAGAATGACAACTCCGATTACAATTCCATCGAGCACATTTATGACAGACTTGTAACCTTTTTGCTCGTCGCCTTTTGGCATAGGAGCTTCTTCCAAGACCAGGCATATGAAAAACAAAATCATTTTCAAACTCACCAGACAACCGAACCTTGGCTTCAATTAACCAACGAAGGTCCACAGGGATATTACCCAACATCAATAGCCTTAGTCTTTCACACCGTGCTTTGTAAATCTTAAGTAGAGTAGTTTGAGGAAATGAAGGAAAACATTTTTTAAGGTTGGCAAGAATGCGATCCATTTTGAAAGAAAGAAAAGAGATGAATGCAAAGTTTGAGGGACAGTTTTTAGGGAACTGAGAAACCGACTTTAATAGTCACGGAGTACCGTATCCGCCACTTGACCGGGAAATAAAATCACACTGAAGAAAAAATAAAAAGAAGAAAATAAAGTAAAATAAAATGTGCAAGAAAATAAAAGCAAAAATAGAAAGTCAAAAGGTAAAATATAGACAAAATATAAAATATGGTACAGATAGATTGAACCTGATTAATCACGATAGACAGGATCTACAAGAGGGATCTCGCCTAGGTACATAGAGTCGTTTACCTTTTCCACGTAGCTTTTTAGCCGCTGTCCATTCACTTTGAAAGTCCGTCCATCAGTGGGGTCTTCTATTTCAACAGCACCATTAGGAAAAACATGTCTTACCATAAATGGACCAGTCCATCGAGATCTCAACTTTCCAGGGTGTAAATGCAATCGAGAATCATAAAGATAGACTCATTGATTTGGCTCAAAGTGTTTCCTTGAGATCTGTTTATCATGAGCTACTTTCATTTTAGCTTTGTAAATTCTGGAGTTGTTATATGCGTCATTTCGTAGCTCTTCTATTTCTAACAATTGTAACTTTCTCTGAAGACCTGCAGCATTCAAATCAAAGTTAAGGGCTTTGACAGCCCAATAAGCTTTATGTTCTAGCTCAACGGGTAAATGGCAAGCTTTCCCATAAACAAGCCGGTATGGGGACATTCCTAAGATGGTTTTGTATGCAGTACGATATGCCCATAATGCATCAGAAAGGCGTAGAGACCAATCTTTGCGATTCGGGTTAACCGTCTTTTCCAAAATCTGTTTAACCTCTCTATTTGCTAGCTCGGCTTGTCCATTTGTCTGTGGATGGTATGCAGTGGAAACTTTGTGAAGAACACCATACCTGCGCATCAAAGCTTCAAAAGAACGATTACAAAAATGTGTTCCTTGGTCCCTAATGATGACACGTGGCGTACCGTACCTAGATAACACATTTTCTTTTAAGAATTTTACCACAGTTGTATTATCATTAGTACGACAAGCTACAGCCTCCACCCATTTTGATACATAGTCAACAGCTAAAAGGATGTAAAGATAGCCAAAAGATGAAGGAAAAGGACCTATAAAATCGATACCCCAACAGTTAAATATCGCAATAACAAGAATAGGGTTAAGAGGCATCATATTTCTTCGAGATAAAGCACCTAACTTTTGACATCTTTCACAGGAACGACAAAAATTATTAGTGTCTTTGAACAAAGTGGGCCAATAAAGACCACACTGTAAAATTTTCACAGCTGTCTTCTTCATAGAAAAATGGCCACCGCAAACAGCACTATGGCAAAAATTTAAGACACTAGAAACTTCACTTTCAGGAATGCAACGTCTCATGATTTGGTCAGGACAGTATTTGAAAAGATATGGATCATCCCAATAAAAGTTACGTACCTCAACCAAGAACTTACGCTTATCTTGTGCACTCCAGTCAGATGGAAGTTCACCACAAACCAAATAATTTACGATATGTGCATACCAAGGTATTTGGCTTATAGCAAAAAGATGTTCATCTGGAAAATCATCTCGAATGGGTGGCAAATCAGTAGAGTCAGTGAACTCAAGGCGGGATAGATGATCAGCAACAACATTTTCAACACCTTTCTTATCTTTGATGGTTATATCAAATTCCTGCAAAAGAAGAATCCACATAATTAAACGGGCTTTAGCATCCTTCTTAGAAAGAAGGTACTTAAGGGATGCGTGGTCAGTAAAAATAACAATAGGTGAACCAATCAAATAAGAACGAAATTTATCTAAGGCAAAAACAACAGCTAATAGTTCTTTTTCAGTAGTAGTGTAATTCATTTGAGCATTATTCAAAGTCCTACTAGCATAATAAACAACAAAGGGTTTTCCCTCCCTCTGTTGCCCAAGAACTGCTCCTACAGCATAATTACTTGCATCACACATAATTTCAAATAGGAGGTTCCAATCCGGTGATTGCATGATAGGAGCGGTGGTGAGTTTGGCAATGAGTGTTCGGAATGCCTCCTCACACTCTTGTGTCCATGTAAATTCTGCATCTTTTAGCAAAAGGTTACACAATGGTCTAGATATGGTAGAAAATTTTTGTATAAACCTTCTGTAAAAGCCAGCGTGTCCAAGAAAGGATCGGATATCTTTTACCGTTTTAGGTGTAGGTAATTTAGAGATTATTTCAATTTTTGCCTTGTCAACCTCTATCCCTCTTTCAGATACAATGTGCCCTAAAACGATTCCTGAAGATATCATGAAATGACATTTCTCCCAATTTAGCACAAGTCCTTTTTCTTCACACCTACTCAAAACAGATTTCAAGTTAAGTAGGCATAAATCAAAAGAATTACCAAAAACAGTCAAATCATCTATAAAGACTTCCATGCATTTTTCAACCATATAAAAAAAAATACTCAACATGCAACGGTGAAAAGTAGCTGGTGCATTACATAATCCAAATGGCATTCTACGAAAAGCATAAGTACCAAAAGGGCATGTAAAAGTAGTTTTTTCTTGATCTTCTATAGCTATCTCAATCTGGTAATATCCTGAATACCCATCAAGAAAGCAATAAAAAGGATGTCCAGCTACACGTTCTAAAATTTGGTCGATAAAAGGCAATGGAAAATAGTCTTTCCTAGTGGCTGTGTTTAACTTTCTATAATCAATACACATTCTCCAACCACTTACTACCCTAGTTGGAACAGGTATCCCATTCTCATTTTCAACAACAGTAACCTCAGATTTCTTAGGAACTACTTGAGTTGGACTTACCCATTGACTATCAGAAATTGGGTAGATTATACCTGCATCTAAGTTTCAAGACCTCTTTCTTCACTACTTCTTTCATTGTTGGGTTAAGTCTTCTTTGTGGGTCTCTACGAGGTTGGGCACCTTCCTCTAAATGAATTCTATGGGAGCATATCAATGGAGAAATACCTTTAATATCAGCTATGGTCCAACCTAGTGCAGACTTATGTTCTTTTAACAATTTTATCAATTTTTTCTCTTGTTCAGCACTAAGTTCAGAAGAAATGATGATAGGAAAGGTATCACCTGGTCCCAAGAATGCGTGTTTCAAACCTTTAGGCAGTGGAGAA
The DNA here is from genome assembly GCA_946807835.1 of Ailanthus altissimus. Taxonomy (NCBI): domain Eukaryota; kingdom Viridiplantae; phylum Streptophyta; class Magnoliopsida; order Sapindales; family Simaroubaceae; genus Ailanthus; species Ailanthus altissimus. The sequence goes on along the minus strand of OX327696.1, from coordinate 20,640,522 downwards.
AGATCAACTTGTGGTGTCTCGAGGTTTGATGGTTTCGGTTTCTCCCTCTCTCGTGGCAACTCTTCAAAGTGTGGCTGCCAAAATCGAGTCCCTTTGTACTGTGAGTCAAAAATACTAAACACATCAGTTGTTACATCAGGATAATAAATTTCTTCAAAATCAAAATTGAGAAGGTTTTTCGAAGAATCATAGCCATGATTTTTATAAGTTTCCTCTGCTACAAATGTGTCTATCATATATGAATGATAGCACTCGTCTTCTTCTCGTGGTTGTTTGCCAATGTTGAAAATGTTCACCTCAAGAGTCATATTCCCAAAAGATAATTTCATTAGACCATTTCTGCAATTAATAAGAGCGTTAGCAGTGGCTAGAAAAGGTCTCCCCAAAATAAGAGGGATTTTTGACTCCATGTTAACAACAGAATGAGTATCTAAAACAAGAAAATCAACAGGGTAGTAAAATTTATCAATTTGCAACAAAACATCTTCTACTATTCCTCGTGGTTTCTTGATTGATCGGTCAGCTAATTGTAGGACTACAGATATTGGTTTAATCTCACCAAGTCCCAACTGTTCTGCCAAAAATGCAGTTTTCTTCACATGGTATTTTCTTTTGATAGTACATAAATCTTTGATGACTTTAGCATAAGTTGGAACCTGTTTAATCAAATGTAACAAGGGAAGATTAATTTTAACTTGTTTCAAATGTTCCAAAATCTCACCTTGAATTTCTGAATTTTTCCCAACCGGTCGAAGAGCTTGAGGAAAAGGCACTGGGATTGAAAACTTACTTTCGGGCTCTTTTTCCATTATGGCTTCTTTTTCCAGGGGGGGCGTCTTTACTACTCATAGATGTGTTAATTTCAGGAGTAGGCTCACTTACAATCTTACCACTTCGAGTAGTAATGGCATTGACTTCTTTGAGATTTTGAACATCAGAAGTAGAATCTTGTACCATGAATTGTCCTTTCGGATTGGATTGAAGTTGAGATGGAAACTTACCTCGCTCTTGTACAGTTAAGGCACTGGTCAACTTTGTGATTTGACTCTTGATTTCTTTGTTTTCGTCCACCACCTGTGCAAGAATTGTTTCAAATTTTTGATTAGTCTTACTTTGTGCCTTCATAAATGCTTGTAATGTATCCTCTAAAGAACTCCTAGTTGGTCGTGCATTATATTGAGGTGCAACATAAGACTTGGGTGCTTGTTGTTCTTGTTTCCATTGGTTGTTGGCTTGTTGGTTAGATTTCCAACTGAAATTTGGGTGGTTTCTCCAGTTAGGATTATATGTTTCAGAGTAGGGTGAATAAGGCTTCTTGTACATCCCTAGGGCATTACATTGTTCCTCATATATCCCTCTCATCTCACTATACGTGGGACAATCCTGAGCTAAGTGTTCCGCTCATCCACAGACAAAACAGACATCGTGTGACTCAACTCTAGCAACCGTGTGGGTGACCCTTCTATCTTTGGTTTTCAAGGCCTCTAACTCCCTAGTTAAGACCTCTAATTGGGCTTTGAGGTTATCCTCTTCCCTAAGATGGAAAACTCCATTGGGTCGTGACCTATTTGTGCTTTCAGTAATGCTAGGTCCAGTCCATGTATGGGCTTTTTCAGCTAAGTCATTAAGGAATTCTATGGCTTCCTCAGGATCTTTGTGAAGGAACTCCCCATTACACATCATCTCAACAAATTGGCGCTCTCTAATCGTGAGTCCCTCATAGAAATAACTAACCAAGCGCCAATTTTCATACCCATGGTGAGGACACAGATTTAACAATTCTTTAAACCTTTCCCATGTTTGATATAAGGTTTCACTGTCTTTTTGGGAGAAGGAAGAAATTTGTCTTTTCAAGCCATTAGTTTTGTGTTGTGGGAAGTATTTATTGAAAAATGCTTGGTCATTTCTGCCCAAGTTCCTATAGACCTCAGCCTCAAAGAGTATAGCCAACTCTTTGCTTTGTCTTTCAAAGAAAAAGGGAAAAATTTAAGTCTAACAGTGTCTATGGCTTCAGGTTGGCTATGGAAGGTGGTAATTACCTCTTCAAATTCCCTAACATGTACATAAGGATTTTCACTATCTAGACCATGAAAAGTGGGAAGAAGTTGTATCACTCCAGGTTTAAAATCCGAATGTGGTGTGTTAGGTGGAAATATAATACATGATGGTGTGGCTGTGCGAGTAGGATGCAAGTAATCTTTTAGAGTTCTAACGGGGTTTTCTTCGTGTTGGCTCATTGTGTTAGAATTACAAGATGAACTAGAAGGTGAATTCTTTTCACTTACAAATTGTGGGAGTGGTTCTAGTTCTAGTTCTAGTTCTCTCACAAATTTTCCTCGTTTGTCTCTAGGTCGATGCATACATCCTGATTTTTTTTTTTTTTTTTTAGGAAAGAAATGCTTAAGGAAAATTAAGAAGTGGAATAAACACAATAAAAAATAGAAATAAGTTAGGTGGTAAGACCAACCATGAAATATAAATACAATAACTAAACAAAAGACTATAAAATACGAAAAAAAAGTACAATAAATAAATAATAAAAAGAAAATACAATAAGTAAATAAATACAAGGTTAGGCGGTAGAACCGGCCATAAAAAGAAAATACAACATATTAATTAAAGAAAATAAATTGCAATAAATACGTAAAAGAAAATAAAAATAAAGTACAATAAAAAAAGTGTAATAAATAAATAGAGTACAATAAGAAATAAAGAAACTAAGTTAGGCGGTAGAAGCAGCCACAAAATAAAAAGAAAATACAACAAATTAACTATAAAAAAAGTACAATAAATAAATAAAAGAAAGTGAACGAAGTTAGGCGGTAAAACCAGCCATTAAAAAAAAAAGTGCAATAAATAAACTAAAGAAAATAAAGTGCGATAAATAGATAAAAGAAAATAAACTAATTAGGCGGTAAAACCAGCCATTAAGATAATATAAAATATAACAAATTAACTAAAGAAAACAAAATAAATTAGGTGGTAGAACCAACCATGAATAATAAATAAATTACAACAAAGGAAATAAAACTAAGATTTTGCAAAGAAAAGAAAATATACAAAGTTACCACTTTAGTATTTATAATCGCAACCAACTTTCGCTTAGTGTGCTTCCCCGGCAACGGCGCCAAATTTTTGTTTACGCTCAAAATATAACGCGGCTATCGCAGTATAGATTGAGGTGTCGATCCCACGAGGAAGCTCTTGGCAAAATAGGTTAGTGAAGTAAAATATTAAAGCAGTAGCAAAGGGTTAATTGATTTAAACGGATGAGATAGAATTGTCTATGAATTGAGGAAAATGTCTTATGATGATTTAAGCAAGGCTTTGAGAATCACAATTATGCTTTATAAATCTACTCTATACTTTGATTCAATATTTATAACTCAACTGAAAGTTTCACATCCCAAACAATCAATCGGAAGGTATGTAATATATAGCACATTTGATAACACATGTATTTGATTTAGTTAAACTCTTTGCAAACATTAACACACATCATGTTATTTATACAAGTTATCTAAGATCGACAATATATCATTTTGACAATATTGCAGTAAAAGATTAACTTGAATATCAAACATTTATTGTCCTTACATGTTATCCAAGATCGACAATATATCAAATTGACAATACTGCAGTAAAAGATTAACATATAAAACAATGTAACCAGTAACAATTATAAATCAACATGAATCACATAAGAAAAGCATGACTGAACATATATGAGACATGAGAATTATAACCTCTGGATTATAGAAAATAAAATAGATTAGAGTTTAATCAAAACCAAACTTACAACATTTATAGCTCTTGACACCGAATCAAAGCATGAAAGTAGATTTACTACACATAAAAGTTCATCTCTTAGCCTTGTTAGGAACTCTAGCCTAAATTGCAATACATGTTAATGAGAATAAAATAAGAGAGAATTTTTCTATATTAAAAACGTCCTAAGTGTCTCTTTATATAGGCAATGAATGGACATATGTCATGGATGACATCAATCTTCAATAATTTTAAGCCAATAACTCGTGTATCCATTTGCAGCACGTTTTTGATAATGTAAATGATCAATTCAGCTTTTACAGCCGACATGAAAGTTTTATCATTTTTACTCTTCTTTCCATAGGCACTGATTTCATGCAAATTGGATGAGTATCCAATGAGATATGAGCAAAATTCCAAAGATACATCAGAATTCGGCCAACAACCATTTTACCCACTTGCAATGCGATTTGGTCCATGATAACGGCTGATTTGGACTTTACCATAAACATACGAGTTGTTGATAGTTAAGTCAGAAATTCACAGCTTCAAGAATTATACCAATTGAATACGTATTTTGTGAGATACGGTCCAAATACGTGAATTGGGTCAAGCTGGGTAAGAGTTGTAGTCCGATTCTGTTGTATCTCAATTTTTGGCCCATAACATATTGGATTTGACTTTTCCACTATTCTTAAAATTTGTGTAAGATTGAGTCATGTTGCACCAGATTCAAGAATTTCTTCATTTCGATTTCTACATTGAGAGTTATGTCCAGTTTACCTAAACCTGTCCAAATAACATTCATTAATCACAATTTAAGGAGAACACTTTATTTCAAGCTAAAAATACATAAAATACTAAAATTAGTGACATTAAATGGTGATTGAATCTCCTAACAACATGCATTTTCATGTGTTCATCAATTAACAACTCTTGTAAATCAATAATGTGCTTTACCTTCAATTATTAACAAGTGAATAATAAAAGAAACCTTGAAACATTTTTCATTTTGCTGTAAAATTGTTGGATCAATTGTTCAATCCAATTCGTTGCCCCAGTGCACAACGAGTATACTTCATATTGTGAGACTCTCTAGGTCCATGCCTGATTTGTCATATGAAACTATTTCACACGTCTGTAAATAATGTCTCACACACATGTTACAGATATTACAAAACAGCGCATTAGACCATACAAGTTGAGGTTATAACATATTCGTATAATCCTTCCATCATAAATATCCTAGAAGAGCGGAGATATAGATCAACACCGTCAAGTCTCCATGTGCTCAACCATAAACTTATCTTTAGATTTGTATTTCAATAAATAATATCCGTAAACACTTTTACGATATTATTTTCCCAAGAATAAAATTAATTCTTGGATGTCTGCTTATGGCCATAAAACTTTCTAAAATACAATCTTGGAGTTGCAGGATATTTTACTTACCCAATTGAGTTGATGGATCCCATATCTGTACACACTGGACTCCATGAGCATCGGACCATACCCAGTGACACCCAGTGGTCAGACTATGAAATGCATCTAATATGTGTGGAACCAAAGTATGGTGGATCACTCACAAGTCCACCATGGCACTCAGGTCTAAGGACCGCAAATACTACTTAACTCGAAAGATCCTCCATTGACGGCTTTATAGGATGTCTATTGGAGATCTTTGTGAGTCTATTCAATATTCAGTCCTTACTAAATACTTGTATCTCTATACGAGTTTCTACTAAACTCATGGTCTGCTAAGATTAACCATCTGGACTATCCAGATATAGACATACACTGATCTATATATATTAAGGTCTTCATTAACAGACCCGCAATAGTGAAGATAGATCAGGAACATTAAATTTAAGAACATATTTGCATAACAACATTTCCTAGCACCATTTGCAACCCATTGCAACTATGTCATTATTAATATATTCTTATGTCTTTGTTCCATTTCAGACAAGGCTCTAACTCTTTAGATTTTACTGACTCTTAGTTCTGTTCTAAACTCTTTTAGATTAGATCTGAACTCTTTTAGATCATACAATGTCTAAAACGTTACAAGCATCTTACCATATTTGTAAATAAAATAATTAGTGATATATTGAAATCATAAATGTATAAACATAAAGCAAATATTTATACATAAAAGGGATGACACGTAAACACAAATCCTAACAGCTGTTTCCTTCCAGTTATGATTAGCGCAAAAACCAATTTTTTTGGGGGGGAGGGGTTATCGGGTTTTTGGCCCGGTGAGGGCCCTGCTTATATAGTATACCGGTCATTGTACCCCTCTCTTCTCTAGCAAGGACTAAGCTGACAGCCCGTTCTAAGACTCCTAGGTACACTACCAACGGTTCTCCTTACACTGGAATCACCAGATGTACTGGTTCGAAGAGGTAGGTTTTTAGCTGCTGGAAGGCTTGTTCGCACTCTTCGATCCATCGATCCTTCCCATTTTTCTTGATGGCTTGAAAAAAAGTGAAGCATTTGGCGGTGGCTTTGGAGATGAATCTGTTCAATGCCACGATCCTGCCGGTTAGCCGCTGGATCTCTTTCACTGTGCTTGGGGACTTCATTTCAAAGATAACTTGGACTTTATCTGGATTGGCCTCTATTCTCCGTTGGCTTACCATGAAGCCTAAGTATTTTTTGAATTTTACTCCGAAGATGCACTTCTCGGGGTTTAGTTTCATTTCGTTCTCTTTTAGCACCATAAAGGCTTCTCTGAGGTCGGCCACGTGGTCTGTTGCTTTTATTGACTTGGTTTTCATGTCATCTATGTATACTTCTATATTTTTACCAATCGGTTTTTTTAAAAGCTTGTTTACCAATCTTTGATAGATGGCTCTTGTATTTTTCAATTCGAATGGCATCACTTGGTAGCAATAGGTCCGTTGGTGGGTGATGAAGGATATTTTTTCTTAGTCGGGGGGAACATCGAAATCTAATTATTGCCAAAAAAATGTCAATGAAACTTAGTAGTTTGTGTCCTACCGTTGCGTCCACTAGTTGGTCGATCTTAGGGAAGGGGAAACTGTCTTTGGGGCACACCTTATTCAGATCAGTGAAGTCAACACACATTTTTCAATTTCCATTTACCTTATTTACCATTATTACATTGGACAACCATTCCAAGTAGTGAACCTCTCTAATGAACCAAGCCGCCAGTAGTTTTTTCACCTCTTCCGCTACAGCTCTAATCCTCTTCTGATTGAAGATTCTTCTTTTTTTCTTAACCAGTCAAGATGTGGGGCAGACAATCAACTTATGGGCAGCCAATCTTGGGTCAATTCAGGGCATGTCCCAATGGGACTAGGAAAAGATGTTCGAGAACTCTCGAATCAAATAGGTTAGCCCTTGCTCAACCTTTGGCTTCAACTGGGTTCCCATCCTGACCACCTTCCCATATTCCCCGACCTTGACATGAAGTTCTTGTATCTCCTTCACCGGCTCTGGGGATTCAAGGATTCTTTCTCTTGGACTAATGGCGGAAATGCAAAATGCTCCTCATGCGGTGACTATGTAACAGCTCCTTGCCATCTTCTGATCTCTCGACGCCACTCCAATCCCTTTTCCCGCAGGAAATTTTAGCTTCAAATAATAGATGGATAGGGCTGCATTAGTATTCACCATGAACGGTTGCCCGAGGAAGATTCTATACGGGAATGGACAGTCTACCACCACAAACCTGGTCATCACCATCTTCTCATAGGGCCTTCTTTTGATGGTAAAGGGGAGGGTCACCACTCCGATTGGCATCACACATCTTTTTTCGAATCCATGTAGTGACGTTTGGGTTTCCTCTATGTGGAGGTTCCTGATTTTTAGATCATTTAGGATTTTCTTGAATATTATGTCAGCCGAGCTGCTTAGGTCGACGAACACCCTATTTATCTTCTATCTAGCTACCACTACTTTGACTATGAGTGTATCATCGTGGGGGTAATTGACCCCTTGAGCATCTTCATCTGTGAATATAATTGGCACGTCTTGTGGTAGCCTCGACTTCTTGGCTAAAGGGGTGTTGCACATGACTTTATGTGCCACCATTGAGTACTTAGAGTAGTTCTTCCATTGTTTATTCAAGTTTCCTGCTAGTGTGGGTCCCTCTAAAATAATTGCCACAAAGTTAGAGTTCAAGGTACCAGTCAAACTGGTGGTCGTTGTCTTCCGATTTACCTGGAATTCTTTCAGGTACCCATTCCTCATTTGGTGGTCAACCTATTTTCTTAGCTCGGTATATTCTCCGGTAGTGTACCCGGAACCCTTGTGCATGTCGCACCATTTCTTAAGATCTATTCGCCGTTCCACTCCCTTTCCTTTGAAATTTCTCTATAACAATCCCTTATCCCGAATAGCTTCGTAGACATCTTCAAGTGGCACGCCAGAGGAAAAAAATCCTTAACCTGTGCCACTATTTTCCCTTCACCCAGTGGTTCGTTGCTTCTCAGATTCTGGGGTGCCCCTGGGGGGCCACCTAGTCGAAAACGGTTTGACCCTTCCCCTAGTCTTGGGGTTTGTTGTTTGACATATTGTTTCTTCTGTTGTCTGGCGAGTTGCATCAGCTCGCAAAATTTCTTCCCTACGACAGACGGTATTCGCCATCCATCTTTCAGTATTTCAGCGAGGGGAGCAGGGGTCTCTATCTCCCCTCATATCTCACTTCCCCATGTGGCTATGTCTTTCCTCGAGGTGGTTCAGCCAATGATCTATTAGCCTCCTCACATTCCTCTATTGACATGTATTTTGGGGCTCTATTATATGCTGCCGCGTAGCATGTGGTACCATTTTCTGCCAAGTGGTACTAAAATCTGTTCAATTGTAGCCCTACCTTTAGGGCGTCCAGGGTGATGGGCTGGTTGAACGCCCCTAGTGCTATCACTTCTTTGTGGAACCTCCGGATGTAGTCCCTCAATCTCTCCTCTTGACCCTGCATGATCTGCTTCAGCTGTTCCAGGTTTCTAGCTACTTCGTATGAGCCCCGAAAATGTTGAACAGATTTCTTGGTCAGCTCATTATAGGAGGCAGTACTGCGCTGTTTTAGTCCCTTATACTAGAGTAAAGTCGGCCCTTCTAAGTTTATGTGGAAGCGCTGATACATTTGGTCCTACCTTAGTCTTATAATTGATAGTAGGTCTGTGACTTGATCTACGTAATGATTAGGGTCAGTGACCCCCTTATAGATAGGCAAATTGGGGAGTCAAAACCCCCACGGGAACTCTATATCTCTCACCTCGTCTTTTAGTGGCGATCTTCTCTCCCTTTCCGTCTTCTTCACAAAAAGCTGGTCCTTCTCCATTTTTTCTACCAAAAGGCTCTCCAACTTTTTTTCCAAACTGCAGACCTTGCTCTTAAGGCCAAATTCACCTTGTTGGCACTGTTGCGGCTCTGTCAACGGCTCTCTCTCTGCTGATGGCTCCGGCCTTTCAGGATTCGTCTTTCCCCTTTTGGGGGTTGCCTGGCTTGGCCTATTTGTCCTGGTCAAATTGTGTGGAGTCTTCGGTCCTTCCCTTTACTCTGTCTGTCTTTGAATCTTCTCCTAAGATTCCTTCCCATAATTTCTTGCTCTCAGTTGTTTGTTCCTAATCAATTCAGTCATGAGCTTCTTTAGTTCCTTCATCAGGGATTTCAATTCTTCTCTTATTTCAGGGTGTAGAGAGTTTTTTGTTCGAGAGAGAGGTCAGTTTGGGTTTGAGTTTCGCTCTTCGACAGAATGATTCCTACTAGCGGACTATAGTTCAGCCATTCTAAAATGCTTTTTTTTTTTTTGACAAAGCTTTTTGCTGAGATTATCACAAATGGCGCTAAAAACTATTGACCTGAAAAAAATTGTTTCTTAATTTGAGGAATGGGTTGATTAGGAATAGTTTTTGTCTGTGGAAAAACTGTTCACGACCAAAAACTGCTAGATTTTAGTGGGGCGGTAATGAAAATAAAAGGAGACTTAATTGTTGTTCCAAGGATTCCCTTTGTCGAAATAAAAAGGAAAGAGGAATGGGTTTTCGAGAATTGAGTACTTTCAACCAAACAATGTTGGCTAAGTAAGCAGAGCAATTAATTTCTAGTCTACATTCCTTGGTGGCCAAAGTGCTCAAAAGTTTTTAGTTTCCTAATGGCTTTTTCTTACAGGTTCAACAACGCCGTTCAAACTCTTTTGTGTGGAAGAGCATTTGTGGGGCCATGAATTATTGTTGAAATGAATGAGATGGCGTATTAGGGATAATTCAACCGTTTCAATTTATTATGATCAGTAGCTTCCAAAGCAATTTTTTTTCAGGCCCGTATTCCCTACAAACTACACAAGCATACTTTGGTGGCTGACCCACTCCTTCCATCTGGCTGCTAGTATTGGGATCTTATTTGCAGGTCCTTTTCAGATGAGAATAAAAAACTGATCCTTAGCATCCCTTGCTCTCCCTTATGGCGACTGCATAATGACTCTTTTCTGTGACACTTCGACAAGCAAGAGCACTTCATTGTTAAGAGTACGCATTGGTTGATGGTGAATCTCGATCACGATTTTTGTGGCAATATCTGTGGAAAATGTCAATCCCTCCTAAGATTAAGGTTTTTATTTATTTATAGAAAGTCACTAATGGATGAATCTCAACCATCTCTAATTTAAAGAAACATCATATGCCGATTGATGATGCATATCCGCATTGTGCCCAGGGTGGTGAGAATTTGGTACATGCTCTATAACTTTGTGACTCGTTGAAAAGGGTGAGACAAAATTGCTCTTTCTTGGAAGGTATACATCTTACACATAACTCATCCATGTTGGACTTCTTTCTTGATTGTATGGATCGGTTGAATGTTGATAATTTTGTGCTCTTAGTGATTATGTTATGAAGATTTAGTTCTTAAATATTAAAGAATTATTCTAAAATAATTTTTTAATATTCTCTTACTATATATATATATTATTAATATAAATATTATTTTTTATTATGTATATATCTTAAGTCTATATAAAGACAAACCTTGTATATTATTTGATATAATAAAATATTTATTTTTTTATTTTTCTCGCACTAAGAAATCTAAGTTGTCATGAAGAATAAACAAGTTTAATATATGGAGGCTCTTAATGGGATAGGGTATACATGGAAGACATAATATTTGCTAGTTTATCAGAAGCTGCTGTCCGTGAACTGCCATTGCCAGCTTGGTGTTCGCCGATTCTAGGTAAGCTTAAACTTAACACTAAGGCAAGATCATCATCCAGGAAATTGAAGTGAGGTATTGGGGTCATTATTTGGGACCATTCGGGAACTGTCCTAATCTCTACATCATGCCCAATTGATGCTTTTTTACTCGGTAGTGATTCTGGAAGCTCTAGCAATTATATGCGGTCTTCAGTTGGCAAGAAACGTCCCTATTTCAGACCTCGAACTGACCTCTGATGCTACTAGCTTGATTAAAGATATTAAGGATTTAACTTGTTTAGTCTCGGAGCTTGGCTTAATAGTAAATGAAATTGGTGACCTTGCTTATTCCTTTTCTTCATGTGAATTTATGTACTCTCCTCGGTCGACGAATCAGGTTACACATGAATTAATGCATCTTACTTTGAGTCTTGATCATAAATTCATTTAGTTTGGCAAAGTTCTATCATATTGACTCTTTTGTTATCGAGGGTTCTTCCTCTTTGACCTAGTTATAAACTTATGTTGTTACTTTAAAAAAAAAAAGGAGCTGACCATAGACTCTTTTCTATAGAATCCTTTTTTGTTTTTAATGTCTATTACAAAGAAAATCTCAATCTTAATTTATCTCAAATTCTTTCAATCCATGATTGCACCCCACATGGCTTAATGTTAAAGCCAATAAATTTTATTTTTATTTTTATTTTTTAATTTGTGTCAAAAAAAAGTTTAAAAACTAAGTGTATGTTTAATTGGTTTCTCCACTAGACAAAAGAATTCTTTTTTTAATATAAAAACTCTTTTCATATTTTTTTTATTAAGTGCATATTTGGTTGGACTTCTCTACTAGTTAAAATAATTTATTTAATTCATTAATTGCTATATATTAATTTTACTTGAATTCTTATACATTTGTATTTATTGATATATAGAGTTTCAATTATTTTGGTCATTATTTCACCATGATCGCAAAACTAAATTTTCGCACGAATCACCTTTTGTGTTGTCTATAAAAATACATTAATGAATTTTAAAAATTAAATTATAAATTTTATTTTGTGTTAAAAAAAGATTAAATAGTTTAGAATTTAAATATAAACTTTATTAAGTGTCTTTTTTAATAATTTAATAATAGATAAATACTTTTAACAACATATAATCAAATGATCTACTATTTTAAATTGAATTTTTTAATTAACAACTAAATAATTAATAATTTTTTTTAAAACTCTACTTCTAAAAATTTTATTTAAAAAGCTGTGTTGAAAATATTAACTCTAATTTTAATTATTATATACATATAAGGGTGTCAGGGTAATATTGTACATATGTATTTACATTTTATTAGGTTAGAAATATCTTCCTATTTCTTTTTGGTGACTACTTTGCTATGGATTCTTAGAATCACTTTACTCATCAGGTAATGATATTAAAACAATTTCGATTCTGTCTTAATGGCCCAAATTATTTGCATTGGAGATTTGCAATGCAAAATATTTTGTTGGAAACAAGTTATAGTAATATTTTAGTGGTACCATATCTGCTTCAGATTCTTAAGTAGATGATAAATTGTTTCGAAAATTTAACACTATAACAGCAAAATTAATTATGGCTTGGATAAAAAATTCTGTTGTCTATTATTGGGATTGATTTGGCAGAATTTAAGCATACAAAAGAAGCATGGGATTATCTTACTAATATCAAGTCCAAGCCCAATATGTATATCTGGGCACATATAATCTGATAACACATTTAGGCACAAGTCATTGTTTGGGATACTACTTATGGGTTATGATTTAATAGATATAGAATTATAATAAATAAAGTTTAAAGCAGTATAAGGTCCAAAGCATGTACACCTTTAAAAGGTATAATGAGGTAAGACATGTAAATTTATATCACTTTTTGGGGCACTATTTGTGAGTTACGATTCGGTAAATACAGGGTTATATTAAGTAAGACTCAAAGTAAAATTAAGAATATTTAATTCAAAATAAGGATAAAATCAAATTACTGAACTAATGGAGAAAGACAATTACAGTATAATACTATTTAACCTTTTAACTATTTTTTTAAAATAAAATATAATAATTTCCTTATATTAATTAGTCTCTAATAAATACATTAGAGTTTTATTTAAAAATAAATAAATATTTTGCTACATTTACTTCTCAATTTTATTTTTACCTTTTAAAAAGGTAAAACCTAATTTTATTTATTTAAAAAACCTTTTAAAGAGACGAAGAATGGTCAAATAATGATTTAATTATAATACAAACTCTAGTATTATAAATATCCTTCATATTTATATCAAATATAACTTTTTTTTCAGTAGTCTTAGAATTCACACATACACCATCTTCCTATTTACACGTAAAAATATTGGAATTTGTACTTACGTACTATCTCTTTATGTATGAATATTTGTTTAATATTTATATTAGTATTATTATTTCATTAAATTATTAATTATATTTTATATATAGTAAAATGTTTATAATGTTTCAGATATTGTTTGATCTGAAAGTGTCACGCTCAAGACTAAAAAAATCTGACACAGGACATAACTTACACTCATTCAATAATATGCACTCATAATTAATATTACATAAAATTTCAAACTTAAATTCAACATAAAAATCCTTAGTAAGTTGCTAGTAGGTTCATTACAAAAATCAACCCATAACAATACTTGGTGAAAAATAAATCAAATATAACCACACTTAATAAAATAATATATAAGTATTTATTCAATACGGACAAATTAAATATCTTAAACTACGCGTCCACAAATGAAACACTTAGTAACCTACCAACTTAGGGAACCCAAGGGACAGTAGAAGCCTTGCCAAATCTGCTAAGCATACATGTACCTTATTTACTTGAAATTACTATAAACTATAATAAATATAAAACTCAATAATTATACTAATTTTTCATATATCAAAATACAAATACAAATACATATATATATATACACAATGTATATGTATGATATACCGTGATAAATCAAAATCATAATCGTATCAAATCACATGTCAGGTAAGCGCTTACACATTCTTTGAAAATATATAATAGGAATATCATCACTCAACTACTACTTAGTAAGACTTCCATATCACATAATGAGTCAAATGTCACTCGTAGGTGACATACTCTATGAAAAGAATAGTACAAGTGAGGTTTAAATTACACATATATAATGCTCATGCCCGAAGGTAAGAGCCAAACTGTAATACCCGCATTATTTTTATTTTACTATTGTTAGAATATAAAGCTAAATATATTATTACATATATATTATTATAGAATATGTGGGGCTAATAGAATTATTGTGTATAATTTATACAAATATATTTGTGTATATAATTATATGAATTAATAAAGAATTATTAAAGAATTACTAGATTTTCTCATGACCACATCTTAGTCCGAAATTTTTATAAAATGTTACAATTTGATTTTAGTTTTAATATTTGATAATATTAATTAAGACATATTTATAGTCATGAAAAACTTTTAATTGTATATAAAGTCCATTAATTCGATTTTTAGTAATTTTGCAAATATGACCATAAAATTCTAAAAATTCACTATTTCTGCAGTATGAACAAATGAATAATTGATTTTGATCTATCAAATAATTTTATAAAATTATAATTTTTGGAATATTAAACTTGTGTCTAGTATAATATATTAAAATCTCATAATTTAATTCATTATTTTAAAATTGTTATGATTTTCTAAGTGAGGTAATCTCACTTTAGGAATTTACAGACAGATTCTGAATTGCTTAAAATAAATTCATTTTTAAATACTTTCTCAATGAAATTTACCTTGAATTATTTTATGTGAACTAATATATGTGTCTTGAGTAAATTTGAGGTGGTTTCATAATTTTTGAGTAAGTATTTGAATTTATAAAATTCGGATACTAATAGTTGTTCAGTAAAAATACCTAATTTGATCCTTTATTAAGGCCCATTCATTTTTAACTTATACATATCCTTTAAATACAATTATGCCTAGTGTTAAATGTGACCTAACACAAACATTTAGCCAACAAATACTTAACTTGGTTCTATCTTGATAATCCATTCATCAATAATTTATACAAATGCTTTAGATATAATTAAGTCTTATGTTGAATATGACATACACAAACACTTAACAAATAAGTACCTAATTTGATCATATCTTGATGACCCATTCATGATCAGCTTACATATATGTAGTGTTGAATGTAATCTAACACAAGCACTTATAGCAAACAAATACTTAATTTAGTGACTCATTCATAAACTTAATATCTCCACTTTAAGTGAGTGAATTTATAATCATGTGCCACTTAAATAGACACTATATATAGATGGTTTTTATGTAAAAAATGGTGTAGAAATTGATTGAAAAGAATCAAAACTAGAGTGTGCATGTAAGTTGAGAGTGTTGAACCATAGAACAATCAAGTGTTGATTTTAAAAATGAAGGAGAAGAAAAAATAAGAAGAAGATAATTAAGTGTTGATTGGTATCTTGATTTAATGTATGTTCTTCTACTATAAATTTTAGTTATACTTTATATACTTTTGTAAAGTTCATACCTAGTTAATACATTTTTGTAGTGAATTGGCAATGAAAATGATATATGAGGGGGATATGTAGAATGAAAATGAGAAATAGATTATGTAAAGTATAAATTAATTGTTAAGTTTATGAGTAGTGTATTAACATAAATAAATTGACATTTTAAATAATTATTTTATAAATATGATTTTTTTAAATGAATTATACTTCATAATGATTATTTAAAGCCTTGGTTTTTATTAAGAACTCTTTAGTTTTGACTTTTGAATATATATGTATATCAAGTAGTAAGTGGGATCCTAGAAAAATAGAGAATTCAACAACATTTATAATTCTTTGAATAAACTGTATTTATACACATGTATTTTTATACCAATATTTTTACTATTTAAAAGCTAACACAATAAGAATTCTAAAAAATTTTGTTTCACTGAAAATCTCTAAAAATTCAATTTTATATGAATTTTTAAAGTAGTGACTGCAATGATGGAAAATAAAAAATTCAGCAATAAATCCGAATTACAAAAATCATTTCACCTACCAAAAGATCTTCAAAAATTCTGAAATTTTATATACTAGCATTTATATATGTTTAGTTGTTCCAGTTTTAACTTTGTGATTTTTAGACAACATTAAAATATTTTATGAACTAAATTATGAACTATGTTCGCATACAGAAACTGTTTGACAGATTTTGTCATACAGAAATATTTATTTGTTTTTAATAATTTTACTAAACCAAATATCCCGAGTAAATTATATGTTGAACCCGTATGTATCTAAAAAATATGGGTATAGAGTTTACATGAATTCAATATATAGAATATGAGATACGAAATTTAGAGTATTTATTGTTCGACTGAAAGAAGAATCGATGGAGAGTTATAAGTTGAGAGAGATATCTATTTTGAGAATGATTATGAAGGATAATTAATTGTTATCTTGATGATTAGGATATTTGCGGTCTATGGACAATTAGAGATAACCTTTGATGTATTTGGCTTTTGTCGAGGTAAGTAACTTCATTTATAATGTATCCTTTTTGTTTTCAAATGAAAAATATTGTTAGTATGATATTCGAAATATAGAAAATGCTTCAAGAAACTTATGATTTATTGTTATTTCTGAAACTTATTTATGTTTTCCAATTAAAAGATTTTCTACTGATTTTGATTAAAAGTATGAATTTTATCTTTTAAGTTTATGTATTTTTTTTGTGAAGTTTTTAAATACATATTGTTTATAGTTTTAAACGTCTTTTTAAATAAGATGCAAAATTATAGATCTTTATACGGTCACTCAAAATTACAACTTTAATTTTGAGTTGATTGGATACTGTTTATAAAACTGTTGCAAGCTATCTTATTATGACAAAATTGAAATTATGATATTTGAAATAAATTGATTGCTAAATATGAAATTTAAAGAAAATATTTTGAATCATTGTCTATAGTTATATGATATTAAACGATTGACATGATATATGATTTGGACCAACTGGTATCATTTTTTAGTATACACTACAAATGATTATTGGCTGGGTCACTGGGGGTACAGGTGACAATATAAGAATCTAAAATTGGCCGGATCACGGGGGGTACAGGTAATACTATATGACATGAGCAACATTTTATATGAAAGTTTATGAGAATTGTTATTGAATCCTTTTTTTTGAAATGATTTATGATATTGAAGAATTTTGCTTTAATAAATTTAAAATCAAAATATTTTATTGATGTTATTGATGATATTTTAAAAGTGCTTGCAACATTTCATACAGGAACTTTCATACATTATGAATGCTTTTACTTACTGAGTCGATGACTCACCATTCGTCATTAATATTTTTGCAAATTAAGTTTTAATTGGATAAGTTATCTTAAAGTTGGGCACTCAAAGAGCTATGTTTTGCCTAAGAATGAAAAGTTATGTTTTTAATAGTTTTAAATTTTATATTCTTTGAGTTGTAAGTATGATATAAAAGTTAAAACTTTATTTTAGAGATTTATCATTCTCTAGAGACTTTGAGACATTTTAGTTTGATGAATAAAGATTTTAATTTTTTATGGAAAGTGTGAAGTCTAATATACTTACCTCTTAGTACTTTCGGGTACCAGGCTTAATTCTTCTTAACTTATTAATGGAGATTAATCATTTCATAAGCGCCAACATTCACAAAAAATACTTTAAATAGCTTACAAAATTACACATATTGCACTTATCACATTGTATTAGTCTAATTACTTAGTTTCTCAAAACTTGTCATTTTGACCACTTACACTTAACAAAATTTTCTTATACATCAAATTATGTCCAATTGTTCCAAAATCAGAATATATATTTCTTAATTCATATATCCTCCTTATGTATTAATATTATATCATAATTCCTACACAATTCATTTCATAAATACCATCAAATCCAAACTATTATTCTAGCGGGATCAAGATATTTACTGAACAATATTCCGTCTCCTAATTTTATAAAATCATATACTAACTCAAAAATTATAAGCCTACCACAGGATTACTCTCGACATATATCTCAATTCATGATAAATGTTTCACTTCAAAATCCCTTCCAAAAGTATTTTAAAACTATTTTAGTCCATAGTTTTGAACATCTGTTAATCAAATACTGCAATGAGCTAATACACTTTAGAAAATTATAACAATTTAATCACATTGATCTAAATTTTTAATTTTGAATATATCATATTAGACATATAAATTTATCATATTCCAAAAATTTATAATTTTTGAAGATTATTCAGCAGATCAAAAATTATTTGTCACTGTAGCATACTGTTAACACAGGAAATTTCTAGAATTTTAGGGTCATTTTGGTAAATTCACTACAAATTCAATTTCTAAAATTTTCAATCTATTAAAAGTCTCAAATGATTGTAGACATGTATAATTTAATATTCTCAAAATTCAAAACCAGAATCGAAGCACAACAATTTATAAAATTCTCGGATCAAGTGACTATCAAGTAGAAATTCTGCAATTTATTCTGATTTATCAAGCTATCTACATAATCAGCATCAAATCTCAATATATCTTACAACATTCATATCAAATTCTCAATTTTTTTTTTCCAGAAATCAAAACATAAAGTTAACTAATTAACACCAAGAGACTAAGAAAGGGTTATAATATACATTTTAAACCTTAAATTTAAATTTCTTCTTCTTTTTCTTTTCTCTCTCTCTTTTCTCACTCTAAAAGAGGTGGCTCAACCAAAATGAGTGAATTAGGGCTACAAATGTGTATTTTTATACTAATTTTTAGTATTTATGAATTAGCCCCTAAAACTTTTAAAGTATTATAATTTGGTCCCTAAAATAAATCTAAAGTCTTACAAATAAACCTAATACTAATAGTAGGTCCTTAATCTATACAAACACTACTAATAACAATACATAAATCAAGTATCACCCACATACAAATAAAATATGTATATTTATATATATATAAATATTTATTCTTATCGGTTGTAGATAAGTGGTTACTACAATTCTCCCCTCCTTATAAGAATTTCGTCCTCAAAATTTATAACTTAAACAAATAGATAAGGATACTTAGATCTCATTTCTTCTTCTCGTTCCCAAGTTGCCTCTTCAACTGCATGGCTTCTCTATAAAACCTTCACCAAAGCAATCTTCTTAGTACGTAGAATTTATTTCTTATGGTCCAAAATCCTAATGGGCACTTCTTCATAGGTAAGATCATCTTTAAGTTGAAGTGGCTCATAACTTAACACATGTGAGGAGTTTGAAACATATTTTCGTAACATGGACACATAGAACATATTATGAACTTATAATAATAACGCAAAAGGAAAAATTGATCAACTATGTCATCTGTGCTTTCAAGGATCTTAAATGGACCAATAAATATTGAGTTTAATTATAAAATTTATACACACATATTTTTATTCTTTTCACCCGTTCATTCAATATTTAATGAGCATCTATACACTTTACCTTTTATTCATTAAATAATGACATAGATGTAGAATATCCATACTAGCCTCTTAAATATAATTCTTAACTTCTCAGAAAATTTTAATCCCTTCAACATGTACTCATGTGTTATAATATCATTCATTACCTTGATATCCTTCTCATACTCTTTGCAGTTATTCTAAGAAGAATACAAAATGGAGCTCAGAGCACTTGAAAAGGTTTTGACAGAAGAAAACCAAATTATTCTATCTTTGGTATGGATATCTCCCCATGACCAAGCACCTTGGGAGAATGTGTCACCAGACTTTTCTAAAAGAATGAATAATGCAAATTTTATTTTTCACAAAAACCAGATCTGTGCTGCTCTATCACATCAAAGAGAGACGGACAACTCTAGACACCATCACTACTTTCCAAATCTAAATGAACTTCTTCTAAACCTAGACAACTTTTCACAGCCCAATGTACCAGGTGACCACATGCAGATTGATGAAACATCTCACAAACCCAACTTGACTTTATCATTATTCCAAGATTCCCAACTTTATCCAATTGACAGTGAAGTCTAAAGACAAGCAACTGTATTGATAAGAACCAGCTCCATGGATACCACATCACCAGACACGAGAAGTTTCTGGGCCCAATTCAATGACTTTACCCAAGGATACGATAGTGATAATTCAAACTACTCATCCTTTAGCAATTAATCATGATAGAAGTGCTTTTACTTTATCTTTATGTCAAATGTGCTTTATCTTTATGTCATGTCTGCTTTTAATCTATTGGCCAAAAAGTCCATGCTAGGACCACAAAAATCCTTATAATTATTAAAGTTAATTTGGCCTCAAGTGCAAAAGTCCAGATGTTAGCCTAAAAAATCTTCAAGTCATAAATGCATTGTTGGCCATTAGTGCCAAGATGGCAAGGTCCTTAAGTCTATAAAATGGGCTTTTATTTGACTTTTCTTAATCATCTTACCTAACTCATCATGCTTCCGACACAACTTTATTACACTTAAATATCAACAAATATTTACTCAAAATTTTACGACCTATTGTTCCTTATAAATGATAAAATAAAATTTATTATTTTCTTTTTACCTCACAAGAATCGAGAAAAATTTTATACTTGAACATAATTACACATATGCTCCATAGCTATTATCATTTTTTTTTTTATAAATACATTATTTTCGCATCCTTATACAAACTCGAAAACATTCAAAGATTAGGGTGAGTGTAACAATAGAGGAAACCTCAGCTCGTTGATTTACAAAAATTTGTGTCTTTTGTGGATCCAACCCTAAAAATACTAAATAATTTGTAAAAGCTACAAAAATATCTTGGAAAAGTATTAGCTGAGTAAAATATACATTTAGTATATGGAGAAGGTAACCGTGGGTTAATGAGGTCTGTGGCAAAAGTTGCACACAATAAAGGTAGTCGAGTTTCAGATATCATTCCAAAACCTTTAGCTATTGAAAATATTGTAAGAAAAGTAGTTGGGGATGAGTTACAAGTCTCATCTATGCACGAGCGAATAGCTCAAATGCTTAGGTAAGCAGATGCCTTCATAGCTCTATCAGGAGGTCTCGAGACTTTAGAGAAAAAATTTCAAATTGCCTCATGGGCACAATTACAAATCTACCAAAAACTCATTGGTTTGTTAAATTTTAATGATTTTTATAACGGGTTGTTATCTTTTCTTGACTATGTAGTTGGAAGACAATTCATCTCACTTCTAGCACGACGGATTCTTATTTCTGCTCTAACTGTTGATCAACTGATTGATCAATTGCAGTATTTTATTCCTCTATCTAATATAACATTGTATCAGTTAGATTGGTCTAATCATAACAGTGAGAAGAAGTGCAAAATAGATTTAAATCTCACTTCGTAGCCTCTATTGTTATTTTGTTGCTACTATTATTGTTGATGTTGTTTTTCTTTTCAATAAAAGTTGTTTCAATTGATGTCTTCAATACTTTACTTATCTATATTTTGACATTGAGCAAATTATCTAATTTTGCTCCACTACATGCAAATTATCTAGATGTTCGGCATCATTATTGCTAAGTATATTAGCCACAACTTAAAAAAAATCCTAAATGGTAACATTAAGATCCACAAAACTATCATTATTTATAATATTAACAATTTTAGCAACCCTTAGATAATGTGTCATCTTAACAAAATCATACAAAAATTTAAGCAAGATGTCAAACATTTACACCACAAAGCTACAAATACAATCCTAAAGATTTGGCATCTACTCGGTTTCCTTGACTCGACACTTAAAAGTCTAAAGAATCATATCTTAGCTCTAATACCACTAAAAGCAGTCACGCCCTAGACCCAAAAGATCTGACACACGACATAACTTACACTCATTTAATAATGTGCACTCATAATTAATATTGCATAAAATTTCAAACTTGAATTCTATATAGAAATCCTTAATAAGTTGCTAGTAGGTTCATCATAAAAATCAACTCATGACCATACTTGGTGAAACATAAACCAAATATAACAACACTTAATAAAATAATACATAAGTATTTATTCAATACGGACAAATCAAATATCTTAAACTATGTGTCCACAAATAAAACACTTAGCAACCTACCAATTTAGGGAACCCAAGGGACAGCAAAAACCTTGTCAAATTTGCTAAGTACACATATATCTTATTTACCTGAAATCTGTTGGGATTTGTGCTCATGTGTCATCCTAATTTTGTATGAATATTGTATTTTCATACTTATGTAATAAATAAATATTTCATTAAATAGATAATTAATTTTATTAAGGTAAGATACTTGTAATATTTCAAACATTTTATTGATCTGAAGGAGTTTATATTAGGTTTAAAGAGTTAGAATCTTATCTAAAATGGGACAAAGACCCAAGAATATACTAACAATGACATAATTGTAAATAGTTACAAACGTTGCTAAGAAATATCATTGTGTAAATATATTCTCAAATTAAATGTTCCTGATCTATTTCCATCAATGCATGGTTTATCGAATGGAACCGATTTATATAGATCAGTGTATGTCCATATTTGGATAGTCTAGATGGTTAATCTTAGAAAGCCATGAGCTTAGTGGAAACTCATATAGATACACATGTATTTAGTAAGGACTGGATACTGAACTAGACTCAATAAAGACCTTCAATAGATTTTTCATAAATTCGTCAGTGAAGGGTCTTCTCGAGTTGAATAGTATTCGTGGTCCCTAGACCTGAGCACCACAGTGGGCTTATGAATGATCCATCATACTTAAGTTTCACACATGTCAGAGACCTTTTATGGTCTGACCGCTGGGTGTCGCTGGGTATGGTCTGATGCTTATGGAGTTCGGTGTGTGTAGATATAGGATCCGTCAGCTCATATGGGTGAGTTAAATATCCAGATGCTGTAAGATTGTATTCTAGGAAGTCTTATGGCCATAAGCATTTAACTCGGGAAAGAGTTTCCTGTGGAGTAAATAATATTGCAAATGAATTTGCATATATTATTTATTGAAATACGAATCAAAAGAGATAAGTTTATAGTTGAGTAATAAAGGACTTGACGCTATTGATCTATGTCTCTACTCTTCCAGGATATTAATGATGTAGTAACCAGTATCCATAACCAGTAAGAATATGTATATTTATATATATAAATATACGTATTTTATTTGTATGTAGGTGATCCTTGATTTATATATTATTATTAGTAGTGTTTTTATAGGTTAAGGATATACTATTAGTATTGGGTTTATTTGCAAGACTTTGGAATTATTTTAGGGACCAAATTGTTATACTTTGAAAGTTTTGGGGGTGAATTCATAAATACCAAAAATTAACCACTTAGTATAAAAATACACTTTTAAAAACCCTAATTCTCTCATTTTTGTCGAGCTACCCATTTTTAGAGAGAGAAGAGAGAAATAAAGGAGAGAGAAAGAGAAGAAGAAGAAGAAAAAGAAGAAGAAATTGGAATTTTGGATCTTTAGAGGTATATCACAACTAATTATCAATTTATTGGTGTTAATTAAGTTAATTTCTTTAAGTTTTGATTTCTGGAAATATGTATAATTAAGGATTTGATGTGTATTTCGTTTGATGTTGTGAGAATTGATGATGATCTATAAGATAGTTTGATAAATCATGATGAATTATGAAATATCTGCTGGATAACCTCTTGATCTAGGAATTTTATAAATTGTTGTGATTCGATTCTGGTTTTGAATTTTGAGTATATGAAATTAGACATGTTTAGGATCATCTGAGACTTTGAATCGACTGAAAATCTCGGAAATTGAATTTGTAGTGAATTTACCAAAATGACCCTGGAATTCTGGAAATTTCCTGTGTAAACAGTATGATAAAGTGGAAAATAAATTTTGACCTGCTGAATGATCTTTAAAAATTATGAATTTGTGGAATATGATAATTTTATATGTCTAATATGATATACTCGGAATTGAGAATTTGGATCAATGTGGTTGAAGTGTTATGAATTTCTAAAGTGTATCAGCTCATTGTAGTATTTTATTAACAGATTTTTAAAGTTATGAAATAAAATAGTTTTAAAATACTTTTGGCAGTTATTTGGAAGCCAAATATTTATCATGGACTGAGATATGTGTCAAGAGTAATTATGTGGTATTTTTATAATTTTTGAGTTAGTATATGATTTTATAAAATTAGGAGATTGAATACTGTTCAGTAAGTATCTTGATCCTGTCAGGTTTGTAGTTTGGATTTGATGGTGTGTATGGAATGGATTGTGTAGGAATTTTGATATAATATTCATCTATAAGAAGTATATATGAGTCAAGAATGATATATTCTGATTTCGGAGTAATTGGACATCATTTGATGTATTAGAAATTTTTGTTAAGTGTAAGTGGTCAGAATGACAGGTTTTGAGAAACCAAATATTTAGACCAATTTGATGTGATAAATGCATTGTGTATAATTTTGTAAGCTATTTAAAGTATTTTGTGTGAATTGTGAGGCTTATGAAAGGATTAATCTCCATTGATAGGTTAAGGAGATTTAAGCCTTGTAGCTGAAAGTGTTAAGAGGTAAGTATACTAGACTTACTACTGGAATCACAATAAACATAATAATTGTTTTGTATAATTTTGTAAATGGGGTTAAGAATATGTTTATGATATGTCAAAGTATATTTTGATATGAAATGTGAATATATGTTTATGAATGTGAGCATTGACATTGAGCATGGACATACATGTGTTTTTTTGAAAGTGAGCTTTCCAAAATAAGATGCGTTTAACAAAGAAAGCTTTTGAAGTGTAATATGTCCATGAGAAATATTTTGTGATTTGAGGGTACTTGAACTCACTGTTAACTTAGTAGGCATTTTATGTGATTTGTGAAGCCTTTATGTGTGGCCTTTCCTTCGGGATTGGTATATGTTATGTGTTCCGTATGTAGGGAGGATCCTATTGGTACCTAAAGGAAGTGTGAGTCATCACATTCGTGTGGTGGCGTATAGGTACATGTGAAAGGACTCACCGATGATCAGGGTGAGGGTTTGGCTTTTACCTTCGGGCATAAGCGTTATATATGTGTGATTTAAAGACCTCACTTGTACTATTCCTCTCATACGGTATGTCACCTACGAGTGACATTTGGCTCATTATGTGATATGTGATATGTAAGTCCTACTAAGTAGTAGTTGAGTAATGGTATTCCTATTATGTGTTTTGAAAGAATGTGTAAGCGCTTACATGATATGTGATTTGATAAGATTATGATTTTGATTGATCACAGCATATCATACATATGCATTGTGTACATATATGTATTTGTATTTGATATATGAAAAATTAGTATGCTTACTGAGTTTTATACTCATTATAGTTTATGGTGATTTCAGGTAAATAAGGTACATGTGTGCTTAGCGGATTTGGCAAGGCTTCTGCTGTTCCTTGGGTTCCCTAAGTTGCTAGGTTGTTGTGTGTTTCATTTGGGGACACGTGGGATAGGATATTTGGTTTGTCCCTATTGAATAAATACTTATGTATTATTTCATTGTGTGTGATTGGATTTGGTTTAAGTTTTATAAAGTGTGGTTATTGGATGATTTTAAGTAAGAATTTGCAATGGATATATTCTGGGCTCCAGGTAACAAAGTTGCTACTGGTGACGTAGTAGAGTGTTAATCTCTGAGAAAACTCTGCGTATCTCCGGTTTAATAATTGTCCCAGTCATAATTCAATTGCTATAATTCTGAAAGAAATTGAAATGAAAGTTGAAAATTTTGTGTAATATTATTTATGAGTGCACATGCAGTGAATGAATGTAAGTGATGTCGTGTGTCGGATCTTTTAGGTCTGGGGCGTGACAAATGATGAAAAGATTATACGAATATAGATTAACTTCAACTTATATTGTTTAACTCACCATTTTGTATTATCCATAATGTGTGTGTATAGGGCATCGGTTATGGACTTACGGAAATGTTCCGTGAGATAAAATAGGTGTAAGCCTAGGGAACTATATGAAGTGTACGCGTTGAGCACGTGGGTAGCACACTGGATCAAATTGTTCGATCCGAAAAGTTTTGAAAAATATAAATTTATTTCAGGGTCTCTCGGAGAATAGTTAAGGTTTAATTATTAAATCCAAAACTGTGCCAAGTGAGACTTGACACTTTTATCTATCTAGTGTATGCCTCCAATTGTGTCAATAATTTGTATGGGTACTAAATTGGGATCGGTAGATATAGTTACCATTTAAATAAAACATTTGTTGTTTTGTTTAAATTAAATTAATTATTCACTCATTTACTTTAGTGTCTCTCGGGGAATAGTTAAGATTTAATTGTTAAACTTAAAATTATGTCAAGTAAGACTTAATACTTTTATCTATCTAGTGTATATCTCAAATTATGCCAATAATTTGTATGGGTATTAATTTAAATATTAATAAATAAAATTTTTAATAATAAAAATAAATAAATAACAAACATATTTGGAAGCATGTAATTCATGAAATCTATTTTACTTTGAATTGTCAATTGTTAAATTTATTATTATTTTATTTTTTAGCAACAAACATCGTGTATTTGATAAATAAAATTCGGTCATTACAAATCAATCCAAATGATTTGTCATGCTTATTTTTAAACATGAACTATTTAAACATGCTTATTATTTAAACATTGCTCTTTAATCGACCACTCCTCTTGTTAGCCATTAAGCTAAAATGTAAGCATGAAGTGGTTAAGTTCATGCTTTGTTATATTGCAAAAGGATTGGACTAATGAGCGGCAAAACATTTCTATATAAGGCTAATTTCATTAGCTTGAAAATATAAGTAAATGCTATAAAAATATATAAAAATTAAATAGAGAGATCTGAGAAATATTTAAGAAGCAAGTGTTGCTTTAGATAAAGTATTTTGCTAAGAATAGGAAGCTACCATTCTAACTCGAAGGATTCCACTAAGTTCTAGACTAGAACTGTGCAAAGCACGCTTCAAGGGTGAATCCCTTAATCTCATTAGTGTAATGAGATTATTTTAATGTTTATTATATTTCCGCTGCGTTGTATGTGAGACATGCAATATTTAAACATGCATATATTTAATCGTAGCACGATGCACACACTTCAATAATTCTGTTATGTTACACACGTGTTATACTATTATTATTAAATTGTTTAATTATGCACACAATGATATAAATGCACACAACACCAACAAAATCACCATAAACTATAATGAGTATAAAACTCAATAAGCAAACTAAATTTTCATATATGAAATACAAATACACATATATATATACATAATGCATATGTATGATATGTCGTGATAAATCAAATCAAAATCATAATCTTATCAAATCACATGTCAGGCAAACACTTACACATTCTTTCAAAACATATAATAAGCGTACTATCACTCAACTATTACTTAGTAGGACTTCCATATCACATATCACATAAGGAGCCAAATATCACTCGTAGGTAACATACCGTATGAGAGAAATAGTACAAGTGAGGTTTAAATTACACATATATAATACTCATGCCCGAAGGTAAGAGCCAAACCCTCACCCTGATCATCGGCGAGTCCTCTCACATGCACCAATACGCCACAACACGAACGTGATGACTCACTCTTTTTTTAGGTACCAATAGGATCCTCCCTACATACGGAACACATAACATATACTAATCCCGAAGAAAAGGCCACACATAAAGGCTTCACAAATCACATAAGATGCCTACTAAGTCAATAATGAGTTGAAGCATCCTCAAAACACAAAATATTTCTCATGGACATATTACACTTCAAAAGCTTTCTCTGTTAAACACATTCCATTTTAAAAGCTCACTTTTAAAAACACATATATGCATGTATGTCCATGCTCACATTCATAAACACATTTCTTTCACATTTCATATTAAAATATATTTGACGTAATATAAATATATTATAAGGAACAGTCACAAATTTATGCGTAAACAATTACTATGTTGATTATGATTTCAGTGAAAGTCTAGTATATTTACCTCTTAGCACTTTTAGGTACAAGGCTTAATTCTCTTTAACCTATCAATGGAGATTAATCCTTTCATAAGCCTCAACATTCACACAAAATACTTGAAATAGCTTATAAAATTACATATATTGTACTTATCACATCGAATTGGTCTAATTACTTAGTTTCTCAAAACCTGTCATTCTGACCACTTACACTTAACAAAATTTTCTTATACATCAAATGATGTCCAATTGCTCCAAAATCAGAATATATCTTTCTTAACTCATATATCCTCCTTCTGTATGAATATTATATCATAATTCTAACACAATTCATTTCATAAACACAATCAAATCCAAACTATTATCCTGGCGGGATCAAGATATTTACTGAATAGTATTCAGTCTCCCAATTTTATAAAATCATATACTAACTCAAAAATTATAAATCTACCACAGGATTACTATCGCAATTCATTAGAAATGTTTCACTTCAAAATCTCTTCCAAAAGTATTTTAAAACTATTTAACTTTAAAGCTTTGAAAATTTGTTAATCAAATACTGCAATTAATTAATACACTTTAGAAAATTATAATAATTTAACCACATTTATCTAAATTTTTAATTTTGACTATGTCATATTAGACATATAAATTTATCATATTCCAGAAATTCATAATTTTTTAAAATCATTTAGCAGATCAAAAATTGTTTGTCACTGTAGTATACTATTAATATAGGAAATTTTTAGAATTTCAAGGTCATTTTGGTAAATTCACTAAAAATTTAATTTTTGAAATTTTCAATCGATTGAAAGTCTCAAATGATTCTAGACATGTCTAATTTCATATTCTCAAAATCTAAAACCAGAATCGAAGCACAACAGTTTATAAAATTCTCAGATCAAGAGACTATTAAGTAGAAATTCTACAATTCATTCTGATTTATTAAGCTATCTATATAATTATCATCAATTCTAAATATATCTTACAAAATTCACTTCAAATCCCCAATTTTTATTTTTTCCAGAAATTAAAATTAAAGGTATTAACTTTTTTTTTGAATGGAATCATATCATTTTATTAATATCGTTAAGATTATATTAAAGGAATAACATAGTAAGATAAATACATTTTGAGAACATCTGATTCAAGTCTCTTGTAAAGAAGAAGGTCGTCTTACCCATAATGGGTAAGGACAAGACTCTTTCAAAAGAAAGAGAAACTGACCTTTTCATAGAAAGGGAAATACAGATCCCTTAAAAAAATAGAGAGATTCTTATTACATTAAAACTAAAAGCGAACGCGCATAAATCAATCAAGAAAATAACCGCCACATATTCTGATAACACAATCAACAATGACAAGCAACCAACTGACACATATTCCGATACCACAAAGAAAATTATCGAATGGAGTACCATCGGATGGGAGCATAGCCGTCGCAGAACAGGCAAGGCACGATCCAAAATGGCTAAAAAAAAGGCCGAAAAGCATGGCAGTTTTCTAACTAGTTCCACTGTGACCTGGGGAGGCTCGGTGCGGGATCGAGAGACCAGCGGGGAAAGAGGCTCATTGACAAGTTCAGGCAAAGCAAAGGCTGCAGGAGCACCCCTGCACAATACAGTGGTAAGGTGTTTGATGGCGGACAACATGGCGGAGGATCGAAGAGATGGCCGAAATGAAAAGAAATGGCACACGGCTGAGTCTGACTTAGGCAGAGCAGGGGCGTTGTCGTTGGGAGCCAAGGAGGGCGGCACGTCTGTGTTACACAAGCCCCGTCCAAAATGGAACCCATATGAGCACTGTCGGAGAAACGGCCTGTGAAACGACCAGTGACTGCTTGAGAAGCTCGACGGTGTCGAGGAGGTTCAACGATAGCCGAGGGATCACGGACCCACGCAAGAGCTCGCCGACTGAAAATCTCACCTTCACCTGAAACAGAACAAAAAGTGGAAACCGCACAAAACAGAAAGGAAATGAGGAGAAGAGAGAGTATGATAGAAACAAAATAAGAGAAGAGAAAGCCTTCGGAGAGAGGCTGTCGGCCTCTCTCCAGGGGGTATGGGGCCGCGGCACTTGGTTCTTTTGTTTTGAGAGTTTTGAGAGCTAGGGTTCTTTTATTTTCAACTTTCAAGTTTTTTTTACTTTTTCTAGCAAAGCAATTAACTTAATTAACACTAAGAGACTAAGAGAGGGTTATAATATACCTCTTAAAACTTAAATTTCAAATTTCTTCTTCTTTTTCTTCTTCCTCTTCTCTTTCTATCCCCTCTCTTTCTCTCTTTTCTCACTCTAAAAGAGGTGGCTTAACCAAAATAAGTGAATTAGGGTTACAAATGTATTTTTTTTTAATACTAAGAGGTTAATTTTTAGTATTTATAAATTAACCCCCAAAACTTTCAAAGTATTATAATTTGGTCCTTAAAATAAATTCAAAAGTCTTGCAAATAAACATAATACTAATTGTAGGTCCTTAATCTATACAAACATTACTAATAACAATACATAAATCAAGTATCACCCATATACAAATAGAATATGTATATTTATATATATATATATATATTAATATTTATTCTTACCGGTTGTAGATAAGTGGTTACTATAGAAAGAGTTTAGATCTGGTCTAAATGAGTTTAGATCATACAATGTTTGAAACGTTATAAGCATCTTACCATATATAAAATATAATTAGCAATTTAATGAAATAAAAATGATCTGGTCTAATGAGTTTAGATTAGTGCTAAGAATTATAAATACTAAGAGTTAGCATTGATAAGAGTTATCAAGTTATAAGAGTCAATGAAATAGATAAAGGCCTGAAAATATATTAGTAATAGCGTAGTTGCAAAGAGTTACAAATAGTGCTAGAAAATGTCATTATGCAAATATGTTTTCAAATATTATATTCCTGATCTATCTTCACTAATGCTGGTCTGTCAACGAATACCTTAATAAATATATAGATCGTTATATGTCTATATCTGAATGGTCCAAATGGTTAGTCTTAGCAGACCATGAGTTTAATAGAAGCTTGTATAGAGATTCAAGTATTCAGTAAAGATTGAATACTAAACAGACTCACAAAAATCTCCAATACACATCTCATAAAGTCATCAATTAAGGTTTTTTCGAGTTGAGTAGTATTCGTGGTCCTTTGACCTGAGTGCCACAGTGGGCTTGTAAGTCATCACAATACTTTAGTTTCACACATGTCAAAAACCTTTCATAGTCTAACCGCTAGGTGTCGCTAGGTATGGTCTAATGCTCATAAAGTTCGGTGTGCATAGATATGAAATCCATCAGCTCATTTGGGTAAGTAATATATCCTAATGCTTTAAGATTATATTTTAGAAAGTCTTATTATAGCCATAAGCAGTAATTCTCGGGAAAAAATTTTAATCCTAGAGATAAATAATATCATAAATATGTTTGAAAATATTATTTATTGAAATATAATTCTAAAGATAAGCTTTCAGTTGGGCATATGTTTTGTGATATTATTTATTGAAATGCAATTCTAGAGATATTTTCGGTCGGGCATATGGAGATTTAACGATGTTGATCTATATCTCTACTATATCCGGATATAAATGATGAAAAAATTATACAAATATGTTATAATCTCAACCTGTATGGTCTAACGTGCCACTTTGTGATGGAGGAGTTTCATATGACAATTCGGGTATGGAGGAGTGTGGGGAATCATTCATGGACGTATGGAGGAGTTTTATATGACAATTCGGGTATGGACCTAAAGCGTCTTACGATATGAAGTGTACTTATTGTACACTGTGGCAGCATTATGGATTGAATAGTTCCATCCTAAAAATTCCAGCAAACTGAAAATATATTTCAGGGTTCTTCGAGTTGTGCACTTGTCTAGACTTAAATGTTAAGTACATCACTTAATTAGTTGACAAGAGTTGTTAACTAATTAGATGTTAACAAATGGCACAATTTTGTTCTATGAATTGTTTCACCATGAATTCACTAATTAACCATGTTAGTAAAATCAAATAAGGTAAATATTAATTATTCAAATAGTTTTTGAATAAATAAATAAAATATTTTTTATTTATTTTTTATTTTATTTCTAAGTGAAAGACATACCTAATTTAAAAAATATAAATTAAATTAAGTAGAGTACCATTTTGTAGAATTAATGGTCCATTTTATTAGACAATTAAAAATAGCCACAAAATATTATTTTTAGTTATTGGCCACTTAACCTAATTTTGTTGGAACGCTTGTGAAGTTGTTAGAGCACAAAAAATGGTGTGAATTCATTTTGATTAACAAGGGTGAAGGAAAAAATTGTGTAAGGAGAGAGAGCATTAAAGAGAGTTTAGTTTTTGGAGAGTTTTCTTTGAACAAAGAGTTGTGAGAAAAATTAGAGAGAAAGAAAACTAAATTCCTCTTATTTTTCTTTCAAAAAACAAAACCTTATTATTGAAAATTTAATTGTTACTATTCCAACTTTACAATCCTACCGAATTGTTATGAACTAGAATTGAACAATAGTGCACTTCAAGGTGAGCTCAAAGTTGGAGCTAGAAAAAATTCAGATTGAAAATCTTCACCGAAAGTCATCAAAGTTATATTTCTATAATCTTAAATTGTTAATGATTTAAGGTATATATGTATATGTTGATTACATACTTAATTCTGCTGTGAAATTCGTGTATATAATGCATATGCTTAGTTTTTTCAACATGTACACAATTACATGCATACACCCTAAAACACATTAACAAAAAACCAAAACCTTACCTTAGTGCACATGACATCATTATCATTCTTTTTCTTTCTACATTCTTTGTATAAGAACCTATCCATCACTATTGTTATGCGTGGATGATAGGGGCTAATTAGGTCTAATATTTTCATCTTCTAAGCTTAATATTTATTTATTAAAATTAAGATTATTTGACTTTTTATGTACTTTATTGTTATTTTGTATGTTTGGAGTCAATAGAGCAAATAGGGATGAAAATCTAATAAAAATAAGTCAAAAACATCAAACTGCTACAGTACCTGCCACAAAAAAGAGCTACAATGATTTGCTATAGTACCAGAATCGTAGAGCCTAGAAACGGTGCTCAAAACAGTGTGTATAGTGCTCTTAGCACTCATAACCCAGCTGCAATGTTCGTGAACAGTAACACAATGAATAGTAATTATGAACAATAATTCTAATCTGATTTGTATTTGATATTTTATCTTAATTTGAAGACATAAACTTATAAATAAAATATCAAAAAGCCCAATTCAAGAGAAAAAAGAGAGAGAAAAAAAGAATCAAGAGAAAAGTTAAAAAGAGTAATTTTTGAAAGATTAAGAAGATTGTAGAAAAATTAATTTTATCTTTTTAACTCTTTATCTTTTTAGTTTTTTCATGATGTTATTCTTAATAAGCTCTAGAACTCTTTATTTCACCATGACCTAGTTTTTATTTCTAGAGTTAGACTATTGAACTTAGTATGTAGTTGGATTTTATTAATTCTTAGTTTATGAACTTACTACTTACAATTGATTCATTCTATTTTGTGTTTAATGCTTTCATTATATCTGACCAATATTTTGAATGATTGAGGAACCATGATGAACTTGACAAATGGATTCATATGTTTAGCCTATGATAGTTTGATGCATAATCATAGGGTAATAACTATGACTTCTATGTATGATAGAAATACACCTAAATGGCATATATGACATAATGTAGACTTGATCTTAATGAATTATATTTTAATTTGATTATCATATATATATGTGATTGTTAAAATGCATAATATAGTCACTTGACCATTGACAGAGGCTTGTGATGACATAAGCCAACAATTGGTATCAAGGGATTAACTAAGAGATTAATAAGTCCAATGAAATATTAAAGGATGAGTATATACCCTAGATTATTATCAATTTGTAAAATTAACCTTTTGTTATTTGCTATCTAGGTTAAGTTTAGGCTACTTAGTTAAATTACAAATTAGAGTTTTTTGAAAAAAAAAGTAAAGTAGTTATAATTTTAGTAATTGCTTCATAGAAATAAATCGAATAGTCCCTATAGGAATGATATCTAAACTTTAAATCCTATATTACTTAATATAATAGTATGCGCTTGCACTTAAGCTAGTATAGCACCAATCAGTGGTCTCATAACTCTCACACATTACATCTAAATTATAATAACCCAAACACTAAGGTTCTAGGGTCATGTCCCTCCTAGCTTTCACAAATTAAGGTTTTGCAGTATAAACTGTACTTGCATTACACACTACAACCTCATACAGGGTTTTGAACATCTCTCACCATCTCTAGGCATACCATATTGCCATGTGTTTTTTATTATTTACTGTGCAAGTTCGACTCCCATACCCCTCATAGTTGATGACCGAATTTGTTCATTTTATCTAATTCTACCCTTTCTCCCTTGGATTGACTTGAATAAATTTTCAACATCAACTTGTTGAACTCTAGGAGCTCTTTATGGGTTTGGCGAGCCTTCCTTTTGAACTCACTAAAGGGTGAAGAGGTCGAATCTAATATTTTGAGCCCAAGTCGTACTCCATATACAGCTTGCACGTAACCCCAGATTCTACCATGTTATGATCTCTTAATACCATCTTAAATATAGATTAACATGGATTTTCTTGCAACAAAACAAAAAGGATTGTTTTATTTAAGAATTTTATTTTTATTTAACTAAGTTGTGATTAATTGACTTGATGAATCCTCTTGAGTTGGTAGGCAACTCTGTTTATCTATAAGTAGGTAAAGAGCATAAATTAATGAAAGTTTTAATGACTTTATGAGATGAGTTTGAAAATCTACGAGGTTCTATATTTCACTACCCCTTCTACCAATTATCTTTATAACTTCTAATTCTTTAAGGCAATTTTTCTAGTGTCCTTGGTGATAAACTTAAAGCGAGTGTAGCAACTGTAAATATTGTCTTTACTTTTATTTTGTCTATAAGAAGTCAACCTCTCAAGATCTTTTATCTTTTGCAGTGGAAGTAGCTCGAGTTCTTGGTGATTTTGCTTCTCCTAAGGCTATGTTTCATCACCTGCAAGTTTGTCTACTTCTTGGATCATTGATTATAGAGCTACAAACCACATAACACCAAATCTTTACTTTCTAACTACCTATTTGCATCTCACTTTACCTCTATTATGGTTGCTAATGGAACTTTTATGTCTTTAGTCTCAACCAAACCTCTTGCTCGCCCAAGCTAAACAAGCATCTAGATATTGGAACATCAGATTTGATCAACTAATCAAAGTATTTTATTGTGATCAAAATATTTGTACGTACAAGAAGATAAATGGCCAATTGATGGCCTTTTTAGTAATGTATATAGATGATGTACTACTCATAAAAAATGGTATAAGAGCATTATCATTGGATCAAATATAGTTATCTAACCATTTTGATATTAACAATCTAGAATAAACCAATAACATCTTTAAGATCAAATTATTAAGAGATTGCAAGAGATTGATGTTAAGC
Source organism: Ailanthus altissimus (assembly GCA_946807835.1). Taxonomy (NCBI): domain Eukaryota; kingdom Viridiplantae; phylum Streptophyta; class Magnoliopsida; order Sapindales; family Simaroubaceae; genus Ailanthus; species Ailanthus altissimus. Next base: position 20,605,007 of record OX327696.1, on the reverse strand, counting down.
TTATCTCAAGCTAAGTACATTAACAAAACTCTAGTCAAGTTTGCTATACATGATTCTATAAATTGATTGCTTCCTTTTAGACATGAGATTAATCTATCTAAGCATCAGTGTCATAAGCACCTAAATAGATAATCACATGAGAGTGAATCCTTATGCATCAGTTATAAGAAGTCTCATGTATGCAAAATAGGTACTAGACCATATATTTATTATTCGATTAGAATGGTTAACAAATATCAGTCGCATGTAGGATTAGAACATTGGATTGCAAGAAAACGTATATTTAAGTATCATCAGAGAATGAAAGATTATGTACTTATGTATTCTAGCAAGAATCTTGTACATATTGAATATATAGATTCAAATTTTCAAGTAGATTATGATACCCAGAGTTCAACCTCAAGATATGTGTTTACCTTAGGCAGAGGGGCTATAAATTGAAAGAGTGTAAAATAATCATGTATGACAAACTCTACTATGAAAGCTAAATATGTTGTTACATCTGAAACTAGAAAAGAGCTATATAACTTTAAAAGTTCCTTATGGAGCTTGAGATGGTACTTAGTACTTAGATGCCTATTGTTTTTTTTTTTTTTTGTAAAAATATCATGACAGTAGCACAAACAAAGGAACTAAAATACTATAAGAAATGGAAACAAATTGAGATAAAATACCATTTAGTGTGGGAGTTTGTGCAATAGTATCTAAGATTGCATTAGTATATAATCTAGTAGATTCATTCACCAAGTTATTGCTAGTAAAGAGTTTTGAAACTCATATGAATGATATAAAGGTTTGACAGATGCCCAACATGTTTTATAAATATAGGCTTATCAATGTATGCTCAAACATATATATGAATAAATCTTATTAATTAAATAAAATATTATTATACATGCTTTAAGGGCACAAATAATATAAAATATTTAATAATCTTTAGCAAAGAGTTTTGAAACTCATATGAATTATATAAAGGTTTGACAGATGCCCAACATGCTTTAGGGCAAATGAAATATTGTTAAATATTTTACATTATTTATGCCCTTAAAGCATGTATAATAATATTTTATTTGATTAATAAGATTTATTCATACATATGTTTGAGCATACATTGATAAGCTTATATATATAAAACATGTGATCTACATATTAGTTATATAATACTAATACAAAAGGTATAAATCACAAATTCTTTATAAATTAAATTTTATTCATAATCATTAATAAAATGGACAATTCATTATGTAAATCTATAGTTTTTCTACTTCTTATAATAAATAATTTACCTTAATCATTGAAGTTAAGACTTTAATTAAAAAAAATAATGTATTTGATACATAGAATGAAATTACTATGAATTTTGATTTGGTTAACTAAATGTCGTTGATTTTAAATCACAAAAAGCTTTAATAACTTTAATTGACCTTTATCCTAAACAAGTAATGAACTTATATTCATGTATTATATCTTTTAAGTTATTATGTAGTGAGATCTATATAAACAATCAAAACCTTAATGGCTTAAAAATATAATTTCATGAGTTATAAAAACATATTTTGCAATATAAAATATACTTAGTGATATTCACCTAAACCATTTGCAGTACTTGATCATTTCAATCAGTGGCCGCAGTTTATTTAATAACTTTTTTATTAAATAATAATATTATTTGTAAATTTATTTACAAATATATACATATTTAAAAAAAATGATCATTATAGCATTTAATGACTTAAAGATAAATAAGTAATTAAAAAGACGAAATATTTTTTCATAATTTACTTTAATTACAGACATCAAATAGAAAGTCGATTAAATGATTATTATTAGCCAAGCCCAAGCCTAATTTAATTAAAAGTGTTTTAATTAAAATAGATTTTTATTTATTTTACATGAGAGTGCAACATTTAGTTTTTAGTAGAATAGCTTAAAATTAACTTAAAAGAATTAGTAAATCATGAAATAATTGAGATTGAGCTTTTTAAATTAGAACTAAAAAAACACATGAATCTTACATTCTCTCTACTAACTCAAATTTTAATCAAACTCTAAATTTTTAATCTTAATTAAACTCTAAATCCTCAAGAGAAATCCTTATATAAAGAAGGTTGGAAATAATAAAATTGAATTATAAGAATAATTCTTTTATGTATTCTTACGTAAAAAATAGAATTAGACTATTACTCCTCTTAGTTGCATGAATTTGAAAATTAAAAGTAATCCAAATATTCATATGTATGAGTTTAATTATTAAGAATATTAGAAAAAATTATAACCATTCAATTTAAAATTTATCAAAGTAATGAATTAAAATAATATTCTATCCTTATACATAAAATTATAAACAAGACAATTTAACTTTTATTGCATTTATTTTATTAAAAAAAATGTATAACAACAAAAACTAATAAATTTCATGAATTATTATTACTCTTTTACTTATATCTACAATAAAAATAAAAGAATTGTGGTGTGATCTTCTATAATTAGTATTTAATATTATGCAATGCAATTTATGTAATTCTGTTTGTCTAATCCAAGTCAAGTCATCTCTGAGTGAGCAATTCCATGTTCATCAAATCAAAAGAACCATCCTTCGTCTTGGGGGTTATGGTTCCTCAAGTCACAAGTGTCCGGTTCAAATATTTACCCTCGACGTTAGAAGAGAATATGAGAAACCAAGACAATAACGGTAGTTTTCTTGTATGTGTGAATTTACAATAAAAATATGTAACGATAAAGTTATACCATACAGAAAATATCTGATAGACTTCCCCGAATTTGAAACATGGCACTATAATCCATAATAAGATGAATTATGTACTATCAATTGAACTAACTTGCACTTGCAGAGTTAAATGCTATATCCAACAAATGGTTGGACGGGGCTAGCTGGAATCATTGGCCATGCTTCAAATGACAGTTAAAAACGGTGGCGAAGAAACCACTTTAATTATGCATGATCCCATTTTCTTCGGGGATTTATAGATGTCTCAAGCGCAGAAAAATAAGCAATTGCAGCAGAATAGCTCTATAAGAATATATTCAATAAATTGTCAAGGGAGAATTGAATATGAATAAGGATGAATATTGTCACACAGTATATCAGAATTTATTAAAAATTCAAATCCATGAAAGAATATCTGTATCCAAATCCATATATGCACAAGTTACAAAAGTTAAGAAAGTATCAGCGTATCTGTCCTGGAAGCCAATCTCAAAAATCCTACTTTCCAAGTAGTCGATGACCACGTTGATTTGCCTGTCTAACACGGAAGTTTAGCACATCCACATCGTCTTGTAGATGATCCAGGCTTTTGTTTTGACTGCAATTAGATCAAGAGTGGCCATAATTAAATAGAAACTTCCACAGCATTATATGCAAAAGAAACAATTCATCAGGGTATTCACTTGGATAATCTCCACAATAAATTGACAACCCTAGAAGCATAGAGAGAGGGAGAGAGAGATAAGAAAAGAGTTCCAATAAATAATGAAATCAAGTTTTATCTGTTTGATCTAATTGGCACAACATACCTGTCAATTTCAGACCCCATATCAACAGCCATATTTTTCAGTTCTCCCAAAATACCACTTAACTCGGAAAGTGCATCATCCTGCTTTGCCTTTTCTACCTGTAATGTAATCCCAGATAAAGCATGATTATGAAATTAAAAGTACAGATTGTACTATGCCATGAATATGTAATATATCAGATCTGATTTCTATTTATAAGGTAGCAAACATTCTTCATCTAAAATGTAGCCATCGCATAAAAGATGAGTAACAAAATAAAAGATATAAGGCATCTTTCAAGCAAAATAGAACAGAACTTTTATTTTATGCCAATGTCTATCTTAGGTAAAAAAGACAATACGAACCTCAACTTTCTGATGAGCATTTGTGGGTTCTGGCAGTGGTGCTGTTGTTTTTGATTGTCCATTAGTTGTATGATTTAGTCCTAACTTCTCCCTCTGCTCCAAATGGTTACCCCTTCTTTGGGCTGGATCATCTGCAGAAGCAAGAAAATCAAAGACTGTACACTAGGGAATTGGCAAAGAAACAATGAAAGGTAAAGAAGAAAAAGAAACAATTAGAAGTTCGCAAATAAGCACTCATGAAAGGCAAGAAGAATGTTGAATCACCACTGATCTTCTTTTCTCGTATGGGCCTATTGACCAATGAAGAATTACTTCCAAAAGAAAAAAAAGATGAACCATGGCAAGTGCAGGAAGAAAAATAACCTCTAGTTATAACAGGACCCATTATTGGACGGGTCTTCTTTGGCTTCCAAGTCTTGGAGAACATACCCCCTAGGCTTCCCAAAAGCTTCTCACCCTGTAATAAGCATTGAACAATCATGGAAGTATCCTATGTAATCCATAATACCATTCCAAAACATCCAGAAAGCATCGCAAACACAGGAGTGGTGTGAAAGGATTAGAAAGCCAGAAAAAAGCTAAACTTTTAAGGTCAAGGAAGGAATATACAACTAGAACATGATTAGTCCTGTCATATAATCTAGACATTTTCAATCAGCAAAAATTTTCAGTACTTAAACTTCCAGGCCTAACCTTCCTACAAGTCATGCAAATCGTGTAACTGGAATAACACAGGAGTTGCTAGCAGTCTGCTACAACCCTAAAATTGCTGACCGAGTGAGGACGATGAGTGGAAGGCACATGCAATTGAATCTCAGCATCAATAAAAGAAGACCACACCCAAGGTTGATGTTATGAATTCAGATAACCAAAAACTCCATCTTTTACTCACATAGCTACCAACTTGATTAGGCAAAAAAGAACTATTCATTGCTGGTTAAGATATTGACCTTGAAAGCTAGGGTGTAGACTATTATGTACTATTTTGATAAAGAATGGTTCTGTGTATATCATTTGAGGGAATACGGACCATGAGCCTTATGCCGCAAGCAGTAGTGCCAAAGGTAAGGTAGTTCAGTGGTGTATTACAGGTGGTGACAGTATTTACCATTGCCCCCATTCCCCAGCCACAATGCCAAACCCCCCTAGTAAGCATTATTAAGCAGTACTAAATATAAGATTGTGGAAGTAGGAAACTTGATAAGGTGGTGGCATAAGAGATGTTAGCAGCGTTAGAGATAGGACTGTGTGTCTGCATGTAATCAAACCCAGTATTTATTAGAATCAACTGTCCAACACCTTCTTCAAACTATTCTAATTGATTTTTTTAACTCAATTAACAAATAGCCATACCCGACTAAGATCATGATCAATGTGGGCAGCAGTGTAGTGTGTCCTGGTAATTTGCTCACCCTGCTGATGCAAGGTTATCAACGTTTTGGTAGCATCCTCTCTAATCTCTTCAGCAATCTTAAGGCAGCCATTCACTGACTTTGTAGTTTCCTCAGCCTTGTAGACGGCATAATCCTCCAATTCTTGGACTGACTGGTTCTCTAATCCACCTGAGTCACGGAAATCATTCTTATATCTGTTTCTTGCCGCTGAAGTAAGGGAATATGAGGATGCAGAAGTGTTCCCTTTTATCTCATCATTGTCATCATCAAAGGGATTAGTGCTAACTTTTACTGTAGTTAGGTTGGGTTCAGAAGAAGTCCTTTTTGAAGGTTTGAGAGTCTGCTTACTGTCCAACTCACCATCAGAATCAAAAGGGTTGGAGCATGAAGAAACTGGATATCCAGGGTCAACTGAGTTTTGCTTGCCATCCCTTAAAGCAGATTTCTTTAAGCCAAACATTCTTAAAGAATAATTCTTGTTCAATCTGTAGAGAAATCAATGAACTTTCCTGTACAAAAGAAACGAGAATATTTGTGAGATTGTAATGAGGATCAAAATGATAACAAACAACATAAGTCAAATGAATCTAGATTTGGTTCAATAAGGTTGCATAACATTTTCAATTCAATAGTTTATCCTAGTAGTGTGATTCAGGAACAAAGCATCAGGAACTATCATAAAAAGCATAGCAACTGAAAATTCAAATAACAAAAATAAATATCAACAAGAAATCACCTGAAGCATAAATTTCTAAGAGGAAACTTTTAAGAACAAAAGAAAAGAGGGAATGAAAGTAAGTGATCAAAATCATAACAAAAGGAAGAATAAAGATTAAAAGTTGAAAAAGGGCGCTACCCAAAATTGCAATACAACGAGGACATTCACAAATTCATTACGCAGACCTTTTTCTTATTAAAATTATTTTCCACTTATATATACTAGAAAAGAGAAATCCATCTAAGAGATCCGAAGGACCAAAAAGGAGGAAAAAAAACAGAAAGAAATATTAAGAGAACTCATGGCACAGTCATTCTCCATTTACTTTTGTCAATAATGAAAATTATAATTGTAAACTATTGATGAATCACGATGCAAAACATCTATAATATTAGGAACTTTTCCCCCCAAATTTTCTCAGAAACCAAACATAAGATCCAGAGAGAGACCAACCATAAGCCATAAAACTTAACAAAAGAATTCCAAACAGAAAATAGAAGACACCCACGCAGATACTAAATAAAGTCACTAAAAGTTTCAATAAAATTTCAAGAAGAACAAACTAGGAACTTTCTAAGGATACCCAGAAAGATACAGAGAAAGTAAACTTAATTTTCAAGAAAATGGACCGTACGTTGTTAACAAGAAAGAACAAACAAGCAAACAAACAAACAAGACAAGTAAAGAAGATCTAAGCAAAGCCCACACAGCATATGAAACATTGTAACCTCAAAATTAAGACAAGAACCAGAAAAGCAGAACCAAAACTAACAACAAATCAGCAAAAAGATCATTAAAAGTATGTAGAGTTTGTGATTTTGTGATTTGTACCTGAGAAAATGTTGCAGAAAATCTTGCAAGAACCGCAAGGAAACAGTCCAAAAGAAAAATTTTGTAGCGGTTTTGGCTTCGAGAGAGAGAGAGAGAGCCACGTATAAATGGTGTGAAGTGAAATCAGTCTCTCTCTTTGAAAGACAAAGGAAATGGAAGAAGAAACTGGTAAGAAAGTGGCTTAAGAGGGAAACTGGACTTTGTATTTTTGCTAATTTTTTATTAATATTAATTTGAAATTGAAAAATTCAAAAGATGGGAGTTGATCCAAGGCTGTCTGGTCGAAGGAGAGGCGCCCCACTTTGACGAGAGAACAAGATTTTTGGGTAACGATTGTTGCTTATTATTTAAATGAATTAATGACAAGTTATATTAAAATTAATGAAGCCCATGCCATTGAAACCAAGTTGACAACTTGGAATTATACAAGTTGCATTAATAATTAATTTGTTAAATTATTAAATAAATTCGTTAATATTACATATTAGGATTGCTATATAAGAATCAAATAAATTATTAAAATTCTAAACAAAATAATAATGAGAACAATTAATTAACTATTAATTAAAGATTTTTATATATTATTTGCCGGCACGGGATGTACGTTATTTGATATAGGGCTTATGATATACATAGACAAAAGCATAAAAATTGACAATATGAGATATTCTATATTTTGAAGTCATTTAGTTGACAAAATGGATAATTCCATAAACAATTGCTTTTATTATAAGAAAACTTGAAAAATATTCCCCAAAAAAATGAGAAATTAAGAAGTTATTGCTCTTATTTTGATTCCTCAAGGTGGGATGAGATGAAACAAGCCTTTAAATTAATTCAGGAATGGATCGCATGTTTCTTTTCTTCGTTAAATAAAAAAGGGGCATTATTTTCAAGTCATTGACTTTAAAATTTTCTTTCTAAAATAAGTAAACCTCAATTCTCAACACCAAAAATTTATGGAGAGCTTATTACAATGTCATCTCCGATTTGTTATTATATTACTATTATTATTATGATGATGGGCTGCCATATGAGCTGAAAATTCTTGCATTGATTTTGAAGTATTTTAGTTTATTGTGGGTGCATGATGGAACTTGGGTATTAATCCAAAAAATGTGTTGGGAATTTTAGCTTTAGGAGAAACTTCGGGGAAGAAAGCATACTATAGGCTCCTCACCTTCCTTGGCTTCATAAACTTTCTTCGAATGAGGAATAACCACAACAAAACAAAATGCCAAACTTCTACAAACAATTTTTCTTCACGGGACTGGATGGAAGTTGTATACACAAAACTAACAATACGGCTCACAATTGCAGATAATGGCACTATTTGACCAAACCAATTCATGTTGCTTAATTACAAAGGAATGCTTGGTGAAAGAATATATAGGATCCAGCATCTGTGAGTCATACCCATTCCAGCAATCTTTGATTTTAACTTTTGCTCGTCATGGTTTGCACCCGAAACATCTAGAAAACCAGTGAATATCAGAACTATCCATGATGCAGCAAATAAATTTTCGCTGAGGTACATATTTCACTTGAACTCCTGCTACTCCAATGAACATATGGAAACCGAAGTAAGGCAGAGAAAGAACTGAAATAAAATAAGAATAAATGAAAAGTGATTATGATACTGAAACGTGCATCACAACATCTTCTATTAATGAAATGTTGGAATGTTGGACTAGAAGCATTTATGTCCTAGGGTCTTGCTGAAGAAAAGAAAAAATAAAGCATTTTTAATGGCAATATGTGTATATTAGAGAGGGAAGAAAGAGAGAAAGATAACCTCCAGAACAATTTCCAATCACTCAACATCAGCAGTCCCCAATGCAGCCACTTCCTATACTTTGTGGAGATGTCTGCCAATGGCAACAGATTTGCTCTGTCCTTTCTCAATCTAATCATTTAAAAGAGATTGAACTTCTTCAGAATAAAGTAAAACTCTTGGATAACACACAGACTGCATACAATAACATCATTACCTGTGCCTCTAACTTAGATATTCTCTGTAAGGATGCTTGTTCAATGGAAGCACGACGTTTACACTCTTCTTCAAGCAAATTGGTCATTTGGTATCTCAGTTCAGCCATTTCTTGTGCTAGGTCCTCTGCCTCTTCCTTTGCCTTAAATTTCTCCACTCTCAATTCTTCCTAGTCATCATATGCATGTTAATCTAAACCACTTTACATTTGCACTATCTCAGAACTCAGAAGGTATAAGGAAATTCGAAATTTTTTTTTTTTTTTTTTTTCAGTTTGCAGAACGTTGTTCAAGTTAGGTATAATTTCTCAAATGGCAATAACTCATACCTTAAGTTGCTTCACAAGACGTTCATATTCACATATTTGAACTGACATGCTCTCTATCTTCTCCTTTGACTTTGCATCTGGTGCCAGTTTTGAAAGGAGTGCAGTGAATACTTTTCCGCAAGAGCTGCAGACATATTACAATATATTTCAAGGAATTAAAAAAGAATGAAATTTACATGCTGTTTAACAGATAATAAAGAGAAATATAAAACTAAATAATAAGTTATCACTCTTCAATGATGAGGAAGCAAACATTAGGAGGGTAGTTTGCCCTAAAAGCCCAACCTAATGCCATTAACATACGACTAAAGAATTTGAATTACCAGACATGATAACCAGGTAACTTCATTGAAACAAAATAACTATAACTTACCTCATTTCTTTTGAGACACAGAGATTTTTCTCTAATTCACTTGCAAAAAACTGAATATCAAGCTGTGTTGGGTCCTCCTCTTCCATCCATTCCTCAATCTTTTGACAAAATATCCTAGCATTTATTTCAGATGTATGCAGCTTCTCCCTCAGATTTTTATTTTCTTTATCTAAACATTCAATAATTTCCTGGGCATCTCGAGTCCGAACCTCAAGCTCTTTAATTAACAAACTCATCCTAGCTTTTTCCTGAACGCTTTCTTTCTGAACTTTCTTAGCTTCAACACAGGTCTGCTCAAGGGCCATTATATCAAGCTTCAAGCTCTCTATTTCACACTGCGACTCTAGCACTGAGGATGAAATTGACTCCTCCAGTTTCTCCATGCCTAAAGCTGAGCTCTGCAACTCTTCTTCTTTGTTCTGCAGTTCCTCAATCAATAGTAATTGCTCTGAATCTGATCTCTTCAATTTCTCCTCCAACTGGCCTACCTTGTCTTGTAAATTTTCCATGTCCACTAATTTCAACTCAAGGCCATGGACATGCTCATTTAAGTAGCGTACCTCTTCATTTCTAGCATTTAGTTGATCCTGGAGGTAATCTGTAATGAACATTCATAAAATCTAATTCCATAAATTAAGGGCTGCATGCTGCCAATTGTTGCTAAAAGTATAACAGTGGAATTTTTCATTTCGCTAAAATGGATACTTCCGAGGCTTTACTTAGATGATCAAACTGAAACAAAGAACGATTTACTACAAACACATTTATCAATATCACATAAAGGAAGTCTCACAGAAGAGGTTATGTTCCCTACCACTGCTCCACAACATAACAGAGAGATAAATCCACAAATGCATGCAATTTCTACATTTATCAATGCTCGAAATTTTCGAGAACCACTAAGATGATCCAGTACATTTTAAAAAAAATTAAAAGAAGAGACCAATGGACTCTCTCTGAGAAACAACATTGAACATCAATTTATTCAGGTAATTTTGAGATGTTAACACAACTGACTGTTAGGCATAATGGAAAGATTCAAGTAACCTTCATTTCAGGAAGCTAGCAACACAAAGGACTTTAAATGCTTAAAGAGTTTCTGCAATTTTTGTTGGTCATAAAAGTAGTTTATGAGTTATGACAACCAGCGTGATCCCAATGATGGTTACTCTGTAAGATAAACAGTTGATGCATTTAACATATATACAAATATATCTCAATGAGACAATGACTGTGACATATAATAAGAGAAAAGAGAATTATCAAAGGATTGAAGACCAATAAGCTGCTTTAACATAAAAACAAAAATCCAATTCAGTGGAATAAAGTTAAGTCAAACACCTATTAACAACCTAAGAGAGCAAGCCTGTAAAAAGAAGAAAAAAAAGGAATCAGCACCTATTTCTTGAGAGCAGTTCATCAACTCTCTCTTCAACTTCTGAATGTGTTTTTTGTCTTCATTATGAGCTTCGGATAATGACTTCGCATGGAGTTCTAGTCTCTAAGCCAAAAGAAAATGAAATCTTAAACCATCAAATTATATCAGATTATCTCCCTAGAGATGTAATCAAGCTAAGCATCATATTGCTTTTCACTGACTATCACTAGTAAATATTACCTTTATTAGTTCAAAACTCAGGGATTGTGATTCTCTCAACATGTCCTTCTCTTTCCGTAGCTGCATTGAAGTACAAGGTAAACACACTCATTATTTAATTTGTGACCCAAAATTCGAACAACAACCAGGTAAAGTCTTTGATTACAAGATAACAAAGGCACAGCCAGCAAAATAACCCAACGAAGCCAAAATCAAATCTCATAATTTGAGTCAAAGATAAGTTTCAATTAAACTAAGTTACAAACATTCAGATGCTAACCAACCAAATTCAAAATCCATTGCAAGTTTTTCCATTTTTTTTTTCTTAAAAAAAAGAGCGGTTCGAACAAGATTATTATCAATTGCAATTTCAGCCACAGTACCTCTCTGCATCTCGTCTCAATCTGTAAGAGTTCCTCAACATCGAAAACGCTTTCGCTATCACTCCTCGAACTATTCGACATTCTTTTTTACCTTAAAAGAAAAACAATATCACTTCCGCCAAAGAAATAACTAACCTGTAATTTTATAAATAAAACACCGGAAGAACCCATCAAAAAAACAAAATAAAACGATGTAAAAGGAACCAATATAAATATTAGAAACATCAAAAGGATCGGCATGGATGGACTCAAACTGGGAAAAAATTATATATAAGAATTATCAATAACAAGATTTTGGTTTGATTATCTGGTAAATCAAAGTTCTTACCTTCGTGAGAACCAATCAGAATCTGACGATTGATCAAAATTTTCGATATTTTAACTAAATTGTTAATAATATGATTGAAAATTTTGAATTGGCATTTGGCAGCTCAGCCCAGAGTCCAGTGCTCGACTGCATTCGGAAGGGAAATGGTTTTAAATGGTAATGGGTTTGGATCGGGTCGATTATTAGCGGAGCAGATACAAATATTGTATTGGGGCCATTTGTGAGTGCGACTCTCCTCCCCTGGCCTACAGCAATTTGTTTGAAAAACGATCGCTAATAGACTTTATTTATTTATTAGCTAATAGACTTTATTTTAAATTTATATTTTTTTATAATTACAAAATAAAATACAATATTTAATATCTACAAATTTTATACAATATTTAATTTGAGTTTAAGAATAAATAAATTAGGTGTTTAAGTATGAACATTTTGAAGATTAAAAATTAAAATAAAAATAAAAAAATAAGTAAAAAAAATAAAATTAGAGACGAAAAAAAAGATGAAGCCCAAAATTCTGTACAATGCAAGGAAGGGTGCTCGAATGGGTCGTGCATGAGACTGCAACACACAAAATGTCGTGCAACTCCTTTACGAGGTGCGAGAAATTTTGACTTTATTTTTTTTTTTGTTTTTAATTTCATTCTTTTTTTATAATTCATTGTATTTCTTTATTGATACACTTTATTTTTTTAATAGATTATTTTTTTAAAATTTATTTAAACAATAACAACCATTTTTTTTATTTTATAACTTGAATAATAAATTTTTTAAGTTATGTTATAAATATGACAAATTTGTTTATTTATTGTTTTTTGACTAATAAAGATTATAGTCTTTTTAAGAGAGCTATTAGTGAATATTTCCTAATTTGTTTTCCTTTTTTCTTTTTTATTTTAATTTCTTCCCTTTTTTTATCAATTATAATATTAAATAATATTATCGTAGTATCCCATAACACTATAATTGAAAATTTTCAAGTCAAATATATCTCATTGTCAACGATTTAAAATCTTTTTGCACCAACTATTAATTCTTTCTTGTGCCAAAATTGACAGATGCATCTAGATAATTCTGAAAAGAAATAACAAATAAAAGATAGAATTATGCCTCTCTAAAAAATCACTCTGAATCATATAATTCGGTCAATTTATATTTCATTTTCTACAAAAAAAAAAAAAAAAAAAAAAAGAACATTCGCAGTTTTAGTAAGATTTTCAAACAAAGGAATTATTCTACCAGCTTCATGAAGGATCAATGGATCATGTTACAAGATGGGACCAGAACTGTACAATGATCTTTTTGGTTTTTTAATTTTATTTCCCACTATCATTTCAACGATCGACATGAAGCCTTAACAATTAGGCACAGAAACAAGATCCCGTGTACAAAACCCAGAAAAGAAGTAAAATGTGATAAGACCCTGATCCCATACTTTCCAAGTGACTAACACGCTAGGTTTCTGATTGTGCTTCTGCCTGTTTCTTAACCATGGCAGCATGCTTCTGGCCAGTAAGATGGTACGTGAAAACTGTCTCGCTATTGCACACCACATTGCATATAGTGCACACCCGAACTGCACCTGCTGCAGCTCCACTCTCAAAAACCTTCCGTTTCTTCGTCTCTAGGTCTAGTGTTGACTGTGACTGTGCCACCCTTTTCTCTGATTTCTGTACATCAACACCCCCACTCTTATTGGCCTCTGGATTCTCCATCGGTCCAATTATTGAATTTGTTGCAGTTGTCGCAGCAACTGAGGAAAAGGCACTGGTGCTAATCTTAGTTTTCTGCAAATTCTCAAGATTTTTCTGGTGTTTTTTGCCCTGTAAGTGAGTGACATAGGCATCATTACTGTTGCAGTTGATTTTGCAGACTTCACACCACACAGATTGAACAACCTTGGTCTTTTTTTGTCTGCTCCAAAAGCTGTTGTTTTCAGCTTTAATTGCAGCAAAATGTTGCCCAACCCCATTCAAAGACATTAAGCTAGCCTACATGGTAACTAAGAGAGGTAAGATAACTCATTATATGTACATTGGAGCACTATAGTACTGGCAATCAAGAGAATGACTACAATACACAGATTAAAAGAAGGAACTGATTGCTTAAGTAGGTTCTTAAAAATGACTTTATTGATGCCAAAAAAGAATACATCAAACCGGCAAGCAGCAATACAAGCATTTTCTAAAAAATGAAAAAATAGAACAATTTTCAGATGCAAATTTACATTAATTTGCCACTGCAGCAATGCAATCACAAAAACCTAAACAAGCACAATGTGAGAATAAGCACAATGTTGCTGATGGATAGGGTAGTTATTGAAGAAATTACCTGAGCAGCATGCTTTTTCCCAAAAAGATGTTTATTTAACACTTCCTGGCTACTGCAAGCAATATTGCATATTTTACAGACCCTCACAGAATCAACTGCTGTCTCGCCATTCAGAAGCTTTTGCCTCTTTATCTCCAGCTCCTGGCTTGGCATGCCAATATTATTGATTGAATTACAAGAATTTTGCTTCTTCTGATGTTTTTTTCCAGATATGTGTTTCTCAAAAACATCTTTGCTGTTACAATCAATATTGCAAACCTTACACCGCATCGGTTGAATGACCTTGCTTTGGGTTGAAATGCTCTTTGTAACATCATTCACCAAAGGGTGATTTGACCAATAGTTGTTCCCCGAGGAATTTAAACTGGTGGGTGCTAGTGATGCCTGAAACCACAAACTATTGTCTGAATAACAAAGAATGCCAAACTACAGAGTCTTCACAAACTGTACACAATGTATGTCTTACACTTACATATGGTCAGATGAAGAAATTTGACATACATATCTAAAAAAATACAAGTTCACTAGCACAAAATGCACATGTATCTTCCTAAAGTAGATAGTTAATCAAGCGGAAGAATTATCGCAAATCATGTGCAATTGATACTCCCTTTCCAACCTGAAGTTGAGGAAAGCATGCACAGAAAATAAACTTCTCATGACTCTTCGTTAAAATAGCCAAAATACCGAGTCCTTAATCAAAATTTCTCCTGATCAAAACAAAGACTGCTAATCAAAATATTCCGAAGGAAAAAATGAAGATCAAATTTTCTTAGTCATTAAAAATGGAAAAGTAGTATAATCCATATCAAAGAAGAACGTCAAGGAGAGAAAATTGCTGAAAATCGCTATATTGTTTAGATATATTACTCAATGACGTTGGGTTTGATAAACTCTAATTTTTCAAAACAACTACAAGGTATAACATTGAAATTACACAAGACTACTTGGATTACATATTCAACATCTGTCGAGACTCTTCTAAATAAAATGGAGAGATTTATGTAAAAAGTTTACTCTTATCAGACAAACAAAGTGATAATTTTAGAGCCGTCGGTGGTATCTCATTTCAAGTCTTGTAAGTCAATCACAACTTTCTCATAATCCTGTCGAAATTATGGTTTCATATATTTCTTCTTTCGAAGAGGAATGACAAGTTACTCTTTATGCATGGAACATCTTTAGGCCTGAAAACATCAATCCCTCCCAAAATTCATTCAATGCAAGAAGTATTTTGTCATCAAAATTTACAAAATGTTGAAAGCAACAAAATTGCTTACTGCAAAGCTGTTATGGGGTAACGCAAATTCAACTTGATTACAAGCCAAAACTTTAGAACAACTGGGCATAATCATTCAAATTTACCTCAAACTCCTCCTAAAAAATTTTTGAAGAAAACCCCTTCACAACCCACATATTCACACCAAAATTCACAATCCCATCACACAAACCAACGTAAAAAAACACTATTATCAATTCACAGCGAATATCAAACACTCAGAAGTCTCAAAATTTAAACTTTCTTAACATATAGAGAAACAAAGTTGAACTAGACAACGAACACTTACAGCGTCATATATAATGGGACCAGATTGCCCAGTGACACAAGCGGCAGAGCCCGCATTTGGGTCCTGATAATACTGGGTTTGGCCCTCAAATCCAACATGGGTTAACGGGTACGGACCCGAATTAGCATATGGGTCGGTTCCAGGTGGATGAAGGGCTGACTCAGGAAAATGAAGCGTTGGTTGAGAATAAGACAAATAAGGATTAGGGTTGGGATTGGGGTTGGGGTTTTGGTTTGGGTTTGGGTTTGGGTTTGGGTTTGTGGGATGGTGAGACAAGTAGGTGAAAGTAGGCTGCTGTTGTAGCTCTTGTGTGTGGTACATGTGGCTTCGAGGATTAATTAGGGTTTATAGTTTTTTTTTCTCTCTCCCTTATCGATGCTCTTTTTCTTTTATACCTTGGAAGGCCTCTGCGGTAAAGGGAATGAAAGGACTGAGGAAGGAGAACGAAGAAGAAGAAGGAATTTCTTTATTTAAAAAACAAATTGTTGATGGCAAAACTCGATGGTTGGGCCTTATTGGGCCGGTGTTAATATTTAACAAAGAAATAGAAAAAGTAAAATAAATAAATATCAAATTCTCTTTAAAATTTTTTGAAAAAAAGGTCAACCGGAGCCTTGCAAATGCTATGCTCGTGGAGTTTTAGAAAATAATTTTAATTATTTATATGAGGAGAATATTTTTAGAAGAAAAAAAATTCTTTCTAACTTTATTTGCTTAATGATTATCCTCTTTTGTCTCTATTTTTTATTTAATATTGAGAATATATATATATATATTATATTATAAGCAGTGATGGTTGGAAGTTGGTGGATTCTATCCACTGCTTATAAATACATCATTATCTTTTATAATATATTCGTATTTTTTTAATGCCTTTTCAATGTTCACGGAGATGTTATAATATTTTTCACTTGTTAATAAATTCATTCATCTTTTAAGTGAAATGTAAGTTCTAAGTCCTCAACAACTTTCTTAATTAATAGATTTTCAATCTCCTTTAATATTTTTTAGTGAATGTTTCTTCGAAAATTCTTAATTAGTCAAGTTTGGTAAAGCATTGCAAGATAAAAATTTCTTAACGTCCTCGTAATCGATACCAAAATGTTAAATACTTAAGAATTTGTTGACTATGAAAAAAAAAAAATTAAGTTGTTAGGCTTGTTCATATCAAGAGATGGGCTTGTATTAGTTACAAGATAGAGAGGATTAGGGGCTGAGTTGAGAATTATTAAGAATAGACTTGGAGAGAAGTTAAGTTGTTTGAACCTACAATGTATAAAAAACATTTGGTTAAAGAGGGACATTGGGGGAGTGGCTGACAATGGCCCTCCAACACTTAAATAAGATAATGGTTCAGTGGTGAAAGTTTTCCTATAATTTTTGCCTTAAAGAGAGTTTAGAGAAGAAAGAGAAAATTATTTTCTTATTTGTCCAATATTTTAAATGACTTGTTTTACTTGATTTCAAAAAATAAAAAAATATTTTTAGCGTAAAGAGGAAATGACTTAAAGAATTTCTAATATGGTTAACACATGACGACTTATGATTGGAGGGTCTCCTCTTCAATATGGGTGTTCTAGAAAAGTGTTATAGTTAAGGTATCCTTAATAATTATGTCTCCCTTGAAGTTTGGAGTACAATTGCTGCTCTGATTAGACACTTATAGCATAGTCAACTTTGAAGATAGACAAACAACACGTATTAATTCATGAGCTCCACCTAGTATATACTTACCTCACCTAATTTTGACAGACCCCATCTCTCTGTCAGCAAAGAGATAAAGTACTAGTGACATGTTGACGTGGTGACACAATAATAAACCGTCACAATTACATTTTGTATGTCATTATCTTTTTATTTATTTGTCTAACAATTTTTTTAATAACTTGTAGTAGAGCCTAATAATGACATAGAGAATGATTTGGTTTTATTGACAAATCTTTGGTTGTAGGGCCTAATAGTAATATAAAGAATAATTTAACTATATTGATGTGTCATTTAACAGTAATATTACATAAATCTCCAAGAAAGCCTCGTTTGACGTACCTCACAAATTAGATGATGAAGGCCGATGGACTTCGACCTTACTAAATTTGTTAGCATAATCTTGATTTGAGCCAAACAACTTTATAAAAATTTCGAGTCTTAATGGCTAGGTGGCTTCTCGTGTGTTGCCATAACTTCTCCTCCCAATAACAAATAACAAATAAAGTAGGGTGGGACTATCATCTCCTTTTCGCAAATTAGAGGGCGGCCGACGGAGAGCCGCAGCCCTTTCATTCTGAGATCTCAAAAGAGCCGGTATTTAGATTCACAATTCTTACATTTCATTACATCGGATGGAACAGTTATACAATTACAAGTGGCATCTAATGGAACAATAACATAATTACACGTGACACGCGATCCTTACAAAAATCTATCTGAGAGACCGAAGATGATGTAATCCGTCTTTTGTCAACCTCGCAAGTCCTGGCTGTAAATTTAAGACCAAAATACCCTCGTAGGGGAACAAACAAAAGCATTTAGTTGCAAGTTACAAAGCTTCCGTGGTAGTTAAAAAGTAGTTACCAGTTCATTTCATTGTACTAGCGGACAAAGCACAGCACCAAAGCGGCAATGCCAGCTACTAAAAGCAAGTGAACTGTGAAACCAACAGCCAAGAGGTGAGGGTTCTCCAAACTGTGGCCAGTTTCTTGCCTAACAAAATAACAAATTAAGTCTAATCTAATGATATTCTCAGATGTGTTTGGGTTGAGTTTTCGGACGGTATATATATGATTAGGTTTGGCCTAAGACCTTCACTTCACTATTAATATTTGATATGATATCTTTAAATGAGCAATGTGCTGCTTGTACTAGTTATACCTTGTTGAAATAACTCAAAACCCAAATGAACCAATTGTATAAAATAAAAAGTATTCTACCTAAGCCAAAATTTAATGGTACTAATACTGAAATTAATCTTCGGATCAAAGATATACTAACCCCACTTAAATTAAGGAAGTAATCACTAATTTTTGAGAGAGAGAAGTGGAAGTGAGATGGGATGTCATGTTTTATGGTAGGTGACTAAACAACCACCTTGAACTCACAAGCCATCTTTGTATACATTATAAAATTTGCTTTATCTCTTCGTGACTTCACACACCAAGCCAATTTTCAACACCTCACTCATTTCACTTTGGTGCCAAGATAAAATTATTGCAGCAAAACAGTTTGCTTTCTGTAGAAAAGTACAACTCAAAATGAATGTCAAGACAAACATGAAAATTCAATCACTGTATTGGATATGACAGGGATTACGGGTTAACAAAGCTTGCATATTTGCAGCAACGGAGATTATTCTATGACCAAACAGGCAAACAGAAAGGAAATGATAAGCAACAGAAATTTTTTTACAAACTTACTGAATTTTTTTTTCTTTTTTTTGTTGAAGGCTAGCTATAGCAGAAATATATTGGTGCCTTCTTAAATTTGTAAAAGAATGAATGAAATAATAAGCAGAAACTTGTCTGTACACTCTTGAATTTATTTGAAACCATGGCCAGGATCAAGCAAAAGTCAGTTGGAGATTAAGCCAACAAGCGCTTCATGCTTGTGGCTGCTACTTATCCACCATGGCTTCAATCCAAGACGACCACTGCTGTCTTCTTCATCAGGAGCAGGCAGATTGAGATCAAGAAAATTGCGAATTTCTGGTAATGGGTTCTCAATTACAATGGTCGGCTTTTTCCTAGCTTCAGTGCCACTAACTAAATGAGATCTCTTATGGCCACCCAAAGCTTGGCCTGATGGGAAAACTTTAAGGCAAATCGGACATTCATGCCTTTTCTTTGCCCTATAACTTGTCTCAGCTCTATCATCACAATCAGCTACAAAATGATCAATTGAATTGATGGATTTGATTAGCTTACTATCTGTTGTTGGGTCAGGGGATAGTTCAGTCTCAATGCTGGTTTCCCTGCTATCAATTTTTGAAGCAAAACAGCCTTTGATCTTTTTGTGGCTAGCTCTGTGACCACCGAGAGCTTGGTAAGAGTGGAAGATCTTGTTGCAAGTACCACACTCATATTTGCTTCTCTTTTGAGAATCCTTGTATAATTCAGTATCCGAAGCATCAATAGGTGATTTTTTCAATGAACCTGACCCCAATTCAGGATCAGATGGATTGCGAGTCTTCTTCTTACTTGAATTGTGCTTATTACTTGTCAATTGAGCTTGATCTAATTCAGTTTTCTTCATCAAATTCTTCCCGAACTCAATTTCAGAATTCTCAGCTCTGAATTGGAAGTGTAACTGAGGCTTGTTCACTGCGTAATTCTTGTCAAATCCGTCAATGGAAACTTCAGTTTTATTCACTTTAGACCCGATTCTAGAATTCCCTGAAGCAGAACACATTGGCTTTCTCCGTTCAAACTGGAAATTCTCAGAATGAACAAAACCAGACTCCAACTTTTTCTCTTTCAGCTTCTTCAAGTTCAGAATCTTTTCACCCTTAGAAACAGAATTTTTAACCTCAACCTCAGTTTCCAAAAACTCGGAGTTATTATCAGAAGATTCGGCAACAGAATTCAAGACACCCCTAATACCCACATCCCTTGAGAGCATCATTAAACAAATAGCAACCTCTTCTTGTTCTTGCTCAATCTCAGAAGCAGAAGAGGAGCCATTATTGTAATTATTATTATTAGCAACTGAAAAAGAAGAAGAATTTGCAGTGGCCAAGTACCTTGTTCTTCTTTTCGATCTCCTTTTACGTTTTGGAGTAGCAGTTTCATTATCAGATTGGCTATCTGTGACCAGCCTATTAGCAGTAGTCCAAGAATCTTGATCCTCCAAGCTAGTATTATTAGACACTCTTTCTTTCTCAGAATAACTCTTCATCTGATGACCAGACAATGTTTTCCAAGAAAGAAGACTTTTACCACTCTCTTTGCAGAGCTTGTCATAGAGCTGTGAAGTATCTTCACTTGAATCTGCAAGTTTTTTAGACTTCTTTGGGTTCTCTCTGAGACCATAACCATTGATTTCAGTGTTGGCTTTGGAGCTTAAATTGTTCACAGATGAGAGCTTCTTCTTAGCAAGCTTATCATCTGTCGTCTCAGCTGAATTGTTGATCATATGAGACCTCATATGACCACCTAAGGATCTGCCACAGGGGAAACTCTTGCTGCAGAACTTGCAAACATGCTTGAATTCTCGATCTTCTTCCATTGATGAATTTACGATGAATCACAGTTCAAGGAAAGAAATCAGAGATCAAAGAAGTAAAGGAACAAAAGCTTGAAATGTGATCAAAGAATTTGAAAAAATGCTACAATTCTTGATCTCATTACACTAAAGCAAACCCAAAAATAGTTATGAAACAGAGGACCCAGATCAGAAAATCAAGGCAGAAGCTGAATTACACAAGATCATGGTGTTTGCAGAGAATTTCAAAGCAAAGAAAAAAGATCTGGTTGCTCAAGAAGTGATTAAAGATAAGAGACTCCAACTGGCCAAGTGATTAGTAAAAATTATTTAAGTAGTAGCTAGTTTTTCTCTCTCACACACCACTAGCTTCTTGTGGTAGTTGAAAGTTGAAGAAAATACCAAACACTTGGAAGAGGCTACATGAACAAGCCAAGCCAAACTAACGAAGAGAAATTAGAAATGAAATTAAGTGGGCGAGAGAGAAAGAGAGAGGAGTAAGTGAGCGTTTCTTTCTCTTGGTTTTCTCTCTCACATAGACTTAACACTATTTTTAGGAGGAGGCGAAATCCATGCATGGAAGCAAAGATTAAAAACTAAAAAAAAAAAAAAGTGAAAGGAAAGAGAAAAAAAGATAGCAGCACGTGTACTCAACTGAGAATCATACGCCACTTCAAATCCAACGACTCTCATTCCTCCACTTGAGCAATATCCCTAAACTAACTCCTCATCTCTAACTATTCTTTCCTTTGTCTTGCTACACATACACACACACTCCCAACTGCCCACTATTCTCTTGTGCTATAAATTCAATGCAATGTCATTGTAAAACTATTATGAAAATGAATGAAGCTATCCAACAATATATAAGTGCTATAAGGACTACTAAGGACTTGTAACTTTTGTGAAGTTATTACTAAGTATTTCATTATGAATTTGACAATACACATAACTAAAACTTTTTATTTCGGTAACTTTAGGGAGATGGTAGATCTTAGCAGCATAGCTATTCCATTTGCGGGGAATTGTATATTTTCTATGGCAGATTTGGGTCCTATTGCTTACCCTTCATCTGCATTCTCATTGTGGACTAGTGAGTGTACTCATTTGAGTTAATATGGGGGTGATTTTATTAGCTCAACTTTAGCAGACCGATTTTGGCAAGCTATGATTATGATTTGTAGTTTGACACATTCAAAGGAAGATGTACTTTATGAGATATCTTTTCTCTAGTAAGAATTCATTTAAAAGGGTCCCATAATACGAGGGGATTGGGACTGAGGCAGCTACTATGTTGGCATATTTGTATACATCCAAAGTCTTTACACTTCTTTAATTTGTATCTTTTTCTTGATTTCATATGGAAATGATCTTGAGCCAAACTGGGGTGGCTGTATTTCTTGAATTTAGAACATCTAGGTAGCTAGTATTCATAAATATATATAGGATAAAAAGAACATTCATGAGAGAGAGGTTTCTTGATTCTGGTGATAATCCACATGCTTTGAAAATTAATTCCCAATTGAGCAGCAGCCAATCTCCTATCTGCAATTTATATATATATATATATATATATATATATCAATTCACTTCTTCCTAAGTTGTTAATTGCAAGGAAGATAGCCCTATAATTTTTTTCTACATTTTTCTATGCTTACTATTACTGAATATATCATATCAATACGTATTATTATAAAGCAATTATGTAAGACAGCAAAAGGTTTTAATTTATTGAATTCTTTCTCTAATAAAAAAATAAACCCTGGTCTCTAAACAACAGATCTTGGAAATAATCAGTGCAGGAAAATAACTTAATGTAAAACATTCAAGAAAATGTAAATGCAAAACTAGAGCCATTAATTGTTGCCATAATAATTGTTTATGACAATAATTAAGTCAATTAATAGTAGCTTTTCAGTTTGGAGATCACTAATACTATGACACACCCTGTATTAATTTATTAAAACAAGCTGTCTGGGTGTTTGGGGGGTGCTTTGTCATTTTAATACAAAAATTCTTACATTATAAGGCTTGGATGTTAGCTCATGTTCACTATATTATTGTCAGGGTTTGGCCAGCAAGCATGGCCAGGTCAGGTTAACCGGCCTCGATCGGCTTTCGTTGCCCTAATCGTAATGTTAATGTCTTATTAGCAACTGATAATCACATCTTGTTTTGTGATAAATTCCCCTCTTTTGTGCCCCCCTTTGCCGGCATTTTAATACATTGTTTAGCTGTAAGTTTGTGGATACATATAAAATTTTCTTATTCTTTGTTGTTTATGTTATGGATGATACAACAAAAAGGTGTCAAACAGAGGCGATTACAGTGAAAATAAGCCGAATATAAGCACTTTATTTTGACATACATACATAAACAACTTTGTCAGTATCATGTGCATGCACATTATGTGTGTTCCAATGCTGCTGACCACTACCCGGTGAGCTTGTGCTTACTGAATATGTGAGCCAATTATGCCATGCTTTTTTCTGTTGTTTTTATTATTTCTTTTCTGGGTCATGTTCCCGTTTCTAATTATTGATTAACAACTTCAATTTATATAATTTATATATAATCCTTTACACTTTATAGCTTGTTTTAAGTAGAGACTATGTATGACAGAAGGTATTTAATTAATTATGGAAGCACTTTGATACAGAACAAAAATCATTGGATGCAGATAACTAAACGTGAAATGTATAATGTTAAGAATTTAATAATTGTTAGATTTGTACAGATTCATGATGTTAATGACTTGATCTTGAATTGAA
This sequence comes from Ailanthus altissimus, assembly GCA_946807835.1. Lineage (NCBI taxonomy): Eukaryota > Viridiplantae > Streptophyta > Magnoliopsida > Sapindales > Simaroubaceae > Ailanthus > Ailanthus altissimus. Next base: position 20,581,321 of record OX327696.1, on the reverse strand, counting down.
GTAAGTAGATGTGCTTAACAACAGTGAACTATGATCATACTTCAGGAAAATTTTCAAATTTAAGTATGTTAGTTCATATAATTACATATATGGTTTTTGGGTATGACCCAATACCCAATAGCCAGCCAGGTAAAAGAGTAGTAGTGTTAACGTTGGTCCTCCAACAGCAAAAGTGATATGCTCAAATTGACAAGTAGCTAGACACCTTACAAAGGAAAGAATTGGACATAATTCCTTGTCTTGTGCCAGGCCCCTGTAAATGATATATCAAACAAAAAACTAAGATAAGATATAGATGCCCTACTTTGGCTTTATTTATATATATATATATAATATGCTTTTCTGCTCTTTGTTTCTTCTTTTCTCCAGTCTCCACTCCATATTCATGGCCATGGGTCAGCATTTGAATAACTCACTCTACTCTACCTGTTGGCTACAGAATCCACTTTTCTTCCGTTTTAAATTCTCTCTCTCTCTCTCTCTCTCTATATATATATATATATATATATATATATATATATATATATACTTCTTTTTCCTTTTCACTACCTTGAGCACAAGAATTTCTTGTGGCCTTTCTTTTGCAGATGCTATATAAATATATATACTTCAGGGGTCTTATTGCCTTTGGGGTAATTATATCCAGGTTCCTTTTCTTTTTTCAATTTTCTTAATAAAAGGATAGTTTGTTCTTTTATATCAAATATGTCCCTATCATTCTTAAAAGTTAAAGTGATCAAATTCAAACCTTTCTTATATGGCTGAATTTGACATGGCAACAACACATATAATAGAGATAATGAAGCACAACTCCAAAGGGTTTAGAACCTGTTTGATTAAAATGGATAAACTATGTCCTTATTTGAGAAAATATAACAACTTAGGAACTTGGACGTTCTCACCCATTTCCCTTCCATATAAGAAAGTAATTACGTTCGTTCAGAGAAATGAATGTTGTTGTCGATCACGAGTGTGATAATTTTAACCATTGGTAGGACACGAGCACTTATATTAACGACTGAAATTAGCTCAAATATTACTCATTATATAAATTATAAAATCTTGATGACTCTGTAAAATTCATGGGATCAGATGACAGAGTACAAATCCATTGAAGCCATGTACTTTCTGTGAAGCATCGCTCGCTCAATCATATTTAAATGTAAAAAATATTTGGTTGTACATGTAAAAGTAAAAGAGTCATATTTAACTTTGCCATGTGGCTTCATTCACTCAATCAAGCAAAGAGTTTGATAATGGCTTTCCATTTTATTTTCTTCATCGGGTCAGCTGCTAAAGTTTGGCCGACTCCCACAACCAGCAGTAATGACTAAAGATGTATTAAAATGATTGACTAGAAATGGAGTTGCATGTATATGCATGAGTCACGAATAAGCATATTAAAGCTTTAATAATCAAACACAAAATTGAAACACTGCAAGATAAGTACATCAAAAGAAATGACCAACTACGACAAGATTAAGGTGCTTGTTTATACAACTCTTGGCTCTAAATTGTATTAGCATTATTACTGTAAAATTGGGTCCTCATTATTACTATAAAATTGGATACATAAACGATGAAGAGTTCATTGGATATTAATTTTAAGTAGTTGTGAAGATGTGATAGTATATGGTAATGTTGTTTGATTTTAAAGTTTAATAGATGAATTAAGATAGATCAATTAATCAAGTCAAATTTTAGGTAACAAGAACAAAGTGACGTATAAATATATGCAAAAAGAGGCAACTATGCAAGCACCACTCTTTTAAAATAAGGGCTAGTTTTAAAGGTGCATGTGTTTGCTTCATATGGGTAATCATGCAGCATGTGTAAATCAGCAAGATCTCACCAGAATGCAATGAGCAAGATCTCACCAGAATGCTTAGGGAATACTCAAGAGTCAATGAATTTTTAAGAGAAGGTGGAAGCAAAACAAAAAAAGAAAAGAAAAAAAGTGATGAATATATATATATATATATATTTAAGAGATATTTTCTCCGATATCTTTGAGGTGTTTATTAATTTCACTAATACTTACAAATTTAAAAATTCGATATTACCGTCTAATTTTTTAACAAAATATGCACTAATATTTAATTGTTATGAATATTCTATTAAATTAAATTGATTCTATGTCAATCAAAACTAAATAACTAAATTACCCTTTACATGTTAAATGAGGCTAACATGACAATGACACTCATACGAGATCCAAAAAAAAATTAATTTTTAATAAGAATTTAGATTTTCAAAAATAATTAAAAAATAAAATTAAATAATGATAAAACCCTTTACAAAATAATAAAAATAATATATATAAATTAAAAATACAATAAAATGAAAAAAATAATAATAATAATTAATAAAACCTTAAAAAAAATTTAAAAAATTTGCTAGCAACGACCACTTTTAGCCGCTAGAGCTACCAGAATGGCCGCTGATCTAGCACGGCTACTTTTTTTTAATTTTTTTTATGTTTATTTAATTATTTTATAAAAAATTTGAGTGTTTAAAATGTGAAATTACTTGATCACTTTTAAATTTGTTAACTTTAATGGTATTTACTAATAATTAGGTATTGGTTCATATTTTGTTAAAAAAATTAGATAATAATATCAAAATTTTAAATTTATGAGTATTAATGAAATTATGCAATATCTCAAGAGTATTTATAAAAATATCCCTATATTTAAAGAATGTAATGTTGGGACCCATTTCTAGCCTATTTTTGTAGATTTTAGATGGCATTAGTAGTTTGGACTTTGAAGTTAGCACATTAGCAAAAGCACTTTCACTCTTTTAAGTTTTGTTGTTTATTAATGATGTTTGTTGCTTTTAGGTAACCAAGCAAGCGAAAGTGTTCATTTTTGTAGACTTACAAATTCCCTTATCCAAAGCCATGTGGGTGTTAGAATCAAAAGTTCGGTTCATTCATGTAAGAGGCAATTGCTTTCTATTCCACTTAACATACACTATTAATTGGGTTGATTAAATTTTAATTGAGATTCGAGGTCTCAATTCTACCAAACCCAAGAATTGTATTCTGCCTTAAGATTTCCATTTGACCTAAAAATTAAAACATCCTGCTTATACGGAAATTTTGACTCATAAAAGTGTTCAATCTACTCATACATTTAAGAGGATTGATTCATTTCTTGTCAAATGAATGAAAATGGTTCATCACTATTGAAGGTGATTCCAATTTTTTTATTTTTTTTATATTAGTATAAAGTTGCAAAACACTATTCCTCTTTGAAGGATTACATCACTACTTTAAGAGATACTATTCAAATTTTGAAAAGGTCAAGCAATGTATGAAGAAAAATATTAAAAGATATACACAATTTTCAATAGTCATTCACATACTATGTTTAGTTGATCAACGAACAATTTGCAGTAATGTATGCTTTTACTTAAGAAGTGGAAAGCCATGGGTACTGGCAAGCCGGCCGCAAAAGAGTTTAGTGGAGAGTTGACATTCACAGTCAACAAACAAATTATAATTGAGAATTTCATTAATATAAGAATATAAAAATTGTGATCAAGACTGTGCTTCTTTTCTTCAAAGGGTGGCCAAGTTATGAGAACTTTCACAGTACTACATATAAGACTCTGTTTGACTGCAGTACTTTATATCAACTTGGAGAGAAATGTATAGTTAATTGTAATGGAAAAGGCATCTACTTTTTGATGAGTATAAGCATGAGAAATCAAGAAATTTTTGGGTTAATGGGTCCTTAAAATTTCAAATAAAAATCATAAAAGGCAAAGCATTGATCATTTTTCCAGAGAACATATTCTATGTTGTAGCAGTAGCACTGAAGCAAATCTTCTTGGTGATCCACTCTTAGATTTAGAGACTGCCACTTATTGGCTGCCCATATTTAGAATATTTCTCTTCACAGTTCACACTCAAAGTCTTTTCAAGATTATGTTTCATACCTTCACTCATTATCTAAGCAAATTATTATTAGGGTATGATCTAGATATTCAATATTAATTTTGTAACTTCGAAATGTAATTTACAACACTAAAATAGTAGAGTTATTGTGAAGAGGGCTTGAGAGTTAATGAATATGAACAACTTTGCAGCAAAGACTAGAGTAGAGAGTTCATTTTTATATGCACTAAAGTAGCAAGTTCATGATATTGAAACCATTTTTTTTAACTGGAGAATATCCCTCTTTTATCCATTTTTTTTTCCTTTTCTTTTTCATGGATTCACAAAGTTCTGAAATCATTTAGGTAATAGATATTTATGTGCTCATTAGTTGATGAGATCAATATAATTCTTCCCTCAGCAGAATCACCTAAGTAGCAGCTCAAGATTTAATCACTCTTAAATCTTAAAAAGAGCTTTCCTGTCACTCATGACTCATCTGGACTAACTTCATTCAACAGACGAATTTTAAGACTAGTTGAAGGAATAAAATCCTGCAGATAATCGGAACATATTCAAACTTAAACCACTTACTAGCAAGAGTAAGTCAACACTCTTTCTTCACCATTTAGGTTAATTTCTAATCGGATACAATTCTTTATTAGACAGAGTCCACCAAATCATGGTTCATGCCTTCATGCAAAGGTATAGATCAAATAGAAAAAATTCATATAAATAGAACTAGAAATTTATGCTTTGGATTTATTAAATTTTGAGGGATAATATATGGCTACAAAATCATACTTGAGGCACTTATTTGATACCTTGAAACTCTTGCCATTAAATCAGAAATTTAATGGTCAATGCATATGTAGCGGTCAAAAAGTTACTTACAGAAATGGATGGCAGGAGCTAATTTGATATATATGAACTTGTAGACTTACATGACGTTATAACAAGCACTATCTTAATTTGATCCTATATATACTGTACAAAGGAAACGTGGACTCCCTACACTTCCTGTGATGGACCGATGCTTACAAATAAGAAAAAACTTTCTACTTGCAATCCAATGACCCATCGCCGAAGATCTCCTCAATAATACTACAAGTTGGCAATAAGTCGACTTTATTTTGATAATTTGTACAGCCAGCATCCCAAACTCTAGCACTGCAAGGCTCCAATGGGTATTCATGGACACCATTTTTCAACTCAGACTCATTAAAGCCAGCTGGCTGCCAATGATCCTCATTGTAAGCCTTTGCCTGTGAGGCTGCCCCTGTATCGGATGATGTGCAAGAGTCGTCTTGGACTTCTCGATCTCCCTTATTATCCTGGAGCTGAGATGAGGGATTGTTGAGCTCTCTATGAGAATATGCCTCTGAAATATTGTTAGCAGAAACAAAATCAACACTCTCATTATTAGAAGTTCCATCCACAATGTCCTCCTCATAAACAGGCAAGTGAGCTTCTTGGCTCTGATTATAACCAAAATTCTCATGATATGCAGGTGATTCAACAACAGAATCCTCATCTTCATCAGACATCCCAGTTTCATTGTCACTGGAAGTATCACTCCCCTGCCACTCATCATTATCACTATCAATGTTCATTCCATGACATCTGTTTTGCACTGCCCGCTTTCGAAGCACAAAGACATTAAAATAATAACCGACAATGTCCTTCTTGGTTCTAGAAGGGAAGGCCATGGAAAGATCGTTCCAGAAATTCTTACCCAATGAAGCTGGATTAGAGTAGACAATCTTGTGAAATAATTGTTCTTCCCCATCTTTCCATTTATCTGCAACTATCTCACCCATATCAAGGAAGCCAAGCTCCTTGAAACTTTCCTGCCCAAGGTATTCCCTAAGTTCCTCTCTTGCTTCTATGATGTGCTGCCTAACACATCTAACAGAGTCCCTATCCTCACAGAAACAGTCCCTTCTACCATTTCCAACTCTGCTGTCATAGTATGCAGATAATCCCAAATCAGACATTGAAATAAGGCAAGTTCCCATCAATATCTTTTCATCTTCATTCCCTGCAATGTGTTCAGAGGCCAACCCCACTTCACATTTACATGTAATATTCGAAGTTTCTTTGGCACACTGTGAACCCCATGCCGGAATATCAGCTTGATGATTCTTGCCAATTAAAACAGATTTCTGTGGAGGGTACTCCATAAGTAAAGCATAGAGTTGCCTTGTTGGAGGTTCAGGAAAGAGAGATTCCGAGTGTAATGGATTATGAACTGGTGTTCCTGTCTCGGAGTCTTCTTCACTAGTGCTGCTGGAGGGCCAGGATGAGATGGAAATGCAGCCTGGACCACTGCTTTGGACATCCTGTGCACTCCCTTGATGTTCAGTGCAGATACCATTCACTAGCTTTTCATCACCTCCAGTATCACTCCGAATAACTTCAGTTCCACCTTTCGAATTACACATTAAACTTTGGTCAAGCTTTAGGGTAAATACCAAATATGGTTTACCTACTTATCAAGTGGTCTTTCACCATGAACTTAAAATATTTCATAGACAAATATTACAAGATTTCAAATGGCAAGAATGTAATACCAATAAAATGTCCCTTCAAATACAAACATTGGAAGTCCACCAGTTCGGATGTAAAATGATTAGGATATTATCTTTATCCACATAAATTAAAAGATACGACATAAGAAGTATAACAACATCTAACATTGGCTTCAATTGCTTCTCCAGTATCCTTATTAACAATTTAGAGTACCAAAAGGTGGAAGAGTTAAACATCCTTAAAACCCATTAAGCATTAAGAACAGTTGGTAGAGACTAAAACTCTCTTACCTGAATGGTGTGGTATCCGAGAAGCATCTTCAGAAGAACCCGACTCCAAGTATGAACATAACTTGTTACCATGTTCTGTTTGTCTAGGATGTTTGGAAGAAACCTCAAATATTTCCTCATTGTCAAAAGTCCGCTTTTGTACCATGATTGACTGCAGTGAAGTTGATGCCAATTGAATGCTGTAAGGCACAAACACAGTTACCACTTAAATTAGACTGTTGCTTGTTCCATGGAAAAAGGGCCAGGGACACGATATTCTGGTAAGAATTGACCAACAAAATAAACAACCAGCACTGTACCCAATATAATATAAAGAGACATAACAGTGTATAATAGCCATTACACACTGCCTGAAATACAATTCAGGCATCAGCTAAGTAGTCATCGGTTACCAAAACATATGGCTTCAAATATCACTTCAAACATTTGCAACCCACGAAATTAACCAACTATCCTTCATAACAAATCTTGAACCACAGTAGTGTTTCTAAACTAATTCAACTGACACTAATATACACAACTACAAGATATAATACTACCACCATGTGTGGTCTGGTGACAAATTAAGCGTTTGTCATATAAACCGCTTAAGTTCGACCTGGGGAGGTAAGGGGCAAATTCTTTATTCTTCAACACACCTCCCTTAGCTTTAAAAAAAGAAAAGAACAAATAATAATAATAACACCATGCAATAGCTAAACCAAACAAGTAAACACAGTTCTTCTTCTTGGTAAGCAAACCTACTCAATGCAAACACAAACAGGCTAAAACAAAAGAACTGGCACATGCTCACATGCTGAAACAAGTAGCATATATCTCAACCACCCAATTCTGCACCCATGAAAAGATTTCTATTTTTTGTCTACTGAATCGCATTCGTGCTTGAAGCATTCATGGAAGTTGAAAGGTTTTGCAAATTTTTGCTTGATTTAACAATTCTTATTACTATTGTCATTAATGTTGACAGGTTATAGCAGGCTACTTTCCCCTCGGGGGCAATTTGGTAAAATCACGCCGGAACTTATTTTTATGAATATCTGCAAATATCCAAGCCCACAATTTCTTATCAAATTTTTTACGGAAAAAAGTATTGATTTTTACCTTAAATAAAAATCTTTCTTCAAATAATACAACAGATGGCACAAATTATAAAGTTGCAGATCGAGCTAGCCAGCAATCGTGTGCCGGAACCGTGATTAAGTGGATGTGTTTTGCTTTTCCCAACCAAAATTAATAAATAACAAAAGTGCCCCAATTTTTCGAAACCCTAATCCTAGATCTTCAAACTAGAACGATATTCACAAATTTAGATCCGACACACGAACATAAAAAGCTTGATTATTACAAATTCACTTCGAATTTAACAGATCTGCAGATCGAAAATTCCCTAGATAAAGCCGAAAACCATAACAAAAAAAAAATCAGAATTATTCACAAAAAGGCCACGAAACCCAGAAACAGAACCGCATAATCTACAAGGGATTTCGTAGATCTGCAATCGAAATCAGAGATGGAAAAACTGGACGAAACCCAAACACTAGATATAGATTCTAATCACGACAAAGGTCCATATTGGGATAGAATTATAGAGAAAAGAAGCTACAATTCAAATCCGAGATCAATTTACAAATTAGAAGAAGAAAATCAGATCCAATCAAAGGAGAAAAGATCCAGATCGAAGGGTTTTTTTCTTAATTGACGAAAAAGGACACAGTACTTTTTTTGACAGACTAGTCCTAGAATGGAAATACTAAAAGGGCACGTGTTTGCGTAATAATTACAGGGACTGCCCCTCCTATCATTGGATTGAACTTTTAGAGAATGAGCATAGACGTGGGCTATTTATTGGCTTGATAGTGACGACGTTGATTGGATAAAAAACGGGTCACTGACCCGTGCAATTTCATGGAGGGAAATGCGGCAAAAGACAAAATTTTTCGAAGCTTTTTGTATTGACTAATTTTTTTTTTTTTAAGTTTCTTTTAAGCTAACCTGATTATTTTAGAGTCTCTAAATTAGAGAGGGCAGCAAATCGGTTTTGGAATAAGTACTTTTGATTAGTGATGGTAATTTATCTCAAATTTAGATTTAGATTAAAAAAATTTAAAATTTTGATCAATTATTTTATATATTAGGTTCGAAGTTTTTTGAAAATTTTAGATTTAAGTTTTTATTAGAATCTAAAAACTCTACATGAATCTATTTTTTATTTAAAATTTTAAATTAATTAATAAAATTTTTAAATTTTAATATATGTAAATTTAATAATTATTTTATAAAATAAAATCTCAAAAGTTTAAATTTAACAAAAAAATTTAAAAACAATATCAAAAAACTAAAAAAATCGGGTTCAAATCGAGATCCAAATTACCCATATCCTGAGCGGCCTAAAAAACTCAGGTTTTGAGTTCATAGAAAAAATTCGAATTCGAGTTGAACAAAATTTAAATTCAAATTCAAATTCGAATTTTTCTATCTTTATTCTAAAACTCACATCTATATTTACATTCGTTTTAAAAATAAAATACTAAATCATTATTAAACCCGTCGCAGGTTTAGAGTTCCATTATCAATTAAAATTTAGTAGATATGTACTCTTTACTAAATCTGCAACAGGTTATCTGCAAATTTTAAGAGATTATAAATTAATATAATAAAAAATATAAAATTATAACATTAATTTTTAAAATATTTATAAAATATAGCAATCAAAATCATATCATAAATCTAAATGCAATAAAAATCTTCCCATCAAAGCTAAATTAATTTTCAAGTTAAAACTAATAAAAATAACACATAAAAAAATTAACACAAACACTAGATAATATAATTTTTTTTTAAATCCAATTAAAAAAATAATTTTTCTTAAGTTTGATTCAAGATTTAAGAATATGTCTTTATAAATAAATTTATATTGGCATATTATAATTTTAAGATAAGCCAATTTTCTAATTAGTAAAGTCAATAATATATTAAATAGTAAAAAATAAAATAAAATGGTTATTAATCTCCATCATGTAAAAATCAATAAATAAAAAGTTAAACAAAATTATTATCAATCTCCATCATGTGAAGTAAATAAATAAAAAATGTTAAATAAAAATATAGCACATCACTTTTAAAATAAAAATTATTTATTTAAATAATATAATATTAGTAAGATAAAAATTAAAAAAAAATCGAAACATATTGTTTGATAATAAAAAAAATATTTGAAGAGAATGAGATAATAACTTTGTGAAAATAGAGAATTATAAATGACAAAGCTGTGAGATAACATGTATGATAAATGAAAGTGAAAATAATTGATTGATTGAATAAGAGATTAAAATTGTTCTTATAATTTTTCATTTAGAGTTATAATCAAAGTAACATCATTTGATCTTCTTTTTAGAATTTTTTTTAAAAAAATATAAATATCTGCGGATATCCTAATAAGTATCCATAGGATATTTTATCAAACTCGTACTCGTTTAAAATCTGTTGTGAGTTTTAAATTTATGTACTAAATCCATTCTAAATCTATTTTAAACCTTACCAAATCCTTATTGATAAGGAGATGAGTTTTAGTGGGTTTGCGAGTCTACCCTTCTCGAAACTTTGCTTACATGCTATAATATTTTTTCATCGATGTCTAGGCCTATTTTGGGTTATGTTGGGCTTGATCATAAGACCCATCAAGAATGATGAATCGACTTATGTGTTGATCCTAACAGCAGAGTTCACAAAATGCAAATTTTGGTATAGGTTTAATCAAACCAGACATAAATCTGGATTTTTGAATTTTTTCAAAACTTGAGTTACACTTGAATTTTTTTAAGTGCAGGTCGAGTTTAGGTTTAAGTTCATACTAGATCCGAGTAATTTGAATCTTAAATTTTAATCCAAACTTTTTTATAATACTTTTTTATTGGCTTTTGTCATCTTTTATTTAAAAAATAACCTCCTTACCAAACGAGACGAAATAAACAATTGATTTTTTTTGTAGCAACTATATCAACACATGGTTTATTGTAGCCAAATGAAGAACCCATCTTTAAGAATATCATCAAAGCACTCAATCAAAAACTAATTATAGCTATTAAGACTTCATTAAAGCACAAACAAGTCAACACAAAATAAAAAAGTAACAAAATTTACTAAAGTTATTTCAATGATTCAGCCAAGACGGTTCAACAAATAAGATATGAATATAAAATAGAGCCATCCAACGAGAGAGACTGAGAGGTGAAACCATGAGAGAAAAAGATAGAACTTGATGATGATGAGAGACCAAGCGAAAGATAGGCAAAACAAATTTTCAATTTCTTAAATCAATTTTTTTTATTTAAGTTTAGGAGTAAAAACTCAAGTTTTCAGACTGGGTTTTTCTGAATTTGAAAAATTCATATCCATCCCGGATTCAAAAAATATATTAAAAAAATAAAACTTTGATTTGGAAAAAAACTAGATCCAGATTTTAAAATTTTTTTGAATTCAAATTTTTTTGCCATTCTTAAATAAAAGTGTTTTAGTTGACCTAATAACATTCTCATTGACATGCATCAAACTTGTTTGCTAAATATATTCTTAATTCTGAGCGAATTAAAAATAACTTTAAAATTTCATAATATATGCCCAATAAATGAAAGTTATAGAGATATCTTTAAAAAATAAATAGGAAGATAATTTTATCATTAATTAAATTTACACTTACAGAAAAAAAAATGTTCAAAAAATCATCGGTTGTATTTCTCTTCACTATCTATAATAACTAAAAACCAAACACCATAAGACCAAAATCAAGGTTTTTCATTATGATTCTTGAGGTGAATGTATCTTTGGAGTGATTGGAAAGCGAGAGAGCTTAGGGACAAAGGCAATTTAACATTCGAGCAAAGCAAGCCTTATTGAATCTCTACTTCCTTCTACTATCAGCAGGCTTTAGTAACGTATTGATCCTTTTGACACTTATAGCACTATGAAAAAATATAGTCATTTAGGACGGCTTTTGCGATAGCTAAAGTAGCTGTTGCAAAAGACAATATAATATGATGTTGTTTTGTTTTTTAAAAATAAAATAAAAAATTAAAAATAAACTCTTTAATCTTATTGTCTTTTCTCGTAAAAGTCATACGTACCTCAATATTATAAGATAATAAAAACTTTTACTATAAAATAATTTTTAGTAACTAAAATTACTTTAATCTATAAATTTTATATGTTAATTTTGACAAAAATAATGTCCTTAATTTACAATTACTAGTTTACTTCTACAGTTATCTCAGTTTCTACGTAAGCATAATGCCATGTCAACACCTTTCCACATCAATATTGTGTCACGTTAGCAAAAAATTGAAAGTGGAAGCATGGGACTAAAATTAAATTGATATTAGAAATTTATCCATTATATGCTACCCAATTTAATACAATAAATTATTGTATAAAAATTATGAATTTACCCTTATTAAGTGACATTTTTTTTTTGTTGATAGGCCTTTATTGACAATGGATTAATGTTTAAAATTTTGCCTATATAACGCAGACATAGCTAGTTTGTGAATTAAAATTTCATTCAATTTCTAGGAACAAAATCAAGTAAATTTCGCTCCATTTTTTTCACCTGGTTACATATAAACATTACTAAGAAATATTCAGCAAATGATATCTGCAATTGCAGTCGTATTATCAACAAATACAATTCCTAATCTCAATAGTATTTTTAGCAAAAACGTTATTCTAAATCTGCCCTTTTTACAATTAATAAAATTTTGAAAAACACACATTTTCACCTTATCATATGCACTAACATTACAACCCAAATCAATTCCATCATAGTCAATGTTTTACATAACCAAAATCAACAAAAATAATTCAAAAGCAACCAAAATCAATTCTATTTCAACAATTGGGAAAATACATCAAAGCTCCATATCTTCACTCAAGTCTCGCAATAACCTGAAAAGAATTAATAGAGCTCTGATAAAATTTAACAATCACAAATGCAAATGTAATATTCGCGTTGCTATTAGAATAATGGCGAGTGTGACTATAAATAGTTTTGGGAACTTAATGATGTTGAGTTACATCCAAGCGTTTGTCATATAAAAGAATATGAAGGTATGAATAGAAATTTAATAAAATTTATGAACAAAATATTTTAATACAATAAAAAAGCATATGTTGAAATATCAGAATCTATTGAAAATTCAAACAAGTTATATTTTAGGTGCATGCAGAGGAGATACAAATTTTATAGGTTCTAGAAGCCTGGACTTGAGGAGTTCAATGTAAGTGTTATTTTTTATGATATGCATAATGAGATTAGTAGTCATTCTATGCGCGAGGAAAGTGCATGTAATTCCTATAAATTGATGAACAAGCACTTGAAAGAATATGTTAAAAGAGAGATGTAATCAACAGACAATGGCTTTTTAGTATCACAATCATAATGGTTTTCATACTAGGCTTTTGTTTGGGCTGTCTACAAAATGCTCATGTATGTATCATTATAAATAGCAATGAAAGTGAGAGTAATGCATTGTGAGTTATAGTTTTTATACCAATGTTCAATAATGTTGCTCATCACCTATCCTTAACAATAACTAAAAAATAACTTTTCATTGCTGCAAAATAAGTGCAACTAAGATCAGTTGGTACTAACATATTCAAATATGTATAAATTTAAAAAACTAAGAATGTAACTGATCTAATTTGTACTTTATTTTGTCCTTTAAGGCTGTCCCTTGCCCATCCCAGTGAAGCTATCTTTTGAGGCCTGAAGTCTGCTATTGTGTACCATGTGATTTTGTTGAGGCATGATTGTGTTGCTGCCTTAATGCCTGATTGTCCTGCTGCTCTAAGGCCTAAGTGCACTGATGCCCAGAGGCCTAAATGTGTTGTTGCCTTGAGGCCTGAATGTGTTGGTGCTTAGAGGCTTGATTGTGCTACTAGCCTGATGCCTGATTGTATTGCTGGCCTAAGGCCTGAGGGTGCTACTGCTCTGTATTTGCACCTTATAAGTCCTACAATGCAAAAAAATATAATTATGATTTTAATTACTAGGGTATAAATGTCCCTATATTACAACTAATCGAAATACAAAAAAAAATCAATTAAATGAAACTAATGTGACTTGTAGATGGTTGAAAGTTTCAAGTTTTTTTTATTATTGTGACCTAAATTGTTACAATTGTGACATTAAACAATGAATCGCTTGTCCATATTTACCTTTTTAGTTACATCCCTCTTTCAAGCTATTTTAGGCTTACTAGCCAATTTTTTTTTATTTCAGGCAGTTCAATTCTTGAGCCATTAATTGTAGGCCAGTCAGATTGATTAGGCAAATGGTGAATAACACCACTCTATGTTATCTTATAGACGTCAATTTTTAGAGATGAATTCACACAATCAACTGCAATTTCTTTCTTATAAGCAACACAAAGCATAGCATGCTTGCATGGTATGCCACCAATCTAGAAATAACCACAGTCACAAGTCTTCTTGCCCAAATCAACCACATAAGTATATGAACCATCTATCACTTCAAACTCATTCTCAGTTACATCAATAATTTTCACATATCTCTCATCTTTTTTGAAGTCATCTAATTTTTTTTTTCATAATTTGTGGCACCATTCCCTTTCACTTCAAGGATTTTTCATGTCTTTCACGCAATCTTTTCATGGTCTTATTTCTTATGTACTCAAGCAACTATAAAATTGACCCGTCTCTATAATCTTTCAACCAACTGTTCTATGATTGTCATATTGTTAGTGATATGATCACATTTTAAGGCATGCTCAAAGTATGTCTATACCATTAGTTAGGGTCAATATTGACTAAGTAATTATATGCACTTATCAACCATCTTGATCTCATTCATTACATCATTAAACACTGACTTCTTTGTAGCTTTTGCTGCCTTCTAAAACAAAGGTCTGAATCTTTAATCTAGCCATTTGTTTTTAAATTGGCCAAGATATATTTGGCATAAAATCTCATTAGGGCATTAGGCTAGTGTTTAGACAATGCTTGTAAAAATCCTTTTTGTCTATCTGTTGTAAAAGTAAAAGTCTCATCTCTCACAATCTTAAGCCATTGCTTCAATTTATCCATAAACTAACTCTATGAATCTACACTCTTAAATTTAGCTACACATGCAACTAATGGACAAATCACATTATTTGTATTTAATGTGATAGCAAATAAAAGAACTCCTCCATGCCGACCCTTCAAATAATAGCCATCTAATCTAATAAAGTGTCTACAACTTTGAAGCAATTTGTCTTATAAAGTTGGAAAGCTCAACATAAATCTCTAAAACTTGATGGGATCATCTTCAATACCTACTTCAAATTTCATCTTCACTAAGACTCTAGGATTTCTATCTATTAGCATATTTGCATAATCACTTAACCTCAAATATGCTAAGGTATGATCTCCGTTGACTTCTTTCAGTGCTTTGCCTTAGCCTTGTTATTTTTTTTCATGGTACAGTGTACTCTAAATCTCTGCTTTAACTCCTCCCTCATGGCTTAAGTGGCATATTTGGGTTATACCTAAAGCTGTCAATAAACTGCAGCAATCCATGCATTAGTTGCTTTATTTATTCCAAAAGCTTGCTCATAATTGTGTTCCTCTTGCAACTATTAAATCTTAGACACAAGTCTAGATCTGACATTTGTTGTATAAATAAACCAAAGGCATGAAGGGCTTTTTCATTTTTCCCTAACTTTGTTTGGGTCATTCTTGATTTGTTTAACCTTGAAACCCTCTCTCAGGCAATACTTCTTTAGGGCATATCTAAAGTGTTGAATATTATTAAACTCTTACCCAATGTGCAAGTTTGCCACTTTTACAGTACCTGTTCAAAAATAGTCTCTGCCTATGGAGCTTGCAATCCTACTAACTGGATCATCTTCATCTGATGAGGTACTGCCCAAAACATATTCACACTCATTTGACTCATAGTTTGACAATACTTTATTGTCATTGTCAGTAGCCTTATCTTCTGCACTAGCCCTCTCTCATGTTGCTCAGTTTTCATATTCACTTTATTACTAGGCACTTCCTTTTCTTGGTCACTGTTATACTAAACTGTTTCATTATTTAAAGAACTTGAGTTGTAATCCTCTTTAGCAACTAGTTGTTGGCTAGTAGGTGGTTGGGGTAGTGGGCTAAGCTAGTTTACTTCATGGGCAGTAGATGTTTATATTGGTGGACTTTGGGTATATGGCTCATGTATTGGGCTATCTCCATTGGGCTCATGTGGCTCATATACTGGGCTTTAGTGTTATTCATGGTTATCATTTGGTTGATGGTGTGCTTGGGCTTGGGTGTAAAAGTTGGGTCTGAAACTCAACATCATCTATGTATGTGTCATATTCAGATAATGGACCAGTGAGAGCAATATTAATTTCTAGTGAACCCTTTTGGTAAACCAAAGACTAAAACTAAGTCTCTTCTCCCATTTCTGTGTCAACTTTAGAGGTAGGCTCAACATCAGTCTCTTATCTTATTTCTGTATCAGCCCTAGAAGTAAGCCTAACATCAACCTTTTCTCTTATTTCTCCCATTTTTGTATCAACCCTAGGAGCAAGCCTAGTATCAACATCATCTTCAGTCCCAATAAACTCATCAAATCCAACAACAATAAGGGCCTTTACATTTGAAGAAGCAGGAGCACAGAACAACCTCCTCCTCATACTAGGCCTAAGACTTTAAGTGGAAGTTTGTATTTTTAGGCTTTATAATTTGAGGAAGTGACTACCTTTAGTGGTATGGCTTCTACCTCAACAAACAAGTATATAATTTTCCTCTTAGTGGACTCAGTCACTAAGTCCACCAAATCTCTATCATTTTTCAAGACCACCAACTTCTTAGTCTAAGGAACCTTCATTGTAACCCGAAAGCTATCTCCTACATATAAGGGTTTTTTTTAACAGATTCAAACACACTTTACTTTTCAGCGAGGCAAGACTCAGTAATCACAAATTGCTATATACTCATACTCAGTAAAACCCTTAACTGAAACAATGATGATGACATCATCTTCATCAAATGCCATCTGCAACCATAACAAAACCACTTTCATAATCTAGTTCATGCACCATCTATTTCAGATTATCAATACTGCATTTAAGCAATTGTCCAACATTTATATATATATACACTACATTTAACCAAATTATTTTCATATCACACATTTACATGTTATTCAAACTTTCCATAGAAACATTACCAAATAATGAAAATACACCATGAAAATATACTGGTCACTATGAAAACCTAAGCCGAAACATTACCATCATTCAGAACACACCATGAAAAGTACTTTTCACTATGAAAATTGATGAACACTTAAAATTACACATTTAATCAGGATTTTACATTATTCTTTTGCATTACTAGTGTCATTAACATCTCTAATTCAAGCATGTTTACAATATTATACCTAATTAGTTTTTAACTATTTTGTGTTAAGTTTTGTAAAATTGGCATTACTTAATATTCAAGCAATGTTAAGTTTTAACTGTTTTCCACTTAATAATCCAATTAGAATGATTCTTAATTATATGAAGAGTTTGTTGGAGGTGTTGGGTTGGGCGAATTTACTAGGGTGCTTGCATGTGGGTTGTGTTCATCATACAAACAATATACACATCTCATACATACATGTGCACAGCGGAAGATTAAATACAATGAACACAAAAAATAACATTTGATTAAACTGAAATTCGAGATTGAGAAAATATCACCAATGAAGCCTTTGGATTAATTTTCTTTAAAGTCCACCATGAAATGAATCTTTGATCAATTCTAGCAATCAACAAGGGTGGGTTTGATTGTCTAGAATGACAGCATCTTAATCCAGCATATGTGTTTAACTCTTAAATATTTTTCAAAGTTAAACTATTTAACTTAATTAAATTTGTTTTTCTTTTTATTCAACTCTTGAATAAATAAAACAAATCATGTTTTTAGTTATTACATTTAGAAACCATTTATCTAATTTGTTTTGTTGTTCTAACACTTAAAACACAAAACAAACAATTTCAATTTCTCAAATTGAATTGGCTCCCAAAATGCAAAACCTAAAATCTTAAAAGTTTTTTGATTTTCAATTTCATTTCACTTTATATACTAATGCATAAATTCCAAACTAATTTGAATTTCATTTGCATTTCATTTGGTTTAACCTAACCTTAGTTAACATTTAACCTTAGTTAGATTATTTTAACTTAACCTTTAAGTTAATAAATATTTAATTATTCTAACCATAATTAACTAACTTAACCTTGGTTAGGTTAACCTTTACTTAATCATTAAATAAAGTTAACTAAATTAACCATATGATTAACCTTTAATCATAGTTAAATTAAATTATCTATTTAACAATTAAATAAATAAATATTTATTCTTATTATTTAACAATTAAATAATCATAAAGTAAAATTACTATTATATCCTTACTCGGTTACCAAGTTAACCTAAAGTGGGTCCCACTATTTAAATATATACTTTAGTTAACGTAACCTTAGTAATTGCTAAATTATACTGTATTGAACAATTCAATACGGTACACTGCCCAAGTGCTCAAAGAGTACATTTTATATTGGGACTTTCTAGGTCCACACCCGATTTGTCAAATAGAACTGTTCCATTAATCCGTAATCGATGCCCCACGCACACGTTACGAATATTACAAATCAGTGTGTCAGACCATACAAGTTGAGGTCATAACGTATACGTATAATCCTTCCCTCATTTATATCCTGGATGTGCAGGGATATAGATCAGCACCGTCAAATCCCCATTTGCTCATCCATAACCTTATCTCCAGATTCGTATCTCGATAAACAATATACGCAAACACTTTTGCTATATTGTTTAACCCTGTGGGAAACTCTTTTCCCAGGTTTATGCTTGTGGCCACAAGACTTTATGAAATACAATCTCAGAGCATCGGATATACAACTTACCTACGTAAGCTGACGGATCCCTTATCTACGCACACCGGACTCCATGAGCATCGGACCATACCCAGCGACACATAGCGATCAGACCATGAAAGGTCTTTGACATATGTGGAACCAAAGCATGATGGATCACTCATAAGAACACCGTGGCGCTCAGGTCAAAGGACCACGAATACTACTCAACTCAAGAAGACCTTCCTTTAACGGTGTCATAGGACATCTATTGGGGTCCTCATAAGTCTGTTCAGTATCCAGTCCTGACTGGATACTCGCATGCCTATACAAGCTCTAAGCTCATGGTCAGCTAAGAACAACTATCTGAACCAGCCAGATATAGACATACACTAATCTATATAAAGTGAATCACCGATAGACCCGCATTGGTGATTATAGATCAGGAACATTATCTTTGAGACATACTTATATAATGATATTTCTTAACTCCTATTGCAACTCTTTGCAACTATATCATTACAAGTATACTCTCAGGTCTTTGTCCCATTATAAACAAGGTTCTAACTCTTTAGACCTCGCTGACTCTTATAACCTGCTAACTCTTAACAGTGCTAACTCGTAGCATTTATAACTCTCAGCTTTGATAACTATTAGTTCTGATCTAAACTCCTTTAGATCAGATCTGAACTCTTTCAGATCAAACAATGTCTCTAATGTTACAAGCATTATATCATATTAATATGATATTAACAATCTTTATTCGAAATGTTTATTGTATAAATATTAACAATTAATATTCATACAATATTGGAATGGCACGTGAGCACCAGCTCCAGCAGAGTTGACTTAATGGACTAAAATATTGAATTCACAAGAAATTTGTAATTTGAACGTTAAGATGGTAAAAAAAAATGGCTTAAAAAAGAACTAATCTACAGTACAAGCCCAGTCCGAACAGATTTTAGTATTTGGCCCATAACTAGAGAAATAGGTATCTAATATATATGATACAACTCAATTTGGACAGGTAAGAGACTTATCTATAACTTCAATGTTTGAGTGGAAGCTAATTTAGATTATATCAATTTTAAATTGGACAATCAAGTGGGAGCACTAAAGATAATTAGTGTAAATTAGTTGCTTCCCTTTTTTACTTTTATCATCGAAGTGGTTCCCTCCTCATTTGTCTTGTATTATCAACGTATTTCTATAAATAGGTAGTCTGTTTATGTTGGGATTT
Organism: Ailanthus altissimus; assembly: GCA_946807835.1. NCBI lineage: Eukaryota > Viridiplantae > Streptophyta > Magnoliopsida > Sapindales > Simaroubaceae > Ailanthus > Ailanthus altissimus. Next base: position 20,561,461 of record OX327696.1, on the reverse strand, counting down.
ATGCTTACGTGTCATCCCATTTTGTATAAATATTTTATTTTATAATATTTATACCGTATATTTTATTAAATCACTAATTTCATTAATTAAATGGTGTAGTGCTTGTTACGCTATAGACATTGTATAATATGAAGGAGTTCAGATCTGGCCTAAAAAAATTTAGAGTAGCCTTAAAGGTTAGCAACACTGAGAATTATAATTGCTAACAGTTAGCACTATTAAGAGTTAATAGGTTATAAAAGTCAGCAAAATCTAAGAGTTAAGACCTTGTCTGCAATAGGACATAGTCCTAAGAGTACATAAGAAATAACATAGTTGCAATAGGTGCTAAGAAATATTATTATGCACATGTATTCTCAAACACGATGTTCTTAATCTCATTTATCGATGTGGGTCTGTCGATGAAACCCTTTTATTATAAATCAATGTATGACCATATCTAGATAGTCTAGATGGTTGTTCTTAGTTGACAATGGCTTACTAGAAGTTTATATGACATATGGGTATTCAGTGAGGACCGAATACTGAACAGACTCAATAAAGACCTTAATAGATATCCCATGAAGCCATCAATGGTAGGTCTTCCCGAGTTGAGTACTGTATGTGGTCCTTTGAGATGAGCACCACAGTAGACTTATGAGTGATCCACCATACTTTCGTTCCACATATGTCAAAGACTTTTCATGGTCTGACAGCTCTGTGTCATTAGGTATGTTCTGATGCTCATAGAGTTTGGTATGTGTAGATATAGAATCCGTCAATTCACAGAATAGTTCCATTTAACAAATCGAGTATGGACCTTGGGAGTCCCATAATATGAAGTGTACTCATTGTGCACTGGGCAACGTACCAGATTGAATAGTTCAATCCAGTAAATTCTAGTAGACCGGACATTTGCTTCAGTATCCTTCGGGATATGCATGTGTCAAGATTTAAGTGTTAAGTGCATCAATTAGTTAATAATAGTTATTGACCAATAGGATAATGACACATAGTACATTATAGGCTAATTATTGTTTGACTTAAAAATTACCAAAATGACCTTACTTAGTGGACAAGCAAGATCATTATTTTATTCATTAAATTATTTATTGAATAAAATAATAATTATAATATTTGACATTATTTTTCTTTAATGAAGTCAAACAATTATTATTAATTAAATTAAAGAGATGAAACAATAGTACATGGGCATGTAAAAGGTGGGGCCAAAATGTGTTAAACAAACAGGTGAAGAAATGGTTTCTTCCCTTGGATACTAGATTCGGTAAACACACACTCTAAGCCATCATATATCTTTGGCTTTGAATGATTTAATATAAACAATTCTATCACAAGCAAAGAAACACTTGAGTATGGGTATGAGAGATTGTTGGGGCCGTTTGGTGTTGAAAAAAAAAGAAGAAATGGGCTTTTTCATTTGTTTTAGAAATCGGCCACATTCAACTAATTATTCATGTGTTTTGCTTTATCAACTTGTTTAATGTAAACAATTTATGAAGCAAAACGAAATTTAATAATTTATAAGTGTTAGCGTTGGTGCTTACGTGTCATCCCTGAATGTACATATACTTGTGTATTTATACAAGTATACATTTTCATTAAATCGCTAATACTAATTTAAATGGTACCATGCAATGTAACATTATAGACATTGTATAATCTGAAGGAGCTCAGATCAGATGTAAAGGAGTTTAGATAAGGGCCCACAGATGGCTACGCTGAGAGATATAAATGCTAAATGTTAGCACAGCTAAGTGTTAGCTGGTTATAATACTCAGCGAAGATCCAAGAGTTGGAACCTTATCTGTAATGAGACATAGACTTGAGAATAAACTAGTAACTGCATAGTTGCAAGAGTTACAATCGGTTGCCAGGAAATGTCAGTTGCGTAAGTATGTTCTCAAATAATTATCCATGATCTATTTCTATCGATGCGAGTCTGTCGGTGGATACATTTAAAATAGATCGACATATGTTGTGCCTATAGGGTATAGATGGTCGTTCTTATCCGACTATAAGCTTGGAGCCCGTATTGACATATGGGTATTCAGTTAGGACTGGATATGGGACAAACTCACGAGAGCCCCCAATAGACACCCTATGTAAGCCGTCAACAGAGGGTCCTCTCGAGTTAAATAGTATACGTGGTCATTTGACTTGAGTGTCATGGTGGGCTTGTAAGTGATCCACAATAGCTTGGTTCCACGCATATCACAGACCTTTCATGGTGTAACCGCTGAGTGTCGCTGGGTATGGTCTAATGCTTATAGAGTCCGGTGTGTACAGATATGGGATCTATCAGCTCGCATAGGGAGTTAGATATCCAGATGCTTTGAGACTGTATCTTAAAAAGTCTTGTGGCCATAAGCATTAATCCCGGAAAAAAGTTTCCACCAGAGTGAAACAATATGGCAAAGGAGTTTGCACATATTGTTCACTGAGATACAAGTTTGGAGATAAGACATGGATGAGCACTAAGAGATTTGACGGTGATAATCTATGTCCCCAGCACATCTAGGATATCATGACAGAAGGACTATACGTATGCGTTGTAACCTAACCTTGCATGGTTCAACGCGCTGATTTGTATATCTGTGACGTGTGCGTGGGGCAATGTTCACGGACTTATGGAATAGTTCCATTTGACGAATCGGGCATAGACCTAGAGAGTTTCACAATATAGAGTGTACTGGTTGTGCACTGGGGTAGCGTGCCAGATTAAATTGTTTAATCCAGCACTACCACGAGAATGTATGCGTATCTGTATTTAAGTGTTAAATACAACAATTAGTCAATAATTGTTATTTACTAATTGTATAATGACACGTGGCACATTGTAGACCCTCGATTGAGTTTACCCAAGTGTGGAATTTAGTGAGACCCACTAGAGATAGACTTGAAAACTATTTATGGAGCAAAATGGTCATTTCAAACAATGATTATTCGATTATTAAATAATCATAAATATCTCATTATTTTATATTATTATATTATATAATTTTTTTAATAATCGTGTCAAATAGTTAACAACCATTATTATTATTAATATTATATAATATATTTTATTATTATTAAATTATATTATTATTTTAATATATATATATATATAAATATAAGTGAGATGTGTGTGATTTTGTGAGAAAAGGTGTTGTGTGTGACGGTGAGATGAGAGAAATGAAAATGAAATTGTTTCATTTTCATTTATGGCTCCGAGAAAAAGAAGAAGAATAAAAAAAAATAAAAATAAAATTATTTCATTTTTTCTTATAGTGCCAAAAGAAGCAATTGTGAATTGTTTATATCTTCTTCTTTTTTATCCTTTTAGAGAAAATGAGGAATACACACAACCGGTCATTTTAGAGGTTTAAGAGTTAAACCCAGTGCTGGCTATAGAACTGCTATACTAACTCACTAAACCTATTGAGTTGGTGACTAGAACTGTCGTCCAATTAATCTCTATGCAGACTCCGAAGATATACGTGTATAACTTTATACGTTTAGGTGATTTCTTAATAATACTAATATATTAATGTGATTAATATATTTTATTTATTGTGTTTATTGTATGTTTTAATACTTCTGCCACGTTTAATATGTATATGATACGTATTTTAGGTAATAGACACAATTACACATGCATACACCCATATGTATTAGATCCCCGATAAAAAGCTTATAGGACTATAGTTGTCTCATTTAAGGGAAAATGAAGCACTATATAAAAGAACAAATTTTGCTCATTTGGATGTGTTATATGGCCAAATAGAAAGAGAGAAAAAACTATTTTTCTAATTGTTGGGCAAAAGTTCAAAGTGTTGAACTTTTTTTATATATAGGCTAAACCATTAACACGCTAAGACTATGTTGGTTGATGTTTCAAATGTTGAAATAGTGTAAACAAATTATTAGTCTTGTAGTTGATCCAAAGCTTCAATGTTAAGCTAATTTAGTTTAAGAGTTAAACTAGGATTCAAGTGTTAAACCCCTTGTTGGAATTAAATTGCCATTCTAGACTTTCTAAGCCTACTAAGTTGGGAGCTAGAATTCACAAGAAGCACATTTCAAGGTGGGACTCCAGCAATACAAAGACTAAAGGCTTGCCAAGAAAATTCTCTATAAACCCCTTGTAGTTTCATTTATGAGATAACATGAAAATTTTATTATGTTTATCGCTTAAGAAATTAGATTTTCAGACTTCCCTTGTGCACAAATATATATATGATGCATGCTTTGTATTGATGAACACAATCCCACATGTATGCACCCTAGAATTATCAACACTCACAGTTTATGCCCAAATGATGTAATTAATGATAGTCAATGTAATTTAGTTGCCACATTTCTTGACTTTTATCATCCAAGTATTTCCCTCTTCATTTGTCTTGATTTATCCATGTTTTTTTATAATTGGGTGGCCTGTTTATGCTCAAAGTATGTAATTAGAAAGCTAGATTTTAATTCAAAACACTTGTCTTTTATATTATCTTTTTAAAGTATCATTTCTTTCATTTACTATTCTAAAGTTTATGTTATCTCTTCTTGCATTTTTTTCTTTAATTTCATTATGTCTAAGTAATTTTCATTTTACTAAGATGAAAGGGTAAAATTCTTGGTAAGATAATAAGATATACTTCAACTCTTATTCTAGAATTTAATGTTCCATTTTTAAGTTAAACAAATTTATATTTGATGTATTTATTTTGTTTTGCAATATTGATACACTTTCTTGTAAAATGGTAAATCTTGATTTATTATAGATAATTTTATAGTTGGCACAATATATTCTTAAAATCATTTACAAAATTTGGCCTATATATCATTTCTTGTAAAGTGAGAGTCATGATTTAATATAGACAAATATAAAGATTGGTATAATAAATCTTGAATATATTTACAAGATTTGGTGTATAATAATTAAAAGAAATAAATACAAATTGATATATAAATGATGATAAAATTCAATTGTTATATCATTCGATTGAAACCTTCTTTATGTGAGGATTCTAATTGAGTTATAAATAGGGTTGAATATTCTTATTCCATATGCCAAGAATGAATCCCCTAACCTTAGTATTTATTTTATTATTTACAAACATCTTATATTACTTTATTTGTCTTAAAATTAATTATAATTTGTACTTTTAATTCCACTTCTCTGTGGATCTACCCCATTCTCACCATGTTATTTATTACTTTAACAATTCTCTATTTGTGAATAAACTCTTATATTCTGTATGTGTCAAATTTTTGACGTCATTGCTGGAGAAGTGAAATTAATTAAGATAATTTTTTTTTTATGGAAGACTAAGCTTCGTCTATTATTTTTATTTTTTAATATATTTTTTTACTATGGTTTGTTTTACTTAACCACCTACCATTTGTTTACTAACTTTTTATTATCTTAATCTAACTTCTAACTATATCTCTAACTTTTATTTTATTAGCCTTGCCTTTTTATTTGCTTTTATTTAATATTTGATTTCTATTTTTTCCTCCTGTTTGTAATATTTATTATATTTGTATTATATTTTATTTTTTTGTAAGAGTGGTTAGTTTCGAGATCCTAAGTCTCATTGTTTGGTGAAAGATAATTTTGGAACTTCCTTTGATAATTTGTTTAATTCTCTATTATCTTCTCATTCTTCACCAAATAACACCATGACTGATAATCAAATTGAGAAACTTATAGACCCAAGGAACAATCAGTCCCAACACAATGACCATAACCTACTTAGGACACTTAGAGACTACATGAACCCCACACGAACTCGTGCACCATCTTGCTTAGTTTTTCCTCAATATGCAACACATTTTAATTTTAAACTATACATTATCCAACTTTTACCCATTTTTCATAACTTAAATGCAGAGAATCCTTACCTACATCTAAGAGAATTTGAAGAAGTATATAACACGTAGAATGACCTAAATTTTACCATGAACACAATTCGACTTAAGCTCTTTCTTTTTTCTTTAAGAGATAAAATTAAAACTGTCGGAGATCTAATACATGTGAGTGTATGTATGTGCAATTGTGTCTATTGCCTAAAATATGTAGCATATATATATTAAACGCGACGGAAGCATTTAAACATGCAATAAACACAATAAATAAAATATATTAATCTCATTAATATATTAGTAGTGTTAAGAAATCACCTGAACGTATAACGTCATACACGTATTTTCTTGAAGTCTGCATGGAGACCAACTCGTGGGCAATTCTAATCACCAACTCGGTGGGCTTGGTGAGCTAGAACAACATCCTGATATCTAGCATTGAGTTTAACTCTTAAACCCATAAAATAGCCTAGTGTGTGTATTTTTCTTTTTCTCTAAAAGAAAAAAAAAATAAAAATTGAAACAATTCATAATTACTTCTTTTGAAACCAAAAAGAAAAATAAAACAATTTCATTTTCTTTTTTTTTTCTTATTCTTCTTCTTATTCTCTTTCTCGGTTCCAATGGAAATGAACATTAACTTCCAATTTCTTATCTTCATTCTCCATTTCTCCCATCACCAACAATACACACACATTCACTTCCAATTTCACACACATCTCTTTTATATATATATATATATATATATATATAATAAAATAATATATAATATTAATAATAATAATGGGTGACAACTATCACCCATTATATAATATAATTATAATATATTATAATGAGATATTTATGATTATTTAATAAATAATTATAGTGTAAAATGACCATTTTGTCTCTCATAAATAATTACCAAGTTTACCCTCTAGTGGGTTCCACCAAACCCCCACTTAGGTAAACTCAACTGATGGTTCACAATACGTCATGTGTTATTATACAATTAGTAAATAATAATTATTGACTAATTGTTGTATTTAACACTTAAATACAGACACGTACGTATTCCCGTAGTAGTGCTGAATATTGCAGGATTAAACAATTTAATCCGGCACACTGCCTAATGCATAATGAGTACACTCAATATCACGGGACTCCCTAGGTCCACACCCAATTCCTCAAATAGAACTATTCCACGAGTCCGTGAATATTGCCCCACGCACACGTCACGGATATACAAATCAGTGCGTTGAATCATACAAGTTGAGATTACAATGCATACGTATAGTCCTTTCGTCATGATATCCTGGATGTACAGGGATATAGATTATCACCGTCAAATCTCCTAGTGCTCATCCATGTCTTATCTCCAGACTTGTATCTCAGTGAACAATATGTGCAAACTTGTTTGCCATATTGTTCCACCTTAGCGGAAACTCTTTCCCGGGATTAATGCTTGTGCCCACAAGACTTTTTGAGATACAATCTTGAAGCATCTGGATATCTAACTCCCTATGCGAGTTGACAGATTCCATATCTGTACACACCAGACTCTATAAGCATCGAACTATACCCAACGACACCCAGCAGTCACACTATGAAAAGTTTGTGACATGCATGGAACCAAAGTATGGTGGATCACTTATAAGCCCACTATGGCACTTAGGTCAAAGGACCACGTATACTACTTAACTTGAGAGGACCCTCCGTTGATGGCTTACATAGGGTGTCTATCGAAGACCCTCGTGAGTTTGTCCCATATCCAGTCCTAACTGGAGATCCATATGTCAATACGAGCTCCAAGCTCACAATCGGTTAGGAACAATCATCTATACCCTATAGGTACGACATATGATAATCTATATATAAAGGTATCCACCGACAGACTCGCATCAGTAGAAATAGATTAGGGGCAATATTTGACAACATACTTACGCAGTTAGCATTTCCTGGCACTCGATTGCAACTCTTGCAACTATGCAGTTACTAGTATATTCCCATGTTTATGTCTCATTACAGACAAGGCTCCAACTCTTTGATCTTCATTGAGTATTATAACCAATTAACACTTAGCTGTGCTAACATTTAACATTTACATTTCACAGTGTGACTAACTTTGAGCCTTTATCTAAACTCTTTCAGATCGTACAATGTCTATAACGTTATATTGTATAGTACTATATAGATAGGTATTAACAATTTAATGGGAATGTATACTTGTATAAATACACAAGCATATATACATTCAGGAATGACACGTAAGCACCGACCCCAACAAAAATATAGCTACAAAACCTTAGGCCATGATCCATTTCTTCATGGGATGAGATGCAACAATAATTTTTTAAAAATAAATTTCTCCCTATAAAACAAATTCTTTGAAAAGAAAAATTATTAGTTTTACCCAAAAATCAAGAGAGACTTTTTACCAATGTTAGACAAGGTATAAGGAATTACTTAATATCTGTCCTCATCATGGCTTTGAGACTTGAAAATTAGTCTCAAATTTCTACATGGGCTTAACCCCCCAAGTCAAGCAAATGGTAGAAATGATGTGTAATGGAACATTTGAGGATAAAGACCCATAAGAGGTAATAAACTACTTAGACTTACTAGTAAAAAATGCTCAAAATTGAGACACTGGTAGTACCTGTGAGGAACCTAGTAAAACTCAAACCACTACATCTAATTGAGGTATTTACCACCTTAAGGAAGATCATGACCTTCAAGCCAAATTAGTATCCTTAACTAGAAAAGTCGAAACGTTAGAAATATAAAAGCGTGGTCAATTAAAATCTGTTTAAGAAATTGTGTGTCATATAGGGAAGATCATAACCTTCAAGCCAAATTAGCATCCCTAACTAGAAAAGTAGAAACCTTAGAAATGAAAAAGAGTGGTCAATTAAAATCTGTTTAAGAAATTGTGTGTCATATATGTGAGACCTATAATCACTTTATCAATGATTGCCTAAATTTACTTATATTTAGAGAATCTCTCCATAAACAAGCCAATGTTCTAAACATATACAAATGATCAAATTATAACTCATATTCATAAAACTATAATATTGCTTGAAGAAATCACCCGAATTTTACTTGGAAGAATGACACTCAAGCACAGGCTTCACAACCACCTTTTCAATCACACCATAATTTTTAAAACCCTCAAGGTTTTGCACCATATGTCACTCCTCCTAAGAAAAATATTGAAGACAATTTACATGCATTCATTAAAAAGCAAGAGTCTATTAATTCTCAAAATACTCAAACATTTGCTGATTTTAAAAATACTTTTGCTAAATTTGCATCCGCACTGAGCATTCATGAGAAAGAAAAATTTCCTTCTCAACCACAATCAAACCCTAAAAGACAACATAACTCAATTGCATTTAGTTTAGAAAGCCAACATATAGATCAAGTTAAACCCATTATCACTTTTTAAAATGGTAAGGTTATTGAAAAACACATTCATGAACCTCATGAGAATGATGAATCAATCTCTAAAGGTGAGAAAAGCATTAAACCTACACCTAGTGAAAAAAACACCAAACCCTCACCTGCACCCCCATTTTCTCATGCATTACGTAATGCTAGAAAGTTGAATCACAATCTTTAAAATTTTAAAATCTTCAAATAGGTAAAAGTTAACATTCCTTTGTTCGATGCTATTAAATAAGCTTCTTCTTATGCAAAATTTTTGAAGGATTTAAGTACAGTAAAAAAAATAAAATATGAAAATGAAAGTATTTTTAGTTGAACAAGTAAGTGTCATTCTTCAGAATAATAATGCTTTGAAATAAATAAAAACCCTAGTTGTCCTATAATTTCATAAATGATTGGAAATCATAAAATTGAACAAGCCTTCCTTGATCTTGGTGATAGTTAATCATATTCAGTTTATCAACAACTCAATCTCGGTGAGTAAAAACCATCTTTTATAACTCTTTTGATTGCAGATAGATCAATAAAAGTGCCCAAAGAGAAAGTGGAAGATGTGTTAGTTTAAGTTGATAAATTCATATATCTTATGAATTTTATTGCCTTGGACACAGAGCTTGTTAAATGATGTAATCCAATACTTGTTATTTTGTATCGTTCATTTTTAGCAACTTCTAATGCTTTGATTAATTACACAAATAGAGTAATAAAGCTTTCATTTAGAAACATAATACTTGAGCTCAATGTTTTCAATATGTGTAAGCAACCACATGAGAAGAATGATGAAAGTGAAGAAACTAGTATGATTGAAATGGTTGTGGATGATCATTTTTAAAAATGGAGTTTTATTGATCCCTTAAAAATTTTGTTTAATGAATTCATTGGAGTCAAATATGCAATTAGATCCTGAAATCTCTAACATATGTTCTTTACTTGATGGTGTGCAAGTGATTGAAAATAAAGGATGGAAACAAAAATTTGGAGAAATAGGAGAAAATGAGAATAGCATAACAAAATTTCAAAGTTGAAGTTGAAACCTCTACCCGAAGGGTTGAAATATGCATTTCTTATAGAGAAACAAACTTACCCAGTGATAATTCTTCTGCACTTATAAGTGAACAAGAAGGTAAGTTACTTGAAGTATTTAAAATGCATAAAAATACAATAGGGTGGGCTTTAAAAGACATAAAAGGTATTAATCATTTGATTTACACAAATAGAATACACCTAGAGGATAATGCCAAACTTTCCAACAACCCTAAAGGAGATTAAATCCACATACAAAAAAGGTAGTGAGAGCAGAAGTTCTCAAATTATTTGAAGTATGAATCATTTATCCTATCTCAAATAGTAAGTAGGTAAGTCTTACTTTGGTAGTACCAAAAAAATTTAAAATCACATCATTGAAAATGAAAAAGATGAGTTAATACTAATCGAGTTTTATCTAGTTGGAGGATGTATATAGATTATAGGAAGTTAAAGTCTATCACTAGAAAAGACAATTTTTCTTTACCATTCCTTGAACAAATTTAGAAAGAATAGTGGGACATCCCTACTATTACTTTTTATATGGCTATTTTGGCCATTATCAAATTCTCATAGCATTAAAGAACCAAGAAAAGACTACATTTACGTCTTTTTGGGACCTTTGCTTTTAAAAGGATACCCTTTGAACTTTGAAATACCCCAACAACATTTCAAAGATGTATATTAAGCATTTTTAGTGACATGGCTGAGCATTATTTAAAAGTTTTCATGGATGATTTGACTGTGTTTGAAATGTTTTTTTATAATTGTCTTGAAAACTTAGGAAATGTCTTAAAAAGATATGAAGAAAATGGTCTTATGTTGAATTGGGAAAAATATCATTACATGGGCACTTCTGAAATTATTTTGGGACATATAGTGTCTTAAAAAAGAATTAAAGTGGATAAGGCAAAAGTCGAACTCATTGCCCATTTGCCTTACCAAAAACAGTTAGAAAAGTCTGCTTATTTTTAAAACATACTAGATTTTATAAGAGGTTCATAAAAAAGTTTAGTGTTATATCTAGACCTTTTTATAACATCTTAGCAAAAGATGTATAATTTGAGTAGACTTAAGAGTGCTAAAATTCATTTGAAAAATTAATTGGCCTCTTAACATCTGCTCTTATTATACAATCTTCTGACTAGTCTTTGCCTTTTGAGATTATGTGTGATGTCGGTGACTATGCTGTTGGTGCTATATTGGAACAAAGAAAGAAAGGCAAATCTTATGTAATTTATTATACAAGTAGAACTTTAAACAGTGTATAAATGAATTACACAACAACTAAAAAAGAATTACTTGCTGTAATATTTGCATTAAACAAATTTTGCTCTTATTTAATTGGTTTTTTAACTGTTGTGTTTACTGATCATGCCGTTGTAAAGTACTTCATATCAAAACATGATGAAAAATAAAGATTGAAGAGAGCTGAGAATATTGTTGCATATCACTTATCAAGACTCGTACTAGATTCATTAACAGAAATAATACCCATTAATGATTCTTTTTCCGATGAATTTTTATTTTCTACTGTTACAATGCTTTGGTATGCTAATATTGTTACTTTTCTTGTAACAGGAGAAATGCCACATCAATGGAATGCACAAGACAAAAAGGAATTTCTAACTGGGGTAAGAAAGTTTTATTAAAGTGATCCTTATCACTTCAAATATTGTCTTGGCAAATATTTTGAAGATGCATACCCAACAATAATGTAAGTAGAGTTATTAAATTTTGTCATTCAGAAGCATTTGTGGGACATTTCTCATCAAAGAAAATAGTTGCAAAAATCTTGTAGTATAGATTTTTTTGGACCACTTTATTTAAAGATACACATACATTTTGTAAAACGTGTGAAAATTGTCAAAAAATTGGGATCCATTTTAAAACGAAACATGATGCCTTTGAACTCCATTCTTGTTATTGAAATCTTTAGTTGTTGGAGAATAAATTTTATGAGACCATTTTCACTATCATTTGAATTTACGTATATTTTAGTCGCAGTATATTATGTCTCAAAATGGATTAAGGCTATTCCATGTCAAAACAATGACCATTAACTAGTCATGAAATTTTTGAAAAAAAATATCAAGTCAATTTAGAATCCCTCAAGCCATTATAAGTGTTGAGGTTAAGTACTTTTGTAATAAGCCATTTAAAATATTAATGAAAAAATATGGTATTACTAACAAAGTTGCCACCCTTATCACTCTCAAGTAATTGGACAAGTTGAACTAGTTAATAAAGAGATAAAACAAATTTTGGAAAAAATTATAAACCTAAATTGCAAAGACTAGTCTTTAAGACTTAATTATGCACTTTGGGCTTATAAAACTGTTTTTAAAATTTCAATGGATATATCTCCTTATAGGTTACTTTATAAAAAACATTGTCACTTACTTGTGAAACTTGAACATAAAGTCTACTGGGCCATTAAAAATTTCGATGCAAACATTTCTTTTACTTGACAGATGTGTAAATTACAAATAAATGAACTTGAAAAATTGAGAAATGATGTATATAAGAATTCAAAAATTCGTAAGGCTAAAATTAAAGTTTTTCATGATTAAAAAATTCAAAGAAAATCATTTTATATGGGTCAGAAGATTTTTCTTTATATTTCTCAACTTCAAATATTTTCTAGAAAATTAAGATCAAGATAGAGTGACTCTTTTATTATGAAACATGTGTACCTTTATGGAGCAATAACATTAAAAATCCTAGAAATGGTAATGTATTTGAGGTAAATGACTAAAGACTCAAGCTATTTTTAGAAAACTAAGTTTTTTAAGAAGAATTTGTATCCCTATTTGACCCTTGTTACGAGACCAATTGAACTTTATTGTACATATTTTAATGGATATTTATTCTTCTACTGACTTTATTTATTCTTTGTACTCATAGGTTAATTTAGTATTTTTGCATTTTTAGTCTTGTTTTGCATCCTAGTTAAGTTGCGAATAATGGTACTCCATGAAATTTTAATTTATTTTTATTAGTTTTCATAATTTTTGATACATTCTCTTCTTTTCCCTTCTAAAAACATGAATGACATTTTAATGAATTTGAAAAAAAATATTTCCTTCATTGTCTCAAATTTCCTTAAAGAAAATTTACCAAGCAAGATGTGAAAGATTAAAGTTATTAATGATTATGAATATATCTGTTGATATATGTTGGTTAATTGAAGCTAATGTCCTATTGACAGGTGAATTTTCAGACTCATTAATTTCTTACATGCCAGGCTTAGGTAAAAACTCTTTTGTAAAAAAGTAAAAGGCAAAAGGATTAAGTGTGTGAAACAAGTGTGCACACATGACTAATAACACAAGTTGCCGCACTTTAGGCTTGGTGTTTGTAAATCACGAAGATAAAATTAAGTTCATTAAAGATGGCCAATAAGGAGTCTTTATATAATATTTTATTAACTCTTGAGATGCATCCTAGTGGATATGTGCATATTGCACTTCGTGAATTATAAGACATATTCTTAAAGGAACATGAATAGTATAGTCTTAGAAATTTGACTTTAAAAAATTTTATTTTCCATTTATAAGAAAATTAGATGGGAAGCCTATCTCTAACTCATAGAAGGTGTTTAAGCTATTTCTGGATTTAAAACCAGTGGAAGATGTGAGCCATAATCACAACTACTTGTACATATTTAACGTAACTGTTATTTTTAAATATTTCATTTCAATCTCAAATGTCTTCTTTAACAACAACCAACTACTCATAGCTAATTTGAATTTTTTTGTATTTAAAGCTTAATTTTATCCATTAACAATCAATTACCCATACAACTTTACATTGCAACACATTTTGGCTCTATAAATACATTACATTATTTTTGCACATTCATAAAAATTCAAAATCATTCAAGGGATAGGGTGAGTGTAACAATAGAGGAAACATCAACTCGTAAATTCACAAAAATTTATGTCTTTTATGGATTTAGTCCTAGAAAAACTAAAGAGTTTGTAGAAGCAGTGGAAACCCTTGGTAAGGTGTTAGCTGAGTGAAAAATATATTTAGTATATAGAAGAGATAGTCATAGATTAATAGGTATATGGCAATGGCTACACAAAATAAAGACAGTCAAGTTTTGGGTATCATACCGAAAGCTTTAGCTGTTGGAAATATTGTAGAAAAAATAATTAGAAATGGGTTACATGTATCATTAATTCATGAGCGAATGTCTCTAATACTTTAGAATATTGATGCCTTCGTAGCTCTACCTAGAGGTTTCGAAACTTTTGAGAAAAATTTCAAATTGCCTCATGGGCGTAATTATAAATCTACCAAAAATCTATTGGTTTGTTAAATGTTGATGGTATTTACAATGAGTTTTTTTTTCTTGACTATGCGGTGGAAAAATAATTCATCTCATCTATAGCGCGACGAATCCTCATTTATGCTTCAACTATTGATTAGTTCCTCGATAAATTATAACTTTTATACATCTATCTAATTCAATAATGCGTTAGATAAATTGGTATACTGATGACAGTGAGAAAAAATGCAAGATAGATTTGACACTCCGTATGTAACCTCTTTACTTTTATGTATTTTTAAGTATTTGTGTGGCTTATTTTATTTTGTTACAGGATTTTTTTTCAATAAAAGATATTTCATGTGATATATTCTATACTCTACTCTTTCTATATTTTGACATTGAGGACAATGTCTCAATCTGGTTGGGGGGATAGTTGGCATATGATGTTAGTATTAATTTTTGCTATCACTTTGTTCTTGAAAAGGAAATTCCATCATGAATGGCATGAGTAAAAAGTTTATTTTTCACTCTTAAGACGTATTCTAAATCTAGAATGGCATAGTAAAGAGTACATAATTGAACTTTTGAAACGCATTCTAATTGATTTATTTTTAATGCATTTCATGTACGTTTGTTTGTTATTTATCTTCTTGGTAACTCTTGTGTTAATAAGTTTGCTTTACTATCGAGGTATGATTTTAAAATTATTTGGTTTAAATCACTTTCTCTATCCAAGTTAATAAAGAATAACTTCTAAAATTATTTATTGAGCACAATACTAAGTTTTGTGGTAAGATGGATGATTCAATATATATAACCAAGAGAATTTCTATGTTTAAGTATACATATTCTTTTCTAAACTCACACATCTTTTGTGAGTGAGTGGAGAAGTTTGAGATAATAGCTTACGAACTTTTATTGATATTTTGAAATGAATAATTTTTATTTGGAATGACATTATTTGGAATGAGAAATAATTTGGTTGCCTAGTTGAAGGATGATAAAAAATTGTGAAAAAGTATTATGGTGAGAAATTGCTCTTATTTTGAAATGCTTCCTTA
Source organism: Ailanthus altissimus (assembly GCA_946807835.1). Classification (NCBI taxonomy): domain Eukaryota; kingdom Viridiplantae; phylum Streptophyta; class Magnoliopsida; order Sapindales; family Simaroubaceae; genus Ailanthus; species Ailanthus altissimus. Next base: position 20,545,825 of record OX327696.1, on the reverse strand, counting down.
TATTGTTTTGAAAAAGTATTATGATGAGAAATTGCTCTTATTTTGTAATGTTTCCCTATGTTTTTTTATAAAAAAAAATTAAAAGAAAAAAGTATTAAAAAAAGAGAAAAAAGAAGTCTATTCAGTTCAATAAAATATTCATTCAATTTTAGAAGAATAAAGTCATTAGGAAATAGTTTTATTGCCAAACTCTATGCATTAAGGTAGTTAAAGTCCCTAAGCTAGCATGTGGTAAGAATGGTTTAATTTTAATTAGTTAATTTTCTTATCTTTGGATCATTGTTAATTTTTCTATTTGTCCTTAAACGTAACCTTTTTCTTGAACGATTGTTTGTTTTTAAATTCTATGAGTGAAATCCTTATTGTGATATGGTATGTGATGTGTATAGATGCATATAATTTCAAAAATTAAATACGCAATAGAAGTATTCATACATATTATACAATATGTAACAAATTCAAGCATGTAATCACATGTATGATCATTCAAGTACATATATATCTCATTTATATTTCATGCATGATATAAAATGAATAGCAAATAAATAACCTACCCGGTTATGAAGGTAGCTTTACAATTCTTCAAGAACTTCAAGCTTCAATTTGTTGAGCTCACCTTGAAGTGTTCCCTTGCACAATTCTAGTTCACAACTAAATCCGGTGGGATTGTGAAGCTAGAATGACAGCCTTGAATTTCCTGCAAATGGTTGTTTTAACACTTAAAATAATTTGTCTATATAAGTGATTACTACTAAAAGATGAGAAGAGTTAAGAGTTTTCTTTTGTTCTTTACAACTCTTTATGTTGAACCTTGGTAAGCCTTTGTATTTTCTCTCAACACTTTGAAAAAAACACTTAGGAAATGCTCTCAATTCTCTCTTCTTTCTCCTTGAACGAAATTCACTCTTTCTTACACAAATTGAACTCTTTCAATTCTTTCTTAAGTGCAAAGAATGATTTCTCTTAGTGCTCCACCACCACTTAACCATGTTTGCCATTACAAACATTAATCTATCATATTTTTCACTCACCAATTTGATTCAACCATTTGAATCAATTTCTAGAGAGTAAATGGCATTTAATTAATGTTAAGTGGTTTTACCACTTCTTTAGTGCATCATTTAAGAATTACTAAGTGGTCAACATTCCTTATTATTAATAACAAGTGCATTCTCCATTAGTAAATAGTGTTTGCCACTTATTCCAAATAATAATAATAATTTGATTAATATATAAAATATTAATAATTCAAAACTATTTTGAATATTTACATTTACCATATATGTATTTACCAAGCAAGGTAAATAAATGGTAAATTATTTATAGAGCAAGATTATGTCACTTGTCAATTTCTTATTGGTTAACAACTCTTGTAAACCAATAATGTGTTTTACCTTCAATTATTGACAAGTGAATAATAAAAGGAACCTTAAAATTTTTTCATTTTACTAGAAATTGTTGGATGAATCGTTCAATCCAATTCGTTGCCCCAGTGCACAACGAGTACACTTCATATTGTGAGACTCTCTAGGTCCATGCCCGATTTATCATATGAAACTATTTCACACGTCTGTGAACAATGTCCCACACACATGTTACAGATATTACAAAATGGCGCATTAGACCATACAAGTTGAGGTTATAACATATTCGTATAATCCTTCCATCATAAATATCCTAGAAGAGCGGAGATATAGATCAACACCGTCAAGTCTCCATGTGCTAAACCATAAACTTATCTCTAGATTTGTATTTCAATAAATAATATCCGTAAACACTTTTACAATATTATTTTTTCAAGAATAAAATTAATTCTTGGATGTCTGCTTATGACCATAAGACTTTCTGAAATACAATCTTGAAGTTACAGGATATTTTACTCACCCAATTGAGTTGATGGATCCCATATCTGTACACACCGGACTCCATGAGCATCGGACCATACCTAGCGACACCCAGCGGTCAGACCATGAAAGGTATCTAACATGTGTGGAACCAAAGTATGGTGGATCACTCACAAGTCCACCGTGGCACTCAGGTCTAAGGACCACGAATACTACTCAACTCGAAAGATCCTTCATTGATGGCTTTATGGGATGTCTATTGGAGATCTTTGTGAGTCTGTTCAATATTCAGTCCTTACTGAATACTTGTATCTCTATACAAGTTTCCACTAAACTCATGGTCTGCTAAGACTAACCATCTGGACTATCCAGATATAGACATACACTGATCTATATATATTAAGGTCTTCACTAACAGACTCGCATTAATGAAGATAGATCAGGAACATTAAATTTAAGAACATATTTACATAACAACATTTCCTAGCATCATTTGCAACCCATTGCAACTATGTCATTTTTAATATATTCTTAGGTCTTTGTCCCATTTCAGACAAGGCTTTAACTCTTTAGATTTTACTGACTCTTAATTCTGATCTAAACTCTTTTAGATCAGATCTGAACTCTTTCAGATCATACAATGTCTAAAACGTTACAAGCATCTTACCATATTTGTAAAAAAATAATTAGTGATATATTGAAATCATAAATGTATAAATATAAAGCAAATATTTATACATAAAACGGATGGCACGTAAGCACAAATCCCAACAATCCTAACCCTTTAAATAGTTATTCACCTATGAGGATATTAAGTTGAAGCTTTTACTTGGTGAAAATTTTTAAGGTTATGTATGTTGTGATTTGTGGTGAGAATGCTTCAGCTTAATTCATACACACGCAATTTTGGAAGCTATGATTGAAATTACCTTAACAGTGATTGTGATCTTGAACTGACGTTTTGTGTAAAATACTTAGGTAGTATCCAATTTTATTTATGCTTGAATTATTAAGGACTAGTAATAAGCTGGTTGGGGGTGTGATGAATACTTGAAATTACACATTTAATAAGAATTTTATATCTTTTTTTTGCCGTATTATAGTCATTAACCTCTATAATTTAAGCACGTTTACAATATTGTACCTAATTAGCTTTTATTTATTTTTATTTTTTTTAGGTTTGGTAAAATAGACATAACTTTCTACCTAAAAATTCAATTAAAGCGATTCTTGATCCTATGAAGAGATGACCTAATGGACTAAAATATTGAATTTCAAAAGGACTTTGTAATTTGAGCATTTGGAGGGTGAAAATGGCCTAGAAGAGAATTGATTTACTGTATAGGCCTAGTCTGAACAGTTTTTAGTATTTGGCCTATAATTAGAGAAATATATATCTAATATGTATGATACAACTCAATTTAAAAATCTAAGAGACTTATCTATAACTTTGAATTTTTGAGTGAAAATTAATTCGGACCACATCAATTTTAAATTGAACAATCAAGTTGGTGCATTAATGATAATCCAAATGGTTCCTTCCTCATTTATCTTGTATTATCCATATTTTTCTATAAATAAGTGGCCTGTTTATGCTCAAAAGATGTAATCAGAAAGGTAAATTTTAGTTTAAAACACTTGTCTTTTATATTATCTCTTTGTAGTATCATTTATTTTATTTACTATTCTAAAGTTCATCTTATCTCTTCTTGCATCTCTTTCCTCTAATTTCATTATGTCCAAGTAATTTTTATTTTGTTAAGGTGAAAGGGTGAAACTCTTAGTAAGGTAATAAGATATACTTCGATTCTTATTTTAGAATTTAATGTTCCATTCTTAAGTTAAGCAAATTTATATATGATGTATTCATTTTACTTCACAATTTTGATACACTTTCTTGCAAAGTGGTGAATCTTAATTTATTATAAACGATCTTTATAGTTCGCACAATAAATTATTGAAACCTTACAATATTTGGCATAGATATTTTTTTTTTGTAAAGTGAGAGTCATGATTTATTGTAAACAAATATAAATATTGGTATAATAAATACTTGAACTCATTTATAAGATTTGATGTATAATAATTAAAAATAAATAAATATAAATGATGATGAACTTTAATTGTTATATCTCTCAATTGGAACCTTCTTTCTATGAGTATTTCAATTAAATTATAAAAAATGGTTGAATATATTCTTATTTCATATAGTAAGAGTGAATCCTTTTTAGCATTTATTTTAATTAGTTGTTTGAATTATTATTTGTAAACATATTATATTTCTTTATTTGTCTTGAGATTAATTATAGTTTATAATTTTAATTTTTATTTCCCTCTAGATCGACCCCATTCTCACCTGATTATTTATTATTTTAACAATCCTACACTTAAAAATAAACTCCTATATTCTAGACGTATCAAAAACCAAAATCAAACATTTCCATCATTCACAATAAACTATGAAAACATATTGTTTACCACGAAAACCTTAGCTAAGCATTACCATTATAAACCTAAGCAAAACATTACAATAAACCATTATTAATGTGGCATATAATACAGATGCTTACCTTCAAAGTGTCTACTCAAATAGTAAATGCAAACCTCGTCATTGATTGATAAAAATCACGTTCTCATTAGTGACTTCTCCGTTCTCACCGTTCCTCTATCTCTCTCTTTGATTTAAAGCTTAGTTATGTGTTTCAAGGGTTTCAAATGTATTTTTGGGTGAGATTACAAATTTAATTTTTGTTTGATTGAAAGATGAAATGACGAATACTTTAAATGTGAAATTGTGATAAAATGGAATGTGAGATTTCAACATTTTCACAACTCTATAAACCAACTGTTGCCATATGTTTCTAACATGCATTACGTGACTATTACACAATCTCAACGTATTTAATATTTTTTATTTGCATGTTAGAATACTATTTCACTATTTGACTGTCAAAACTAATAATATAACTTCAAGGACCGGAGTAATTTTGTGTATTAAAAATTACTTTGAAATAAAATTGTATATTATGTCATACTATTAGGTCAAAAATGTCCTCAACCCTATTTTCTTTCATCATCTTTTCTCTCTGTTCTTATCACACAAGCAAATTAATTTTCGTTATCTGTAATGAAGACGACAATAACAATCTCTCTTAAATATTTACTGATTTTGATTATTTATTTTTTGCAATGATTTATGTGATGTGATTACCAGAAACTATTATGTTCTATCTTGTTCTCAGAATAATGTAAAAATAGGCGTTATATACAACCATTAGGAGGGACATAAAACTCCAAAATCTCTTGTAAATGATGCGCTTGTGTCGTCGTCGTCGTCGTTTTGTCTTCTTCAGTTTGTTTTATTAGAGAGTGAGAGTGCGCGCACGTGTGCGTGTGTGTGTGTAAGCGTGTTTAAGTCAGTGCCATTTTGTTAGTTTAGTGATTAAGATTTTTGAAGATGCAGAGGCGGAGGAGACGAGCGGTGGTCTTGCTGAGAGGAAGCTGCTAACATGCGCCATATGTATAATAACATTGGTGGCAGTGCTCATTTTTCCTTCCTCTAAAGAGTCGGACTTCACTAATCCTTACAAGTTCCTCACTGTTAATCAAGTAGCCTCTCTTTTTCTAATTAGGTTTGATTTCATTTCTCTCATTACAATGTTATCAATTTTTTTATAAAAAAAAATTAGTATATATATATATATATATATTCTAATTTTGACTGTTCGATTCAATTTGATTTGAATTATGTTTGATTTTATGAATTTGTGTAGCAACAAAAAATCAAATACCACCAAATATTTAGTACAGAGCAAAGTAGGACTCAAGAGCTAGCTCCACCTCATTTATCCCAAGCTCTGTTACCTTCTTGCAAAGTTTTCATGTTTATTTATATTATACATTTTCACTATTTATGACCAATTTAGACTAAATGAAAAGTAAATTAAGAAAAAAATTGAAACCGTGATGCTTTTTCAAACAAAATGCTATGGGGATATGTGGTTAGTCAATTGGCAATTAGGATTGAATATTTTTATATGAAGCAGTCATGCCTCTTCCATGTTTTCACTCCTTTAGATTTGACATTTGGATGGTGCAATTGCTAAAATGGATTTCATTAAGCTATGGACACTTATGCTAATATGCATCAACAATTGAAAGTACATCTGTGACTGCAGGCACGTGCAAACATTAGAGAACTTCATTTTCTGCCCTTCAATCCAGTGGACAAGCGTACTACAATCACATACATTGATTCTAATGGCAATTGGTACCCGGCCAGCCAAAGAGCTCTCCTGAACAGGTATCAATTGCGTATACTCGTGGTAATATTAAATAGAACTTTATCTTCGAGTAATTTGTAAATAGAAAATGAATGTTTCACTCAACTCTTATTCCTCCCCAGCCGCGCCCGCCCCCCCACCCGGCGAAAATTAGATCCTAAATACGTGCCAAGAGAAAAGAAGAGATTTTCGAAAAAGTCCATGCCATCATTGATAAATCTGCTGAAAGATGTCTGCGATCTCTTGCTGTTGCTTATCAGGTATGATATCCTTGGTTTCTTTACTCTTTTTGTTTTCTTTTGTCCTTTTTGCTGAGGGTTGCCTTGCATCAAGCTAAAAGGAATTGAATCTTTTGCTCGTTTAGCAATGGGATAAGGACATCTTTAGCATAAAAGTTTAGGTTAATACTTAATTTTATTTCAATTATTTTAAAATTGACAATTTTATCTTAGTTCATTAATTAATTTTCATTAGTTTACATACAAAATTATTTTTAGCAGCACAATGACGTCTTTATCCTTATTTAGTAACTTAGTTGTAGATAATGATTTAAGTGAGATGACACGTGACATATAAATAAAAATAAAATATTTAAAAATATATAAAAAAATATATATCACGCTCCGATAAGTTTAAAAATTAAATTTATAAATTATTAATAAATAAATAACATCTCCACTGACCTGCTGTCTTTTTTAGTGACAATGAAAGTCATAAAAATTACCCAATTTTACACAATTAGATTTTATTTTTTATGATCTACACAATGGTAGAATCATTTTTGGCAAAGAGGACAGGAAGATGGCCAAAACGATGGAGGGGGCGGCGACGTCGATGATCTGTTCAACGGTGGGGGCGATGCAAGTCAACCCCCCCCCCCCCTGTTTGACGGCAGTTGACGGTGGCTGCTGTCACCCCCTCTCCACCTTTTTGGTCATTTTTTTTCATCTTCATGTCATCTTTTATAAAAAAAAAAATGATTCCATTATTATATAAATCATGAGAAATTGAGTCAATAATGTAAAAATTGATCATTTTTATCATCGAAATCCAAGGGATTGACGCTGATCACTAATGATGGTGACAGAATTAATTTTTATTTTTAATTAATGATTAAAAATAAATATTAAAGTTGAAACCATATAAAAATGTATTATGTGTCTTATTTACTTTTTACTTTTATTGTTAACTAATTAAAAATTAACATGTATCTTATACTATTAGTATACTTTAAATTTGTGTTTAATTCTGATTTTATTCTTCTACTGTTAAATTTAATAAAAATTGACTAACAAACTAGCACAAAATTGTCAATTTTGAGACAATTGAGATAAAATTAGGTATTAACTCATACTCTTGATACAAAAATATCCTTATCCCTTTAACAACACCAAAACGGCAATAACTTGCCTTGTTTTGAATTTTCACTAAACATATCATTGATCCTTTCCAGGAAGTTCCTTAAGAGAATAAGGAGTCCCGGAGGTCCTTGGACATTTTGTGGGTTATTGCCCTTGTTTGATCCTCAAAGACATGATACCGCTGAGACCATCTGAAGAGCACTTAACCTTGGAGTTAGTATTAAAATGATTACAGGTACATTTTCTTTTATGATCTTACAGAAGTTTGTAAATGTATGATCACCAATTTCTAGCTATAGTCGGACGGCACATTTTCTCAAAGTTTGCTTCTTGTTATCATGACATACATTATTTGCCATATTTTAAATTTAGACATGATCTATCCCTAAGGCTGGTCCCATCTATGAATTACGAGTATTGAGTATCTCAATACTGAAGAAAGAACTATTACTTAAGTAAAAGACTATCTTATGTGCTCATATAGGTGATCAGTTGGCAATTGGAAAGGACATAGGCAGGCGACTTGGTATGGGAACTAACGTGTACCCTCTTCATCATTGTTAGGTCAAGATAAACACCAAAATGAGGCTCTTTCAGTGGATGAGCTCATTGAAAAGGTAGATGGATTCGCTGGCGTTTTCCCTGGTAATTGAATAAGATGTGTTTATTAAGAAAAAGTTATTTTTATCCATTTATAACTTTAGTGCTACTTTATTCACTTATTACAAATATAATTTGTAGAAGAGCTACTTGAAATGAATATAGCTGAAGGCAATTGTAAAACCTCTTGTTGGCTGATACTTGAGTTGTTCTATACAAACATACTAAATTCTTTCCCAAAGCACACCAGGCTGTACCAACATCATAAATCCTCTGATGTCGTTTGATAATAACTTTCGAGTATTTTTCTAATCTCTTAACAATTCATCTGAGATAACAGCATTCATTGTCGTCCAGACTTGAATTTACAATACTAATAACTAAAATAGATTGTCTACAGATATGTATATTCTATGTTTATAGTTTTATGATCTTGTCTCCTGATACATAATCCTTGCTGTGCAACCTCCAAAGATAAATATGAAATTGTAAAGATTTTGCAAGAGAAGAAGCAAGTGGCTGGAATGACTGGAGATGGTGTGAATGATGCACCTACTTTGAAGAAGTGGATATTGGAATAGTAGTGCCAGATGCTATAAATGCAATAAGAAGCGCTTTTAACATATTCTTAATCAAGCGTGGGTTAAGCATGATTGTCAGTGTTGTATAAACTAGCAGGGATATATTCCAAAGAATGAAGAACTACACAGTTCAGTATAAATTTTTTCTTCTAATCTCATTTTCATAGAATTGAATCAATAATAAAGTAGGGTCTATATGGTATGCATACTACAAATCAATAAAAATTTAGGCCACAGATAAGAGATGCACCTTGAACTCAACTTAACTAAAACTATAGTTTTGAACTATCCGAAGATTCTACAAAAGTATAACTCTTACTGATATTCTTGAATTTCATAGTCTCAAGGAGTAAAACATATTGAAGTAAATATCATCATTACCTATAATTTGAGGGTGGACTTAGTATCCGATGGCCAAGATCTCGTAACATGTAGGGAAAGCAACATGTCTATCATATTAACTACAATATTTTTCGTATTTAGAGTCTAGTTGTAATTTCTTTCTTTATTCAAAAACTGATTTGCTGCGATGAAATATGAAGATATATGTTGTCTCCAAAACTATCCGTATAATGGTAAGATGGTTTCTTAAGCGTCTTATTATTCTGTTCAATTTTATGAACTTATCCAATGGGTCATTAAATAATGATTTTGTTTAGCTTATAAATGGTTTTGAACCTGATCTTCTTGAAGCCTAGCTTCGTGCTTATAGCTTTGATATGGGAATATGACTTAATGATGGTAATAATTCAGCCTCTGATGCTTTCTCCTTAATCCTAAATGATCTCTAATAGTTTGATGACAAATGGTCACTGGTTAATGCCAACTAAAAATAGACAATTCAAGAAAGAATCTTTCTGAGCTACAAATTGACTTCTCTTCAACTATGTATTCAAAGACGTCTAGTGTGCATTTGTAATTAGGGACCATCATAACTATTTCCCAAGATCGGGTGAAACCATCTCTAAGGCCTGACAGTTGGAAGGTCAATGAGATATTTGCAACTGCTGTTGTCATCAGCACCTATCTTACTTTGGTTACCGTCCAATTTTACTAGATTGTAGTGGACACCAATTTCTTTGATGTATCAAACTTATTTCATCGTAGCCTTTTCTAACGAGGAAGTTTCATCTGATATATAGAGAATACACATATGTCAGATAAGGTTTTGTAACATATTAATTAGTATCTAAAAATTGATTCATCAATGCTAATATAAATATGTGCATGTATACTAACAAAGGTGCACAGTTACAAATGCCTTTTTTTTTGTAAGTTTTTTTTTATTGTTGTTCATATTATATTATAAATTTATTTGTATACTTATTTTTAATTTAATGTCATGTATTTTATTTTAAGAGTTCATTAAATATGTGCACCAACATAATTTCAACGTGTTGGATGGTATTATATAAGACTCATGTTGTTGTCTTATGAACGAGGAGTGAAGAAGGATTTACTTGGTGATAAATTATGGGCTAAAGTAGATAAGATAATGGACATAAAATAAATATTTTTTTTGGTTTGTTATACAATAAGTTTATAATAAAACTGCGGTAGTCTGTATAGGTATATATTCTATTGAATTACAATCAAGAGCATTAAATAGTGGCTGAGGTCAATTTGATTCAGATGAGGATTACATTCTATGATTCCAGCATTAATGGATATGCTAACAAAGTGATGGAACATTTTCTCTCTTCCTTGTGTATTTCTATGCCATAGCATGCAAATTTTATGACTTTAAAAGAGAAGTAATTGATCATATAACGTCGTTAGAGCTCATATTAGTGAAGGTGTGCATCAAACAAAAGATCCAAAGTAGGAATTGTGCGGTATTCACTTGTATATTCATTGAGTATCTAATGTTGGGTCGACCATTCCAATTTAGCCCTGACATTAGATTTATGGACCCATGCCTCCAAATAATGTATAGAAGTGCAATTGTTTTTGTTATATTGTATATATGGGCTAAATGTTATATAGATGTGCATTTGTTATATAGATATTCATTTGTGTTATATAGTTATATGTTGTCCTTGTATTTGGTGGATGTGTACAGAAATGATATATAATTATGCAAAATCTATAAAAGTATTATTGTTGATTTATTGGTTTTAAAATATCTATAAAATAAGAAGAATTTTGCTGAAATTTTGGTAAATGAATATAATTAATTATATTTATTAATTAAACAATAAATATTAAAGTAAACCAAATAAAAGAAGATTCAATATAAATTTATGTTTTACAAAGGAACTCACAACTCCATTGAAACTGCGTACCCAAAAATAAAAATCATACATCAATTGTTATATAAAGTAATTTTTTTATCGATTATGTCTATGTTATTTACAGTGACTACAAACGTTCCTTGATGGTTTCTTCCTTTAAGATAGAACTCGCTTAGTCTTACGCCTATCTACTTGTTAACGTGCAATAGGAGGCTAGATGTCAATATTTCTCAATTCGTTTGGAACTATCCAATCTAATAAATGACCAATTGAAAGGATTAACTTGCTATAGGCATGAATTAAGCACTCGAATGTGTAATAAGCCAAACAAAAACCCTTGTACTATAATCTTGTATGTCTGCATATGACAATTAGAAGAAAATCAAGTCTTAAGTATGTTAAGATTGGGGGCTATTCTGTTTGCATAAGAGTTACGCAACAAGATAAACTTGCGCCTAATTTATACAAGTATTGGTTCATTGGGTATCTCAAGCATTCTATGGAATAATAGTTCTATGATTCAAAGAAGTGAAACATGTTCATTTCTCGTCATGCCACTTTTCAAGCGAAAGAGTTTATTATAGATCATAGGGATTGTAGAAAGATTGAACTTGGTGAAGTTAATCTAAAAAATATATTAACCGATAGTGGAACTTTAAGTTCAATTGAGTGAGATACCTATAACACACTCTTTTCATAAGTCTCAAAGGATATCAAGGGTCACATAATAGGTATACTTGATACCTGTAGGTGCCCTTGGTATTTTTTTTATTTGAAGAAAATGATCCTTTGACTTACAAAGAATAGATGTTGGACATCGATTTTGGAATATGGCAAAATGCCATGAAATTCAAAATTGACTTATAAGACTTAGTTCTGCTTCCGGTGGAAATTATTCCTATTTGTTATAAATGAGTTTATGCAATAGAAGTATGGGTTCAATATGAAGGTAGAGATTTTCTAAGCCCAACTAGTGCTAAAAGGTTACACTCACAAATCTGGGATTGATAATGAGGAAAAAATTTCACCAATAACCATGCTTAGGTTAATTCGAATTTTGTTGCCTATTGTAACGTGCTAGAATCTTTATTTTAACAAAGAAATCAAAGAGTCTGGTTTCATTTACAACGAAGAGAAAGCGTGTGTTTAGAAAGGACAGTGTGAACATAATTATCTTTCTAGTTCTTTGTGTGGTTGACATACTTAATGTCGAAACTACGTTGATATATTACAAGTCAATCTGATAAGAGTTATCTGAATAAGAACTTCTTCATAAAATTTTGGAATAGACTTCTTATATACTAGTTATAAAGTGTTATAGAGATAGAGTTATAAGGCTAATAGGACTATCTCAATCTTTGTACATAAATAATGTTCTGAAAAGTATAACTTTAATAATAGTGAGATAGTTAATCTATCTTTCAAATATGACATTCATCTTTTTAGGATGAGGTATCCTCGGCAAGAAGATGAAAACATTAGAGTGTCTAACATATAATGTAAATCAGCTCTGATACCAATTTGATAGTTTACTGTGCGTAGTGTGAATATGTGCATTTTAATTATTTTTTTAATTTTATGAGTCTCACATGCAAAATATACGTAGCGGAATACACATAATTAAATATAAATCTAATTACACTAATGAGATAAAAAGAACTCACCCTTAAAGCATGTTTTGTACATTTCTAGTTAAGAACTGGGTAGGATCTTTTGAGTTAGAATGGTAGCCTTCAATTCTTGTCGTAATATGGATATTCGAAGTAACTCTTACTTCTTTATTTTTTTCTCTTAACTCTTTAAATTTTTTTCTCACAATTTATTTACTTTGGCTAATGAATAAAGCTGGCTATTTATAGTCATATTTGCCAACAATTAGGCCAATCAAATGGATGTTAACAACCTAAAAATTTAAGCATGACAAATCACTCAAAATAACACATCATGCTTACAAATAAGCTTATTGTCCAATAGCTTATTTGGTGGCCGAATTTAAGTTAAATTGATGGCCATTTTGATTTACTTATCAACATAATATGTCGCCACTACATGCTTAGTTCTAAGCATGACAAGAATATATATATCGTATGAATTCATTGGCAAATTGATAAGTAAATCAAAATGGCCATCAATTTAGCTTAAATTCGGCCACCAAATAAGCTATTGGACAATAAGCTTATTTGTAAGCATGATGTGTTATTTTGAGTGATTTGTCATGCTTAAATTTTTAGGTATGAAAAAATTTATTTTATTTTAATTGGCCAAATTTTGCTTTCTTTATAATGCCAACTTTTACAAATTAATCTATTTAGTCAACATCTGAAGTATAAATACTTAATAAATAAATGGACCAATAAAACTATGTCACATTTCATGCTATTATAAATTAATAGCATGACATATAGCATCTAATAGAAATGATAAAGTGACAAGTCCTATTTGCTGAGATCTCGAGCTTAACACTTAAACCTATTATCTCTCCGAAAGACTCTGAAATAATTCTGACTTTACCAAGAACTTTTCAGATTGAACTATTCAATCCGGTGCACTACCGCATTGCACAATGAGTACACTTCATATAGTAAGACTCCCTAAGTTCAAACTCATTTTGTCTTACGAAACTCTTCTATAAGTCCATAAATAATACCCCACACATATATTATAGAAATAACAAAACAACATGTTGAACCATACAAGTTGAGGTTAATACATATTCGTATAATCCTTCTGTCATTTATATTTTGGAATAGCGAAGACATAGATCATTACTGTCAAGTCTCTATATGCTCAACTCTACAATTTATCTCCAGATTCATATTCTGATAAACAATATCTGCAAACACTTTTGTGATATTATTTTTTACACGAGAACTTTTTTTGGGTTAGTTACTTATAGCCATAAGATTTTCTAGAACTTAATCTTGGAGCATCTGGATATACAACTCACCCATATAAGCTAACGGATCCCATATCTAAACACACTAGACTCTATGAGTATCTGACCATACCTAGTGACACCCAGCGATTAAATTATGAAAGTTCTCTGACATGTGTGAAACCTAAGTATGATGAATCACTCACAAGCCCATTGTGGTGCTTAGGTTAAGGGACCACGAATACTACTTAACTCAAAAGAACATTCTATTGACGACTTTATAGAATGTCTATTAGATGTCTTAATTGAGCCCATTCAGTATCCAATCCTCACTTAATACTCATATCCTTATACGAGCTTCTACTAAGCTCATGGTTTACCAATATTAACCATCTGGACCATCCAAATATAGATATGCACTAATCTATATATGAAAAGGTCTTCACCGATAGACCCGCATCAGCAGAGATAGATCAGGAACATAAAATTCGAGAACATACTTGCACAATGACATTTCTTAATACTATTTGTAACTTTTTACAACTATGTCATTGCTAATATACCCTTGGGTTTTTGTCCTATTTCAGATAAGGCTCTAACTCTTTAGATTCGCTAACTTTTATAGTGTAGTAACCAATATCCATAATCGGTAAGAATAAGTATTTATATACATATTTTATTTGTATGTGGGTGATACTTGATTTATGTATTGTTATTAGTAGTGTTTGTATAGGTTAAGGACATACTATTAGTATTGGGTTTATTTGTAAGACTTTAGATTTATTTTAGAGACCAAATTGTAATACTTTAAAAGTTTTTAGGGCAAATTCATAAATATCAAAAATTAGCCTCTTAGTATAAAAGTACACTTTTGAAACTCTAATTTACTCATTTTTTGGTCAAACTACCCCTTTAGAGAGAGAAAGGAGAGAAAGAGAAGAAAAAGAAGAAAAAATTAGAATTTTGGTCGACTACCTTTATTGTGTGTAGCTTTTGCTACAGACCCCATTAACTCACGGTTACCTCCTCTATATACTAAATGTATATTTCACTTAACTAATATCTTACTAAGATTTTCTGTAACTTTTACAAACTCTTCAATATTTCCAAGGTTGGATCCACAAAAGACACAATTTTTTGTAAATCGACGAGCTGAAGTTTCCTCCATTGTTACGCTCACCCTAATCTTTGAATGTTTTCAAGTTTGTATAAGGATGCAAAAATAATGTATTTATAGAAAAAAAAATTTGATAATAGCTGTGGAGCATATGTGTAAGTATGTTTAAGTATATATTTTTCTCGGTTCTTGTGAGGTTAAAAGAAAATAATGAATTTTATTTATTATGTATAAGGGATAATAGGCCGCAAAATTTTGAATAAATATTTATTGACATGTAAGTGTGATAAATTTGTGTCAGAAGCGTGATGAGTTAGGTAAGATGATTAAGAAAAAGTCAAATAAAGGCCTATTTTATGGACTTAGGGACCTTGCCGTCTTGGCACTAATAGCCGACAATACATCTATGACTTGAAGACTTTTTGGAGTAACATCTAGACTTTGGACTTGAGGCCAAATTAACTTTATTAATTACAAGGATTTTTGTGATCTTAACATTGATTTTTGGCCAATAGATTAAAAGCAGACATGAAGAAAGATAAAGTACACTTGACATAAAGATAAAGTAGTAGTCAGTCTCTCTTTGATGTGATAGAGCGGCACGAATCTGGTTTCTGTGAAAAATAGAAAGAGCAATGTGGGTCAAAATGAGTCTCTTTGGTCGTTTTTATCTGTGTCGTATCCGTGAGAGAGGAACTTATGGAGTTGTTGTTCCCATACATTGAATGAAGGCTCTGGCTGAGTAGAATGTAGGTCTACCATATCTTGATCTTCTGCAAGTGAGCTGGTCTAGATGAGTGATGTGCTAGCTTCCTCTTGGATTTGAATGTCGGTTGGAAGTCTTGAAAGAGGGATAAGTCAAGATTGGGTTGATATTGGTCAGGTTCTGTCGGGATAGCTGGCTGAGGCCATTGGTGAAGGTTATCCATTTCTTGTTTGTATCTAGCATAATAAGTTATGTTTGGGGTATGGTGATGGTGAGTGGAGTAATCTATATTTCTGTGATGTGAAAGATGATGTTTTTGTCTTTGTCGGGATTTGTGTAAATTGGCAAAATTTAGTTCTTCTGCAAAGTCATATTCAACCTGTTCCCAAGGTGCAGCATCTTCTGGGGAGATCCAAACAGATAGAGGAATTATCTAGTTTTTCTGAGCAAGAATTTTTTCAAGTACTCTCTTTTGTTGCATTACTTCTTCAGGTCAGAGCTTAATTGATCCTTTTAGTGAAAGGGAAAAGGTGAAGTAATCCTTGACAGTGGGGTAATAATGGATTTCATGATCTGAAATAATCATACTCTTTCGTTGGAGAAGTAAGACAGACGAAAGATGTTGTCTAGGGACTGCAGCATTTGTGTTATTTGCAATCATGTGTTGAAATTTAGTTATCCACCATGTCTTTGGGTAAAACCATTTGAGAAAAATCAAGGCTGGATGATCTTCATCACATTTTTCTAATTCTTGGAGGGTTCTAAGTAATGGAAATTCCATGGCAATTGTATACAAATCTAACAGGTACCATAACAAGTAAAGGACAGGTTTGGACCATTGAAAAAATGGGAAAAAAGAGTGCAGATGAAAGAAAGGGTATTCTAAGTTGAACAAAGGGCCACCAAGAACTGTGAGGCCATATTCTTGGACTGCCAATATGGCATAGTGTCTGATAAATTATTTGGCACGGGAATGGAGTGTTCTAGTTCTGATTAGGTGTGAAAATTATGGTGGAGTAAAAGGAACAGGAGGAGTTATAATAATGGGATTCATCATGAAAATAGTAAGAGGGTTGGTTTTCTTTATTGCTAGAAAAGTGATTATGAGGTTTAGGCTATTTATAGAGTTCGTGAAAGAAAATCAACAATTATTTTGTCCTTTCCTTTTACGTGGATGACGTTAAAGGAATAGCTGAAAAATCATCTTTGCCATCGCAGTAATTGTGCTAGTGGAATCTTTTCTATTTGAAACTGAGTATATTAAAAAAAAAAAAAACAGACATGTCAATTTCAATGAGAAAATGATATCCAATAAGATGGACTATGTTTTAAAGAGTTAAAGTAAAAGATATAATGCTGAGATCTATGGTTTAAGAATCCATTGAACTAAAGGTCTTTTTATTGAAGTTGATTTTTGATCATTTAAGATAATGCCTTTAACATTCTAATTTGAATGACAACTTAATTGCGTAAAAATGCTAAATTATTTGCATTTTGAGAATGATATTAAGGTAGTGAATAATATTATGACATATGAGTATATGTTGAAGGGATTAAAATTTTCAGAGGAGTTAAGAATTTTATTTAAGAGAATAGTATGGGTATTCTACATCTATGTCATTCTTTAATGAATAAAAGGTGAAGTGTATAAATGCCCATTAAATATTGAACGAACGGGTGAAAAGAATAAAATATATGTGTATAAATTTTATAAGTCCATAATGTATGCCATGTGTTTATTTTATAGATATATGTTTCGTACTCCTCTCATATACTAAGCTATGAGCCAACTTAAAGATATTCTAACATATGAATGAGTGTTTATCAGGATTTTGGACCACAATGAGCAAATGCTATATACAAAAAAGATTGCTTTGTAAATGTTTTATGAATAAACCATATAGTTGAAAAGACAACTTGGGAATGAGAAGAGGAAATGAGATATAAGTAATCCTCGTATATTTGCTTAAGTCGTGAATTTCGACGACGAAATTCTTATAAGGAGGGGAGAATTGTAGTAACTAGTATCCATAATCGGTAAGAATAAGTATTTATATACATATTTTATTTGTATATGGGTGATACTTGATTTATGTATTATTATTAGTAGTGTTTGTATAAGTTAAGGACATACTATTAGTATTGGGTTTATTTGCAAGACTTTAGATTTATTTTAGGGACCAAATTGTAATACTTTAAAAGTTTTGGGGGCAAATTTATAAATATTAGAAATTAGCCTCTTAGTATAAAAATAAAATTTGAAAACCCTAATTTACTCATTTTTTGGTCGAACTACCCCTTTAGAGAGAGAAAAGAGAGAAATAGAGGGGAGAGAAAGAGAAGAAGAAGAAGAAATTAGAATTTTGGATTTTAAGAGGTATATCATAACTATTTCTCAATTTATTGGTGTTAATTAAGTTAATTCCTTTAAGTTTTGATTTCTGAAAATATGTATAATTGAGAATTTGATGTGTATTTCATAAGATATTGTGAGAATTGATCATGATCTATGTAGATAGCTTGATAAATCTTGATGAATTGCAGAATTTCTATTTGATAGTCTTCTGATCCAGAACTTTTATAAATTGTTGTGATTCGATTTTGGTTTTAAATTTTGAATATATGAATTTAGACATGTTTATAATTATCTGAGACTTTGAATCGATTGAATATTCCAGAAATTGAATTTTTAGTGAATTTACCAAAATGACCCTGAAATTCTGGAAATTTTCTGTGTGAACAGTATGATACAGTGACAAATAATTTCTAATCTGCTTAATGATCTTTAAAAATTAGGAATTTATGGAATATGATAATTTTATATGTCTAATATAATATACTCAAAATTGAGAATTTAGATCAATGTGGTTAAATGGTTATGATTTTCTAAAGAGTGTCAGTTCATTGCAGTATTTGATTAACAGATTTTCAAAGCTATAAAATAAAATAGTTTTAAAATACTTTTGACAGTGATTTTGAAGTAAAATATTTATTATAGATTGAGATATGTGGATATGTGTCAAGAGTATTTCGGTGGTAGTTTTATAATTTTTGAGTTAGTATATGATTTTATATAATTGAGAGATTGAATACTGTTCAATAAATATCTTGATCCTGTCAGGATAATAGTTTTGATTTGATGGTGTTTATGGAATAGATTGTGTAGGAATTATGATATAATATTCATACATAAGAAGGATATATGAGTTAAGAATGATATATTCTGATTTTAGAGTAATTGGACATCATTTGATTTATAAGAAAATTTTGTTAAGTGTAAGTGGTTAGAATGATAGGTTTTGAGAAACTAAGTAATTAGACCAATTTGATGTAATAAGTGCAATATGTATAATTTTGTAAGCTATTTAAAGTGTTTTTTGTGAATTGTGAGGCTTATGAAAGGATTAATCTCCATTGATAGATTAAGGAGAATTAAGCCTTGTACCCGAAAGTGCTAAGAGGTAAGTATACTAGACTTTTACTGAAATCACAATAAACATAGTAATTGTCTATGTATGATATTTTAAATGTGCTTAGAAATATATTTATATTATGTCAAAGTATATTTGATATGAAATGTGAAAGTAATATGTTTATGAATGTGAGCATTGACATTGAGCATGGACATACATGTGTTTTTGAAAGTAAGCTTTCAAAATAAGATGTGTTTAACAAAGAAAGCTTTTGAAGTGTAATATATCCATAAGAAATATTTTGTGTTTTGAGGGTACTTGAACTCACTGTTGACTTAGTAAGTATTTTATGTGATTTATGGAGCCTTTATATGTAGCCTTTCCTTCGAGATTGGTATATGCTATGTGTTCCGTATGTAGGGAGGATCCTATTGGTACCTAAATGAAGACTGAGTCATCACATTCGTGTAGTGGCGTATTGGTGCATGTGAGAGAACTCACCGATGATCAGGGTGAGGGTTTGACTTTTACCTTCGGGCATGAACATTATATATGTGTGATTTAAAAACCTCACTTGTACTATTCCTCACATACGGTATGTCACCTACGAGTGACATTTGGCTCATTATGTGATATATGATATGTAAGTCCTACTAAGTAGTAGTTGAGTGATGATATTCTTATTATATGTTTTGAAAGAATGTGTAAGCGCTTACATGACATGTGATTTGATAAGATTATGATTTTGATTGATCATAGTATATCGTACATATGCATCGTGTACATATATGTATTTGTATTTGATATATGAAAAACTAGTATGCTTACTGAGTTTTATACTCATTATAGTTTATGGTGATTTCAGGTAAATAAGGTACATGTGTGCTTAGCGGATTTGGCAAGGCTTCCGTTGTTCCTTGGGTTCCCTAAGTTGCTAGGTTGCTAAGTGTTTCATTTGGAGATACGTAGGATAAGATATTTGATTTGTCCCTATTGAATAAATACTTATGTATTATTTTATTGTGTGTGGTTGAATTTGGTTTAAGTTTCACCAAGTGTGGTTATTGGTTGATTTTAAGTAAGAATTTACAATGAATATATTCTGGGCTTCCAATAACAAAGTTATTACTGGTGACGTAGTAGAGTGTTAATCTATGAGAAAACTCTGCGTATCTCCGGTTTACTAATTGTCCCAGTCATAATTCAATTGTTATAATTCTGAAAGAAATTGAAATGAATGTTTAAATATTATTGAATGAATGTAAGTGATGTCGTGTGTCAGATCTTTTGGGTCTAGGGTGTGACATATAGCCTACTAACTCTTAGCAATTATAACTCTCAGCATTGCTAACTCTTAGCCTTAATCTAAACTCCTTTAGACCAGACCTGAACTCTTTCAGATTATACAATATCTAAAATGTTAACAAGCATCTTACCATAGATATTTAATATTAACAATTTTATTCGAAATGCTTATTATATAAATATTAAATAATTAATATTCATACAGTATTAAAATAGCACATAAGTACTATTTTCAACAATAATAGCATAGGGACAAGGCCTGAACCCCCTGATAATATCCATAAATGACTTATTTTTGGTAAGAGGTGGACGTTACTATATGTAGATTGGGGTGCATGGTATACATCAGTACTCCAGTCCATTTCCCCTTCTGAGTCAGAATAAATATGTTTTCGAACCCTCTTTGTAAAATTCAAAGTGTATGCTCCCGCCCGAATCTCAGCAATAACTTGTTCTGATTCTACATATTGATCATTTTGAACTAAAAGAAAACTTTTTCGCGAAATAGTCACGTTATGCATAACATCTTCACTCTCAATAATTACATACAAATCTATATAACATAGAAAAGCTTGCACTACAGTAGTTGCCTATCATCATCACCATGAACGTTACTAATATCATCCTTATTTGTCTTATTATTGTAGTGTATGTACGTTGGGTCTTTGTTGAACCTTGGAGAGAAATAGTGATAATCATTTGTAGTGCTTGCCAAAAACACATTTGTTGATATTATTGTAGTTATGCTACTCACTTGGTTACTACTGCTTGTGAACATAAAGTGATTAGGGCAAGTTTGTTCGTTCTCAACGAGTGTCTCTACATTATTTTCACATACGGGAGCTTAAACATCCACTGTTATACATAAAAGTGTCAAAGTTTTTTTTTTTTTTACTAAGACCCAATCAAAACTCCACATCATTATTATTTTTTATTGAAATTGGGCTCAACTTCACTGTTTTTGACTAAACAATCATTTTGATAGACACTTTGTATTGCATTTGATCAACTTTAATTATGCGACAAACTTTCGTCAATGGGCTTTATGTTTTACATTGTTTCGAACCAAAAATATCAATATTCGTAAATCTAATATATCTCTCATAACTATCATTGAAACTTTTCAACATTTTCCTAAAGTATCCAATGGTTGAAACACACACTATAATACCTATAACAAAAGAAAATTTGTTAAAAATATTATTAGAATGGAAAAAAAAAAATCAAAGGTGGAAAAAAAGTGCGTAATGCTCAAAAATAGCCCATGTGGCATGCTAAGTGCCTCAGCAAGCGCGACACGCATGTGCTACATACATGCATAGCACCCACAATTGCCGTTACACACGTGTGCTATATGCGCACATAGCACCCATAACTGTCGTACCAACCACCATCTAATTTTCTCACCAGATTCGTTTTTTTTTCACTTTTTTGCACCAATTTGATACCATTTTATACTATTTATACTCATTTTTAATCAATGTACTCATTTTAAACACATATATTGCAAAAAAAATTATTTTCTATGACTATTATATAATTTATCTTTAATTCAAAAACTTACCAAATGTTTTACGTCAATTTATCAAGAATTTATTGTTCACTTGATTAGATCTTTGATCAGAAATGTGTTATATTTTTTAGGGTTTTTGGTCTTGTTTTTGGTGAATTGCTTTAATTTAGAGAAAATATAATTGAGGGATAAAAGTGTTCTACTTTATATCTTATAGCTACAAAAATAAAAATTTTATTTGTGGTTAAAATAATACCTGAAAAAAATGGGCTATCTTCACAAATTTTCTATTATTTAAACCATATACCTACATGTTTTGTAAGATGAGAAAAATTTTGGCTAGCCGAAATCTTAAACAGATAACAACTAAAAAATATCATTACTTATCAAATAAAATCATTTTGAAAAGAAATTAAAATTAAGATACTATTTAGTTTTAGATTATTAGGTATATTTATTTTAAATATTATTCAATCATATATTAAAACATATTTTGTCAAATATAAATTATTAATAAATATAATATAAAATATTATATATGTGTATGTATGTATGTATATATGGTAATAAAATTTGACTTCAAACATAGAAGATGGATCATAAAGAGTATTGTCCTAAAGTTAAATAGTTATTTTTTTCATGAAAGTAGTGATAGATCTCTATTACTCTAAGATTCAACTCTATGCGTACAACTAGTCTTCTCAATAAGCTCCATTATTGAAATAAAACGACAAGCTCTCATTACTATAGTTGCTCAAAATATAACATATAAAATATTTCAATTTTTTTTTATTGTGTATTTCAATTTTTTTTTCTCTTCTTCACTTTCGTCCCTTTTGTAAAGAAAAAACATGTTGACCGGAAAAAAAAAATTTCGAGCCAACAAGTTTTGAATTTATTTGATTGCAGGAGTCAGTACCTTGGGCTTTGTCTTATTGGGCTGAGGCTTCGATCTCGTTGTCCTTCTCTTTCATCACAATGGCTACATACATTTGCAAAACACTGAAACTATTGTTAAAACCTCATTGGGATAGGTTCTGGCAAAGACTTTTTTATGCTTAAGTCAGGTATGGGTTCTTCTAGTGAGGTTGTCGGAGCAAAAGAGAGGAAATTTGAAGAAATAAAACAGAAGAATTGAATACCAAAGTTGTCTCTGTCTCTTCTGTTTGGTTTTCTCTCATTTTTATAGCACTAGCCTTGTTGGAACATTCCTTGTGCTTATGCTTATTTTTATCTTTGTGGTTGTTTAGCTAATCTCTTTAGGTTTTGGGTAAGTCATAATTATTTTTTGGAATTGTGATTGTTTATTTAATATCTTTAGATTTTGGGTAAGTCCTAATTATTTTTAGGTAATCTTTTGATCTCTTGGCGTGATTTAGGAGATTCCTTTCAAAAAGCACTATATAATTCTTATTCCTTTATGACTCTTATCTCTTAAATAGTGTTGGTTTTCTTTTTAAATTTTATTCTTATTTAAATTTTTCTTTTCAAACCGTTGGCTATTGTTCGGCTTGACACTCTATAAGGTGTGGTCTTACTCGGTCTTGTTGCGTAAGAGCAATTTTGATATTTCTGTCGAGTCGATCTTTCTCATAATGCGCTTGATAGCAGCTAGTTTGAGTTTTACTTTGGTAAGCTGAGCCAGTGTTTATTTGTGGTGAAGCCCAATTATGAAATGATCTATTTGGCCCGCAAACCTGTTCGGCCTTTGAGTGGGTCAGGTACTTTGTTCGATTTGGTATCCTTGTGTGTTTACCGACCTTGGTCATGCAGATGGTGCAGATGTTGAGTTCTAATCGATACAATTATAAATGATATAAAGCTGATATTTAAGCGGATCGAACTAAATTTGATCTGAGCGACCAAATAAGTTTTATGCTTGAGAGCTATTTGATACCTAATTTGTCCCGCGTTAGTGACTCCTACCTCTTGGGCCAACTCATAAATAAGTTATCTGAAGGATTGATTTTTAAGCCTTTAGAAATTAGGCCTATTATGAAGATTTCTAAGGAACACACATGTTAAATTATAAAATGACAATTGATATATTTGTTGCAGAATTGAAAAACAAAATAAAATCAGAAAACTGATATTCAACTATCGAAGATATCCTGCAAGATTGCAGGAACAACTCTTTAAATTTAAAACTTTTGAATTTGATTTAACAGTGTTATCTATAATCTGTTAAAGATATTAAACAGATTTGTTTGTTTCTTTTTTTTTTTAATAAATTCAGAAACTATAGCAATAAAAATTAATCCCCTCTACTTTCTATGTTCTTTTAATTTCTTATCTTTAAAGCCAACAATAACATCCGATAAACAAGGAGTATGACTCTTCCGCATCCTTTTTCCAGGCATCAAATTCAACTTCAAAATCCAAATATAAAGACAACCCCAGATTGGGAACATCTCATGATTCCGTATGCTAGCTATGTGTTATCCAAAGATGGGCTTTATCATCAAATCCTTTGCTTGCATCTGATTACACATTGATGGGCACACTGGAAGATTGGCATATTTGAAGCCAGGTCATCAGGCTTGGAATCTAATAGAGACATGTCATGGCAAAATTTTAAGCCATAGATCCTCTTGGTAGAATGAAGGTTCTTTTCATTTGTATTTCCGCATCTGGCTAATTATGCTCAAAGCTCTGTCATTTGGGATAATAACAATAATAATAAATCATAGATCAAGAGAATTAAAACAGCTGTTTCTTTCTCAAGTCTACTCAATTTAATTCAATTTAGTTTCAAGAAGCTGTTCCATATACAGGCCTGCAAATGACGGGGCACAGCAGAACGTCTATCATTTACATCGAGATTCAACTATGTTTGGTGTATGACTGTATGTCAAGAAGACTCATAAATACGAATACTATACAGCCCAAGCTGCAACTATAGCC
Organism: Ailanthus altissimus; assembly: GCA_946807835.1. Lineage (NCBI taxonomy): Eukaryota > Viridiplantae > Streptophyta > Magnoliopsida > Sapindales > Simaroubaceae > Ailanthus > Ailanthus altissimus. The sequence continues at coordinate 20,521,089 of OX327696.1, read as the reverse complement.
AATTGAGAATTTACATGGGTCATGACCTCATAAATCAACGCCCTCGTCAAGGCCTTGGGAACTGATCATCACATTAGAATCAATCTGTTTGTCAAACTTCTTCTTCCTCCTTGCCTCGAACTCTTGGAATCCTTCCATCTACAATTGGTAATGTTATAAAGTTGACTGTTAGTAAAAATGAACAGAAACCGTGATTTGCTGATAACCTGTCAAGAGTGCAGAAGGAAACCAGCAGCTTACCTGCTGAAATTGATCCATTGAAATAGGATTGTTATGCAGCGAAATATTCTGCAGAGCTTTGCAGTCCTTCAACAGATTAGCAGGTATCTGCAAAACAAGATAATAGTGAATCAATAAGATAAACGTCCAAATAATAGATCTTATCATATATCGTAAAATTTTGTAGAATGCTTGCGATTTATAGTCTAAAAATGCTGTTTTGAGAGGTAAGGCTGTCAGAGCTGCCCACAACAGAAAATCATGGAAAGATGCTTTTCTTCCATGGGCATGTCTGATTGACGCAAATATGAAATTGCTGTAACCATAATTCAAAAAATGGAACGAAAAGAATAGGCATTGGGGATTTGACTACCACAACACTGTTCATCCAGCAAAAGGCTTGCACACCTCAAGAAAGATAGTTAATTGAATCTACTGTCATACATCTAACAGAAAGCTCATGAAATTTTGAACTCTACTGCAAGTACCTGGCTCACATTATTATTGTTTAAGCAAAGTGACTTCACGTGAACAAGATTACAAATGGATGCAGGAAGATCCTCAATAAGATTATCTGCAAATTAAAATATATCATGTAACTGAGTTAATCAGATATGATATTATAATAGTAATGCCACACCACCAGTAACAAACATGAAGCAATTTACCAGAAACAGAGCATGAAACCAAAGGGAAGAAGGAAAAGGTAAAAACAAGTATCACACATATTGCAGAATAAGGTAAGAATTCTGCCACCTCATGAATACAAAAAAACACTAATCTAAAAACAACCAGATGACCCTTCCACAGATAATTTGTAACTGTTAAAATTCAGAAGCGACATTCAATTTGTCAAGACACATGTTATGTAAACTTTAAAATGAATCCTTCCACCTTAAAGAATACAAGCCTATCAATATAGTTCTTTTTCGTTGGGATGGGTGCACGCAAACTTATGCTTAACATGAAAACAAGAATTATCCAATAAATATAGTGTTTGTCAATTAATACCCTGCCAAAGTACGGCAGATCACTCTAAATAGTATCAAATGTTAGAATTATAAACGAAGTTACTTAAAAAAGCACTAGAAAAAATTACTCAGATGGACATTACTGAAAAATAACTTATAAAGAGTAGCAGCACTTAATCACCTTGCATTAAATAAAAAAATTGGCTTCGATCATTCATAGAGCTGAGAAACTCAAATTTACTCATAAAATTTCCTAGCCAATTAATTTGTATTGATTGGGATGATGGGCCTTCCTTATCAATTTTTCCTGGTTGTACATATCCTATAGAACACTACTGGTTGTTCTCATGCAGCCATAATCATTGCCAATTAATTAGTACCCATAATCGATCTCCAATGGACAAAGTAAAATAACAAAATAGTAGTTTCGAAAAGAAAAGATAATATAAACAGTTCAATAGAACCAGAAGATCAGGTTGAACCAAAATTTTACACGTGCAAAATTACAAATTAAACCTTGCACATCTTTCTAATGCCATAAACCCCATATACCTGTTACTTAATAACAACAGAAAATTTCAAACTCTGAAGCATATAAAAGGATAAGAAAAAGTGATGTCAATACCATTTGCTTGTAATTCTTCCAAAGAGTAGCAACTCCCAATTGATTCCGGAAGAGACTTTAACATATTGTTTGATACATTTAAAAGAACCAACTGCATAACCAGACAGTTCGAATTAGATACGGACATTAACAAAATATGCTAAATGCATCATATCCCAAATAAAAATACAAATAGAGAAGGTATCTGAACCTAGAAGAAAAAAACAGTTAGTATCTAGTTAGCCCGACAAATCTAATCGAAAAGCAGGGTTGTCCCCCAATTCAACTATAAATTCCACCATACAACTACTTCAAACAGGATCCCTTCTCTTCAAGAATGAACTTTAATTTTAATGTTCTTTGAAAATCCAGATCAAATGGATAACAAATCTTCTAAAACCATAAGAAAATACGTCCCTTAACTGTCCCAAGACCACTGCATGAGATAATTCCACCAAGGTGAGCTTCCTCTCTTTAAGGAAGTTTTGCTGGTCTGAATTTCAACTAATATAAAAGATTTATTTGGTGAACAGTAAGTTCCAAAATTTACACTATTGAAGACACACCTAGATGCAAGGTTCAGGCTCCACGATATAACTCTGACATGCATGAAAATATATGGAGATGGTAAGACAGTAGCATAAAATTTGCTTTTCACTAAATTTGTAACTTACATTGCGCAAGCTCCCAATAGTTTCAGGCAAGCATGTTAAGATATTTCCTAAAATGGATAAACGCTCAAGCCTCACCAGCTGCCCCACTAGACAAAGGAAAATCAAATAATTACACAAGCTAACCAGTGTTATACAAGATACAATCAAACTACGAATTCTTTTGAAAAAAAATAATAATAATAATAACAAATAAAAAGATCAATGACGTCAAGAAGATGTAGGAATGAAGGTAATTCTGCAAATCAACAAGGCATTGAAACAATAGTCATATAAAATATCTTATTTAGAGAAGAATATTACATTCATCAGGCAAGGAATCAAGTCGGTTTCCATCCAGCGTCATAACTTTTAGGGACTGAAGTTTTCCCAGATTCACTGGCAGTTGCTCAATAAGATTATCAGTTAAGATCTGAAAAGTTAAAAAAAAATACTTTAGCAAAGTTTTGCCTATCATGATGAAATTAGAATATCACCATACAACCAATATATTATCAGAATTTACCATATATGCTAATGTTTATATGCATATTATCATGTCATATATAATAGATAAGCTTTTCTTAATCTTGTTCTGTCCCCCAAAGCAATGGTTTAAGCAGAAAAACAATACATCACATAAGATCAATTTTTAAGGTAAACCTAAACCTGTTGTGAATCCAAAGTAAGATAATATGGCTAAATAACTTTCAGAGCAGTTCTTCTGAACTATGTCTCCGGATGGAACAACAAGAAATGTACAGCACATTGAGATGAAATGCTCACCAGGCGCTGCATGTTGATCAACTTACTGATCTCCATTGGAATGTCAACTGCCGAGAAAAGGAAAAAGCGGGATGAGATACACTCAAAGACAGACTTTGAGACTAGTAGTCCTCCAGTATTTTCTAAATGAGTTGAAATAGTTTTGGTATTGATTCCCTACCACTACTTCAGTGAAACAATAACAGTTAGCATTACCTATTTTGTTGTGTGTTAAGTCAAGAGTGCGCATAGATCTGTCCAGATCAAGGACTTCATCTGGAAATGCCTATTCAAGGAAAAGTATAAAGTAAGAATAGAACAGCAAGAAAAAAAAAATTATTTATGCAACTATCTACTATGGAAGCCACATCACCTACTGCATTTTCTAACAGTTTTACTGCATCATACCAACACTATCAGTATTACTTACTGCACTGACACTCACTCGTTTGTGGTGTTAAGAACACCTTCATAACACGCATAGATGAGTTACAAACATTTTTTTCAATTTCTTATTCTTCACTACATACAAGATTTGTAATTAAACCTAACAAAAAAGGCTAAACTCCGCCTGAGCCCAACTATTTACCTCTGAAGTCCAAGCCTAAAGGAAACTATAGTTTTAATTCAGTAAGTAATAAAATCATCCCTTTTGCAACCAAGTAGGTAGCAATATTTATTTCACCAAACTTTCTTGAGAAAATCTGAAGCTTGAATACTAATGCAAATATGCATTATTTTGCCTGAACTTTATAAACCTCCTATCCTGAAGGACCACTCTTTCGTCTAAGGATGCCTAACTACCCACCTCGCAGTGTGGAAGGTAGGCTCAAGCTAAGATTCTGCTCATAAGCGTAATGGTATAAGCCTACCAGACTATGAGACCAACTGGTCGAACAGAGACGAAAGTCGGCCAGAGTGATCCGAGAGTCTCGTGAGGAAGGGCTCTCGCTCAACAAATCAAAGGTACGCTTGGGATAACAGGCTGATGACTCCCAAGAGCTCTTATCGACGGAGCCATTTGGCACCTCGATGTCGAATCATCACATCCTGGGGTTGAAGAAGGTCCCAAGGGTTCGGTTGTTCGCCGATTCAAGTGGTACGTGAGTTGGGTTTAGAACGTCGTGAGACAGTTTGGTTCCTATCTACTTGTTGGTGTTAAAGAGAGAATAACCAACTCTCCCTTCCATTTCATTTGTTGACCAATGTCAACATGTCCTTGTCACAAAAATTCAAAATCAACCTGGGTAAACGGTAGCAATATTTCAGTGCCACGAAGGCATGTCCATAAACGGAAACAATATTTCGGTGCCACGTTGCTCAGTGTTGTAAGAAATCCAAAAGCTTACTAATTAGTAAGACATTGAAGAACCTGAGAATGCATATCATATGCACAATGGCACCATACATATATATATATATATATATCCCCTACTCTAATTTTCCTGGATTTTATGTGTACTCACTGCTAACACTAAAATGCTTATGGATAACAAAATGATCCCGTTATTCCTAGCAAATAATTACAAACCTCAATGAATCAAAAACCAGAAAATTCATTAGTTTAACAAACTCATCAACTTAAGCTCCTCTCATGACTTTCATAAGACAGCAACAGAAATACAAATACGCATATACAGAGACATAAGTTCATAAGAATTAGAAATAATAATAAAACAGATTGAAATATGTATAGATCTGATGGGCAAATTAGGGGATTACAAAAATTACATGAATTAAATTCTTTTTCTAATGAAAAAAAAGGTTGCTTGCCTTCAATTTAGCGTCGCGTAAGGCGACAATGCCCGTTGATCGCCATCGAGAAATCTGATCAGCTTTCAACTCCGCGTGTTTGCTCACACAACATCCCATGCTTTCGCTGGCTTATTAACTAATTCAGATGATTAAGACGACGATGATAGCAGCAATAGATAATCAATCAACGGAACAGGACCAAGAACAAGAACAGCAGAAACTGAACGTAAACAATTTATTTGATGGGAAAATGATTTAAGAGGTCTTGATGAAATGGCACATCATCGTACTTTTTGTTGTTGTTGTTGAAGAGGATTTGGTGGGGGTCTCCTTCCCGGTCAAGCTCTTAGTCTTCGTTTGGATCATCCAACCGGAAACCGCGTTATTTCTTGTATTAAAGTTGTTGGATATTCAAACTCAAATTTTATTAGATGTATAAATACAAGAAAGTCTACTTCAGAATATATTTTTCTTTTAGATGGACGCGTTATTTCTTGTAAAAATATTAAGTAAATAATAATTACTTCATAAAGGCAAAATTTATTGGCTGCTATGAAACTACACCATAAATATTATAGTTATGGAGTTTTATCACAACCCTAAAAAGTATTGATCTAGTAAGGGCATTAAGAATGGATTGTAATAACAAACTATAGTATTCGTTTTTAAGAATAATTAAGGTGGAAATTGCAACAAACATATTTACATATAAATTTTTTGTTGTGAAAGATTACATAAAGAAGCATGTTATGTCTATAAAACACATTAAGGTTGAGCTCATTCTAATAGATCTTATGAATAAAGGATTGCTAGCTAAATTGTATAAAAGTCATGTGAAAAATATAGGACTTCTTAACTAAATTATAAGTTCTCTTTATTTGACTTTAAAATTTTCAATAAGTGAAGTTATATTTTTCATACACATAATTTGTTAGTTTTAATTAATTAGGGCTATTATTAATATGGACCTGAACGATTATTTTCATCCCTTATTCATAAAGCGTTCAAATACTAAAGTAAAAATAATAATATCCTTATAATATATGAAAAGAAATGTTATTAGAAATTAAACATGACAAGAATTATGTCGAGCTCTATTGATAAGACTTATCTTGCGCCCTCCTAAAAAATCGAAATAAATCTTAGAATAATATAGGACTAACATACTTTAAATTCATTATATAAGATATAATGAGGCCTACGTGCCTTAATAAACATATACGTGTGTACATAATATACAAAATATAACAACTCATGCAACTATACATGTCGTAGGGCAATCTTAAAATGTGAAGATATATTACATTACATGAGTTCTTATGACAACTTAAATAAATAAATAAAAAATAAGTGAGTTTATGACTTAGTTAGTGGACATAATCTAAAAAATATTATGTACTTTATATAAATTATCAATAACAACTTCTTAATAATAATATAGTAATAAATATTACTATATGTATTATACATGTAAAAAATTATGATATAAATAATCGTGAAACAATGTACTGAATAATTATAAAATTTATACTAAAAATATAAGTTGTCATAAAATCTGTGCTAAAATTAAAAAATATAATGGAATATTATTGTTAAAGATATAGGGAATCAAGACAATCAATCCCTATTATATTTATAATTACCTTCTATAATTTGAATTAATATGTTATATTTTATTTCCTTATTTAGTTTAATCTCCCCCCTATATAAAGGCTTGTTATGTAATAGTTTTAATATAACACAATATAGTAAAGATGTAATATTTACAGTTTTCTTTGTTTTAATTATTTTTCAACTGCTTTATCTTTTCTAATATGGTATCAGAGTTTTGGTTACTTTCACTGTCTTGTTTAGCAAGAACTTGCCAAAAAATTTTGGGAAACTTGTTAGAAGTTTACTAGAGTTTTGCCAAAGAGCCGCCAGAAATTCATCGGAGTTTGTTGTGATTGGCACCGCCCATCCTAAAACCTTCAGACATTGCCGACTAATCGAACCTACCGAAATCACACGATTCAACACCGCATGCTATTGTCAAACCTCCCTACCATCATTATTGCTCAACTCAGATTCCAACAAATTTTTGGTGATTGAATGTGCATCGCCCACACCATTGCACTCAGAATCGATCGGAGATTCCAATGACACCGAAATCTTGTTGATTCGATGCAGCGTGTGCCATCATGCGCCACTAAATCGATCTATCGCCCGCCTTAGATTTTGATCATTTTCTGACGCGTGTTTCCTCACCGTTGGCACCATTTAACTCCTCATTGTCGAATCTACCAACCCATGGTGCCCATTTGCCTGATCTGCTCTTCGATTTGTAATAAGGGTCTCTTTGTAAATTTTTTAAAATTTTATGGACAGTTTATAATTTATGAAAGTTATAAGGCTATTTCATAATTTATATAAGTTTAGGGTCAATTTGAAATATTTATTTTTTCGGTCTTTCTATAATTTTACATAAACTGATAGGTGAATATCTCAATGTCCTTGCACTTGCAATGATTAATTTTCTGTCACTATATCAACGTATTTATAATCGCAGTGGTTGATCTTCTAAACGCACTACACAACGGTTGATTTCTTGTTTTCTCTATCAACGTGTTTACAATCGCAGTGGTTGATCTTTTTCAATGCACATCATCAATTTTATTTTAAACAAAGAGACACGAATACGATTTGTTTATCAAACGTGACTTAAAAGAATTAGCGAATCATAAACTTCAAACACGTATTCGCTTAAAGCGTGTTAAATTTGGTACGAATTTGACCCGTTTATTAATCGTATCAATTTTTTCTACCCAAATTCGCTTAAAGCATGTCAAATTCGTATCGAATAATTATATCGTCACCCATTTGACCACCCCTACATTTATGTCATGCCTCAATTAGTCGTATCTGATCTCTAGAATTTAGTGGTTGTTTAAAAATTGTTTCTGATAATAAAGATGATTGTTTGATTTGTCCTTCAGCAAAATTGATATGTTATTTTTAATTAAGTACAAGTGCACGTTATCATACCAAATAATATAGGATGTAAGTCAAAGTATCGATCCTACTAAGACTTATTTAATCTAATTTTGTTAATTAAGTATTAAAATTAATTTTATTTAACTTTTATTCAAACAAAATCTAAAAAGATGAATGTTTTCTAATTGATCTAAATTTAATAAGCTAAACCTAATCTTAATCAAAAAGCAAGTGAGAGTTCAATTTACAAGTATAAAAAGAATCTAGAGTTTTATTTTATCCCATAATATTTCATTGAACCTATTAATCTCTTAGTTAATCCTTTAATAATAAATTATTGGCTAGAACATGAATATTGTTATGAGTCTATGTCGTTAGTCAAATAACTATATTTCATCCTAATTAATTACCTATATATCTATAACAATCAAAATAATATGAAATTCATTAAGAACAAGTCTAGTAATGCCATGCATACCATTTAAGTATATGTCTATCTTACATGTAATTCATAATTGTTACCCCATGATCATGTATCAAACCATCCTAAACTAAACACATAAATTCCTCTTTCAAGTTCATCATAGTTTCTTGAATAATCATTATATTGGCCACATATAAAGAAGCATTAAACACAAGATAAAATAAATCAATCTAATTTATTAAGTTCATAAACTAAGAGAAATAATGATATCCAACTATATATTCTGTTCAAAAGTCTAACCTCAGATCAATAAAATTTAGTTCAAAATGAATCTAAGAGTATAAAACCAATAAATTAAAGACATGATTAACAATGACATCAAGTATAGTAGAATAAATTAATAACACAAATTGACGTCCCTGAAATCCTTTCTTATTCTTCATTACTTGTTATGTAATCATTGCTTTCAATCTCCAATCTTCTTACTTTAATCTCTCTCGAAAGAATTTTTTTGTTTGCTCTGATATTTTCTATGTTGCATCCCTTGTTGGTTGTCAAAAAGAGTATTTTATAGGTATTCGTAACCCCAAGGCCTTGTAACTTTAAGTCTAAGTCGTATTATAACTTAAAAAAAATAGGGTTTCTTTAGTTGTATGGGCATCGTGGCGCTAATTGGTGGATGCCATAGCGCTCAAACTTGGGAAAAGATGGTGGAGATTTTATGGCTTAGCACCACAGTGCTAGCTGGTGTGTGCCACAACACTATACTCTCTGACTTGGTGTCGTGGCTTTTAAAGTTTGAGTGCTCAACTTGAAGATGTTGAGTACTTATCTGTTTGTCTTGAGTGTTCAGTAAAATAGATCATTAATGGGTTGTCTCCTTTGTTTCTCTAAGTGTTAGTAGAATCATGTCTTCAATTGACAACTCTCAAAACATATCTAATCATGAGTCCGACGACTTCAGTGGTGACTCAGCTACTGCGAGTAGCTCAACCTAAAAAGTCAAAAATGAGGGTGCTAGGGACAGTCAAGGTTTCTAATTGATTATTGAATAGCTTTTTCAAGGAGTGGACATTGAGGTAGAGTTGTTCAAGGGCTCTACCGACTCTAAGCAGACACCCAATGATTTGGAAGTATTGACTAGTGCTCATTATGGGTGAGTGCTAGTCTTTGGTCATCCAAGTATGTCGAAGAAAAAAATGAGTTTGTTCCTTGGATCGATGAAGAAATCCTCTTTAAGCTGGACTGCTAACCTCATAATCTTTCAAATGTGAAGTAGAAAGATCTCAACTTATTGATGATAAAGTACAACTAAGCACAATCACCCTAAGGGTTCTTTTTAAGAACGAGTATACTAGTGCCCGATCGGCTAACGAAGTGACCCTTAATCTTATTTATTTCAAATTAAGGTTAAGGTTGCCTCTCTAATAGTATTTTGTTCATACATTTGCTCATCTAAACTTAGCACCCTTCCAACCAAACCTTAACTTGTAGAGATACTAGTTCGCCTGTATATGATGTGGTTAAAAGCTAGTTATAATGAACCTACCTTCTTAAAACTTCAACAGATCTGTCAGAGTAAGTAAACTCTTATTAGCATAAATGGTTTTATTGTCTCACCTCTTATGATGGTAAGAAAAAGAGATGCCTTATATAGGATCTACCTTAAGTAATCATAAGTGGAACATTTGTGATTATTTGCTAGTAAGGAATAAGGTTGAGGACATGTTGAGTTGGTAAAATATTTCTTGTGTCCACGTATTTTTTTTCAAGATTAGGTCTATACCCATTATTCTTCCATGTTTGACACTTGTTACGGTTTATAACCTATTGTTTTAGTAATGTTCTAGATGGTCAAACCTGAGCTGACTTAGGAAAAGTAAAATAGAGTTTCTCATGCCTAAAAACAAGTAAGCTCTATCACAAAGCTTCTCACTCTACAAAATTTAAAGAGTGCATGATGGTCAGTCATCTTACTTAACTTTCGAAGAAAGGGAAAGGAAAAAAGAAAAAGTAAATTCTTTAGATATTTTTCTTTTTTATGGTGCTCGGTCATTATGTAAAAATGATTTATCTTTTATTTTGATTATTTTCTAGTCTTTTATAGTGATGAAACAATGAGACAATAGCAAAAAATGTCCTCATCCATTACTGGCTTCTAGCTTAGTAGGTCCAAGGAAGGATCCCTAAAGTGTTCTTACATTGCTCAATTTAAGCAGTTGAGTAGCCACCTCTAAAGTGAAGGAAGGTGCGAGTAGAGGTGCTAGTTGGGGACTGGTTGTAAGAGCTCTTTATTTGATAAAGAGAATGGGGCGAGCAAGGCCTTCATTAATCCTTTGAGTCTACCTCTCCTATAAATGTGTCAAATATACTGAATTCATCAATTCAAGTTAGACTTCAGTGTCAAGTTATCGATAACTTGTTAATCAAAATAATAATTCATTTTGATCTAACCATACAGTTTCATTTGTTTATTGTAATGCCTCATTTTTAGATTTTTTGATTGTATTCTCATCTTCTTTAATTTTATTTCAATATAATATATTCAATATATTTTATTTTTTTGTACAAATAAAACAACCAAAACTCTCTTGTGTTTACCTTACTTTGAGCTAGTGTAAATAAAATGAATTCAAAATAAAATTCTCATTTTTGTTTCTAATTTTTATTTATAAATTAATAATATTAGAATTCAAAATTGAATCTAGTATGATTCTATTCTATCATAGCAATCAGGTGGGACAATAGTCTGTTAGAGGGAATAATGATTTAAACACTTCGTCGACTCCTTCAAGTCAGATTGCTCCCAGCCTAGATAGGTCACGGACACAGCTAGGATCTTCAACCTTTACCTTATCTGACATTACAATGGGTAAACATGGTATAACATATAGTGCACTTGGTAAGGGAGACCGAACGTGTAACAAAGGTTGTTTAGGTTGAGACCACTTCAAAGTATGATGTCTCAAAGTGCTTTAAGTACAACATGTGATATATGCTCAGGGTGATTTCTATATGATACATTTTATTTTTTATATACCTAGTAAGTTGTTTGGTTACACTTCTCATTCTTTTTTTATTCAAACAACCTTTATTCTAGCTTAGCACCGAGATAAGTTCTGAGGTGCTATAATGGATGGCTAGAAGTTGAAAGAGGCTGAGGTTGAGGTTGTTTGTCTCCAAAAGTCCTTGTCAAAGGCCAATAAAATAGTCAATGAGGTGAGCCAAGAGCTTAAAGATAATGCGACCAGGGTGGAGGAGGTTGAGATCAATGCAGCTAAATCAGTTAGTAGAGTTTATGCTTATTAAACAGAGATCCATTAGCTTAATGTGATGGCTAGTAAGTCTCAGTGGTTGGTGAGGATTGGTAAGAACTCTTCGTGAGGATTGTATTGCCTTCTTAAGAAAGAATGAATACTTAACCTAAGAATTCAAGGTTGCTCGGGCTAATGTTACAAGTTTCTTTAAAGACTAGCTTGTGGGATGGGGGGGTGTCAACTTAGGTTTAAGAAGTGTGTTGATCTGTTTAAGGCACATTACCTTAACCTAGACCTTACTTCATTGAATGAGGCGATCGTTGGTTAGGCGGCCATTAAAAAAGAGGAAACTTAGAGCTTTCTACAACACTTAGTGCCAATGTGGTCCTTTTTTGGCCTGAGTAGAGTGCTTATCCTCTTTTTGTTGCTAGTGAAAGTTCTTCACCGAGGACCTCTCTGCCCCCATTGTTGAAGAGCAACCCCATACTCCTTATGCTTAGAATTGCTCTTTCTTCTTTTTTGTAATTTTAAAATTTGAGATAAGCTCTTTTGTTTGTAAAAAGGAATCTTCAATTAATCAATGAAATTTCTTTTTTATGCTTAGTATTTTTATCGATGTGGATATTATTTGTTCTATGTTATTGATCATACTTTTTTTACTTAGTAATTTTGATCATAAATAATCATTAGGCAATCAATGAAGTTGTAATAGCTCGGCTCCAAATTGTTCGATGTTTAATATGTTTTAATGAGCATGTTTGTATATGATTTCTTGATGGTCGAGTAGGATCTTTTAATAAGAACAAATATTGTTGTAATAAAAACACTTTAATTTTAACTTGTTCAGCTTTGAACTACTTTACTTTTTCGACCTTTTTAGACATTTGGATATTATTGTTTAGGAGGGTACTTCAGACTTCATCTTCTTGGGCTCAGTCATCTAGAGGTGGCTATCGCCTCAACCCTCTCACCCTTTTAGTATTCTTCTAAGGATTGCTCAAGAACTCAACTTCTAGTAGGGTGCTTTAGATATTTATCCCTTGGGATAAGTCATTTAAGGTGGTTATCACATTGACCCTTTTTGTCTTTTTAATATTCTTCCAATAATTACTCAGGAACTCGGCTTTTAGGAGGGTGCTCCATACCTCCATCCATTGGGATAAGTCATTTGGGGTGGTTATCGCCTCGACCCTTTCAGCTTCTTGGCAATCTTTTAAAGATTACTTGGAACTCAACTTATAAGACTGTGCTTTAGATCTTTATCCCTTGGGATGAGTCATCTGGGATGATCATCACCTAGACCCTTTTCACTTTTCTTATATTCACTAAGGTAGCTATCACCTTGACCTTCTTAGCTTCTTAGTGTTCTTTTGAGGATTACTAAGGAACCCAGCTTTTTGGAGGTGCTATAGACCTTCATCCCTTAAGATGAGTCATCTGGGTGGTTATCCCCTTTACCCTTTCAGCTTCTTGGCATTCTTCGAAGAATTGCTCGAAAACTCAAGCTTATAGGAGGGTGCTCCAAACCTCTATCATTTGGATCAGTCATTTAGGGTGGCTATCACCTCAACCCTCTCGACATTTTTCATATTCACCAAAGGTTAGGGGAATTATTTTCAATACACTTTTCCCTAGTGGTTATGTCGATGAGCACTCGATTTTTTCTAAGTCCTAAAGGACACTTAGTCATTATTAGGGAAATTCATTTCGATGTGGATTATAGCAAAGTATCCCTGATTATTATGATCCTGATCTATCATAGGCCAACGTTGGTTGTTCTAAAAAATTAAGTAATTGTACAAATTTATTTCTAGTGAACATTAATCTTATCTTGAAAAAGAATGATAATCTTTAGATGCATTAAATAAAAAAAAACTTTGATTACTATAAATGCCATTATAATAATGGATATAAATGAATAAAATTATAAAAGAACAATAATAGTTTAGAAATTACGAGATAGTATTTTTGAGGACTCGACATTCTACAATTTGCTAACTATTCATCTCTCTGTATGCTCAGGCTCTTATATTTTGTAGTCTGACTCTCTTGAATACATTGTTATTGTCCTAATTGAGGTTGTAAACTCCATAGGCTAAGTTTTTGGTACTCAAAAATACTTTTACCATGATCAGACCTCTTCTACAACTTCACATGCTCGGACTTCTTATTGTAATACCTAGTGACCTTCTATTAGTACGCTGCGGTTTAAATCATCATGCGACTCTTTTTGTTCGATGAGGTTTAAGTCTTCTTAAATTAATCCATTCTTTGTCATCCTAATTTCTTCTCATTCACCCCGAGTCCCAAACCTTGAGTATATAGGTGCTCAGTTAGTATATTCTTTGTACAATTTCTTGCTCGAGGTTGGCTCTCTCTCCCAAATGGCTCTTTGCATCCTTTTTTTTCTTTTTGCTTTTAGGTGGACCAAATAGGAATAATACTATTCTAATTAGTGAGAGGTTTATTCAGATTTAGTGAAGCACCTCATCGGTCGTCCATTTCTCAAGGCTTGTATTACTCTTCTTACTTTTTGTGCATTCAAGCACTACTGTTAATAGTTCTTTTAGCTCTTTCCTTTCTTCTCTCACCTTTAGCAATTCTTTCTTTAGTTTAGTTTTCCAGGCAAGGGTTGTCCCATCTTTGTACACTATATTGTTATCCCGTAGCTCTAGTGATTGTTGTTGGTTTGACTAATTGATATTTTCTAGTAATTATTGGTTTTGTTTATTTTCTCAAGCAGTCATGAATTGAGTAATCATCCTATTTGCTGTTAATTGATTATCTTTCATGGCTTTTCATTTTATTTTCACAAACAACGCTAAACTATTGACCCCAAAAGTTAAAAGATCTTGGGTTCATGAGTTATATTTATTTTCTAAAGAGAAGCACATGGATCTTTTGAATGGTTGGGTTGAAATGATTACTTTCTACATGTATTGGACTTTTGAAGTCTTCAACTGAAGTTTTCAAACTCAATCAAAATTTATAAATAAATAATCAGAAACAGGAACAATCTTATGGTGGTTTAGTTTAATGTAAACTTACATCTACTTCACCAGACCTAATCAATCATTCAAGTGCATTAATGAAAGTGTTTTTATAGCAGGAACATAAGGAAACAAAACAATGATAGAATCAAAATAAATAGAGATTTGGTGTTGTGCACATTAATATAATTTTTAGGGTTTTTTGTTTGCTCAAAATAGTCTTTCTTTTTAATTTAGAGAAAGTAAAAAAAAAATTCTAAGCGCCCTTACTTGATTGTTTACCCTTCTTTTTATAGGCTTAGATTGTATAGTTTTTTTTAGAACTAGGAGATGTAGATTTTTGTTTTATAATTATGCATGTCTTTATCTTTCTGCTTGATTGTTTTTGAAAACTTTAGGACTCTGAAGTCTTTGGGAATAAAGATAACGTAAGTTCTCGGGCAGTAGTGGGTATGCACATTTTCGTCTGCGTCTACGAGCTTTGGTGGTTAGTCTTTAGAGAGCTTTTAGGATTGAGGACTTTGGGCCAAAGGCATTTCTTTATGGGCCAAAATCTCAAGTGCCCTTTTGACGAGTCTTCTTTGAAGACTTATGATAAGAGCTTATAAAGAGTATTGTTTTTATCTTCTCAAACTTAAATTTTGATTTAAATTGATGCATGTATGGCTGTTTATTAAGTTTATTGATGAAATATAAGTTTCTAACCATACAACATTAAGATTATGAGAATTGGATGAAAACCAAAAGAAATTGAAGATTAAGGCTCAGTGTCGCGGTGTTTAAAATTCAGCACCACGATACTCTACACTGAATGTCGTGACGCTCAAACAGCATAACAAAAAGGAATTCTTAAGTCTTAGCACCGTGGCGCCCATGCGACTAAAAGAAAACTTACTTGTTTTCCTACTACAATTTGGACTTTTAAACAATATGCCTTCAAGGTTATAAAAACCTATAAAAATACCCTTATAAAAGTTAATAGTCAAAGTGCAATAAAGAGAAGTCAATAGCAAACATAAAAATTAGTTTCAAGAGAGATCAAAGTAAGACCAAAGATTAAAAAGCCAAGATTAAGTGGCAGGCAAAAGAAAGAAATTCTTAAATAGCATAACAATTCTTAAGCCAAGATTAAGGCTCAGTGTCGCGGTGTTCAAAATTCAGCACCATGACACTCTACACTGAATGCCATAACACTTAAACAGCATAACAAAGAAGGAATTCTTAAGTCTTAGCACCGTGGAGCCCATGCGACTAAAAAGAAACTTACTTGTTTTCCTACTACAACTTGGACTTTTAAACAATATGCTTTTATGATTATAAAAGCCTATAAAAAGACCCTTATAAAAGTTAATAGTCAAAGTGCAATAAAGAGAAGTCAATAGCAAACATAAAAATAAGTTTCAAGAGAGATCAAAGCAAGACCGAAGATTAAAAAGCTAAGATTAAGTGGCAGGCAAAAGAAGAAAAGAGACAAATCAGGGCATCTATCTTATTTAAATTCTTTTGCTATTATATTTTTATGTCTTTGTTAATTATGTCTTTGGATTCTAGCTTTGGTACTTTTAGATTCATCATGAGCTAAACTTATTTATCTAGGGTTCAACTTTTGAACTCAATAAATAGTTGAATTGTATTATTTCTCTTATGTTATGAACTCAATAAAATAGAATTTTTCCTTATATTATGTGCTTAATCATTTCTTAATATCTGATCAATATTTGAATGAATTGAGAACTATAATGAACTTGACAGAGAAATTTATGTGCTTAGCCTAGGATAAGTTTAATGTACGATCATATGATAAAAGCTATGAGTTCCATATATGACAGAAATATACTTGTATGACATATATGGCATTAATAGACATATTTTTAATAAGTTTCATTATATTATAATTACTATAGATATATAAGTATTGTTAAGATGAGATATAGTTATTTAATCATTGACAGAGACTTATAACAGTAATAGAGATCTAGCAAACAATTCATTATTGATGAATTACATAAGGGAATAGTGGTTTTAATAAAATATTGGGGGATAAGTTATAATCCTAAGTTCTTTTTATTGGTGAATTTATATCTTTTTTTGTTTATTATTTAACTTCGGTTTATCTTAGTGTAGTTGCATTAATTAAGTTATTAAATTTGAGTTTTATTTGAATAAAAGTTAAGTATAATTAATTTTAGTACTTGGTAAAAACATTAGAGTATAAAAATATCTGTGGAAACAATATTTGATTCATATCATTATACAACATATTAGGATGCATACACTTGTGTATATTAATGCTATGATTTGCACCATATCAGCTTTAGCAGGCCTTCGTATGGGCTATGGTAAGCCTTTATGTGGGTTACAAGAGATTTTTTAAAGGATTGAGCTCAAATTAATTTTTTGCCTCTCGGGTTTTCACCTGTCTCTTCATAAGTAATGTAAGATAAAAAAAAAAGATAAAATGTCAGTGGGAAGCAATTGCTTACCCAATTATTATATATTTATATATATATATAAGACTTATCCAATTTTTATTTAATGTAAAACGTGATTTTTTTCTACCTAATCTGTTACGCTCTTGTCACGTTTAGCCCACCTTTAAAGGTAAACCTTGCTTATATCTACTCTTATGAAATTTATATATTTCTATTTAATGTGGGATATGACATTTTTCTCTATCTAATCACGTAATGCTTTTATTATGTTTAGCCCATTCTCAAAGGTAAAACTTATTTATATTATTCATCTCTGTTACTTTTTAACTATCTAATCACGTAATGCTTTTATTATATTTGGCTCATTCTAAATGCAAAACTTACTTATCTTGTTCATCTCTAATACTTTTTTACTACTCTTACAAGATTTATATCCCACGTTGCAATTTTTTTATTAAGGTTAAAATATAAGATTTTTGAATTCATCTATGGATAAGAATGCAAGAATACTTGTCGTATGGAATGTTTGTTATTATTCAAAAGATTAGCTCTACTTATCATATATACTTTGAACTAACACAAATTCTATTAAATTTGGGATGTAACATATGGTAACACCAATGATATCATCACAATTAAAATTTTTTTCATACGATGTCTTTATTGGAAAAAAAAATTTATAGGCAACATTCAAGTCTCCTAAAGACTGGTGCTATCCATAAAATTTTTTTATACTATATAAATTTAAAAAAAAATAAAAATATTTTTTATTTATGATTAAAATAATGCTATTTATGTAAACTCTTATTATATAAATTAACGTGGTATAAAAATAGTTGATATATTAAAACAAACAAATTAGGTTTAATTTCATTAATACCCACTGATTTAAAAAATACACAATGATACTTAACCATTAAAAAATCTTTTGTGAAAGATAACGGATTGTGTTAAATTATATAAAATGACTTTATTATTGTTATAGATATTAACAAATAGTAAGATGATAAATATGCCGTCCTAAATAATTTACGAAAAAAATTTATTTTTCATAAAATTGACGTTATTATTCTTTAAATATTAAAATATATTTAATATATATATATATATATATAACATAAAATCATATTTATACAGAGAATAAGACAAAGAAAATGCAAATTGGATATGGAACTGATTAAAGATGTTTTTGAATTTGGGAGAGGGGAACATAAAGTGGGTGATGATGAAAAAGTTTATGCAATCCATTAATTAGGGTTAAAGCCATGAATGTGCTATATGGATTATGGTTGCAATTGGGATATAGTGGATCGCCATAGATTTGCTAGTGACTCGACACATAAGAAATGGTGAGAAGTTTATGATGCCATGCCTAAGAAATTGCAGCAATATTATGTACTCACAAATAAAATGGATGTAAGGATAAAGAAGTAAAGGATGATTGTTGGGCATTCGAGTAAGCATTGAGATTTTACTAAATCTTCCATCAAATTCAACAGCACCAAAAATTTAAAACATCTCTTTTAATTAATCAGAAATTATTGTAAACTCATTCTTCTTCTCCAAATTCAGAAACTCGGATATCAAATTATTGTAAACCAAGGAATATGCACCTTGCGCTTTATTGAAGAAATGGTCATGGCGAATTGTAAATCAAATTCAGCATCTCCTTCAACAAAGAAAAAAAAACACTTTAAAAAAACAAAACAAAAAAATGAAAAAAAAAAATGGTTATAGGGACTATTTATTGGTTGTAGCTAGGGACAGCAAAAAAATCAACAAATTCACTAAAAATCATCCATATTAGAAATGATTTAGTAAGGTTTGAAGTGAGTTTGGTACGAATTTGGTATACAAAATTAAAACTCGCAATGAATTTGATACGAGTATGAATTTGGTGAAAAATCTATTGATACCTGCAATGGATATCCGCACATACTACATTTGTTTAGAAAAAAATAAAAATATGAGTTGATTTTTTAGCATTTATTTTTAGTTTACATCAAAAAGTCTAGATTTGGTTTGACATCACTTATACCGTTCAATAAAAAAATAAATAAAATTAGTTTAAATGGACTAATAATTGTAATTTAAATTAAAAATAAAATTATAGTATTTAATGTAATTAAAATTAGAATTAGAATATTTAATTTTTAATGTAATTAAAATTGGATTTGAAATTATAATATTTAACGTAATTGAAATTGTAATTGTAATTAAAATTAAATATTTAACGCAATTAAAATTGAAAATGAAATTAGATTTAGAATGATAACATTTAATGTAATTGAAATTGAAATTGGATTTGAAATTATAACATTTAACACAATTAAAATTGAATTTATAATTATAATAAATAAAATAAAAATAAAAATATTTAACGTAATTAAAATTAGATTTGGAATTATAACATTTAACTATCGAAATTGAAATTATAATTATAATATTTAATATATTTAAAATAGAAATTGAATTTGAAGTTATGATATTTAACGTAATTGAAATTGGATTTAAAGTTATCATATTTAACGTAATTGAAATCAAAATTGAAATTAGAATTACGATATTTAGCATAATTAAAATTGAAATTGAAATTGAAATTAGAATTATAATATTTAATGTAATTAAAATAAAAATTAGATTTAGAATTATAATATTTAATGTAATTAAAATCAAAATTGAATTTAAAATTATAACATTTAACATCACTAAATTTAATATTATAATCAAAATTATAATATTTAACGTAATTGAAATTGAAATTATAACAGTTAACGTAATTAAAATTAAAATTAAAATTTGAATTATAATATTTAACGTAATTAAAATTAAAAGTATAAAATTTAATATAATTAAAATCGAAATTCGATTTAGAATTATAACGTTTAACATAAGTGAAATCAAAATTAGAATTGAAATTATAATATTTTAACGTAATTGAAATCAAAATTGAAATAGGAATTATAATATTTAACGTAATTGATATCGAAATTAGAATTATAATTATAACATTAACGTAATTGAAATCGAAATTGGATTTAGAGTTATAATATTTAACGTAATGAAATCGAAATTGAATTTAGAATTATAACATTTAACGTAATTAAAATTATAATTAAAATTAAAATTAAAATATTTAACGTAATTAAAATTGAAATTAAAACTAACATGATAACGTTTAATGTAAATCAAATTGAAATTATTTTAGTTGCTATATTTTATGATTTTTTAATTAAATTAAGATTATAATTTTATTATTTTTATTATATTAATTCAAAATTCATTTAAAATTATTGGATAACCCGTTGCGAATTTGATAATAAATATATATCTGCAAGCGTCGATTTAGTAATGGTACTCCAAACCTGCAACGAATTTAAGAAAGATTTGGTATATCATTTTTTAAACGGATATGAATATAGATTTAAAAGTATTTGTCTCAAATTCGATCTGTTGTCATCCATAGTTGTATCGGCTAAAAAATGGATGCTGTTGTCATTTTTAATTTTTTTGATAAAAATAAAAAATGGCCATGAGTACCATTTATTTATTTTTGAATGAAAATTTAGGGTTTTTTAATTTAAAAAATTTAAGATTTTTTTAAAAAGGAAAAAAGTTTAGTGTTAGATATTAGAAAAAAGGTGTTTAAAATAAAAAGATAAATAATTTGCTCACAAAATAAGAATATTTAAATATGAGATAAAGGAAGTTTGAACACAGAATAAAGAATGTTCGGACATGAAATATCAAGCACAAAATTGAAGATATAATTATCATTTTCGTTAATTTTAATAGAATATTTGTGTGTTATTGCATATTTTTTAAATGAATAAATATTATTGAAATTAACTTTTATTTCGAGAGTAGTTATAATAATATTCCAAAAATGTACTTCTTTAATTTTATAAAATTAATCGCTTAAAAATATATTTATTACCGCCTCGAATTCCCCCAAATCAAAAAGAAAAGAAAAACCCATTCAACTTTAATTAATTAGACGAGTCTCCTCTGCTCGCTTTAACGCCATTATCAGAGCCCGTCTTCTGACTCTGCCTCCTTCAGTCGAGGCGCTTTAATTTTCACTCCGCACTCACATCCTGACCTTCCATTCGAGAAAACACAGCTCCTGAAATTTCTGACTGTCCGATATCCTACTCAAAAAGAGAAGAAGATTGGAACAAATTTAGACGTACGCATTCTTCTTTACTTGTATTTGTTAGGTTAGTGATTTATCTCTGGTTTCTGCTTCGATTCGGTGAAATTTGTTCAAATTAGGGCAAAGTTTTTGAGCTTTCGTTTTTTGTTATTATATTGCATTGTTACTCTGTTAGCTTTCGTTTGCTATTGTGATTATTGGTTTTCTTTAATTATAATGTCTTGTATCTGTTTTTGTTTGCTTAATTTTCTCAAAATAAAATTAGGGGAAAGTTTGCCGGGGTTTGTTCTTTACGAGCATGTTAAGTTTCTGTTTATTTGATATCCCTTCATTAGAACTGGAGATGAGTGGGAATATGTTAGGAAATTGTATTGTATATTTTGCAGCGGCAGCAAAATTTAATTTTTGTGCTGTCTCAAAATTTACAGTTTGCGTTTTTCTTCTCTTTTTTATTGCCAGGTCAAGCGACAATCATAAAATGCTTATACTTTCTGTTTACTCTTTTGCCTAATGTTAAATTATCAGTTGATTTGATTCTTTTGTTACATTCATCAGTGCAGTGAAAATGGGGAGTGATTTAAAGATGTGGGTATCTGATAAGTTGATGTCACTGCTTGGATATTCTCAGCCCACTGTTGTTCAATATGTTATTGGACTATGTAAGATACCCATATACTCTATTTTTCTAGCTCTATGTTATATACTGTACAAGTATAGTTACTATTGCTATTATGTACAATTTGTCTACTAATATTTTTGCTTCTTCCAGCTAAGCAAGCAATTTCCCCAGCTGATGTGCAAGCCAAGCTAGAGGAATTTGGGTTTTCTTCGTCAACTGAAACACATACATTTGCTCAGGAAATTTTCAATAGAGTTCCCCGTAAAGCATCCGGTTTAAATGTGGGTTCTTATCTACAGTCCTTTTTCCTACTTTGGTGTATGTGTGTCTTAAAAAGTGTGGCAGGTTTCTCATATTTCACTATCGAATTATATACCAGGGTAACATCATTTTCCCTTGTTCTATTTGGTGCTCTACAGCTTTATCAGAAACAGGAAAGGGAAGCTGCTCTTTTGGTGAAGAAACAGAAGAGTTATGCTCTTTTGGATGCTGATGACGATGACGATGACGACCGTACTGCAATTGCTGATGACAGACCTTCTGTTGCTTCTGAGTCCAGAAAAGCTGATACTCGTAAGAAACGGTATAGAAAAAAGTTGGGAAGTGAAGAAGATGATGATGATGATGAGGCATGGTGTCCTACAACTCTGTTTTAATGTTTGTTTTGTAAAGATGCTTGTTATCCTTTCTCTTAATTTTTTTTTTTCGTACTTGCAGGTGATTGTTCGTGTGGAAGAAGGGAGGTCGGTTAAGCGACGGACTTCCACGGATGAAGATGATGGTTCAGATGTATGTTATTACTTACAAAATGCATGTCATTTTATTGGAGTTGATACCATAGGTTTTGCTTCCATTTGGATCAGAACTTCTGTTGATGAAATTAGTTGTTATTTCCTTTGAGAATAGACATAAAGACTGGAGTCTAGATTTAACATTCTCGGTCTTATTTTTGTTGTCTATCTTGCTGCATTGCAATATCCGAGCAGTATTTGTGGACTCTGCCATCAGTTTGCGGAGTGCCTCCTTTGTTATTTATTTTTCAAAATCATCCATGTTTCTTTTTCCCTCTTTCTTCTCTAAAATTTTGATTGTGCATATGGCAAACAGTCAGAGGAGGAAAGATTACGTGATCAAAGAGAAAGGGAGCAGTTAGAACAACATATAAGAGAACGTGATGGTGCAGCTACACGGAAGGTACAATTGTGCTGAGTTTCATAACTTTTGCGCTTTAATATTGAGATAGCCTTGATACTTCTTTTTGACCCAAGTTGAACCGTACTGTCAAACCATGATGCCAGCATATACCCCATTGGATCATCCTTCATTCATGTGGTATAAGTGATTGCATTTGGTTTATGACATTCCAGACCCAAAACACATTGTCTAGAACAATATAGATATTAACTTAGCTCCAAAAAGCCTTTTGGCATGTCTAGACAAGAGCCTATAGTACATTCCAGATATAATCTAATTTGAAGGTTTCACTTGCCTTCTGATTGATGACCACTATTTGATGATTTTGGGGTTTTGGTTAGGTTGTGTTTAGTGGAGGTTCCTATAAATGTTAGCAACATTTGTTTTGCAGTTTCCTTGTATTTGTATGAGAAAGGAGACTGAGATATATTAAAATTAGTATGGAGATTACAAAAAGTGAACAAGCTATCCACAAAACTTGCAGCTTACCATTAATGATGCATGATTTCTTATGTTTGTCAATCAGTTGTCAAAGATGTAGACTATGTATATCATAAATCTCTAGTTCTGTAACTACAATATCTTTTTGCATATTATCAAAGATGTGGATCTCCACAATGTATATGCTCACTACATGCTTTCTTTTGATTTCTCTATTGCTAATGTTCACTTTTTTTTAAACTGACAATTCTCACTTTTTTGTTATTAACAGTTAACAGAGCCAAAGTTAACACAAAAGGAGGAAGGTATAATGTTTTGAGAGTTCTGCACTCATCTGTACATACGCACATTTGTACAGAGCTAACAAGCACATTACATATTTACATCCATAATATCCAATAGTTTTAGGTATTAATGCGTTTTTTATTGGGTTTAACAGAAGAGGCAATACGAAGGTCAAATGCTCTAGAGAAAGATGATATTGAATATTTAAGGTATGTCTATGTTTTTTCTGATTTAGTTTCTTGTATCTCTGTGTATGTTTGTGTTGGTATGTGTGTGAGCCTATGCATTGTATGTCTATGGTTGTTAGCTGGTCTTGACAACTTTGTAGTTAACTTGATAGAAACTGAAACATAAAGTAAGAGATAGGACCAAATTTGATTAAAGTAAAACAGTGATAGTTCTTGGATGCTTTTGCTGATATTGTATTGTTTTCATGGGACATTTTACAACCTTCTTTTTCTAGTAAGGAAGGATGTGTCCTGACCAAAGCTATGCTTGAGGTTACTTTTGTTGGTTTTGTCAACTTGGTAACTGGAGCATCAAATTGTAGCCCATTGGAGCCTATATCTGGTATGATGAGTTTTCTTCTACTTGGAAGCTTATGGTCAGAAAGTGCCTTGTGGGACAGTTAACCTTTGGCTTCAGCTAAGGAGTTCCAAGATGTGTCATTTTTCTTCATTCATCTTAATTTGGAGAGAATTGCAGGGATCTCATTAGGGTGGTGGTCCTTTTTGGGGTTCAAACAGATATTTGATGCTGTCAGTTGTTTATGTATAGCTTTTCATATAATATTTGGGTGGTCCTTTTTGGGGTTCAAACAGATATTTGGGTGCTTTCAGTCGTTTTTGTATAGCTTTTAATACAATATTTTATTTTTTGCATCCACTACAAACTTTTAATGCTTGTCCTATTTTAAATATAATCATTCTGAGTTTTGTTTTACAAGGAAAGACCAGCTTGGTCACCTTTTCTTGTAAATTACTTGATATTAATGAGAAATTTCCGTTGCTTATTTAAAAAAAAAGTGGTCTAAATGATTCTATATTTGGGATTAGTTAGGAGGGTACCACCAATCTCTTTTGTGTTTGTTATTGGATAATTTACCCAAGTTCTTGATTGCTATTTAGGACCTCATTCTCAGCTGGTATGAACAAACAGTTTGATCAGATTTCTGGTATTGTCTTCTGATGTGAGGATGACATTGTAGTATATTCTCTTCAGGGTTAAAAAATTAGGGAAGGCATATGTTACATATTAGTTTCTGTTGTAAGTCTTGCAATGTTTTCTGTAGTCCTATCATCATGTTTTTTTTTAGATCTATTTTGACCATTTTAACTTTTCTGTCAACATGTTTTTATTACATATTCTGCCATACGGATATTTTGATTCTCTTTCTGCTTATTGACTGATTCAGAAAAGTTTCAAGACAAGAGTATTTAAAGAAAAGGGAGCAAAAGAAACTGGAGGAAATCAGGTATTACAGAATTTAATTTGGGTGATACTGTAGCTGTATTACTGTTCAATTTTTAGATGATCCTTTAATTAAATACTGTTTAGCAGTTATTTGTTGCTTTATGTAGCCTCCCTCTTTTTATTTTTTTATTTCTTTCTTAAATTTTCTGATTTCCCAATTTATCATACTTGTATCCCAGAGATGATATAGAAGATGAGCAGTATTTATTTGAAGGTGTGAAGCTTACTGAAGCAGAAGAACGTGAATTGAGGTAATTATTGTTATTTTTGCCTATGGATATTATGTTACATGTATAATATATTATACAACATTTCCATTTTTTAGCTTTAATTGAAACTGTGGAAATTTTGTTAGTCAATGAGGTTTTCAGAGTTTCTGCTTATCCATGATTGTTTTGAACTTCTGTAAGGTGATGTAATAATAACTCACATGGACAAACAACATGGAATAAGGAAGAAAATGAAGCAAACTAGTACCAAAGTTCTGTTATCTTTCTTGTTTTCCTTTCCTTAGGATTTCATAAAACTCAATTAAAGGGAATCGTAGAAGAAAAACAGAAATTATTTGCTGAAACTTAATCATCCCTTTCCCCTAAACTCACTATCATAAATTAGATTTAAGTAATTGTTCTTTTAGATTCTTTTAACAGTTTTATCTCTATTGTATTTTTCTCTGGACTTCTTTGTTAAAGTAATCCATCAAGATTGATACGAAAAGGTCTCTAGGTTCACAAACACACCATTCTCTGTCTCTTCATACTTTGATTTTGAGATTTGTTATGTTCCCTATCAATAACTAGGTATGTTTATGAATTTTCTTATATAATACTTGTCACTGGGATTAGATACCTTTTTCTGCCGTAATACTGAAGAAGTTTCTAATTACAAATATTGTGGATTTCACTATTCGGCAGGTACAAAAAGCAAATATATGATCTTGTTAAGAAGCGCTCAGAGGAGGATGAAACACTGGGTGAGGTAATTGACTAATTGCTTGGCACATTTATTTCCTTATGGTGTTGAAAATTTTGACAATGTTAATGCTGTTTTTGCAGTTATTTATAAGATAACTGTTAGTTCATTGCATGTTTGATTTGCATTGTTCTATTGTTTTATAGTCAATTGGTTGTGCAATGAAGTGACAGTACGTGGTGATCTAGTGGCTAATGCAGCTTGTTTATTAATTTACTGGAAACGGTGTATATTGTACATCTGACATCCAATAATTTTTAATTGGTGGTGGATATAATGTTTCAATACATCGTCTTTTCCTCTCTATTTACTGTGTGCCTAAGACAATTTGTGATGATTCTATTGGTTATGATTTCCTGTTTTCACTTTGTTTGTTTCAAGCCACTCTATAAATTCCTATTCAGGAGGGAATTTCTTCTTCTACTTATGGTGATGTATGGATAAATGCTGCTGCTGAAACAGCTTGACAGGCCCTCCTCAGTCTGAAAAAAAAGGCCACCCCTTGCCTCACAACAGCATATTATTCTTCCATTTGCTAGTATTCTATGAGCTGTGAAACAATTAACTACAAAAGTATAAACGTGTTGCTGAGCCGGAGAGTTGGATCTCTACAACCAGTGAACAATAAACTACAGAAGTATAAACGTGTATTTTTGGATGGATTTATGTGTAGCGTCAATTACTGAGACTACTAACCATATGCTTAAAGTCGTTGCACATAGTTGTATTTCCTCAAAACTTATAACTTTAAACTTTATATGTAGTGTCAATTATTGAGATCACTAACTGTACGCTTAAAGTCGTCATATATGCAGAAAGTTGTATTTCCTCACAACTTATAATTTTAAACATTCAAGGAACTTCAAGTTTAAACTTTGTGAAAGTTTGAAAAAGCTAGATAATTTCATTTTTGTCAGGAGATAGCCTCTTTTAGAAGTTGCCTTCACGCCTCTATGTGATTCCCATTGAAGCATATATCTAGGGGTTGGGTGTAGGGCAGACAATTTCAAAGAGGACTCCCTCAACTCCAGAGGATATTCTCATTAGTATAACTCTTAGTATGATTTTGTATTTTTTGATCTTGTAGACCTTTGGAATAAATTTGCAGAGTACTTGGGACCATTGCCTTGGAAAGATTTGTTTTCAGATATATTAAAAGTTTAGTATCTCTTCTTATTTGAGTTTTATGCTGTAAGGACTTATATTCATGTATGCATTTGAATGCACTTCTGCACACATATGTGCATCGTATTTGTGGCCCAATAGATGCAAAAGGTCTTGTTATTACGAGTTTTACACCAGCAAAGTCATGAAAATGGACTGTGATGCCTGTCATAATGTTAAATTTCCTATATGTGAAAACACTCCTACCAGTTTTAATGTTTTAACAAATAGATTTACTTTATCAATTAAGCAATGTTTTAACAAATAGGTTTACTTTATATCTCACGTGCATAATTGATATTCCTTATCTTAATTCTTCTTTTTGTTTTTCTTACTAATTACGTGATATACATACCTACTGCCTTTCTTGAGTGTAGTATAGGATGCCGGAAGCTTATGATCAAGAAGGGCATGTTGATCAGGAAAAGAGATTTGCTGTGAGTTTGCAGCGTTACGGGTAAGTTAAGAAAGAAGGTTTGCCTTAGTTCATGTAAAGCTGTAACCAGATTTTATTTGAGAGTACCACCAAGTATTTCTAAGATGTTACTTTTGTAATTTTGGAAAATGTAAATCAATATCTCTTGTTAAGCTCAACTATGTTTCCCTACAGTCATGAAGGTGCTGGGGACAAAATGAACCCATTTGCGGAGCAAGAAGCTTGGGAGGAGCATCAAATGGGTAAAGTCTTGTTACAGATTTAGCATTCTAATAGCAGCCCTCTTCTTTTTTTCCTGGTTTGGAGTTCAGGGTGGGTGTGGGGTTGAGGAACGTAGTTGTCAGACAGGTGGTATGGGGGATGGTAGTCTGTGTTTACTTTTACTATATTAAAATTTTCAACTCATTTTCTCCCCAATTTTGCAGGAAAGGCATCATTGAAATATGGTTCTAAAAATAGAAAGCAATCTGATGACTATGAGTAAGTTAACTATATAATTACATTCACTTGTTTGTGACAGATCATTATCTTAACTTAGCACTTTAGTTTGCTCTCCTCTCTTTCCTCCTTTTCTCTTTTCTATTTCAAATTTAAGAGCATTAGAGTTTATTGGTTTGTTTATTGAAACTAAATTAAAATGATTAAAAGTTGTTTCTCTCTTTGTTTCCATAATTATGATCCCATAACTAATTTTTATTTCTTTTTCAGATATGTGTTTGAGGATAAGATTGACTTTATCAAGGCATCTGTTATGGATGGTGACAATGTAAGTTCATTCGCTTCATTTCGCGTAATGTGATATATATCTGGTTATATAAACAGGGTAAACTTCTCATCCTTTTTTTTCTTTGTCATTTGCAGTTGGATGAGATCCACAGTGAGTTGCCTGACAAGTCCACGGAAAAATCAGCCTTAGAGAGGCTTCAGGTGTGTGTTCATTTAGTCATTTACTTTTTATAGTTCTTATATTTTATTTGTAATTTTTTTGAGCAGCTGACAGGCAAAAGCATTTTGCATGAGTGTACTACATTTACTATGGAAGTGAAGGCTATACAACATATGATATTAGTAAAAGAAAAAGAACAACACAAGTTGAGGGAGGTCAAGAATGAGGTGGAAACAGAAAAGATGTATATTAATGATCAAGAATGAGGTGGACCACATGTGCACAAAAACACCCTGTTCTCTAGCTTCAAAAACAATTCTTGAGGAAACCTTCTGGCTCAAAACCGCTTTCCCAATTGAGGTGTTTGAAGAAGAAGGAAGTGTCAGAAATCCTTTGAAACAGAAAAGGATGCCAAAAAACGAATTTTGTCCCACAAACGACTTAACTAATCCCCAAAAAAAACTTAAACTAATAAAGAGAGATAACTTTACGAGTGTTAGAGTTTCCTCTCAAATACTATTGCTTTTGAGATATATTTTTCCTTTTTGATGAGAAACAAAACATATTATTATAACAGAAAGTTTTGTAAAGGGAAATCCGTGCCTTGAAGATTGATATAAGATATAGAAGAATATTGAAGACTAGAAAGGAGATGAAGTTTCTGATTTGTGGGATAGACTGCACCCACTTTGGCTTCTCTTTCTGCTTCACTTCTGATAAGTTTGAGGGTTTTTTGTTGGCCAATATATTTAGGGATTGGGCTGCTCTAATTATGTGACATTTGTGTGCTTTTCTTTGTTTTTAGTTGATTTTATGTGTTGTTTTGTTTTTTGTTTTTCTCTTCCTCCTTTTTCCATTGGATTCTTGATCCTCTATTTCTTTGTATCTTTTCACTTTCTTATCCAAAAAAAAAAAAGGATTGATATAAAATGTTAGTGAGGGTTTCTAATATCATTTGTGTGATACTGATTATGATTTTTTGCTCTCTTCAAAAATTACCCCTTTTAGAATTTATCTGTTGTCTCCTTTTGGCACTCCTCCAGGTTTTTCTTGTGACAATAACAGTCCATTCTTTAATTTAGCTTAGTCAATTCTAGAAGAATGGGGAATATGTGGTGTCAAGTGATTAAATCTGTTTATCATAAGTTACCCAATAATCTGTATTATCATAAATTATGATTTAACAATAGATTTGTTATGGCCTTTCCTTGCATTTTTTATTTACTGTTTACCTTTCACTTGTTCAGGAGGACAGAAAAACTTTACCTATCTATCCATATCGGGACCAGCTACTCCAAGCTGTTGATGAATATCAGGTTCTTTATTTTTTATAAAGTTGTCTCAATAATGAATTAATTCATGTTTCCCAATGACCATTTGTGCACCTTGTATTTTTATTTTTTGTCAACATATGCTATATTTCCTGGACAAGTTACTGTAGCACACAGTTGACGAATCAGAATCATTATACAGTTCTCTGACATAGTTTTAGGACCAGAGTTGCCCCTTATTCTTGTCCAAGACTACTTATGTAGGAAAAAAATATGCTTGGAAGATATGTTGATGGACAGTTTCCTTGAGAAAGCATCTGCAAGGGGCAAAGAACCAATAATTATGGACTTTAAATCTTTATTACAGTTCTACAGTACAGTAGTCTGATTGAAACCTGACCCTTGGATAATTCTGATATTTGCATGTTATTAATAACTTTTCACATATTTCTTTTCTATAATTTTTTTCCTTAGCCCGTTCTTTTTTTTCTTCATATTAACCTTATATTTCTGCTTTGATGATTATGTTGTAAATATGTTCTTTTTTTGGATATTTTGATGCTTTTGCAATGTACAATCTAAATGGGAATCCACAGATGTCTTGCACCTGTGCTTAGAGTCATAGGACTTTGTATATATGTATGCCTAAATTTTTGTATTCAAGGTGCCAGTGTTTTACCCTAACTTTGTTTTTTAGGTCCTTGTTATAGTTGGAGAGACAGGTTCTGGGAAGACTACACAGATACCCCAATATCTTCATGAAGCTGGTTACACAAAGAAAGGAAAGGTATAATATTTATCGGTGATTCCAACTTCATGTCTTTACTTTTCTCTAAGGCAAATGAAGGTGCAACCTTGGGTTGCATTACTTCAACATGCAATGAAAGATTCCTCATGAGCAAACACACTTATTCCTTGTAATTTTAGTCAATATATGGAGGTCATAGATGAATGTTTATGTTATTAATGTTTAAACAGGTTGGTTGTACTCAGCCACGGCGTGTTGCTGCTATGAGTGTTGCTGCTCGAGTGTCTCAAGAAATGGGTGTCAAGCTTGGGCATGAGGCAAGTATATGTGCTTTCTTTTACTTTCATTCTTTTTTGGGTGATACGAAACGAAAATGTGTATTAATGAGAAGGATATAAATACAAAAATGGACAAGGCGTCCAATGTATGGAAAAACAAATGAACCCTGGACTACTGTCAAAGCTTATATAACATGTTTAAGGATACTTATGCATGCTTTCTTTTATAGTTCGTACATTCAATTATAAGCTCAGAAGAAATAAAAGATAGTTGTTGGATGGTCTGTGTTCCTCTCTTTTCTCCTTCTCCATGCTACAGAAGTTATTTGTCCTCACTCTAATTTGGCTGTTGATTGCTACGCCCAGCAGCGAAGACATGTCAGTGGCATGTTATACTTGCTATTAAATGGCCAATATGCAAAATTTAAGAGAGATCTCTAGGTTTCTTCTAATGCTAACTACTTGCTCTTTGGTAAGGGGGTTTGGGTGCGACCAACATACTTATTTATTCTTTGGATAAGAGTTCACTCCTATACAGGAGTATTGTGATGAGTTAAATTTCCCATTTATTGGTCATAACTTGGAGCTTAGACTTGTTCACATTTAGATTTCTAATAGCATTTCATATATGAACTATCATCCCTTTTGAGTTACAGAGTTTGTATCTATCATCCCTTTTGAGTTCAGAATTTGTATCTATTTTGATTCTGTATGTGCATATGTAAATCTTATCTACGCAAGGAGCAAAAAGTTCATAGATGATATTGTTGCAGCCTTGTAGGGCATTGATGTATTTAATCATAATCTCATTTGAGAAATAAGGGAAAATAAATGTTTGAATTCCTTTTACAGGTAGGTTATTCCATCCGTTTTGAAGATTGCACATCAGAGAAGACTATTTTGAAATACATGACTGATGGTATGCTGTTACGTGAAATTCTAAGCGAACCAAATCTAGAAAGCTACAGGTCACCATTTTTGAACTA
Source organism: Ailanthus altissimus (assembly GCA_946807835.1). NCBI lineage: Eukaryota > Viridiplantae > Streptophyta > Magnoliopsida > Sapindales > Simaroubaceae > Ailanthus > Ailanthus altissimus. Next base: position 20,489,140 of record OX327696.1, on the reverse strand, counting down.
TACTTACTAATTTTTTCTTTCTTTTCTCCCATGTAATTATTTGCACTGGTTTAATGGTAATGTGTATTAATTTTTTTCAGTGTGTTGATGGTGGATGAGGCACATGAAAGAACTTTGTCAACTGACATTTTGTTTGGATTACTAAAGGCAAGTGTTAATTTTGATGCATACATACCTGCATTCATACATTTACATTCTTTGGAATCATTGCTGTACTTTAAGATTTTTTCTCTCAATTAAATAAAAATTATTAGAAGGGAAATTGAGAAAAAAAATACTAATTATTTCTTTTTTCATAAAAGAAACTATTTATGTTGTTACATAAGTTTCTCTTGAAAGATGATTGTTTTAAGCTTCAGTAATTTCCAACATGGGGAGACAACAAAGCATTGGAAAAAGGCATTCATATGAAAAAATACTGTCTTAATTAACAATGTTTTTTGTTTTTATGTGTGATAGGATTTGATTAAGTATCGATCAGATCTCAAGTTGCTCATCTCAAGTGCAACACTTGATGCAGAAAAGTTTAGTGATTATTTTGGTTCAGCTCCTATATTTAAAATTCCCGGAAGGAGATATCCTGTTGAAATTCATTATACCAAGGCACCAGAAGCTGATTATATAGATGCAGCTATTGTCACTGTGTTGCAAATCCACGTAACACAGTCTTCTGGAGATATTTTGGTCTTTTTCACTGGTCAGGAGGAAATTGAAACAGCAGAGGAAATTTTGAAACATAGGACGAGGGGCCTGGGGACGAAAATAGCTGAATTGATTATCTGCCCCATATATGCAAACCTACCAACTGAGCTTCAAGCAAAAATATTTGAACCTACTCCTGAGGGAGCTCGGAAAGTTGTTCTTGCAACAAATATTGCTGAAACTTCATTGACAATAGATGGAATCAAGTATGTTATTGATCCGGGTTTTTCCAAGGTGAAATCATATAACCCAAGGACTGGAATGGAGTCTTTGTTAGTCCACCCTATCTCTAAAGCTTCAGCCATGCAACGTGCTGGTAGGTCTGGACGAACAGGTCCAGGAAAATGCTTTCGGTTATATACACTTTACAATTATCACAAGGATATGGATGATAATACCGTACCTGAGATACAACGAACCAACCTCGCAAATGTTGTCCTTATTCTCAAAAGTCTTGGAATTGATGACTTGGTGAATTTTGATTTTATAGACCCTCCACCAGAGGAAGCATTACTCAAAGCCCTGGAATTACTCTTTGCTCTCAGTGCATTAAATAAATTTGGTGAGTTGACTAAGGTTGGCAGGCGGATGGCTGAGTTCCCTCTTGATCCTATGCTATCTAAAATGATAGTTGCTTCTGATAAGTACAAGTGTTCGGAGGAGATCATCACTATTGCTGCTATGCTTTCTGTTGGAAACTCAATCTTCTATCGTCCAAAGGACAAACAAGTACATGCAGATAACGCCAGGATGAACTTCCACTTAGGGAATGTTGGGGATCATATTGCTTTGCTTAGGGTTGGTTTCTCTTCATCTTTCTCTTTTATATAGGCATCTTTTCCATTTCCATCTGTTCCTTGTTTTGCATTGTACCTAACATGATAGCTTAAGACTATTGATTTGATTTGTTGCTCTTTGCTCTCTTTTTTTTCTTCTTAGAATGATAAACATATGACAACTGAATTCTTGGTTTGGTAGATGGTGGAGGTAAAAGTTTATTTATATGAACAGCTATAGTAGGCTTTTGAAGTTGCATCCTTGGGTTTTATCTCCATTTTGTAACTTTTGTTATTCTATTACATGGACTATAGTATGAATTGAGAAATGAATCAATAATGGTACTTTGAGTTCATGTATTAAACCTCTTGGTTACCTTTTCTTAGGTTTACAATTCTTGGAAGGAATGTAATTACTCGACCCAATGGTGTTATGAGAGTTATATTCAGGTATGTTATACTGTATGTGATTCATTTTGGTTTTGATTATTTTGTTTCAGTAGTGCTTTCTTCTTGATTTTAAACTAAATTGTTATATTTATGGGCATGCTATTAATTTATTTTGGAGATTATCAATTGCCAACTTCCTTAGGTTTATTATTGAGAGTTGATGTATATTATATAGGTTCATGAACTTGTTTAAATCTCCTTGAAGGGGGTCGTTATTAAAATCGCATGTTCATTCTTTCATTAGCATAGTTGAATAGAACTTATAACATGCATAAGGTTATTCATCATTGCTAATATCATATTAAAGCCAGACAAACAAACCATGTTCATGAAGTTGATGTTCAACATTGATGATCTCTGGTGAAAGTGAACAAAATGAACAGTGATATTAATGAGCTACAAATAAGTTTTAACATCTCAAACGTTGCGGATTTGACTAATAACTTCCTCTAGCATTGTGTATGATGGCATTTGCACTGCTTTTCATATGCATATCATGTTGATCATGGTAATTAGACTAGATACAACAAGTACATTTGGAACCTGATTTAATGAGAAATATGTTGATGTACATAACAAAAACTTTGTTGTTCCAGTTGCATATAATTTTGCTGAATATTGAGAATGTGTTTCTAGAAAGTATTCAACTGGCTTCAGGACTTTACAATAACCGAAAGAAAAAAAAAGGAATTTAGGTACCCCGTTTTTTATTCTGTTTGTGATTAGCCTTTTCTTCTAATCTGCCATTCTCAGTTGTGATTTCCAACATTTTTCAGGTTAGGAGTATGAAACGTGCAAGAGATATACGGGACCAGCTGGAGGGACTTCTTGAGAGGGTTGAAATTGAACAAACATCCAGTCTTAATGATCTAGATGCTATAAAAAAGGCCATTATATCTGGTAGGAATGTAATTGCGGCTTACTTATTAATAATTTATTTGTGAGAATTCTTCTTGTGAGGGTGGTTGAATTTAATGCTTATCATCGCTTTTATCAGGTTTTTTCCCTCATTCTGCAAGGCTGCAGAAAAATGGATCTTACTGGACAGTGAAACATCCACAGAGAGTTCATATACATCCCAGCTCAGGGTTGGCACAGGTAACTACTTGTCTTTTGAGCATTTTTTATGGTTAAGATTTGGCTGAAGGGAGTTTACGACAGAGATGTCAAGAGTGACATTATTTCCTAAAAATGAGAGCTTCTGTGACCTACAAAAATTTATGGTCTTGCTTTTAATTTTTCGTCATCTAACAGAATGTGCTTAAAGAAGGCTCCTTTTCCTGTGCAAGTTTGTGGTTTTATTTTTCCAGGGACTTTATTAGAAGAGGACAGAAAGTTCTAATTCACAGGAAATGGATGTCAAATTTCTTCTAGTAAGAAATGATTTGATTATTCTTGTAGTTACCACTTTTTGATGAAAGAAGTGGAATAATAATACCCTGTTCCTTTTAAGAATATAGGAGAGGCCCCTAATAAAAGATGATTGAGGCCTTGCAATGGATCTCGGATCCCTCCTAAAAGCTTCTCCTATTTCTTTCATTTTCTATATTACTCATCAGAACATGTGATGCAATCTTTTGGTGGTATGTCATCTCAAATCTCCAATGTCCCTCCAAATTATGTCCACCTTATGCAAATAGCAGAACATTAACTAATCTGTGTCCTGACGGAGAAAGCGAATTTTGGAACTAATCCCTTTCCTTAGCTTTATACTATTTAGTACTGCTCCACTACCAACCAGTTTGTCCTTCCTAAATTACTTGAATTTTACATTTTGGAGAATTAAACAATAGTTGGTACCACTTCTAATTAAGAAACAGCTCCTCCATCCCAAATGGCTCAGAAGGCCAGTTTACTTTTTCTATACGAGATAAACAGGGATGTCCCCTATCCTTTCTGGGTCATTGTGGTGATTGATATGCTGTCAAGACAATGATCTGTGGTAATAATCTGGAGATTGCTCTATTTGACTATTTAACACTGATTCTATGAAATGATAGCTAGAATCTTATGTAGATTGTCTCATTATTTTCTTTGAAGCTTGTGAACAATGTCTGTGAACTAGTTTACCATTCTAATAGTCTGTTCTCTTTATTGAGTTTGATCTGTTGTCTAAACTAGTGTAACACTAATTGCTTCATCTTCCTACCCTAATCATCTCCAAAATCACTGGAGACTATTACCAACTTTCCTTTTATCTTTTGTTACAGAAGAATTATCAGTGGCTAAAATTTGAATAATCCGCAGACGCCAAATATTAGTGCTATTGTATAAATTGTGGTTGAGATTTTGTCCCTCTTTTCAGGTGCTCCCAAGATGGGTAGTTTACCATGAATTGGTCCTTACAACGAAGGAATATATGCGGCAGGTAGGTTTACACCATTTGCTATTTTTTAGTCAATATCTGCAGGGCAGGGGTTTTGCCTAGCATATGTTTTGCAGTCATAGCTAAAACTGGGAGATCAATTGCAGGCAACTGAACTCAAACCGGAATGGTTGGTTGAAATTGCTCCGCACTATTACCAGCTCAAGGATGTTGAAGATCGTATGCTTCTCTCTCCCTCTGTCTCTGTTTACTGTGAATAATGCTTGCTAGTGGTTCATTTGTATTAAGATGGAGAATATCCACTTAAGAAATTTCTTCTTATAGCAGTTGCTATATTTTCGCTTGGAGAAAATTTAAAGTCTTATGCATATATGGTTAAACAATTTTTTGATCTTTGATTGGCTGAATTGCTTTGTTTCTGGCAGCGGCATCCAAGAAAATGCCACGGGGAGTAGGACGTGCAAATCAGTAACTGTTTCTAAGTTGGAGAAGAAGGATTTATACTTTCATAGAGATACAGAGAATTTTAGGTTATATCCAGATGCTTGCTGCCATTATGATCTTGGCCTGTGCCTGTGGTATCAATTTGAGTTGACAGAATGAAACAAAGAAACAACATCAACCTTTTGATTTTGTAATGCTGATTTGATGAGAATGTGAGAAGTAAGGAATAAGAAAAAAGGAAGTTGAAGGAACAGAAACCGAGAGAAAAAAGCTTGAGAGAGAGGTTTGAGCCTTGATGCTCCTTTCAAAGTGTACAGAACAGAGCCTGGAGGGGCAAGATGTTAGAAAAATAGTAAGAGGGACCGATTATGTACATACATTTTCTTCCAATAGAACTTTTTGATTGGATAGGGAGGCATGGTCTCCCCCGACCCCGCTGTAGCTCTTACCAGTTTTGTCCATTTTTGGAAGAGAGAATTAAGGCAATGGCTGATGCATTGTATTGCTGTAAGGGATAGGGATGATACACGATTTGAAGATTCTGGAATATGTACTGGTTTTCTTTATAAATCAAATTTGGAGTTTTTGTATAAAACGAATATGCTACTAGATAAATTTAGGTAGAGGAGAACCGTATGTTTCGGATCGTTTTAAGATTTGGGGTCTCTTCTTATCTCTTCGACTCACTGTTAAATCTAACCATTTAATTCTCACCTTTGAATATGATGATCTTCCCCACATTAACTGTATTCTTATTTATTTATTTTAAATGAAATTTGTTTGTTTATGTTTTTTGGAGCATCGTTAATTTTATTTCTTTTAATTACATTAAATATTAATAAAATCTTTTCTTAATCTAATGTGACGGAGACTTAAACCACAATTTCTTTGTTTTAATTTTACTAATTGAACTAATTAATATTTGCCTAAATATATGTTTGTTCATCTATGCATTTCACAATTGTGTACATAAATTCTATTGATTTTGAATAACAGTAACGATATGTTGGGTTTAACTTTAAGAGAGTTAGATAATATTTCCAATTTATGGTTCCATATATCTTTTTGGGTGAAGAAAATTAGTTAATATTTAAATACCCAAAAGTAGTGGTTAATTAATAATTGTATTCTGGCAGCCATGCCTTTTATGTGCAATTAAAGTCATAGGAAATTTCTTTCCAAAACAAGGATGATGCTGATGCACCTATTTTCTTAAGATGGGATGAGCGCTGTACTAGTAGATTTTCATTTTGGCATTTCATCTTCACATCATTACGGCTTCCCTACAAATAAATTTTAGGTAAAGTAAGAAAACAAAAATTCGTCAAAAGTAGGCAACTTTGGAAGTGTTATAAGCAAGATCTAAGAAAGAGCAAGAGATCTGATTTAAAAGAGAATGAAACCAGGGAGACGAAAGAGCTCACACTTAGAATGAGATGAACTTATTTCTGATACTAAGAAAGCAATATGACCAACAACAACGGATACAAAGTATATTCTTAAAACACTGTCAAAAATAAGTATTCTTAAAACATTTTCTCACTTATTCTTGTAGCAGCAAATTGAGGTGGTTAGATAGTATAACTGACTGACTGAAACTTTAGAGCCATAATGTCATAAAACTGCATTCCTTGGACAGTTTTGGCTTTAGACCCCCAAAGAAGAGCAACTCTCGTCTTTACGCCGTAGCAAGCGTGTCTTTGTGCCAAGGATCCAATGGCTTCCCAATTGAGTAGACTATAAATCCAATCTCCCTCAGCTTTGCAACATCCAAAATATTCCGGCCATCAAATATAAATGCGGGTTTCCGCATGTTATCATAAATCTTCTGGTAATCAAGTGTCTTGAATTCATTCCATTCAGTAAGAATGCAGACCCCATGAGCATCCTTTGCAGCCTCATAAGCATCCCAAACAACGCTCACTTGATTCCCACCATTTGGGCTCATTGGCTGTAGGTGAATTGGATGATCCCAATCAAACTTGTTCATTGAAAGATCTCTTTGGATTTGATCTTCGGTGACCTGCGGATCGTATATGCTCAACTTAGCCTTATCTCCCAACAGCCCTTTGCTTACATCTATTGCTGGAGTTTCCCTTGTGTCACCAGTGTCTTTCTTGAAGGCAAACCCCAGAACAGCAATTTTCTTACCTGAAACAGTATTGAACATGGAAGAAACGATCCTATTCACAAAACGATTCTTTTGGTAATCATTTACCTTGATGACTTGTTTCCAATAGTTTGCAACTTCAGGGAGGCCATTGCACTCACAAATATATACCAAGTTGAGTATATCCTTTTGAAAGCAGGAACCACCAAAACCAACACTGGCATTTAGAAACTTGGGTCCAATCCTTGTGTCCTTACCAACGGCATGAGAAACCTGAGTAACATCAGCACCAGTAGCCTCACAGAGAGCTGACATTGCATTGACGGAAGAAATTCTCTGAGCCAAGAAGGCATTGGCAGCTAGTTTGGAGAGCTCAGCTGACCAGAGATTGGTTGTAATGATCCTATCTTCAGGAACCCAATGAGCATAAACAGCTTTCAATGCTTGCACTGCCTTTTGTCCTTCAGGAGTTTCTCTGCCTCCAATGAGAACCCTGTCAGGATTAAACAGGTCCTGAATGGCAGTTCCCTCAGCAAGAAACTCTGGGTTTGAGAGAATCTGATATTTAATTTCCTTGCTATTGTGTGTCAGGATCTTCTCAATAGCCTCTGCTGTTTTCACTGGAACAGTAGATTTCTCAACAACAATCTTGTTGGACTTGGATACATCAGCAATCATCCTGGCTGCACTCTCCCAATATGCAAGGTCCGCAGCTTTGCCAGCTCCAAGGCCTCGAGTTTTTGTTGGGGTGTTCACGGAGACAAAAACTATGTCTGCCTCTGAAACATGTTTCTCAACATCAGTGCTGAAGAAGAGGTTCTTTCCCCTGCATTGCTTCACCACATCATCGAGACCTGGCTCATAAATTGGGAGCTGGTCACTGTTCCAGGCTGCGATCCGAGCAACAGAGATGTCAACAACAGCAACTTCAATTTCGGGGCACTTGAGTGCAATGACTGCCATAGTTGGACCCCCAACATAGCCAGCTCCAATGCAACAGATCTTCACCATTTTTGTATAATATGTAGAACCCGAAAGGATCAAACTGTGATACAAATTCTTAGATTGGACAATATTTTAAGCAGAACCTTAACTTTCCAGATAGCACTCAGATGAACAAAAGATGAAAGAGTCCAAGGATGTTAGGTCTCCATGAGAATGCTTTTTATAAGAGAGATCGAAGTTTGCAAATAAATACTAACAAGCAGATTTGGAGAATTTCTCAGATATCGAATCAAGATTAAACAAACAGCAAATTCAACATAGAATCAAATTGATTGTGTGAGAGATTATTGAAAAGCCCAAAAACTACCCCTAGAAATACAAATACACAACACTGGTCACTCGCTACAAAGTAAAGAAAACATCAAACCAAGACAAAAAGTTTCTAAACAAAATACCCATGAAATCATAAAGACATAAAGTCCTTGAGGAGTTGCCCAAAAAAAAAAAAAACAAACCTTTTAATTATCTGAAAATACAGTTGCAAAAACACCAGAAGAAAGTGAAACTGAATGGACCACTTGTTTTTTCTACGAAGAAGGAAACAACAAGCTACTCGTAATGGAAGGGAAAGCAATCAAGAGGTCTTTAAATACAAGAATTGAAACCGCATCTAATAATATTGCGATGTAGTATCATGTAACTTTGACAAACCGAAGCAAAGTCAAGTCAGTCAGATTCAAAAGCCGAACAACTGGAACGTTCAACACGTTTTCAAACTCTGCAACTTTCAATAACAAACAAACAAACAAGCGGAATTTCATGCATGCATTGATGCACAACCCGACTTCTTTTTAACTTGTAATACAACTAAAGAGTAATCTTCAGACTTTTATACTTTTCCCATTTGCAAATAGTTTATGACTCGGTGTTACGCGTAAGAACAACTTATTTCAACTTTCAAGTGCATAATCCATTGATTCAAATACAAATGGCTGACTTACAGACTGAAACGTGGACTACACAACTTTTCACAGTTCAAACTGGCTCCAGCCTCTAGTTACCATTTCACTTTGGGGACAAATAACATCTCTAAATATTAAATTTAACAAAGGGACAAAATATCTTGCGTAGTTAAAACAGAACACGAGGCAACAGAAGAGAAAATAAAAAATAGAAAACAAATCACATTCAGAGATATTTTTATATAAATAATTTTAAGCAGATCCATAATCCATTCAAGTTTATTTTTTATATAAAAAATATATAGATCAGTGCAATCAGATTTTTATAGTTTTACATTTAATCTAAAAGTTCTCTTATTTGAAACTTACTTATAACCCATAATCCATTCAAGTATTAATTTTTATGCAAAAAGTTGTTTAAATATTTTTTACCAACTCTATACATCTTTTCTAAAAGGAAAAAAAAAACTCTGCATACATAAAAAGTGAATTACAGATGAAAAAGAAAGTGGGAACATTAGCATGAGAATTTTTGCATAACCAATACATCAGTACATGTTTCATTACAAGCCGAAAAGCAAACTTAAAAAACGAATACACGTTATCTCCAAAGGTACTGTTAATGATGAAACATGGCAGTCTTAACCAAAACGCCAAAAGTTTACTCAACAAAGCTTATGAGTAGAGAAACAACGTGCATTGGCTTGTTGCAAAAGTTTTCTCCTTTATAATATGAATATCAGAAAAATAGTTACTAGAAAAGAAAAAAGTAGGGGGAGTTAAAGTTAAAGTGATTGATTAAGAAGGAATGAAAGAGACATAAACCTGGTAATTTGCCCAGAATTCTGATGGAATTGAAAAGGGTTAAGTGAACTGCAAAATGACTTCCCAATTTCATTGCATTTGAGTCTATTTTATGTAATTATATTTGGCTATTGTAAAGCTTGTATCCAAATCCTAATTAAATAACATTTGACCTTTTTAAGTTGTCCAACTCAGATTGATGCTACAAGAATAGAATAATATCATTCTTTTTTAGGAAAATACAGTATGAAAAAAAGCAGGATCATCATTATTCATACATTAATTATATTTCCTTTTCAGAAAATTGGACATATTTAGTTTTAGATAATTGTTCTTGAGAAACCATATATTTTGTTAAAAATTATTACAAAATTATGACAACCTCTAGAAAACTTCTTTTTTTCTTCCTTTCTTTAAGAAAAGACAGAGAATTGTGTTTGATAATTCAATTTGAAAAAAAGTTTTTAGAGAAATAAAAATAAGTGTAATTGTGTATGTTTCATGTATGACCAAAGCTATATCGCTGGTCCACTCCACAATTACATACAGACGTTGAACTTATTGAGCAAAAAGTTGCCCCGATTTGCAAATTATGTGATGCAACTTCAATATACGATGGTAGTCAGCCAGAGCCTAGAGTTCCCCCTACAAGTGCAAAAATGCCTAACTTACTTCAAATTTTGCTCAACTTTCTCTACTGCGATGGTAAATCAGATTAGATTACTGTGGTCTGCTTTTTTTTTTCCTTTAGTTATTGCGTGGTTAGTGCATGCCCCTCTGCACTCTGCATCCATCCAGTTGAATTGGATCACTTACGAAAGTCATTACTTTTGTAATGGCGGCTGTAGAAATTTTAAACCAACTATAATTCTCAAACGGAATTTTCAAGGCTGCATTTCATTTTTCAGTCTTTGAAAAAGGGTCTTGTCCTGCTACCAAACATCCAGCTGTGCCTAACATCCATTAATAAGAACTTGAATTACATTAGTGGACATTTAACGGTCAAATATCATTTGCATTCAAAATCTGCTACTGGAGGTCCTGCTAAACAAAGGGATGGAAAGTAAATATTGCATGTCAATATTTAGGTACATTAATAGATGGGTAACGCTACATTGGTAGTGGCACAACATCAAAGACAATGTTTAGGCACTGCATTAAAGTGCCGTAGTGCTAGGGCCTAAAGGGTTAAAATTTTAGCATTTTATTTTTGAAAGAATTGAGTCAACCTGATCTGATTTGTGGAGATTTAGCTTGAAACTCAACCCATTTAGATTTGACCTTACAATCATTTACCTAAAATTTGAATTTGTTTTAAACTATTAGTAACGCTGTAACTATGACGACTTTAGCGCCACATGCACTTTAGTGTCTAAGAAAAACTAAATTTTTTATTTGTGAGTATTTTTGTTATTTTTCTTTCACTACTTGTCTTACATTTCAAAATAAATTAATTAAAATAACATATTGCCAAAGTAATTTATGTTGTGTAGATTTATTTATTTTGATATATTAAAATAAATATGTTTATTATTTATACGAAAAATAATTAGCCTAAAGGAAAATTATTTTTTGGCCAAACAACAGACATTTGCGATAATAAAAGTATGATAATTATCAAGATTTCTATGCATGAAATAAATTGGTCTAAAGAAAGGCTTATTGTTAGCAGGATTTATTATCAACATTTGATTATTGCATTGAGAGTACCATTTACAATTGATATTTCTGTCCAAAAAATAAATATCAATGTTGTGTTAGATATCTCCTAATAGGGTTCACCTTTGTACGTTTACTTATGTCATGCATATACATGTGTTACATTATTTAAGTTGTATATGGCTTAGGTAATGACATGATTATTAATTGTGAGCTTGCTGTATTATTATGTGTTCTCTTTCAGTTTTTTTCTACTTTTTCTATATCTGTAAACATAAATTCTATTCTGTACTTAATGACACAAACTTTAAGGATTAGAAAGAAAAATATTATGATTATTTTCGATTGGATGGATCTTAACCTTGTGCATCGAATAGAATAATTTGGCACTCTTACTGATCTAATTTTCACTGAGGATAAAAGGGATAGAGAAGTGAGTTTGTTCTAATTACAAATGTCTTATGATCATGAAATGTGTCATTCTTGAAACTTTTAGAGACACTATTTCTGAGGAGGAAAATGCTAATAAATTTTTTAAGAAAATTGAACAATGTTTTGCAAAAAAAATGAAAACAAAATAAGTATGCTATTGGCTAACATTGTTTCAATGAAGCATAATGGCCAATAAAATATAAGGGAGTACATTATGCAGATATCTAATATCGCTTCCAAACAAAAGCATTAAAGTTAAAACTGTCTGATGACTTGCTCGTACATTTAGTTTGATTTTAATTCCTACACAATACAGTTACTTTAAAATAATTTACAACACCCAAAAGGATAAATAGACTATTAATAAGCTCATTTCATATTGTGTGTAAGAAAAAGATAGATTAAAGCGAGAAAAGAAAGTACTCATTTAGCAAGTAATTCTCAAGATAAATTATCAATAAGAAAAGAAAACTGCAATGGGGACTTCAAAGAATAAGCCGTAGAAAAAGATCTGATCATTACTTCTTTTTTTTTTTGCAAAAAGACTAGTCTTATGAAAAAAGATTGTCCAAAGTATATTATATGACATGTCAAGAATGGTACACTTCTTAACTTTATTTATTTAAATTAATTTAGCTTCTATACCCAACCACACTTAGTGGATAGATACATATACAACTATTCATATATGTATAACTATGCAGGGTTGTTCGAAGAGCTAATTGCCAATTGATACTGAAATATTCATCTATGCGAAGAATGACAATGCAGCTCCTATAGAGGCTATAAGATAGTTTAGATTACAGTTAGAGACTAATTTTCATTTAAATTTAGATGAGACTTATTATGTACTATCATTTGAACAAAACTTAATTTCTGCTTCTAGTGTAGACAAATCATGATATTCTTATTAATTCAAAAATAATAAATTTACTCTTTATCAAAATTTAAATCTTGTTGGTACTAGTTCTCAATTAATAATTTTTATAAATTGGATAATTATGCATCATTTAATAAATATTTGCATGTTAATAAAAGTGGTATAAAATGAAAGTTAACTGAAAAGAATTCTGCTATGTTATGGCACAAATGTTTAGGATATATCTCTACACAAAGAATAGAAATGTTAGATGGGTTTCTTGATTCCTTTAATTTAACATATTTAAAAATCTTTATTAAGTTATTAAGGGAAAACAAACAAGTGATAGAAGGTTAAGTGCCAACAGGAACTCTAGCATCTTAAAACTAATACATACTAATATTTGTGGACCATTACATACGACTTCTTAAAATGATCAACAATATTTTATTATGTATATTGACGACTATTCTCATTATAGTGACCTTTACTTGATTTATAAGAAGTCTCAATTTCTGGATATGTTTAAGGTTTTCAAAAATGAAGTTAAAATTTAACTTGGTAAGAAAATTAAAGCTGTTAAATTAAACTGTGGTGGTGAATATTATGGAAGATATGACAGATTAAGTGAATAATGTCCAGGGCTTTTTGTGAAATTTTTAGAAAAGTATGGAATCATCATACAATATATAATGTCTAGAAAACCAAGCATGAATTGTGTTACTGAGAGATGAAATTCTACAAGTGAGAAGTATAATTAACCATTCTTCTTTACCCGAATCACTTCGGGGGGAAGCATTAAAGACTGCAGTGTATATCCTTAATAGATTTTCAAGTAAAACAGTATATAAAACTCCGTATAAATTATAGACTGGCAAGAAGCCTAGTATTAGGCACTTGCATATTTGGGGTTGTCTAGTTGAGGCTAGCTCATACAGACCCAAAGAAAAGAAATTGGGCTCAAGAACAGTAAGTTACTATTTTGTTGGATACTTTGAAATATAAAAAGGTTTCAAGTTTTATGATCCCTTAAGTAGATCTTTTTCGAGATGGGGGTAATGCTAAGTTTCTTGAGGATGTTGAGTATTGGGGGGAGGGGAATATAAGGTTAAGGATATTATGTTTGAAGAGGAATTTTTTAAGATGATTAGACTCTTTTTTCTGACATTTTTTAAGATGTAGATCTAGAAATATAAAATAATATACAAGAACCCCTAATCCAAAATAAAGAATTTTCTCCTATTTATAAAGAGCAACATCAACAATCTCAAGAGTAAGTACTGTTGAGAAGATCTACTAGAGAAAAAAGAAGTACAATTTTGATAATTATGTCATCTATCTCTAAGAATATAAGCTTGATATAAGACTGAAATACGATCCAATTAATTTTACTTAAGCCAAACAAATTTCTAATTCTCATAAGTGGAATGAGGCCATGAAGAATGAGATGAAATCCATGAAAGCTAACGAAATTTAGGATCTTGTCGAGTTGCCTAAAGGTGAGAAACTCATTAGTTGCAAATGGATATTAAAGTCTAAAATGAATTCCAAAAAAGCAATATTAAAAGATATAAAACACATCTCATTGCCATGGATTTTACTCAAAATGAAGGCATTGATTACAAAGAGATTTTATATTTGGCATCAATTAAAGAATCTTTTAGTATCATCATGGCACTTACAACTCATTTTGATTTGGAGCTATAACACTAACGTTATATATCAACTATCCTCCCCCTAACCAGATTGAGACATTGTCCAGAACTTGATACGTTCAGAATATAGAAGTTTATTCTCAAGTGCAGGATTGTCAAAGTAATAAATAACCCAGTGAGAACGGGGTTAATCACAGGGAAGTTGAATTAAAATTACAAACTATAAATACTTTAAAAATAATTAATTCAGTATAAGATGTTTGCAAATAATAATTCAATTAACCAATTAAAATAAAATGTATGGTTATGGGGATCCACTCTTGGTATACGATGTAAGAACATATTCAACTCTTTTATAACTCAATTGAAATTCTCACACAAAGGAGATTCCAATCGAAAGATATAATAATTAAAGTTCATCACCATTTATATATTAACTAGTATTTATTTCTTTCAATTATTATACACAAAATCTTATAAATGGGTTCAACTATTTATTATGTTAAATCTTTATATTTGTCTACAATAAATCAAGACTCTCATTTTACAAAAAAAGGTATCTATGCCAAATCTTGTAAATAGTTTCAATAATTTATTGTGCCAACTATAAAAATTATCTATAATAAATCAAGATACACCACTTTAGAAGAAAGAGTATTAATATTACAAACAAAATAAAGACATCATATATAAATTTGTATAACTTAATAATGAAATATTAAATTTATGAATAAAAGTTCAGTATATCTTATTACCTTGACAAGAGTTTCACGCTTTTACTTTAAAGAAAAAGAAAATTACTTGGACATAATAAAACTAAAGAAAAAGAAAAGAGATGGAAGAAGAAATAACATGACTTTAGAATAGTAAACAAGAGAAATAATATTACAAAAATATAATACAAAAGACAAGTATTTTAAACTAAAATTTAACTCTCTAATTACCTCCTTTAGGCATAAACAGACCACATATTTATAGAAAAATATGGATAAATCAGGACAAATGAAGAGGGAACCACTTGAATGATAAAAGTAAAAAATGGTGGCAACTAATTTGCATTGATTATCATTAATGCACCCACTTGATTATCCAATTTAGAATTAATGTGGTCCGAATTAGCTGTCACTCAAAAATTCAAAGTTGTAGATAATTCTCTTATCTTTCCAAATTTAGTTGTCTCATACGTATTAGATACGTATTTTTATAATTATAGGCTAAATATTGATGACTGTTTGGACTGAGCATTTACTGCAGATCAGTTCTGTTTTAGGCTATTTTTACCATCTAAACGCTCAAATTTAAAATACCTTGTGAAATGTAATATGTTGGCCCATTGAGTTCAGCTCTTCATAGGATCAAGAATCACTCAAATTGAATTTTTAGGTAGAAAGGTATGCCAATTTTACCGAACCTACCACAAAATAGTTAAAAGCTAATTAGATACAATATTGTAAACATACTTAAGTTAAAGGGGGTTAAAGATACTAATAATATAAAACAGTGATATAAAACCTTTTTAATTGTATAATTTCAAATGTTCATCAAGCTACATTAAATAAATGTAAAAACTATGTTACTTAATGGTAATATTGAGGAAACAATATATATGTTGCAGTCATAAAATAAAGGTAAAATAATTTTTTTAATCTCTAAAAACTCTTTTTTAATTGCAACCAAACACCATTAAAAAAATTGAAAAAAGTGTTTAGTATTAAAAAAACTTTTTAACTAGTAAAAAAATTCAACCAAACGAGCACTTAATACAAGACCTTAATTTAAATTTTATATTTAAAAATTAGTCAAATAAAAAAAAGGAATATTAGTATGAAAAAAGTCTTAACAAGTAATGAATGTTATGTCTTAACAGGGGTACAAATAAAATTCTCTAATTTGGAACCTTCATATTATTATCCTTTTGTGTTTGCGTATTTTTTCGATTGACGAAATTTTTTTTTGTCATCTTATAAAAAAAAATATTTTAATGTTCAAATTAGTATTTATTTAAAAAAAATAGTATATATATAGAAAAGAGTGTTTGCACCAATAAGTAAGAAAGTAATATTTATTGTATAAATAGATAGTAAATTGCTAATAGCTTCATGAATACTGCATAAACAAATAATCGTCATTGTTTATAACGTGAGAATTTTAATTCTCTTTTAAAGTATGTATGCATAAATATGAATTCTAGTTAATATCTACAACGTCCTAATATTCAGTGGTATTTAAGATGGATTCACTCTAAGAGCTTGCTCTCTATTAAAAACTCAAAAATAATAAAGATAGAGTATAAATCATAATTTAATACATTCCAATTTTCTGCAAAATCTCTTCCTTGTCTATAAAAATTTGCGGGTTGTTAGAGTAGGTTAGCTGTTTATTAGATGCTGGATCTAGTTTCTGAACATTTGAATTGTGCAGACTTTCTCATGAAAAGGATCAGAACTACTTATTTAATTTAAGACGTGGGCCATTTTATTTCAGAATTGTAAAAAAATAAACTATAAGGGTGCAGACTAATTATAATTAAGCCTTTTAATTAATAGATCTAATAAAAATATTATTCATAAAAATACAAATTAACATAAAATATCAACTTTTTGTTAAAAAGTTAATGACACAGGAATAAGATGAAAAAAAAAAAAAAAGTGCGAGTTCAAATGCGGGAACTTAAGCAGACTTTCGGCAAAAAAAAAAAAAAAAAGGCCCTCGCTCTCAACTTTCTCATCGCCATCGTAGAGAGGGCCTTCTGCCCTCTCTCCAGTAGACAAAACCTCTTTTGCTTCACAGTTGTCTCGTTTTTCTTTTCATCGTTTTTTATTTTCAATTTTTCAGTTTGCTAACTTAGCCTGAGCATGCGACCAGCCAAAGCCTTTGTCGTCGCCGCCAAGCTCACGACCTCTGTTTGTACATTCATTGGCCTTCGCCTAACTTTTGTCAGCCTTCGTCGGGACTCTGTCGAGCATCGCCACCCGTGATCTCTTCTAGCAAGCATCTGAAACCTGCCGCTACCATAAACCATCATTGGAAAAACAAGTACTACTTCTCAAGCAAACATAGCCCAGATCCGGTGAAAAGCAATTCTCAGCGGCACTCAACCTTTCCTCGGCCACCAGAGTGGAACAACTACGACGAACCTAAGCTTGAACTGTTACAAATTCTGATTGTTGTTGTGTTGTTTTGTGTTAAACTTTATTGTTGGCGGATGGTTGAAGACTTATAAGGGTTAATTGTTGTAAACACTCAAGAATGTTAGTAATCATGCGGGCGGTGGTGTGTTTTGAGTTTCCTTGTTACGTAAAAGTAGTTTTTGTCTTTATGTGAGGGTGGTTTTATCGGTTTTGCGGAAATAATCTCTTATGGAGTTTAAATTGGATCTCTTTTTTCAATAGGGGATTAGGTTCAAACCTACGTCAAATGGGTCAATGTAAATGAACATTTTAATAATTCTCTAGTTTTATATCAATAAATTTTTTGACGTAATATTAATGATTTTATTAATAATATTACATTTGTTTATAAAAACAAAAATGCGGGACCTTAGCTTTGGCTTTAGTACTAGTGTCATGGTAAAATCAACGTTAACGGGGTCTTATGATATGATGGTTTTGAATCAAATTATTCACTTTCCGTTATGTAGCTTATTACTCTTGTAAGAAAGGACGAATGATAAAATCAATAACAATTCTCTAGTTTTTCATCAGCCATTTTCTTTCGATATTTTTACTCCAAATCCATGTTGCAACATGCTGAAAACGTATAGAACAATGCAATTTTCTTGTTTAACTCCCACTCAACTAACGTCAACTACAAAGAAGTTATCACATAAACACATTTTCAAAACTCAATGAAGCAACAACCAATTCTCTCATCATCATCGGATGGGAGAACCTTCAAAGCAAGGAAATAATTTTCCAGTTGAGAAACAGGCATCGCCAAACACACCAACCGTCCAGACCCTCAGACCCATCTGGAGAGTCAACCCCCGGCACAATGGCAGCACCCTATACGACTCATATGAGCTCCAAGTTGTGACTCACCAACTCAACAAGGCCATGCAGGGCTCAACCGGATCTTCCTTTACTTACCTGAGCTACTTAAATTCTCCATTCTACCGTCACCGTTTAGATTGCATCTATAAAGAAAATGCAAAGACGTCAAAGAGAATCATGTGTTCAATAGCGACCAAAGCAACCTTCGGCAGAAAGGTGGGCGTGAGAGGTACGAGGGCCGCTATGGGGGTGGGGGTGGTGGTGGGAGTGTTTGTAACAAGGCTGTGGAAGAAGGTTAAACAAGGGGTGCTATGGAACCAGCAGAGAAACTAGAGCTAACAGATTCAAGCATGTTACAATACATGCTGTCAATGTGCAGTGCAAAAAATAGTGTGCAGAATTCGCTTTAGCTTTGGAACTTCATGTAGTAATCTCACATCAAGCACACTTGACCGAATGTTCCCATACAGAGTAAATACAGTATTCTGATTATTAATCATCTTCTCTTCTCATCATGTCAAAAGATAGTATAGATCTGTAACCTGACGGTTACTGATCTTGCATCTAAATTACAGTCGGAATCAACAGCCGCAAGAGTTGCACACTCGGACAATCCATTATTGCGCCACCTTCGACTTTGAAGAGCCCATTATCCAGAATAAAGAAATATTCTGAAAACACTAAATAGGATTAATGTGTGTTCGCAATATGGAGAGACAGTTACGCACAAACTAGACTCCAAGCACAAATCAAAGCTGGAAACAACAAATGCCAACTTGTATCTTATCTCAGTACCTGTATTTTGAATACAAAATTTTCAAAATTTCATCTTATAAATTGCTGGTAAGCCCCTTTTTGTGTACAAACACACATTCCACTAGGAATGTTACATTCTGAACTATTTTATTTAACATTTTAAAAGGCATACAAGAATTGATACAAAGCCATTGGATATTTTCAAAAATGAGAGAACAAACAAAACCTTTATCCCAACTTTAGTAGCATAATTGCCTAAAAACCTCTAAGACAGCCTTAGTGCCATTTCTTGAAGAAGAGCTCGTTTCTGGGTGGCATTAATTACATGATTGGTTTCAGCATTCTCAAGCACATCAGTAATTATGGCCGCTGCATGACCAAGAGGTTCCTCAGCTACCCTCTTCAACATGAAGGCCTGCCCAAACCAGAGGAATTAGCTGAACATTCAATAATGGCTATCAAGAAAACTCCAAGTTGTATGCAAAGTACTAGCATAACTTTCTGGGAAGTTGAAAGTGAGTTTCAAACATTATAACTTCATTTTATGTGGGTAGATAAACGTGTGTGTGTGTGAGAGAGAGAGAGAGAGGACCTGGCCATGATGTGATATGGCTACTGTACATGGTTGCTGAAACCAGGGCTCCCCGTCAATTTGAATAGGTAGCGGTGCAAATAGCTGTATCTTAATTGATGCTCCCTGCGCAAGTCTTCGAGCACAAGAAAGCCCAACCTGTTTCCACACAAACATCAGTATGTACCACACAATCAGAACCTTAAAATTCTTATAACTCAACAGAACTAAAATTTTGAAATCAAAATGATACAAAACCAAGGACATATCATGTTAGGGGCATTACTATATCAGAATATTAGAACAGCCTGAAGTTGAGATTGTTTGACACTGGCCACTTTTAATTTCTATTTTATTAAAGAAAAGAACTGCTATATGTCACATTTGATTCTGGACTTTCTGGGCAGAACCAACTCAGGCTGTATAGTTCTATTCCATTATCCTTTCGAAATGTTTCTTATGTAACAATATTCTAGAAATTTTAGTAACAATGGCTTCAGTAAACAGACGAACATAGAGTGTATATTGAAGTACTGTACATTACCTGAAGCTTTCCAAGGTGCCATGTTCCAGATATGCTCACAACCTCTAGTACTTTATCATGCATAGATTGTGGATCAAAATTATCATAAGTTTCATCCTCATTTTGCCAAAGATCTACACCACCCATATAACTTCCAATGTTCGCAACAAGTACACCTTCTGCATCCTGCAAATGTTAAAAACCAGAGTCATAATTGCTTGCAGCAAGAATAGGAAAAAAATTTGGGACCAAAAATTAAGCATAAAAGAACATCCACATTGAAACTATTTAGGTGGGTAGACAATAAATTTAAACATTTTAGTGGAAAAAAGAAGCAGCAAAAACAGATTTAACCCAAGATTAAGTAAAAAGAAACTTCTCATATAACTCGAAGATAGATCGAATTATAAATTTCCAATTGAAAGACGCTTCCCTTTTCTATTGCACTTCTTTTTTATAAAAAAAAAAGTTAAAAAGTTATTATTGGATTATCAACAAATGGAGACATCTTAAGAATAATTAAAGGCTTAATCAACCATAAGCAATTATTCAAGATTATATATGCCTAGATATTGCTTCTATATAACAATTCTTCCAAATTATTTAATAGGGAAAGAAATAACATACTGCCCATAATTTTAATACTTCTTCATCACAGAAAAAGAGGGGAACAATATCTGGAAATAATATCTCAACAATAACGCTGATTTAATAACTCAAAGTTGAAGATCATTTCCTTGCTGTATCCATCCTCAGAGGTAGTCCAACAAAGGACTAAAAAGGATAGGCAATGACAGTCAGCATACCCATTACACTAGAATCATTCATGTACTCACCTCAGGGACCTCTATCTCAACACCATCCACCTCCACTCTAACTTGCCAAGGGAAATCTTCAAATGTCCTGTCCATTATACTCTTTGCACCTTCTCTCGCATACAAAACTTTATTCATAAACTGCATTTAGATTGTAACAGAATCAGGATGATTATAGAAAAACATAAGATCATTGTGAGACAAAGAAAAAGAGTAACAAAAAAATCTAGACCAATTAATATCTAACAACAAAATCTATATATTCCAGTTATGTAGAAACTTCCCATGTCCCATATATACATGAGAACATATGAGCATACCAAGATCCTTATCCAACAAAGTAGAAACTAAAATTATTTTCTTATTTAATTCAAAGATGTACACAATCTACAACTTTTAAAACCTTTCTGCCACATGGGCCATACTAACCTACGGAATCTCACTGTCTCAGCAAAAACTAATTAACTTAAATCAGATTAAATGTATAAAAATGCACAATATTCACCCCACAGTGTTGGCTGAAATGTGGAATAATCAGTGGTCTGATGTATCAGATTGCTGTTGCAACTGCACTTATCACCCAATTTATATAGCATTTACTCAAAGGCTTATTAATGGCAAGAAATGTACCATTCAGCTAGCTTCATATTATTATGGTCCAGGAAAAATTCATGATTGAACAGACTAAAAATATTCAAATTCTTTACCTGTGCTGTCAGTCTAATTTTACGGCCATACATAAATCCCTAATCATTTTAACATTTCATGTAAGAAACTACTTGGTAGAAATGTCAAATTTATATATCAACAAATGACAAGTATAGAACTGCTGGTTTTTGCACTGCATCAAGTGCATAGATGTTTTTTACAAAAAAAAAGGTGCCTGCCCCTTATCATTACTGCAGTTCATTTAGCAGACAGCTTATAGTCCATTCTAATCAAAGTTTGTAACTACCTGATTATAAAACTTCTCAGGGTTCTCCTCCCGCAGATTGTGAATGTCTAGTGCAACCTTTGCATCACAACCAACTCCTATAAACAAAGCAGCTATGGTTAGAGACCATAATGCATGTGAATATCATAACTAGGCACCAATTAAGAAATTTAGAATAAAAGAACTGAATAATGAATGCCAATTAGGATAAATGGAAAAACCTATCATTCTGATCAAATTATGAATGGAGAAGCACCAATGTGAAGTTCACTAAATAAAACTGCTGCATCTAAGGATAAATTATCTAAACCAAACAATATGGTGTCATATACTAAGTACTGATTTGCATATAAAGAAACCAAATTCTCCTAGACATACTAACGCTGACCTGATGATATTTCACCCAACCAAAGCATGTGATTTTAGAAGCCAGCACTTGCTGCAGTTCAGAAATGAGTTTAGTTGACCATGAAGCTACGCTAAAGCTCAGATCCATAGTCTAGAAACTGAATATGGTTTATTCCAAATTCAAACCAACCCAACTACGTGTACACTCCAAATGCCTATAGCCAGCATACACCATTTACGAATCAAACCTCTATTTTGCAGTAAGGTATTTACAGCAAGAAATTCTGTTCAGTAATTGCAGAATGTAGTGTTTATTTACCAAGATAGTTGTTCATAAATTTCGGTGGCTGGAGTTGCTTTCCCTGTTGATTTAGAATTGATACTTTCCACCGATCAAGAATGGTTACTGCAGCATTTTCTATTTGGTGCAAAACTGTGCAAAGGCCTCCATGTCTTTCGACCGAACTTAACCCACCTCCCCAATTCAGTACTCTTGCCAGATCATTCCCGGTTCCAGCAGGTAGAATAGCAACTGGAGGAGGAGAAACAAAATTTTGCTTGTCTATGGCATTCAGAACCCAACCAATAGTACCATCTCCTCCACATACAAGAACTCTGAAGTGAGGCACCTTCCTGAATAGGAAAAGACCCACTTCTGGTCCCTGATTTGAGCTCAACTCACAAACCTGCAAGAAACATCAACATGAACAACTGTGACAAAAATCAAATTAGAAAATAAAGCTTCACTGCCTTTCCAAAAAAAAAAATAGCTACCATTAAAAGGAAAAAAGAAAGCAAGGTTAAATAAAACTTCAGAAGATAGCCCCCATGCTCCTAGTTAATTGAATCTCAGCAAATACAGTTAATCTGTAAGCTATCTGCTGGATTAAAGCAGCAAAATGACGATTTACAATCAGTTCATTAGCTCCCTTAAGTAGAGAAGAAATGATTTTCCAGTCTACAAGATTTATGTGTCAAAGATCTACCACATTAACTTAGCTCTGAATGACAACAATTCAGAATTCCTTTTCAAATATACAATAGAATCCCATCAATATCTAAAATAAAAAATAAAAAATAAAAACAAAAATCAATGCGAAACAGGAATAAATTATCTCCACAGCTCCCGTCTAATGTGATAAATAACGCAGAGATAAAAAACCATAGCCATTCATGTTAGACTTAAACCTCACATTGTTTTATTTTATGAAATAAAATTGACCAAACAAACATACGACAGCAGGAAATGCAGGAAACAAGCCAGCCACTGAAAAGGCTCTTCAACACTTCTGAGCAAAATATTGCAAAAATTGGTAACAGGCTAATTCTGCTACACTGAAGGAAATCTAGACAGAAAGTTAAACTCTTGGATCATCCACCATCAAAATGATGAAGCATGGGCTGAAGTCAAGGAAATTTGAAGGTGCTGCCAAGAATGTTGTTTAAAAATACAGCTTTAACTTAAAACAACCCAGGAGCCTCTGTCACAATCATAATAATATAATCCAATTTCTACATTGCATATACGCATCTCAACCTAAACGTACCTCAATGAAACTATTCAATAATTCAAACAAAAAGTGACTCCACATTGCAGATCAGAACATGTTGAAGATAACAAGAACAATAAGGAAAGATTTTGTGTTGATTAGAACAATACCTGGACAGGATTCAAAAGAAGGTTCAAACGTTGCTTTAGGGAATCTCCACTTTGAGCCCCACTCTTCTTATTGATGAAAACTAACAAGGGCCTTGCATCAGGAGGCAAATCAATCAGCTCATATTTCTGTTTCAGCCTTAACGTTTGTGATCCGTCTTTCTGATTAATTGACCCACTTCTTTTAAAACTGGGCTTGGATTCCATTTTCTTATCCAACTCACCACCTTGGTGAGAATCTCCCATATTCAAACTACCATTATAGTTTTCCTCCACTCCATTAGAACTATGTACTGTTTCATGAGCATCAACTGTGCTTTCCACAGATGTATCACAGGTACTACCACCATCAACCACGTCACCGGCGGATTCATTACCATGTTTATATTTCTTGCTCTGACTCCTGATACTTGCACGCACCTGAGAGGCTATCTCATTTGCTCCATGTGTGATTGAGCTTAAAAATCCACCTGTATGGTTCAATTGCTTAGCAGAGAGTGGTGACAAAATCAACCTTCTAAACGGCCCCAAATCACATATATCACCTGTCTTATTAAGCATATTATTGTGGCAGTCAACATGTACAAGTCGTTGGCACCAGAAGCAACACCATATGGGTGATCCACCCAGAAATGATCCACTACATGGCTCTTCGCAATAACTACAGAAGAAATCTTCATTGGATTGATCTGTGGTCTCCGTCCAGCGAACGGCCCACTGGTGCATCACATGCTCAAAACCAATCATAGACACACACTTACAATCCCTGAGGGCACTCGAATAGCAACTCAAATGAGCTGCCGCACCACACATGCTACAGCGATGAATAAAACTATCTGAAGCTACCATCGGCCCAAGGGTTTGAGAAGGCGACATTGACTTTAAGCAAACACAACAATTTAAGTTCTTCCCACGAGATGCAGATTCTAGAATCCAAGTATGTGGAGCCACAGGAACCTTATGCCTTGTCTTTGGGTGGTTCTTCTTGGACCTAGCTATGGCTTTCATCCAACTTAAATTAATGTTTCTTCTCCATTGAAAGGCTGTGTAAGCTATAGTCAAGATACCAATCAGAGCGGCTACAAAGCAAGGGAAAATAAAGAAATGAGACTCCGTCATTTCAGTTAAGCTCCCATTGTTCCAACCAGGGAGCCACATGTGCAAATCTCTATCATCGTCCATCTTTCAAATTAAGTCTTCTAGCATTATACAAACACAAATATAAACCGAAAACACAACCTAACCGCCAAATAAAAGAACAAGGACTCCTCGGTGATATGCATTTGAACCTAAATACACGTTATCATCCAAGCATATAATCTTAAACCTAACCAATCAAAAGTACATTTTACTTTCAGATACCCCATTCTGAAAGCCATAATAAGACCTGTCTCACCATCCTCTTAAATTCAATTCTTGTCCCACATTGAAAAATCAACTGCTGTTACATTCATAACATAAAGCCCTTGTTAACAGTCTCCGCACTGGTAAACCGTAATTGCTTAAACCTTGATCAGGGACAAAGTTGTAATGAAGTACCTGGGTAAACTTCAAAAGAACAAAAGAAACAAAGAAAAGTTATAGCCCAGATAATGCATACAAATAACCACCATAATTTAAATCCGATAAAAAGAAAAATGGCTTCTATTTTTGCAGACATTTATCAATACCAAACACAATCTTAATGCCTCAAAATTTAATTTCAGAAATACTATAATTATAGAAATTCGTTGCTTAATTTTTTAAAAAAGATTTAAGTTGTCACACTCAGACTAACGCAAACTTGTACAAATCACAACAAAATAGTTTTAAAAGAATAAATAAAAACCAAAATACTTTACTCTGCTCCATTTAGAGCATCAAAAACAGAGTGGAAAAAAAGAAAAGAAAATTAAGATAAAATTGGGTTCACTTTTTCAACCTAACCTGTAAGCAATCCGGAGAAAACGGCATTGATTCACAAGTAAATAACTCTCTAGAAAAACAACCAAAGAAAGAAACGAGACTTACAGTGAGGCAAAAACGAGACAGAGAGATCGATGGAATTAAAGCAAACCCTTAGGCCTAAGGCCAAGCTCTGGTCGATCTAGAAAGAGAAGGTGAAATCTAATCTGGAGAAGAATGAAACTTTTTTATCAAGCAAAACGAGAATCGAAGCGAAGTCCTCACAATTCAAAATATTCGAAATCGAGAAAGGGCAAAGAAGTGTGAAAATTAATATTTATATTATTTGCTTTTTTGAGAAATTCTTGGAAAAATACTTTTAAAATAAAAAACAAAAGCAAAATTGGGTAGACAAATTGTAATAAGATTCTGTAAATTCCGGCAGTGGCGCGGCTATTGTGTGTAAAGGGCGCGGGGGGAAGTAGATTCTGAATCTTTGGTGGCGAGAAGCCACGTGGCTCAAGTTAATTCCGGCGACCCCACCTTATTGTCAGGGTTTTTGCCTGTAGTGGACAGGTCTCATACTCTGGTTAGAAAACAGGGGTATTAACACTGTCACCCCCGAGCTTGACATAAATTACATCTTGTGGGGCTTTAATTTTAATTATTTTTTTATTTAATTAAAAAAATATTTCTTATAATTTTGTCTTATAAATTTTAAAAAATTAAAGATTTTTTTATTTTTTTAATTAAATAAAAAGATGACAATATAATTAAAATCAAATCGATTATGAAGTGTAATATGTGTCAATCATCTCAGGGGATGGTGGTGCTAATATCCCTTAGAAAACATGGTGGGTGATGCGTCGGTTTTCCACTAAACGACATCGTTTTTAGGTCGGCAAAAAGGGGCTTGTTGGCGCGTTGGGACTTGGGATGGAAACTGCTTCAGCCAAAGATTAGTGATGGACATCATCAACATTAACAATGGCGGATTTGTGTCAAAAAAAAACAAAAAATAATGGCGGATTGTATTAGTATACTAGATCATGACATGGTCCAATCAATGTCATTACTACATTAGCGTGGTCCAAGTTCAACCAACTATTATTAATATTTCATATATCATGGTCTTCATGCGAAGATTTCATTTTATTTTTTAGTGCTAAAATATTTTTAAGGTCATTCATTCTATTATACTAATTATAATTTTAATATAATATTAAAATTAATTTAGATCGTTAAATTAAATAAATTAATTAAATCTAACAAATATAAATAATTCCACTATTAATACTATTAAAATTTTATAATATCGTACATTTATTTATATTTTTAATATTCCTTTTATTTGAAAGCAATTAATGTGTGTGTTGACCTCGACCCAAAGTTATATATATTAAATTTAAGTTCAATTTAAATATAATCAAGTCCATTTAAATAAAAAATTAAGTAAGAAGTTTAATTTGTATTATATTAAGGTTATCTTTCCTTATTTGAGTATGATTAAATAGGTTTTGTAAGCATATATATAATGATACAAGAAGTATTTTTAAGATCATAGTTTATTTATTCAAACAAAAGACAATTTTTTTTTCAATTTAGTTATAATTTTTGTTCTTACTTTCAACTCAAGATTTCATCCTTACTTGTTAATATCCACAACTCAATTTTTGCAACCTTGCTTACTGCTATAGTCTTATTATCAAATTTTATCTATTTTTTTATAAAAAGTAATTGAAATTTTATAATTTACTTTTTATTTTATTCTTTTATAGCCTAAGTTCATCCAAAATATTACTTACTGTAAGTTAAATTAGGCTTTACTTAATTTGACAAATCCTAACTTCAATTCTTTATAAATTTGAGGTAATTTTAGTTTTATTAGAGTATTGAAATATACATGAATCCTTTAAAATAATATATTTATATTAGTAAATAGTATTTGCTATTACACATAAATTTTTTTTCAATCAATTTGGTAATTTCACTTTTATTAAATTAAGGGAAATTTTTAAAAATAAATCTGTAATTTTACAAATACTTTATTATTTATCTTTTTTATTGCTTATTATTTATTAATCAAATAAATTATAAATTGATATATTTATCTTCGTATGTATAATATAGTATTAAATAAAATATATAAATACTAAATCTAATAAATTAAATTGATTTGAGCTAATTTATTTTTGAAAATAAAATTTAAAATTCAAATAATAGTGAAATTTAAAAGAAAAGAAAATTAAATGAAAGAGAAATAAAATAGCGAAGAGAAAAACTGAAAATTATCGTACGAGTTGTATCACAAGTGACGGTTGTGGGTCTGGAATTATTGACCGAAATAACCGACAATTTGTCGGCATGTGTTTCCACGGTGCCTGTGGGTGATGTGTATTCACTAAACGACATGCCGTTTTTAACAGTCGGCAAAGAGAGGCAGGCACGTGGGCGCGTTGGGACTCAGGATGGGCACTGCTTCAGCCTTCAATAGGGAGCATGGTCCTCATGCCAACAAGACTTCATTTTATTTTTATGTGCGATAAAATATTTTTCAAAATTAATGTATGCTAAAACAGCTTATTTATATTTTAGTAAATAGTATTTACTATTTACACGTACAAACTTATTCAATCAATTTGGCAATTTCACTCTCACTAAATCAATAAATTTATTCTAAAACGGTTTATTTTTTTGGTGGATTTGTTTCATCAAACAATTTTATACTTTACAGCTCTGAATACAAAAAGTTTATTTAAGTATTTGTTATAAGGTAATGGATATTTTTATTTTTTTTTGAATTTAATCTAATTCTCAAATTTTTCTTATGAATTTTAAAAAATTTAACTTTATCTTCATTAATAAAATTTTGTTAAATTTGATTGAAACTTCTTTTAACAGTACATTAAAAAATTTATCCTCAATTATTATATTAATTAAAAATAATGATGTGAGTGCACAGCACAATGTATATATGTCAGTCATTATTAAACTATTAAAAAAAATGTAACACATTTTAATAAATTCAAATTTTATTATTCATCAAATTTTATTTTATAATTAAAATAAAAAAAACCTATGTTAAAACTCCCAACAACGACTAGTCGTTGTCAGCCACCATCAATTGCGTAGATTTCGGTGATAAAAGTAATTAAAATTTAGGTAATTGAATTCCTTTTTTTTTTTATCTACACGATGGTAAAATTTTTTTTATTAAAAAAAAATAAGAAGATGGCCACAAATGGGGGAGAGGTGGCAGTTATTGTCAAACTGTAGAGCAATGAGGTGCACTACCCCTGCTACGTGATAGATCGGGGGGGGGGGGGGCGGAGATGACGGTTACTATCAAACGGTAAGACGATGACGTGCACTGCCTCTGCCACGTGATAAATCGAGGGGGGGAGGGGGAGAGGAGAGCAATTTGTCTAATGGTGATTTTTGACACATTTTCAGTATTTCATTGACTAAAAAAATATCACAATAATGTAAATTATAAAATTTTAAATTTAACAATATTAATTTTAAATTAAATCATAATTAGTCACTAATGACCAATTTAAACACTAATTGAATGCTCATTTTTATTTATTTATTATTTTAGTGACTCAATAATTGACATGTAATATTTTTTATCAACCTATTTCAATATTTTGTATGGAGTAGCAATTTTGACTCTCTAATGTTAAAACTAATAGAATCGAACAAAATTTATTAAAATTTATAAGATAAAATTAAAAATTAAGCCATAAATTCAAAACACAAAAATGTCCACCGGTTGATAATTAATGGAAATACGATACCCTTGCCTAAAAATTTATATAAAACGAAAAATTTATAACTCTAGAAACATTAAACTTATAATCTCTTTTGACAAATTTGCTTCACCTATATCAACACCCAAAAATAGAATTATAGCTAAAACCAACTATAATTGACACGGGCTATAAATTGTAACGCTTACCAAAATAAATAAAATTATTACGTTTCCAGATGATATATATTAGTTCCAAAACCCGCGTGTTATCATTACCTGGTTAGCTAGGCAGCTAATAAAATGATAGGCTGCCATAGCTACTGGTGCTCGAAGTAAAAGATGCAGCGTCAAAGCAAAATGATTAACAGAAGGAGATGAGTTATCTCAAAGGAGTGGGATTCAGACACCATGATTCAACAACTCAAGGCCAAGGCAACATTAGCATTTTGAATATGGAAAAACGATATTATTCATCATAAAAAGTACCAGACATCAAACACAAAATCAACCAAGAGTGATTTCTATATCTACTCTCATTCAAACAACTGATTCCAAAAATATCCTCAAATATCAATCCATAGTAAACCCCGAGTTAATTTCATTGGGCAACAACTGGAATCCGTCCAGCAACTTGATCGAGATCCCGCTGGCCACTGGATGTGATTCTCCTTCCACTGTTACACACAATATCAGATGTCATGTTAGCAGATAGCCAAATTTTATGGGATGCTAATCTATCATAGTCAGTGCTTGCTGACAAATTAAGTCTAAGCAATTGTGGTCAGAACTTGAAAAAAGAAAAAGAAAAGAAAGAGGTTTGGGAAAAAAATATAACCATAAGACGTTGAGCATGAGCTACCTCTCGGTACAAGTTACAAGTTTTAAACTCTTCACATGTATCTGGAAACCATTTCTGCACACAACTATACTACAGTGTAATAGCAAAACTTTACACCTTGATTGGTAAGAAGAATACAAAGGTAAGGATAGAAAGATATGACAGAAAATAGAAGCAAAATTACAAAAGTTTCCTTCTATGTATTTGGTAGAATGGATGAGAAGGTAGACTAAATGGAGCTATTTGTTATTAATACAAACATTCTAGCTTCTCCTGCCTTCCATACCTTTTACATCCTATTTTCTGAGGAAGGAGAAATGAGAATGACAATTAAGAATTGAATTGCTTCCCCCACAACCCCCCGTCTCCACCAGGTCACCTATTCCATCCTCCCCTTTTTCAGTGTCAAAAAATGGAAAAGTGACACATACCTACCTACCATTCGCTCTTGTTTAAATAATCCAAATTTTCTCTACTACCAAGCAGAAGCTTAGGGAACATTCTAATCTACTGCTAACTGATGAAACCCACCACAGAAACATCCAAACTTAAAGTGACAATGGCAGTATGAAAAATATATAAATTAATCAATGGTTTCTCATGCAAATAATATCATTTTACATGCTGCAGCAACACAGTCAGAGAGCTCCAAATACTTAATCCATAGTCTCTTAAGCCT
This sequence comes from Ailanthus altissimus, assembly GCA_946807835.1. Lineage (NCBI taxonomy): Eukaryota > Viridiplantae > Streptophyta > Magnoliopsida > Sapindales > Simaroubaceae > Ailanthus > Ailanthus altissimus. The sequence continues at coordinate 20,458,265 of OX327696.1, read as the reverse complement.
AGTAAGTGCTTTCTGACTTTCAAACAGCTATACATTCAACAGAGTTACTAATATCAAGATCACAACCATTGTGCATCCAATCATAAATATTGCAATGTTAAAAAAACAACCAACAGTAACTCACCCCTTTGGATCAAGCTCAATGATATTCATGTTCTGCAGTTGCTGAAGTACGTGACGAGCAATGGAGCCACTGCTCTTGCCGAAATGGGGTGGACGACTTCCATTCCTCTTGCTGCCTCCATAGATCCTACGGAAAGCACCAACACCAAGGCCACCCCTCAGGTAGATTTTCCTAGCCATCGAAGCTACATTGCAACTCATGAAATTACATAAGTACTCGTTGAATGCACATGTGATCAAGTGCAAGAAAGAGAGAAAGTGAGGAACGATTCTACATACCAGCCCTGATATAGTACCAATCAGGGTCATATGGAGCAAGCTCCTTCAAGGTACCAGTCTTAACTATATCCGTCCAAGGAGGAAGCTCAATCTGCTCAAAACCAAAGAATAAATAACACCACCCTTCGACCACCGATAAAAATTCAAATAAAAAGCTACCAACAATTGACAATATGATAACCTCCAGTCATAAAACTATGTGGGAGGAACTGTTACGAGATTCAGCGGACACGTAAAAGAGCAAAAGATTTAGAGAATTATAAAAGCTGAGAAAAAAAAAATAGAGGGAGACAGATGGAGGAGGTACCTTGCCAGAGCGCTTGAGATGGGCAGCGTAGGCCTTGACAAACTCGTGGGGAGAGACGTCCTTCACTGTTCTCGCAGCCTCCATTTTCTCTTGCTTCTGCGGCGGAGCTGCTTCCAATATGTTCCTGTGCGTATGAATTAGAAGAGGAATGCGGAGACTTGATATTAGGGTTTTAAGTCCACTGCTGCCCTTCGCTTTATCAAATTACAAAATTAACCTCATACTATTTTTCTAATGACATCAGTATCCTTTATTAAAGGATATTTGAATTTTTTTTATAAAATTTTTTAATTATGAGATTATTTATATCGTTAGATTTAATTTTTTTTTAATTTCATCTAATTATTTAAATTAATTTTAATATTATACTAAAATTGTAATCCTAATATCATATAATTACCGAGACATTTTGACCACAAATCATAAATTTTAACAAATCAACCCATCATTATACGAATTTTTTACAAAACAAAATATTATTATAGAAAGAAGAATATATTCAAAAATAAATTAAAATAAAAGAGTCCACTTATTACGGTATTCATATAATTGCATTCATTTAATTAACGATATCTATTAATTTTATAAAAGGAGAAATCAATGTACAAAATAAGTTTAACAGTAAAAATATGAAATAAGATATAACAACGTTAGAAAGCATACATTGATCTACGGTTTAAAATATTTGAAGAAGATAATGAGGTGAAAGTTATGTTTCTCTCTATTAATCTTTTTTTTTTAATTTTTAACTTAAGTTATAAAATAAAACTAATTGATGGTATATATTACTTTTATAAATAAAGAGAAAACAACTTTTTATTCAAATAGAATTCTTTTATGAATGTAACTCGTCATTAATGAATTAAATAAAATTTAAAATTTTTAATATATAAAACCTAATGAATACATCAATATGGGTCATAAATGTCATGTGGGCTAAAAAAAAAAAACTTATATCTCTTACTTGGCCCATGCGAAATTTTTCTTTAATAATTTAATAAAATATTTAGCAAGTTATTATTGTAAAATAGCTAAATAATGCTAATGCGAATCATATAGGTTGTATACCATTATTATATGCAACGTAGTTACTTTCATGTACCACAATACTAGCATATAATTAACATGATTTACAATTGAGAAGTATTAATAAAAGTCCAACAATAATATTTTCGTCATATTTATTCCCATTTTCACACATTTCAATCCTAAATTTATAAATAAATTTAAAAAATACAAAAAAAAATTAAAAACACATTGTTGAGCTCAAAGTGTTAAACAATAGTTATTATATAAATCTATAAAGGAAATTTTCAAAAATAACTAAATTATATATTTATGAGATTTTTTTCTTAACTTTTATGAGAAATACTATCGAATCTAATTTCTCTCTCAACTCAAAACTCTCTCAAACCTTTAACTCAAATTTCAACTTCTTACTATGGCGGTAGTAACAAATGGTGGCGATAGAGTAAACAATAGTGATTATTAAAAAAATGATTGTATTGTTGTAATGTGTTGTTGAGTTATTTGATGGAATAATTATAGAAACAAAAATTCAATAAGTTCTTCTCAACACAAAAAATTAAAAAATGAACTAATTCAATGATTCCACTGATTTATTGTGCTAGAATTATCACGTGATAAGACTGCTGCACCTCAATTATGGTGATCTAGGTGTGATAATTTTATGGCACCAAACAATAGGTGGGGTGATAAGTTCGCATGTCAGATACTTTATTGCCCTAATTTAGGGTCACACACTTATTTATATATTTTAATTAAATTTGCAGTAATTATAATTTTATTTAATTTTTATAAGAATAATGCAGTTTCAAAAAGATTAAAGATCACAATAAAAGACAATTTGTTTTTGCAACAATTTCATGCTATTTGAAGACATAAGTACATGATGTTATAAAAGATAAGTTGATGGAGTATTAGAAAGAAATATTTCGATCCATATAGGTCATTTCTTGCACATACATTATATAATTTTTTTTGACATTTTAGTTTATTACTTTGTTAGTCTACGAAGTGGAAACTCATGATATTGATGATGGATTTTGGTATCTTGTGATCTATAAGTGCTTATGTTGTAGTCGGTAAAAGTTTGCTATTTGGAGACATAAGTACCCGATGTTATAAAAGATAAGTTGATGGAGTGTCAAAAAAAAATATTTTGAGCCATGTGTATGGGTAATTTCTTGGACATACAATGTATAAATTTTTTGGGTATTTTGGTTCGTCACTTGTTACTCCATAAAGTGAAAACTCGTGATATTGACGATAAATTTTGGTATCTTGTAAACTATAAGTGCTTACGTTTTAGTTGGTAAGAGTTTGCATTTATATTTAGCTTGAAAATTGGAGAATATTCACCAATGAGGTACCTGTTAAAAAATTGATTCGTCATTTACGAATTAAGTACCTACCTAAAAGAGATGTCTCATTGAAGATGTTTGATGCGATATATCTACAATATGATTTTGATAAAATAGATATTGAAGATGTGATTAAATTGTGGCTGATGTATTTCATCAATCGTGTGTTGTTGGAATGGAGAGGTAGAAGTAGGTTGGATTCATTTTTACTCCAAATATTAGATAATTTGAAATTGTTTTTAATAAATATCCATAGGTAATGTATTATGAGAGGCCATTCGCAATTCTTTAAAATGCACCTTAAAACCAAAGTTGAAGATATACAAAATATTAAAACAAGAATTTTCTTATGTTTTTCAGGTACATAATTTTTTTTTATGTATTATTATTGACTTTATGTTATGAAAATTTTGAGTAAAGGTATGAATCTATGAAGCAATCTTGTTTGGGCATGCATATGCTCAAGAAGCTTCACTCGTACTCCCTTATTTGCTAAAATAGAGGTCTTGAATGAATGTAATACAAAGAAATATGAGGGCAAATCTTTTTTATGAGGACATTGTAAATTTTTTTTGACAAGAAATGATTCACGTTGAATATAATAAAATACCAATAATAATTGTTTAAGATTTTAATTACCTATTTAGTTAAATACTTGTTCTATAGGTGTTGGATATGAATAAATAATTATCTCCACAAGAGCATGAGATAGAAGCAAATTTTGTACAAGCCTTGATGCAGTTCAAGCGAGGAATTAGTAATTACAGTGGATTCCTTGATGAGGAAGATGATAAGAAGGATGCAGATGCTGTCCATTAAGACGAACTTGAGGTATATGGAAATTAGGTATATTTTTGATATAAAATATCTCTATTGATATAGATTCAGTTTCATGATTGCTTAATGTGTGTGTGTATATATGTGTGTATATATATATATATATATATATATATAACTCATTAGGCCCAATTTTAATAATACACAACATCACTTACATACCCTACAATGGACCTTGGTGACCGTAATAAAGACACCGATCAATTCAAGATTAAGTACATTGTTTGGTATAAAATATCTCTAATTAACATAGATGTAAATCAAATGCTTGCTTAATGTATTTTTCTTAACTTGATTAGGTGCAATTTGAACAACATATGACAACACCTATATATCTAAATGATTACTATCAATAAAGAATTAATGCATTACATGGTGAAGTTACCTTGATGAGACAAGAGATGAGAGTGACCCATACTCAATTATAACAGGTGCATGCTCACATACTCGAGCAACAGAGAAAGGATAAGGAAGAGTTCATGATGAGATTAGAATGATTAGACAATTATTAGAAGATTCTCTTTTATGCAGGGGCACGTTCAAACATCGGGTAAATTATTTATGATGTTTAATTCATATTTTCTTTATGAAGCTTGTTTTTTGTAAAAATTTTTTATGTGTTATTCAAATACTCTCTACTAATTATCAGCCAAATATTAATTTTTTTTGATAGCCAAATGGAGATTATTACTAGCCAAATACTAATTTCTAACAAAAAGCTAATGTTGGATGTTTATGCTCAAAATATAATGTGATTATTATAGTACAAATTGAGGTATCGATCTTGCGAGAAAGCTTTCAATAAAATAGGTTAGTGACATAAATATATTAAAATAATAACAGAGAAGAAAATTAAATATGAGATTGATATAGATGAGATAAAATTACATTAAAACTAAGCAAAAAGTCTATGATGATGCAAGCAAGGCTTCGAGAATCATTATTATGCTTAATAAATCTATTCTCTACTTTGATTCAACATTCATAACTTATTTGAAAAGTTTCACATTCCAAACAATCAATTAGAAGATATGTGTAATATAGCACATTTGATATAAATAAACTCTTTGTAAATAATATCAATAAATAGTATTCATCTTTACAAGTTATCAAAGATCGAAAATATATTAATTGACAATATTGTAGTAAAAGACCAACTTGTAGAACAATGTGACTAATGACAATTATAATTCAATAAGAATCACACAAAGAAAGCATGACTAAATTTATATGAGACATGAAAATTATAATTCTTGGATTATAAAAAAATAATAGATGAGAATTTAGACACAAACAGACTTACAAATGTTATAGATCTTAACAAAGCGTTAAAGTATAAAAATAGATTTATTAAACATGAAAGCTCATCTTTAGTCTTGTCAAGAACTCTAGCATAACTTATAATTCATTCTTATAAATTTTAAAGAGAACATATAAAAGAGAATTGTAAAAACATAGAATTTCTTGTCTACTCTAACCTCCTAAAGATGTCTTTATATAGACAATAAATGAAAACTATTTTAATGTGAATTCAACTTTATGATCAACAAAAGAGTTATAGATAATTGACCTAACTTTTTCAAACTTCAAGAGTCATACTGATTGAATACGTATTTTATAAAATATGGTCCAAATATAAGAGGTGGTTTAGGTTGGACATAATTTGTAATCCAATTTTGTTGCATCCTAATTTTACCCCATTAAATGTTAGATTTGGACTTTTGACTGTTCTTCAAATTTGTGTAAGATTGAGTCATGTTGCATTGGGTTCAGAATTTTTTCATTTTGATTTATGTATTGAGAGTTATGCCTATTCTACTAAACCTATGCATATAGTATTCATTAATCATAAATTAAAGACAACACTTTATTTTAAGTTTAGAATTACAAAATTACTAAAATTAATGACGTTCTAATGTAAAATGGTGACTGAAACACTTAATAAATATTCACTTTTAAAGTGTTCATCAAAGCCTTAAACTAGCTTATTGCTGATCTATAACAATTCAAACGTAAATGGAATATGCAAAATTAATGAAGTATTTTAAACAAAAAGTCAAGTTCAAGATCACGATTGCTATTAAGGTTTTTTTGAATCATAAGTTTCAAATTTGTATATGTGTGAACTGAGTTGTAACTTTCTTACCACGAATCACAACACATATAGCCTTGAGAATTTCTCCAAGTAAAAGTCTCAATTTCATATATTCACAAGTGTATGACTATTTAAAAGGTTAGAATTTCTCCAATGAAGTTAGAAAACATATAAGCACTTAAGAAGTCGTATTCAAGGACAGACATATAAACTAATATTGATTTAAGGATAGAAAAATTAATCGTTTAGAAATCAATAATTCTTACCGTGCACAAGCTTGAGGATTTCAATTATCTTATGAGAATAATACAAATATAACTTGGTGAGAAAACTGCTTCCAAAAATTTTTGTCTTCTAAAATCGAATGAAGGTTTTATTGATATGAATTGATTCTTCTTCTTCTTTCTCTCTTTCTCTCTTAATAAAGAACATAAGGAAGCATTACAAAATAAAAATAATTTCTCACCAAAATATTTTTCTCATATTTTGAAATTTTACTTTAAATCGTCATCTAGCTAAGTAACCAACTCATTCCTTAATCCGAATAATGACATTCTAACAAAAATTAATCAATTCAAAATATCAATTAAAGTTCTTAAGCTGTACATTTTCATTCACTCACAAAGGATATGTGAGATTAGAAAAATATATACTTAAATATAGGAATTCTCTTAGTTACATATATTGAATCATCCATTTTACCACAAGACTTAGTATTGTGCTTAAAAATATTTTGAAAGTCATTCTTTAGTAATATTGATAGAAAAAAAGTGACTCAAACTAAACAAGTTTTAAAAATTTAATAAAAGTAGATGTAGGCAACCTAAGAGGGGATGTGAATTGGGTATTTTAAAAATTATTAAAATAATATAAATAAACTAAAACATAAGTAATTGCAATAACTAAGAGAGTAAGGAAAGAGAAAGCTAACATTTGATGTTTACTTGGTTCAGTTCTTATTTCGGCTTACGTCCACCCCTCGAAGCTAACGTGCTTGAAGATTCTGTTAGTTCGGTCTATCTTCTAAGACCTTTTGATTAACTTCTCAGGTGTTAATCAAATATTTACCAATTAGCTTTCCCATGTATCAATCAAACCCTGATTAGTTTGTAGGTACTAATTAAACTCTGATCAGTTTCTTAGGTACCAATCAAACCCTAATTAGTATCTTAGGTATTAATCAAACTCTTACAGTATGTTGGCTTTACTTGGTACCAACTAAACCCTCACAAAAATTGACTTTAGATTCAATTAAACCTTTAGAATTTAAACTCTCTTAAAAAATAGATATAACAATTCTAACACAAATAAGGAGGTTTCTTTTCTTTTCAAATGATATGAAAATTATAAAGTTCTTTCTCATTTATGTTGAGCTTGAATGATGCTTGTATTTATAGAGATAGAGAAACTAGCCATTTTTAGTCATTGCTATAGTATTCTGCTGGTTGTTACAGTGCCCTGCTCCTGTTGCTATAGTGTTTTGACTGTTGTTACAATTCTGCTACAGTGATTTAACCGTTACAACCACTAATACAATAACTAACCATTGTATAGTAATTTAATTGTTAAGGAATAGTGCCATTTTACTATAGTACCATTTACAATACGCGCTACAATGACCAAAGTTTTGAACTTTTTTTATTTTGATCCATTTCTTATAACTTTCAAAGCTTTGTGTTTTAGTCCATAAACACACATTTTCTCTATTGTTTGGAATCATCAAAATCTTCAAAAATATCTAGGCCAACAATTTTGAAATCATACCTCAATAGAAAAGTAAATTTCTTTATACAAGAATTACTAAGAATATATATAATAAACAACTATGCATAAAATATAAAACAAAAATAACAAGAAGCGAATTAGAATGCGTTTCGAAGTTAAAGAAAAATCACTCCTTACTCTACTATTCTTAATCTAATAGATTTAGAATGCATCTTAAGAGTTCAAAAATAAACTCTTTACTATACCATTTTTAATCAAATAGATTTGTCGGCTTGTTTTACTAGTATTATCGCCCTTTTCTTTTTATATGAAATGCAAAATCTAACATATGTCTATTATCCTCCATACTATTTAAAGGTAAAAAGACAAAGTATAAGAGACATTACCTAAAGCTTCAGTTATTCAAAAGAAACAAACTTGAGAGACACTTAAACAAATATAAACTAAAATGATAATGTTAATAAAACCAAAAGCAAGAAGATATAAAAATTACAAACGAAGTGTTAGATCTAATTTTTGCTCGTTGTGTCCCACTGACCAATCTATCTCAGTTGTTGCTGGGTCAAGTTCCTAGATAACTTAGTTACTTGTAATTTTTCAATCAATTTATCTGCAGTAGTACCATAAATAATGATCCATCATGTCAAGTGTGAAATAAAATTATGTTCCACAACTTGATCAAGAAAATAGAGTAAGCACTTAAAAAAATTATGAACATACAACAAACTTATAAGTTTCTAGTAGATATTTAGCTGGGTCCAATAGGTAATTTGAAAAATTTCTTCCAAGATACCAAAATTACCTAGTAAATCAATAAAAGCATTTGCATAGCATATCATTTTAGCTATATGTTCATGCATAGATGAGACTCGTAGTTCTTTCTTTATTATTTTCCCCCTGAAGTATTCCACAGTTAAAGCTGTAGGAATAATATCTAAAACTTGACTACCTTCTTAATGTGTACCTGTTGACATACATTATAATATCCCAAAGCCATCCCCTCCATATATCAAATAGAATTTTCTTACAGTTAGTAATTTTCCTAAATTGTTTGTTACTTTTATAAACACTTTATTTTTTTTTAAGACTGGATCCATAAAATACATATATAATTCGGAATCGTCGAATTGAGGTTCTCTCCATATCTTCACTCACCCTTATCTTAGGATATAAAAAAAAAGAAAAATAAGGTGTTGTATTTATAGAGTACCAAATGATAATATCGATTTTGGTAACCCGACTATTGTTAGAAGAGTTTGAAAATAAAATACAAAAATTTAAAGATAATTGCACACATGCATAATTAAAATCAAAAGATTTAAATTCAAGATATCTATACAAGTAGCCTATAGTTTTTCAGAAAAGTTTAAAATTAAGATGCATGCATATGTACAGGTAGTTGTGATTGTAGCTCATATCTTCCTTTAGTTTTACGTCCAATAATGGCAGAAACACCTTCTATGAGTTGGGGATATGCTTTCCATCCAGTTTTCTTATAAATTGGCAAACATGGTTATTTTGAGTCAGATTCTCAAGACTGTATCGTTAATGTTTATTTTTTAATTTGTTTCATAAATCGAGAAATTCATGATACATGGCTTCATAAAGATGCATTTTAAGAGTTACTAAGATATTATCTAAAAACTCCTTACTCAGTCCATCTTTAAAAAATTGAATTTTATCTCCTATATTTCTAGATACAAATCCTAAATAACGATAACTCTAGTTATTATTTCATCGAGCACATTTATAATAAACTTATAATCTTTTTGCTCTTCGCCTTTGGAAATAAGAGATTTTTCCCAAACCAGGCATAAGAGAAATAAAATCATTTACAGACTGACCTGATACTTGAACATTGGCTTTAATTAACTAACAGATATTCCTGAGCATTAATAGCCCTAGTATTTTAAACTGTACTTTATAAATCTTAAGTAAAATATTTTGAGGTCATGGAGGAAAGCGTTTTTGAAGGTTTGAAAGAATGATATCCATATTGAAAGATAAGGAATGAATGCATAGATTTTGTTTGAGTGACAGTTTTTAAGGAATAGAAAACACACTTGAATAGCCACAGAGTATCGTATCCACCACTTGACTAGGAAATAAAAGCATACGAAAGAGAGAAAAAATAGTAAAAGAAAATAAAAGCAAAAATAGAAACGTCAAAACATAAAATATAGACAATATGTAAAATATGGTATAGATAGATTAAACCCAATCAAATATCATAGAAAAGATCCATAAGAAGGATCTCCTCGAGGTACATGGCATAATTTACTCTCTCCTTATAACTTTTCAATTGCTATTTATTAACTTTGAAAATTCGCCCATTAGTAGAGTCCTTGATTTCAATAGCATAATTAGGAAAAACTTGCCTTACTCAAATTGAATAGTCTGTCGATATCTCAACTTTCTAGAATATAAATGCAATCAAGAATTATAAAGATAAACCCATTGATTTGGCTCGAAGTATTTCCTCGAGATCTATTTGTTATAAGCCGTTTTCATCTTAACTTTGTAAATTCTAGAGTTTTCATATATATAATTTCGCAACTCTTCTATTTATGATCATTATAACTTTCTTTGAAGACCTATAGCATTCAAATCAAAGTTAAGGGCTTTAACAATCCAATAAGTTTTATGCTGTAGCTCAATAAGTAAATGACAAGTTTTTTCACTGACAAGTCGTATGAAGACATTCCTAAGATGGTTTTATATGTAGCGTGAATGCCTATAATATATCAGGAAGGTGTAGAGACCAATCTTTATAATTTGAGTTTACTGTCTTTTTTAGAATTTGTTTAACCTCTCTATTTGCTAGCTCGGCTTGTCCATTTGTTGACGGATAGTATGCAATGAAAACCTTGTGAAGAACACTATACCTATGTATTAAAGCCTCAAAAGAATGGTTACAAAAATATGTTCCTTGGTCATTAATGATGACAGAAAGATGAGGAAAAAAGTCCCATAAAATTAATACCCTCACAATTAAATAACTCGATAATAAGAATACAGTTAAGATGCATCATATGTCTTCGAGATATAGAACCTAACTTTTGATATCTTTCGCTGAAATGACAAAAGTTGTTAGTATCTTTAAATAAAGTAAGCCAGTAAAGTCACACTCTAAAATTTTTATGGCTGTCTTTTTTTTTTATTATAGAAAAATAATCATCATAAATAGCACTATGAAAAAAATTTAAGACACTAAAAATTTTACTTTCAAGAATATGATGTCTTATATTTGGTCTATGAAGTATTTAAAAAGATACAAATTATTCCAATAAAAATTATATACCTCATCCAAGAACTTATGCTTATTTTGTGCACTCTAGTTATGTGGAACTTCTCCATAAACTAAGTAATTTATGATATATATGTACCAAGGTACTTGGCTTACAGTGAATAATTGGTCATCAAGAAAATCATCTCAAATGGGTAGAACATCAGTAGAGATATGAAACTCAAAGATAATTTACAAAAATGCGTTTGACACATTTATTTTCTTTAATGGTTAGATTAAATTCATGCAAAGAAGGATCCACCTAATTAAATGAGTTGTAGCATCATTATTAGAAAGAAAGTACTTAAGGGCTGCGTGGTCAGTAAATACAATAATAGGTGAATCAGTCAAATAAGAAAAAAATTTATCTAAGTAAAAAAAAAGCTAATTGTTCATTTTTAGTAGTAGAATAATTCATTTGAGCATCATTCAAAGTCCTATTAGTATAATAAATAACAAAGGGTTTCATCTCCCTTCATTGCCTAAGAAATGCTCCTACAACATAGTTACTTGTGTCGCACATAATCTCAAATGGAAGGTTTCAATCTAGTGATCGTATGATAGGAGAAGTGGTGAGTTTAGTAATGAGTGTTTAGAATACTTCCTCAAACTCATATTTAGTATAATAAATAACAAAGGGTTTCATCTCCCTTCATTGCCTGAGAAATGCTCCTACAACATAGTTACTTGTGTCGCACATAATCTCAAATGGAAGGTTTCAATCTAGTGATCGTATGATAAGAGAAGTGGTGAGTTTAGTAATGAGTGTTTAGAATACTTCCTCAAACTCATATGTGCACATGAACTCAAGATCTTTCAGTAAAAGGTTAGACAATAGTTTATGGCAAAAATATTTTGTATAAAGCAGCATGTCCTAAAAAGGACAAAACATCTTTTACCATTTTAGGTGTAGCTAATTTAGAGATCAATTTAATTTTGGCCTTATCGACCTCTATCCCTTTTTCAGATCCAATATGCGCCAAAACGAACCCTGAAGATACCATGAAGTAACATTTCTTCTAGTTTAGGATAAGTTACTTTTTTCCACATATACTCAAAACAACTTTTAAGTTAAGTAGATATGAATCAAAATAATCAAATCATCTATAAAAACTTTTTATACATTTTTCAACCATATTAAAGTAAATACTCAATATATAACGCTGAAAAGTAGGTGGTATATTACATAATCTAAATGACATTCTACGAAAAGCATAAATACTATAATGGTATGTAAAAGTAGTCTTTTATTGATAGTTTTTCTTAATCCTTTTACGCTAGCTCTATCTGATAATATCCTGAATATCCATAAAGAAAGTAATAAAAGGGATGACTAGCTATACGTTCTAAGATTTGGTCTATAAAGGGCAATGAAAAATAGTCTTTTCGGGTAACTGTGTTTAGTTTTCTACAATCAATGCACATTTGCTAACTAGTCATTACCTTAGTTGGAACAGACACCCTATCCTCATTTTTAACCACAGTAACTAAAGATTTTTTAGGAACTACTTGTGTTGGACTTACCCATTGATTATTAAAAATTGGCTAAATTATACATGCATTTAATAGTTTCAGGACTTCTTACTTCATTACTTATTTCATTGTTGGGTTAAGTCTTATTTGGGGGTCTTTACAAGGTTGGGCATATTTCTCTAGATGAGTTCTATGGGAACATATTAATAGAGGCATTTCACTTCTGGGGGTCTTTACAGGGTTATGCCTTTAATGTTAGTTATGGTCCAACCTAATGCAAACTTATTTTCTTGATAAGGTCTTATAAACAATATTATTTTGTATCTTCTCAAACTTAGATTTTTCTTTAAATCATTGAATATTTAGATATTTATTGAGTTTATTAATAAAATATAAAATTTTAACACCAGAGTGTGAAGATTCTGGGAAATTAGATAAAAATAAAAGAAAATAAAAAATGACCTAGTGCCATGGCGTTCAACACCAGCGTAACAGCGTCTGAGACAGAGAGCCCAACATCGTGACGCTCTATACTCACTTTTATGGCTCTCTAGCACTAGCACTGTAGCCCCCAAATCAAGGAGTTAAGTGCCACGACACTTAGAAGCCAGTGTCGTGGCGCCCATGCAACTAAAGAAAAAAGAAAGTTTTCTAGCTCCAAATATAACTTGGATTTGAAGTAGCCAACCTCTTTAGAAGACAAAACGATAGATAAGCAAGAGAAAATATAAAACAAAAGAGATCAAGACAGTATTAAAGATTAAAGAACAAGAATTGTACAGTAAGCAAGAGAGAGAAAGAAGCAATTCCAGCATCCACCATTTTTTAACTTCTTTGTTACTCTTAAATTCATCATGAACTAACTTTATTTATCTAGGGTTCAACTTTTGAACCCAATATATAGTTGAACTGATTTATCTCTATTATTTTATGAACTCAATAAAGAAGGATTGTTTATTTTATCTTGTACTTAATGCTTTCTGTATATTTGACCAAATTATTGATTGTTTGAGGAATCATAATAAACTTGACAAAGGAATTTATGTATTTAGCATAGGATAGTTTGATATATGACCATAAGATAACTACTATGAGTTCCATAAATGATAAAAATATACCTATATGGCATTGATAGACACGTTCTTAATCAATTTGATATATTTTAATTACCATAGACATATAGGTAATTATTAGGATAAAATGTAGCTATTTGACTATTGATAGAGGCTTATAATGATAAAAGAGTTCTAGCCAACAATTTATTAATGAGGGATTAAATAAGAGAATAATAGGTTCAATGAAATATTGAGGGATAAGTTGTAACTCTATGTTTTCTTAACTTGGTTAATTCATATCTTTACTTGCTTATTATTTGAAATTATGATAGTTTTAGTATAGTTAGATAAATTGGATTACTTAACTCTAAGTTTTGTTTGATTAGAAGTTAAATAGAATTAATTTTAGTACTTAAAAAAATTAAATTATAGAAATCTCTGTGGGAACAATATCTGATTTATATCATTATACTATTTGATGCGATAGTATACACTTGCACTTAACTAAAAATTGGACATTAAGTTTTTGCACCATTGCCTGGGAATTCTTTATCCATTCTTATATCAATACTGACACCAAACTATCTTGCTTTTAATTTAGAGTTTTTACTTTTTACTTTTCAATTTTTAGGATAATTTTGACAATTCATGTGAAGGGCAAAAAGTGAAGATTTGACTTTTTTTATCCTGAGATTGAGAGAACCTTTTGAAGACTTAACGTGAACAAAACCAAACTATAAACATGAATGACTAGATCATTGATCTAGAAAATCAGCACATAGTAGAACCACAAAGAACATTAAAGGATTATACAATCCCTATTGTGTATGGTATCCAATCAATTATTCAGTGACCAACAGTCAATGCAAACAATTTTAAAATCAAGCTGAGGTACTATCCAGTTGCTAAAGGATTCTATACAATTTAGCGGATCCCTAAATGATGATCCCAACATACATATCGTAAATTTTTTAAAAATTTGTGATACATTTAAATACAACAAAGTATCTGATAATGCCGTCAGATTAAAGCTATTCTTTTTCTCATTAAGGGATAAAGCTAAGAGTTAGTTAATGTCATTGCTATTCGGATCCAAAACAATATGGGATGACTTGGCTTAGAAATTGTTTGCCACCTGGAAAGATAGTAAAGATGAGGAATGACATCACCTCATTTTTTCAATTTAATGGCGAGTCATTATATGAAGCTTGAGAGAGATATAAGAGTATGTTAAGAAAGTGTCTTCATCATAGAGTACTTAAATGACTATTATTTTAAACATTCTATAATGGACTAGTAGGTCATTTAAGGACCATTGTTGATACAGCTACTTGAGAAGCTTTAATGAATAAATCTATAGATAAAACATATGATCTGCTAGAAGAGATGACATTAAATAGTTACCAATGGTTAGTTGAAAGAGTAACACTAAAGAAAGTCCCACGTGTACATAATATTTATACATTCAACACTTTGATAGCTCAAATCACCATATTATCCAAGAAGTTCGATTCATTAAATTCTATTAAAACTCAAAATGTAACCTGTAACTTTTGTAGTAACAATCATGTGAATGGCTAGTGCATGGAGTCAACAAGTTATGTGAAAATTTTCAATAGGCAGCAAAACTATCCCTACTCAAACTTCTACAATTCAAAGTGAAAAAACCATTTAAACTTCTCTTGAAATAACAACTAAGGGCAATCATATAAACTAATAAACCCTCTAAGATTCCATCCATAAGAAGAAAAAAAGGCAGCCTTAGAGGACATGTTAATAAATTACACAAAGTTCAATGATGCCATTATACAAAATCATTGTGCATCTTTAAAGAATTCAGAAACAAAAATGGGACAACTCATTGTAGCCCTAAATAATCGACCCTAAAATACTTTACCAAGTAATACTAAAGCCAATCCAAGAGGAGAGAAATAGTAGTGCAAAGCTATCTCTTTAACAAATGGCAAGAAGTTGTAGGCCAACACTGCACATCAGTAAAACAATGCAGAAGATGATGTAAAAACTGGTGTAGAAAAGCAGAATAAAGTAGAAGATAATGCAAAAGCAAGTGTACAATAACAGGAAAGTTCAGAAAATAGTGTAATGAAATAGAAAAATGCAAAAACAACAAAAAATACTAGCAGTAATATTATGCAAAAACATCAAGTACAACCTTTTCATCCATTATCTCTATTCCCCCAAAGGCTACAGAAACAAAAAATTGATAAGCAATTCTCCAAATTTTTAGATGTATTTAAGAAACTTCATATTAACATTCCTTTTATAGATGCCATTGAATAAATGCCTAGTTATGTAAAGTTTATGAAGGATATTCTATCCAAGAAAAGAAGACTTGCAGATTTTGAAACGATAGCACTTATTGAAGAATGTAGTGTAATGTTGCAAAAGAAATTGCCTCCAAAATTAAAAGACCTAGGCAGTTTCACCATACCTTACATAATTGGGAACCAATTTTTCAAGAAAGCTTTATGTGATTTAGGAGCCAACATCAACCTTTTCCCTTTATTCATCTACAAGAAGTTAAGTTTGAGGGAGGCTAAACCAATAAATGTCACCTTATAACTTGCTGATCTCTGACTCATATGTCCAAAAGGCATCATTGAAGTTGTTTTGGTAAAGGTTGACCGGTTTATTTTTTCTGCAAACTTTATAGTGCTCGACATAGAAGAAGATTAGAAAATTTCCATCATATTGAGAATATCATTTCTAGCTACTAGAAGAACCTCATTAATGTGCATTAGGGGGAATTAACCATGAGAATGTAGAGCGAAAAAGTCACATTCAATGTGTTTAAAGCCATAAAATGCCCAAATGATGAATAAGAATGTTTTAGCATTGATGTTGTTAACAATGAAATCCACGAAGTATTCAATAAGAATTGCATTGAAGACTTTTTAGAAAATGCTATCATTAATGGAGATGAAGTAAAGAAACTTGAAATACAAGAGTACTTACAAATACTAAGTGCCTCTCTTAAATTTAACAGAATCAATTTGAGAATAGAACCTTTAGACAGATTAGAAGGTAAGCAAGTTCATACTAAGCCTTCCATAGAAAAGCCTATCATATTAAAGCTAAAGCTCTTACCTAATCATTTAAAGGTATGCATTCTTTAGATAATCTTCTACTTTACCAGTTATAATTTTTGCTAAACTTGATAAAATACAAGAAGAGAAGCTGTTGAGAGATCATAAATGAACAATTAGATGGACTATTGTGACATCAAGAGAATAAGCCCATCATTTTGTATTCACAAAATACTATTGGACGATAGTCACAAAGCCACAATAGAGCATCAAAGAAGATTAAATCTAGTTATAAAAGATGTAGCAAAAAAAGAGATCATTAAATGGCTAGATGCAGGGATAATCTATCCTATATTAGTCAGCTATTGGGTAAGTCCTGTGCAATACGTTCTTAAAAAGGAAGGAATCACAGTTGTAGCTAATAAATAATAATGATTTAATCCCTATAAGAACCATTACTAGATGAAGAATATGTATGAACTATCGAATGCTAAATAAAGCCAGTCGCAAAGATCAATTTTCTTTGTTATTCATTGATTAGATGCTGGATAGATTATCTAGACATAAGTACTATTATTTTTTGGATGGTTATTCTTGACACAATTAGATTGTAATTGCCCCAGAGGATACAGAAAAAACAACATTCATTTGTTCTTATGGCACATTTTTCTTTCAAATGATGCTATTCAGTCTATGTAACGCATTAGCAACCTTTTCAATAATGTATGATGGCAATCTTCTTCGACATTATCGAATAGTTCCTGGAGGTATTTATGGATCAATTTTTTTATTTTTGGCCACTCTTTCGATCTATGTCTTGATAATTAAGCATTTGTGCTTAATAGACGTGAAGAAACTAATCTAGTACTAAATTAAGAGAAATGTCATTTAACAATCATTTGATCTATGTCTTGATAATTTAGAATTCGTGCTTAATAGATGTGAAGAAACTAAACTAGTGCTAAATTGGAAAAAGTGTTATTTTATGGTAAAAAAGGGTAAAGTCTTAGGCCATAAAATATCTTCTCAAAGTATAGAGGTTGACAAGGCAAAAATTGAAAAGATTGAAAAAATGCCCCCTACTAATGTGAAAGGAGTTCGGAGTTTTTTTTGGCCATGCAGGCTTTTATAGAAGATTTATCAAATATTTTTTCAAGATCTCCAAACCACTATGCAATTTACTGGAGAAAGATGTGTAATTCTACTTCATGAAGCATGTCTTAACGCCTCTAAAACCTTAAAGAAAAAGTTTACTTCTGTACTAATAAATAGCACCAGATTGGATATGATTCTCAATAAAACATTTTCTTTACGCAAGCATAACTAACCCTTACCAATAAGGTTTTTACTGGAGATCTCCAAACCACTATGCAATTTATTGGAGAAAGATGTGTAATTCTACTTTAATGAAGCATGTCTTGACGCCTCTAAAACCTTAAAGAAAATTTTTACTTCTATACTAATAAATAGCATCAGATTGGATATGATTCTCAATAAAACATTTGCTGTACGCAAGCATAACTAACCCTTACCAATAAGATTTCTATTGTGGTTAACAATGCAGAAAAAAGACCATACTATATAAAACAATGTTATAACAATTCTAATTTGCATAAATAAAGGATCACATGCAATTTATTTTTAAAAAAAAGAGTGAATAGGTTAAACATCACGATGCTAGACATCCAACATATTGGTGGTAAAGTCAAAACTTTCATTGTTGTAGCCCTAAGATGTCATCGCTGTGGCTTTGCTTTGAACACTCAAGTGTTAAAAGTGCAATGCCTCGATATTAAGCTAGTGTCACCAACGCCCCAACATCAAACACATAATGCCTTAATGTTCATCTTGATGCTTTTAATGCCCCAGTGCTACACAACTAACGCTTTAGCATTCATCTAACCACTATAACGCCCTAGCACCAACCATGAAATACCCCAGCAGTCCCTCAAACAAATACTTAGTTTTGTAATTTCAACACTTGAAAATGTAGTACCCATTGTTCTTGGTTATCCAAAATAACTCAAATACAACCATTTACCCAAAACAACATACGAACACGCTCTGATACTATGGTAAGAGTGCATCTGTATTCATTGAATCATAAAATGCATGTTATACATACATTATGCTACGAAATTAAAATTTAATTTTCTATTCAATAAATATACTGAGTTAAAGTCTGTTACACTAACAAACTTAGAAATACTCACCCTTGAAGCCTTTAGTGAAGATTCAAATTCAGAGCTCAACTTAAAGTGATTTTTTTAGCAATTCTAGTCCTCAACTTTTGTGGGATTGCAGAAGCTAGAATAGCATCAATTTTCAGCAGGATCAAACTCGTTCAACTCTTGAACTTATTTCTCTATCAATTTTGGATAAGATGTAAACTAGGACTTAAATGCAACAATTGCATCTTTACTTTATATATGGCTTAAAAAAGCAAATGGGGACCTCTTAGAAATATTTTCAAAGTTTATTTCCCTTAGGCAATGAACGTGTAACATTTGTCCTTTATGCATTCTATGCATCAAGACAAGTTTCTTATTACATTTGCCTCTTGTCATGCTTCATTTTCCATGCATCTATCATGTGTCACACGTACGGTTATGTGCATAATTTTTAACCAATTGAATAACAGGTTTAAAATTTAAACCTTAACACGTGCATTTCTTGAGAGATCCTGAAACAAATCCTACTTTTCAAAATTTTCTCGGATGAAACCGTTCTACTTAGTTCACTACCTTAGTGCTCAACGGGTACACTTCATATTCTAAGACTCTTTAACTTCACACTCATTTTCCTTATAGAACTTTTTTACAAGTTCATGAATGATGCCCCATATATACGTTATGGATATTACAGAATGGCACGTTGAACCATATAAGTTAAGGTCAACCATATACGTATAATCCTTCTATTGTATATATCTTTAAAGAGCAGAGTTATAATAATTACCATCAAATATCTAAATGTTCAACCGTGAACTTATCTTCAATTTTGTATTCCCTTAAACAATATCCGTAAACACCTATATGATATTGTTTAACCTTACGAAAAATACTTTTTTTGGAGTTTATGCTTATGGCCACCAAACTTCTTGAAATACAATCTTAGAGCATCAGGATATATAACTCATCCATATGAGATGACAGATCCTAAATCTACGTATACCAAACTCCATGAATATTGAACCATACCTAATGACACCTATAAGCCAGACTATGAAAGGTTTCTGACATGCCTGCAATCAAATTATGTTATATCACTCAGAAGCCCAACGTGGAGCTCAGGTTAAAGGATCACAAATGCTACTTAACTCGAGAAGACCTTCTATTGATGGCTTTATGAGATATTTATTATAGGTCATCGTGAGTTTGTTCAGTACTCAATCCTCACTAAATACCTACATACTTATATGAGCTTCCACTTAACCCATGGTTTGCTAAGACTAACCATTTGGAGAATTCACATTAAGACACATACTAATCTAGAAGGTATACCAATCAACCTATGTCGACAACTATAGATTAGGAATGATGTTTTCGAGAATATACTGCATAATAATATTTCTTAGCACCATTTGCAACTCCTTGCAACTATATCTTACTAATATATTCCTATATCTTTGTCCTATTTCAAACAAGGTCCTAAATCTTAGAATGCTAACTTTTAGTGCTAACCTAAATACCTTTAGATCATATCTAAGCTCTTTTAGATCTACAATGTTTGAAAAGTAACAAATTTAGTACCATATAATAAAATATTAATTGTTTATTGAAAAGTCTATTGTATTTATTTTAAATAATAAATATTCATACAAAATGGAATGGCATGTAAGCACCATTTTCAATAACTACAAGATGAACTAGATGGTAAATTCTCTTATATTACAAAGTGCGGTGATTGCTCTAGTTCTACTTCTCTCATAAATCTTCCTCGTTTGTCTCTAAGTTGATGTATACATCATAACAAATCATTATTATTTTATTTCAAAAGAGATTCTCAAAGAAAATTTAAGAAATGAACAAAAGAAAAAATGAGTTAGGTGATAAGACCAACCATGAACAAATAAAATAAAATAAAACAAAACGGAGAAATTTAAGAAGTAAAATTTTACAAAGAAAAATAAATGTACAAAGTTACTATTTTAGTATTAATATACACAAACCTACTTTAGCATGAAGTGCTTCTCTAGCAATAGTGCCAAATTTTGTTTATGCTTAAAATATAATGCGGTTATTGTAGTGAGATTGAGGTGTCGATTCCGTAAGAAAACTTTCAATAGAATAGGTTAGCAAAATAAATATTAAAACAATAACAGAGGAGAAAATTAAATATGAGATTGATATGGAAGAGATAAAATTGAATATGAATTGAGGAAAAAATCTATGATAATGTGAGCAAGGTTTCGAGAATCATTCATATGCTCCATAAATATATTCTCTACTTTAATTCAATATTTATAACTTAATTGAAAATTTTATATTCTAAACAATCAATTAGAAGATATGTGTAATGTAACACATTTGATAAATAAATTTATTTGTTATGAATAAACTATGTGCAAACATTATCAACAATCAATGTTTGTCTTTATAATTTATCCAAGATCGATAATATATTAATTGATAATATTAAAGTAAAAGATTAACTTGTAGAACGATGTGACCAGTAACAATTATAATTTTACAAGAATCACGTAAAAAAAGCATGGTTAATTTATATGAGACATAAAAAATATAATTTTTGAATTTTAGAAAAATAATAGATTAGAGTTTAGACACTAACAAACTTACAAAGTTGTAGTTCTTGACAAAGAGTCAAGTATAGAAATAGATTTATTACACATAAAAGTTTATCTCTAGCATTGCTAAGAACTCTAACCTAGTTTACAATTCATTCTTATAAATTTTAAAGAAAAATATTAAAGAGAATTGTAAAAACACCAAATTTTTCGTCTCCTATAGCCTACTAAAGATGTTCTTATATAGTTGATGAATGGAAACTATTCTAATGTGAATTTAATCTTTAACATTTTCGGCCACCAACTCCTCCACCAAATTGCAACACATTTTTGTCTATAGAAATAATTTATTTAGACTTTGTGGTCAACATGAGAGTTGTATCTTTTTGTGTCAACTTTTTATAGCCACCAAATGCATGCCATTTGGATTTATAGTCTGTGAGATATGGTTCAAATACTAGAGATATTTTAAATTTCGACCACTAACCCATTTAACAATTTGCAACACAATTGTCTATGAAAACAGTTGCATTAGACTTTGTGGTCAATAGAAAAGTTGGAGATAATTAACTTAGATTTTACCAACTTAAAGACTTATACTGATTGGATACATATTTTAAGAAATATGGTCTAAATACAGGAGATTGATTAAGCTAAGTAGAAGTTGTAATCCAATTCTGTTGCATCCCAATTTTGGCCTATTAAATATTTAATTTAGGCTTTAACTATTTTTTAAATTTGTGTAAGATTAAGTCATATTATTCCAGGTTCAAGAATTTCTTAATTTTGATTTCTATATTAGATGTTATATCCATTCTACTAAACTTGTGCAAATAGTATTCATTAATCATAAATTAAGGATAACACTTTATTTCAAGTTTAGAAGTACAAAATTGCTAAATTTAGTATTCTAAATGTAAAATGGTGACTGAAAATTTTAACAAATATACACTTTTAAAGTGTTCTTCATTAAACATGGTAGTGTTTTAGTGTTACTTGTTCGGACTAAGAGGGCAAACAAGTTTGGACAAGAATATAGACTAGTGTGAGTCATGTATACACCCTTTATGAATCGTCTTCGTAGGAGATCAAAGAGAAGGAAAGAATAGTTAGAGGTCAATCAAATTTATTAGCATACAATTGATGCAGATCCATTACATTCAATTGATTTGACACTCCATGTGAGTTCTATGAAGTGGCTTCACGATGGTAGTGGACGAGTGAATCTACCAAGTGTTGATACTCATTGCATATAACTTCTGACATTCTAACATCAGTACTTAGAAGATGTTGTAAATATTTTCATTTAAAAGTTAATTACTCATTTTTACAGTTGAACAATGATACTTTAGCATAATGTTTTTATTGTATAGCACATAAATGAGTATCTAAGATTGATTCACCAATGTCAATGTAAATACTTTAGACATTTCCCAAAGATGTATAACAATAGATTCATATTCTTTTTGTGTAAGTATTACTAATTACCTCAACTAAATGACTTAAATTTTAAGAAGTTATGTTGGTTTGTATAATATATTTTATTGAAAATTAGTTATTTTTAAGTGTCTTTTTTTGGTATCTATTAAGAGAATTGCCATGTTTTCTCATTAATAAATTGAGTCCTTGGATAAATGTTGATAAGGTATGTATGTTTTTATATACATTCATAATTTTTTGGTCGGATATTTGCATAATTTAGTACATGTATTTATATTTTAGGTGCATATTCTTGTCAATTACTAGGGTGAGCATTCGGTTGTAGTTGAGGTTGATTTTACGTTGACAAGTTATTATATATGACTCCAGCATTAGGGGTTATGCTGATAGAGTTATTAAGGGTAATTTAGTAGTTGTGTCCATGATAATGTCGTTATATCTCCATAATGCCAAAATTTCACTTCAAGGAGTAACGTGACTCATGATTTGTCACCTAATAATGTCATGCACTTAAAGGAATAAGGGCCTTAATAAATTATTCAGAGCGATGATTGTGGGGTGTTCACTTGTAAGTTTATAAAATATCTAATGTTAGGCTGTACATTTGACATTGGGCCTAAGAGTAGATCATTTTTTAGGGAGAAGATGACCATTGATTTGTGGTATAATGAATTGCAATAAATCATTGACATTTATGTATTAGTTAAACTACATAATTGCTTACATTCCAAAATTTGTGTGCTTACGACATTACAAGTTTAGGAATGTCCAAAGTGTAGGGGGAAGTACTGCTGAAATTATGATAAAACTATAACAAACATCATAAAGATATGACAAATATCCATGAAAGCAAGTGTGTAATAATCAATAAAATACATATTTGGACAAAATATATATAAAAAAGAACTATGATCTAAATACCAAATAGTAGGCATTACAATACATCCAAAATCCAAACCAAACAAAGAAAACCATACATAATCTTCAAGTAGGATCATGCAATAGGTTTTTGACATATCTATCAGCTGTGTTTATATTGCTTTCACCTATTACACACATTTTTTCAAAGGCTCTTTCATTTGGGACGATATACATTTCTCTCAGCATCTACTTAGTTATCTACTGTAACTGGTTGCCATATGTAGCTAATAAATTCTTAACCGTGCAATAGAAAGAATAAAGACTATAATACTATAGCTTGGCATGTCTGTATATGATAATTATATAGACACATGGCAGTTAGCGAAAGTTGAACTTCCTACAACTACATGTCTTTGTGGCTAAGTTGACTATTGATGAACGTATTTTATATTTATCGTTTTAATCCCTTAAACTTGATGATTACTTAAATTAAATAAGAATATATATATTTTAATATGCGTTAATGTTATTTTGTAGGTTTCAAGTCAATAGAGCTATTTGGGGTGAAAAACCAAGGAGAACACACCAAAATATAAAAAATGCTATAGTAAGCATGAACTATATTTTGATATAATAATTTGCTACAATGCTTGTGTCGTGGCACCAAAAAATCAAGGCTGCGTATGAACAGTAATTACTGTTCGGGTGTTATTCTAGGAATAATATCCCTTGCAGTGCTAAAATCTAGTGCTATAGCGTTAATTCGGGCAGAATCTGTGTACCGTTGTGCCAATTGGTGCATAAAATTTCAATTTTATCTAATTTTAGAACCTATAAAAAGAAAGTTAAAGGCCTCATTTTGGGAGGGCAGGAGAGCACCACATAGAGTGAGAAACAAAGGGTTTTTAGTAAAATAAATACATTAGAGCTTGGATTTTAGAAAGACTATTGAAGATTGAAGGCTTGTAAAGACTTCTCTAACTAGTTCCCTCTTTCTCTCTACTTCATTTACATTTATTTTAAGTTTATAATTGTGATTTATGTTATTTTGAACACGAGTACTTTTATGAACATTTGGATAGATGTAATTGAATATTTCACTATGGATAGCTAGATTATATGTTTTAAGGATAGATGGAACTTTATTAAAAACTATGTTTTAATGTTTTTATGTGATTAATGACTATTTTGTGTTCATTCATTTATGCTTTTTATATGTTTGATGGTTCTAATGTGATTGAGAAATTGATTAGATGTTTAAACACTTAGATTATGTACTTGAGAAAGTTTAATCCATGTATTTGGTATTAAAAAACATAACTTAGAGTTTGTTGAATTGGGAGACTAATAAAATTAGGGTAGTTATGTAAAGGTAGATTAATGCATGCATGTATAAAAGATTAGATAGAGATATTAACTTAGTTTTATATCATAAGATCTCATTTGACACTTGGAAGAGGTAATGAGATTAATCATACACCTTTGACTAATGAATACATAAAATTAGTTGTTAATCACTAATAATAAAGAGCATAGGAACAATAGAGTAAAGTCAAGTCCCTAGAACCTATTGCCATAGAACTCATATCTTTAATTTACCAAATTATTTAGTTTTAAGCATTTTTAATTCTATAATTCAACTTATCCTTTAGATTAGCCTAGATAAAGTTAGGTTGTCAACACCGTAGTACTTAACATTAATTTAGGATCCAATCCTTGTGAGACGATATTCACTCATTATTGTATTACTTAATTACAGCTCGTGCACTTGGGGTTTCAATTCATGTGTGTATATTTCGTGAACAACTATCTCATTTTTACTACCATCCTTCATAAAAAACCTAGAGTTGTAAATTAAATTGATTGACGTTCTCAAAGACTAATCCTTATGCTTCCATACCTTATAGTTTGGTTATATGGTCAAGTGAGGGTCATATTTTGTCAACCTCTCTTCTATTATAAAATCAATTATATGTTCTCCTATATCCATTCAGCTAATGAATTTATGGGTAGAAAATGCACATGCTTTGTCACTGTACTGATATTCTTTATAATATTAATAGTCATAATAACGTATCTTCTAAATGCACACTGATCTTGCCTACTTGTTGTAACCAACCTCCTTTAAATACTTAATTTCCTTTAGTTTTATGCCTTGCATATTATTCATTTGATTTTGTAATTAGATAGTCGATATGTCTTTGTAGTGAGAAAATATGTTGCTAGAATTCGTCTTTTTCTTCTTTTCTATTTAAAGCTTGTACTTTATGATCAGATTCCCCTCAAGTGAATATACACATTCCATAATAGGCATTTAGAAATATTTTACAGATAACCTTCTCAATGGTAGCATGTCTATCCAATACGAAGACTACATCATTGATGTCACTAATAACACCTTGTAGTTTCTCTATAAACCATTCTCAAGATGCATCATTTTCGGAATCAATAATGCCCCATGCCAATGGATAAATCTAATTATTTTCATCTTTACAAACTACTACATACAGACAACCAAGATAAGGGCTTTTCAAGAAATTACCGTTTATAGTAATCATTAATCTGATGGATGTGTGAAAACTCTGAATACAAGGACTCAAAGCAAAAAAACAAAAAGGACAAGAAATATCCACTATCATGTATCTTCAAATGAGTAACAGTACCTAGGTTCTCATTCTCTTCCATATAGCAGTAAACTAGATCAATCTCTTTACTTGCTTTTTAGCCTGAAGTGTTTATTATCATCTGATTATTTTTCATAATACTAACTATCAACCTCTTTGTATGCTCTTTAGCCTGATAAGCCATCATATATGTTAAATTCACACTATATTCCTCTAATACATTGGCTAGGATATCCTTTGATCTATAAAGTCTATTGACATCTACAATTTTGTTTTATCATTTGAGTAATTATTTAACTTTTAGCTTGACGATGACCATTACATAATCAGTCCAATTGACATGTATGCTCCTTGTCGATTCTTTACACGAATAATTATTTGCGAGCATTTGTGGACATGGCATAAACTCACCACATGTATCTTTCATCACCACATGTATCTTTCATCATCACATTTTGCTTTAAACTAATATTTAGTATACTTTTTAACTTTGAGCTCCAATTATCCTTTAATGCAAGTTGAATGAGAGCATCATATATTACATTCTTACTAAGAAACAACTTTCCCCATTATTGAGTATGATGCCTCATATGATGGTTTGAAGTTATAAGATCGTATCGAAGGGATAAATTAAAATGTATTTATGGTTCAACAGTGTTGTCCTGCTCAACTAATAGTGTTAGACATAAATCTTGAACTCCTTCTCGATAATCATTTGAAAAGTGGCATTCGCTGCCATCTTATATATCATTTAACTCATATAATTCTCCATTATCATTGACATTACCACCTCATCATCTATTTGATTGTTATAATGAGCATGAGTTGGGTCATTATTATATCTTAATGAGAAAAATTTGTAGTCGCATGTCATGTTGATTGGTTTACAATTGATAAATGTTAAGGATGTGCTACTAACATAGTTACTACCGTTTGTGAACATAAAGTGATATGACAAGCTTAGTGGCAACACATTATGTTACAAAGTTTTTGATATGTTGCATTTGTAGGAGCATCCATAGCCAGGCTTTGATACCCAATATATATCTCTTTATCATTATTGGAGCTCTGTTACCTTCTCGCAAAATATACCATAAGTACCTTAGTCTCCATAGTACCTATATAAAAAAGTAAATTAAAAAAATAATAATTTGATTTATTGGCGCGATAAAAACTATTGCGCCAATAATTGGGGTGCAATAAGTACTTATCGCAATAGGTTGTTATTGTGCTTGGGTGTGATAGGTTGATATTGTGCTGTGCCCTATAAGCTCTTGCAACGCGATAACAACTGATTTTCTAGTTCTCTTTGTTTCAAACTAGGAAACTAATATCATTACATAATGCATTAGTTTTGCACACAATATTTATTTATAGAAAATAATTTTCGATCTAAATTTATAAAAGTATATATGAAAATCTATCTTTAATAAATTTTGAATACTTCAAAATGAAATAAAAATAAATTACAACATAAAGAAAAATACATATCAATATGACCTTTCTTATTGGATGATTCTCATTTAAATTCTTAAAGATTGTGTGTGTGTTTTTTTTTCAAAGGAGTGTGATTCTTTAGTTTTTGAAAGGGGAGGAACTCATATATAAGAGAATGATATTAAGTCTATGACTACAAAAACTAAAAAAACTCATAGATGACTAAATTAGATAGGTGCCCAAAAATTATGGCTATTTGCAAAAATTTTCTATCTATAAATCATTATTCATAATTACAACTAAGGCTCATACCTTCTACATAGTCCTTAAATATTTTTAGTGGTAATTTCTCTATATAAATAAATTATTATCATAATTATAAGCTAAATGCTTATATAATTTATTGACACTTTTTATTTCTGAACCTCTTTGTTTTGATCAATATCTAATTTTTATACATTAAATATTTTTAAAATACTTGTCATAATTTACAGGATATGACAAATGCATAACCATTATAATAAGTTTTCAGCAACTTGGCGATAAAGTCGACAAATTCAAGTCTTTGAAATTATTTTTTTATAGCCATTACACATGAACTATAGCCTTAAAACAACCCACAAGTTCACCACTCTAATTTATCCTTATATTACTTTAATATTTTCCCAACTTATTGACAACAAATATTTATTTTCTAGCCTTGTGCAAATTTAGGTATGCATTACGTTTCTTACTTTTATATGCATGTAATTATTTAAAAATTGCATGAGAATAAATGTGTAAATGTTATGAAATAACCTTATCAATTCATACGATCTATTATATAATATTTTAATTTGTATCACATAGGTTTTATTCCTCATATTTTTCCTTTCAAAACTATTAAAAGAAATTTTTTAATTTAATAAAAGTATAAATTTATTCTCATTGATCTTTAGATGTATACATCAATTAACGATGTTTTCTTTTAATTCAAATGAGATTAAAATATAAAGAAGGGTTATGAACATTTTATCCAAAAAGTTTAACTTAATACGCAACCTTGTTTTACAAATTTTAAAAAAGACAAAATTATCTCAATCTATTAACCTGTTAACGATTTTGCAAATTTTGTTATATAATAACATATTTATGTTTGTTTATTAAATTAATTACATGTTCAAAATGGCAGTACAAATCAGGACCCATCAACTAATAATAGGTGTTCTCATCTAAAGCAAATAATACAAAGTAAACCCCTTCATCATCATCGTCGTCATCATCATAAAAATACCCAACAAAACGCACCATTTTTTGCAATTCCTCATCATCTGTTACCTAAAACCATCATAGTCATGGAGCCAAAATCCATTCATATTCTCTCCTATGAACTCACACTACTGGATAACTCACTAGATAAATAATTATCATGAAGATTAAGATTTCCCAACTTATCAAGATTTGTTAAATGTTCGTGCAATGACCCACTAAATTTATTATCACTACCAGAAAGTATAATAAGATTTCTCAAGAAGCAAATCTCTTCGGGCAATGATCCACTGAAAGTATTCTTTGATATAATCAAAAGCGACTCGCTGCCCTGACGATATATTTTGAAATTTCTCCCAATAAATAATTGTTAGCATGCTCAAGCAAGTACACATGAGGGAGACCCCAGAAAAGCAGAGGAACATTACTGGTTAAACGATTGTTGCTTAAATGAACATGTGTCAAGCTTCGGCAATGACTCAGACTTTTCGGTATTTGACTGGTGAATGAGTTGTCTATCCCTAATAACTCTTCCAGCTCACCCCTTTTCGCTCACCAGTAAATTGTTTATTTGACAATTCGACCCATCTTAACAGTGAGTTTTATCGGGGCAAGGTGCCATTGGGTTAGTTGTTAAACATCAGAAAGGTGTTGGGAGGGACCGCGATGAAATGCACAACGGTGTGCTGCTGTTGCCCAAGCATGGTGATAAACCTACTACTACCTGTGGCGGTGAAGCGCATGCAAGATTATTAGAAGCTTAACTCTAATGAGATTGTAGTACTGCACCAAGCTGACATTGGAGAGTATTTGAGGATGAAGGATGAGAACTAAATAAAATTTTGAAGTATAATTATCTCTCTTGTAATGGCCATAAATACTAAGAATGAAAAACACTAAAAGGATGCAGAAACATTTAAACAAAAATAATAGTGTAGAGAATAAACATTCTAAGTATTAAAAAAATATTTATTATTAATATGGTGAATTATGAAACATCTATCAAGGTAAAAGAAAAGAATGTTGAGACATATCTTATTAATGACTTAAAATCCTGCAGATTTTATTTGTATAGATATCTTTGATTTCTTTGGAGAATAAAGAAGGGAACATCATTCATTAAACTTTAATTAATATCTTTATGTTAGTTCTTTTTATATAAAATATAACATTTGTAGTGTATTGTCTTAATATCTATCATGGGCTTTTATTTAATATAAGAAACAACTTTTAGAGATGAATTATCTACTTTGAAGAGAAAAATTGAGGATGCTTGTTTGGCTGACAATACAATTACACACATTATCCTTTAAAATAGAAAATATTGAAGGAAAAGTGAATACTATTTTAGGTATTACAGATTTAATTGAAGACTTTAGAAGAGCAACGATCTTGTTAGCATGTGAAATAAAGGTATACATAAATGAAGGTTTATATAGAGGTGGATCTAGAAGAAATCTATTTAATTTTAAAGATATACATCGAAATAGATATTACAATGAGACTTTGAGTGAGAATAATGTATAATATCTCTGCATTACTTCTAATGTCTCAGATAACAAATATATATTTGAAGAGCTTCACGTGTTATTACTTAGTTTATATTATAAACTCATAAATTCAATTAAAAACTACACAATAATGAGCTACAAGTTCAATGATCTAAAAATATTTATGCTATGGCATAACTGTCTTGGCATCTGGGATTAATAATAATGCGTAGAATTATTGAGAATTCTCATGGACATTCATTAAAAAAACTTAAAGATTATATTGTCTAATGAGAGCATTTATACCACTTGCTCATAATAAAAACTTGTAGTTAGACCATTCTCTTTTAAGATTGATTTAGAATCTCCATCACTTTTACAAAGGATTCAATGAGATATTTATGGACCAATTCATTCACCAAGTGGACATTTTACTATTTTATAGTTTTGACTGATGCATCTACATAGTGATCACATGTTTGTTTACTATTTATACGAATTATTGCATTCGCTAGATTATTAGATTGAGAGCACAATTCTTTTATTACCCTATTAAGACCATATAGTTAGATAATATTAGTGAGTTTACATCAAAAATATTTAACGACTATTGTACATTAGTGAGAATCAATATAGAATATCTTGTATCACATATTCACACACAAAATGGATTAGCATAATCCTTAATTAAACGACTGTAAGTAATTGCATGTACTTTATTTATACACATACAATTACCAAATCTTCATGGAGTCATGCTATTTTGAATGTTGTAGTTATTTCATTTTAGGCCCACTGCATATCATCAATATTCTCTATTACAACTTGTATAAGGTCATCAACTTAATATATCCCATTTGCGTATCTTTTGTTGTGCTGTGTATATGCCTATAGCATCCTCACAACACACTGAACCTCATTGTCGCTTGGGGATTTATATTACTTTTAACTCAACATCAATTATAAGGTATCTTGAACCCTTGACGAGTGATTTGTCTATCGTATGATTTACAGATTACCATTTTGATAAAATAATATTTCCATCATTAGGGAAAAGAAAGTAAGACATGATTTTTTTTGAAAAATGAGCACCATATCTTATTTAGATTCTTGTACAAATCAATGTGAAAGTGAGGTGTGAAGAATTGTTCATCTTCAAAGAATTACTATATGTATTTACAGATAGATCAACAGTAACTAAGTCATATATACCAATTGTCAATACAATAGTCGGGTGATTATTCTTATAGAATAATCTAATCAAAAGGAAATAAATAATTTGATTGTTACATTCTAGAAGCGTGGCATATTACTTAATTCAAAAGATATTGTTCTGCAGAATAAGAAAGTGAAAAATCAAGATCTTGTTGAAAATAATGCTCGAGCCAATAAATCTACATTCTTGTCACTAACATCAGAAGAGTTAATAGTCTATGAAGAGATGTAAGTTTTTGAAGAGAGAATAAGTCTCTAAAGAGACACAAGTCCTAGAAGAGATATTATTCCCAAAAGAGGCACAAGAATTTCAAAAATGAGAAAAATAGTACAAATTATGCTTACACAAGAGAAATGTAAAAATATGATGACATA
The DNA here is from genome assembly GCA_946807835.1 of Ailanthus altissimus. NCBI lineage: Eukaryota > Viridiplantae > Streptophyta > Magnoliopsida > Sapindales > Simaroubaceae > Ailanthus > Ailanthus altissimus. Next base: position 20,426,217 of record OX327696.1, on the reverse strand, counting down.
ATTATCGATATTGTATTCTTATTTCATGATTTTGAGCCATAAACTATTGGTAAATAAAGACATTACTGGCTTCATTATAAAAAAAATAATTCAAATAGAATTGACTTCTATAACCAATAATGAAATATTTGGACATATAGTCCGGACGCTTAAAGATGTTAAACTTGTAAACGTAAATGTGTTTTTGTATAAAAAAGTAACGAAAATAATAAGGGTGATAAGGGCAAATTTGTCATATATTTTCTCATGTTTTTATTGATAATTTATGATTTTATGAGAATAGATGGCTATTTATGTGTTTTATTATTATTTATAGAAACTTGAATAAAATTTAAAGAAAGAACGCAAAAGGAGCAAAAATAGGGACTAAAATGCAAAGTTTTCAAAGTATGTATCTATCGCTCCAGCGCCACGAGGATTACCGCCACAGCGCTGGAACAGTGATCGAAATAAGAAAAATGACCTATTTAAGTCGCATCTGGCGCCCCAGCACCAAACCTTTACTGCGCCAGCGATAGGCCAGCGCCCCAGCGCTAACATTCCAGCGCCCCAACGGTGAAGTCTTTTTCATGCATCGCCCCAATGACAACTGCATAGCACCCTAACGGTAGTGCGAGTCCTAGTTCGACAAGAATTGAAATTTTTAAGCTCATATCAATCCCTATAAAAGGCCACTCATTCCCATACGTCAAAAATAATCCAAGATCAACCTAAAGCAGTTCAAGAACACGAAGAATACAGAGCACAAGTCTTGGAGAGCAATAAGAGTTTAATTGAAGCAACTTTAGAGAGAGATTCAAGGCGTTTTTCGGCATCAAGAGTTCCTAGGCAGCACAATTAAGAGCAATTCGATGTCTATATCAATTTACTATTGATTGTATCATGATTTATTATTATTTTTACTGTTGTTCTCTTGTAGCCATGAGCTAAACTTATTTTCTAGGGTTAATACTTGAACTCAATATGTGTGCTTAATTGTCATATCATTTGAATATTAAATAAACTTAGTTCTTTGATATTTAAATTACTTGATCTTAATGCTTCAATATATCTGGCCAATATATGGTGAATGAGTTGGTAATATTATTGATAAACTCGGAAGAGGAATCATAATATTTAGACCTAGGTAATTTGATGCATGATTGCAGAGTAACATTCAATGTTGCATATGCAAGTTTCAATTTAGGATAGGAATATACCTAATTGGTATATATGATTAATAAGACCTAATCTTAATAAATCTTAATTTATTACAAGTAGCATAGGAATATAGGTATTTGGTAAATTAAGGTATACTTGCATGACCTTGGAAGAGGCTTGTGAATACATTAGTGTGTTGATCAATAACAAAGGCTAAAGGAGTTAAATATTAGAAGATTAATCATTAGAAATCATATTGAGGGATAGTATTAGTCCTAGATTTTTTCTATATTGCTATCACTTAAATCTCTTTGCATTGTGTTTTTGTTTTTATATTTTCTACATTCATTCTTAGAAGTTTATTTTTCTGAATAATTATTAAGAAGACATAATTTTAGTAATTGGTTAAAAAGAAGAAATTGTCCCTGTGTGTGAGGATACGCACCCAGTTATCCTGATAAGCCGGGACATACCGGTCCCAGTGGGCCATCACTGGTCCAGGCCTCCCAAGTGGCCTCCATTCACTCAAAGCATACCCCCAAGGAATCGAACCCGGGTGGGTTATACCACCTCAAGTTGCCTAACGAATCCGTCCTTGTACCACTAGAGCTGGCCAGCCCAAGTGGTACAAGGACGGATTCGTTAGGAAACTTGAGGTGGTATAACCCACCCGGGTTCGATTCCTTGGGGGTATGCTTTGAGTGAATGGAGGCCACTTGGGAGGCCTGGACCAGTGATGGCCCACTGGGACCGGTATGTCCCGGCTTATCAGGATAACTGGGTGCGTATCCTCACACTGTGGGTTCAACATCCAACTTATTTAGTCCCTTTATTACTTGCATACGATAGTGTATACTTGCACTTAATTTTAAGATATAAAAAGATCGCATCAGAGGGTACTAGATAAAAAGTAAGACTCATTGATCAAGGTTTCTCCCAATAATTTAGTATTGATTATAATGAATCTTATTCCCTCGTGATAGATACAAATGCATTTTGATTTTTTTTAATAACTTTGGCAGTCTCAGAAAAACTTGATATACGTCTTATAGATGTAGTGACCATCTACATATATGGATCACTTAACACGTATATTTATATGAAAATCCATGAAAGATTCAACATGCATGAAGCATATAATTGTAATTTATTTTTAATCAAGCTATAAAGATTTTTGCATGGATCACAACAATCTAAGTTTATGTGGTACAATTGCCTAAGCAAATACTTGATAAATGAAGGATATATTGATGACCTAATATGTCTATTTGCATTTATAAAGAAGTTAAAATGTAGATTTGTCATTATGACTATATATGTGGATGACATGAATTTGATTAGGACTCTTGAAGAGTTCCTGACGATTGCAGAATACTTAAAAAAAGAATTTAAAATGAAAGACTTGAGAAATACTAAATATTGTCTCAGCTTGTAGATCTAGCATAAATCAAAATAAACTCTTTATCTATCAATCATACTTATACTAAAAAGATTTTGAGAAGATTTAGTATGAATAAAACCCATATGTTAAGTACCTTATGGTTATTCGCTCTCTTGCTTATAAAAAAATGATCCATTTTGTTTTAAGAAAGATGATGAAAAAAAATACTTGGTATAAAAGTACCATATCTCAATGTAATTGGTGCTTTATATATCCTGCCCAAGGCACCAAACCAAACATAGCTTTTGTACTAAGTTTATTGGCAAGATTTAGTTCTGTACTAACTCAACATCATTGAAATGTTGGTTATGTAGATGTCAGATACTTATCTAATCTTCATAAAAGTCTAATCACAAATGAGATATATTTTTATTTTACAGCAATCTCATGGTGATCCACAAAGCAAATCTTTATTGCCATCTCTTCCAAGCACTCTGAGATACTTGCACTACATGAAGTATGCGAAAAATGCATATGACTGTAATATATCATTAATTATACCTAGAATACATGCAACCTACCTTTTGCAACAAATATTCCAACTATAAATATGAAGATGATTATGCTTGTATTGCTCAAGTTAGATTCAGATACATAAAAAGAGATAGAATTAAACATATTTCTCCAAATTTTTTATACACTTGTAAGTTACTGTAAAGTAAGAAGATTGATGATAAGTAGATACGTTCCGAATAATTTTGCAAATTTATTCTCCAAATCTCGGCCAATATCAACTTTTGAGAAATTAGTTTATAAGATTGTCATCTGTCGATTCAACAAATTGACAAACTGATGGATGTTATTATGATGGGGAGTATTTAAACAAGGGTGCACATTCTTCTAGAAGAAGATTACACTAATTACAAACGTGCACTGTACTCTTTTTTTCCTTCGACTAGGTTTTATTGCAGTAGGTTTTACTAGCAAGGTTTTTAATGAGACAATTTGAGCACGTTCATTACTAGTGTTTATTATAGAGTTATATTTATTTTTTCTTATATTTTTATCACACTAAATTTTTCCTTAATATGTAAAATATAATAAGAATGATGAAATTCATTGGGAGTATTTTAAGACTGTGAGGTGGTAGATTCCACCCCTAACTTCATCTTACTTATATATGTGTTAGCCCTATATATTATATATACCTTTCAATATTTTTCAGAGATGTTATCTGTTAGGGTACGAATTTTGGCCTAAGGGAGGCCCATCTCAACTTAGTTGTGAGAGTGAGATAGATGTGGGAAAGTTTGAGTTTTTGAGTCTTTGGTTGCCAAGGGTTGAGATGGAGGCAGTGCTGATGGTGAATGTTCAAAGTTGAGCTGTGGGAAAATTGAACACCGAACTATGGTTATGTGGACTGAGGGAACCTGAGGAGCACAAAAAAAAGGAGTTCAGTGACAGGTGTCGATGGGTGGCCGACGACGGCCCTCCGACGTTTAAGTTAGGTGAAATGTTATGGATAAAATTCCACAGGGTTTACTCGCCCTAGAGAAAGTATCAGAATTTTAGAGAGAAGATGAAGAGTTTTGTTCACTAGAGAGAGAGTTCAAAATTTGAAACCCTTTAGTTGTTCTTTACCACATTTTAAGTTTGGAGAGTTAACTTAAGCTTAGAGGGTACTAATTGGAGAACTTCTCTCAAGGGGACACGTGGCAAGCCACAAATGGAGAATAGTCCTTATCATAAGGGATATTTTGGAAAACTTAACTTGAAAGGGTAAGAAGATCATTTGACTTCCCCTAACGTTTGGAGTACTAAGTATATTTGTGATTGGTCGCTTTTGAACTTGTCAGCCTTGACTTGGTGAAGTCTGAGGAGCACTAAAGGCCACTGAGGGGTCGTTTGACTCTGTCCCCTTGAGCTCAGCGAGATCAGTGCTAAACTACTCAACTACCCTAGATAGCTTCTGTTTACAGTGTCAGCAATGACCAATACTTTGAATCCTGTTGATGTGGCATCCAAGTGCTCATCTAGTGGGTCTAACGAGTGATGTGGCGAGTCCTGACCTAAGCTGAAGTGTACGCCTACTAATGGGCCCATACTGACATAGAAGGTACATAAATCCCGATGATATATCCTCTGACTCCATAACTAAATAGAGACACGTGACTTGACTTAAACCTCATTTCATGAGCTTCATAGACTAAGTTATAAAAACTCAAATATTTTGGTTCTATCTCAATTCCACTGAACCAGCTCGCTCTAAGTTGAATTACTCAAAAGAATATGTTAAATTAAACTATTTTATATTGAATTGAGTATCACTAATTTCTACCTAACTTTAACATTGTTCATTTATAACACATAGAGGCTTAAATAAGTCTGAGTCTTTCTAAAATGAGTTATACAAACAACCAATTACGGTAAATAAAAAAAAGAAAAAAAATGCTAACGAAAGCTTAAATAAGTCTTTCTAAAATGAGTTATACCGATAAACGATTACGGTAAATAAAAAAAGAAAAGAAAGCTAATGATTGCTTGTTGACATCTCTTGCCATCTTTTAATAACGGATAATCTTTAAGTTTTTTTTTTAATTTTTTGAAAATTGACCGATTTTACTGGGATTTCCTTTGTATACTTCTTGACATTATCAACCTATACGGAAAGAACATGTTCTACCCTATATACGGTTTCTCCAGCATTGCAATCATGCTTATCAAATTCCTGCAAATGCATGGCTACCACGTCTCTCGAGTGCTTCATGATCTTTGATCATACAATCTGAGTCAGCAAATCAACGGCGCTGATTATTCACCGTAAAATTGTTACACAACACCATGATAACATTCTAAAAGAACAAGCTCAGCCCAGTACAGTAAAAAAACAAAACACGTCACAGCCCTCCACGTTCCTTCAAGACACGAAAGAATTAAGCAAAGTTCCAAAACAGGAACGAGTCTATCGAGTTAATTTAGTTCAAAGTCTTGCGTGTCGAAGTTGTGCTAGGACTCCCACCTGGTGCATATCTTCAACATAATTCTAATTTTTTACGTTGTGTTTTTATTCACACCACTAAAATCCCCTCACTATATATAAAGGACATGAGCTATGAATTTGAACTATTGCCAGCATTAATTTGACTATTGATTCTTCTTCTTCATATAATGGATCTACCAGTTGGATATAGGTTTATGCCTACAGATGAAGAATTGGTGGCTCATTATTTGATGATGAAGGTTTCTTGCAGGCCTCTTCCATCTCAGATTGTTCAAGAAATTGCTGCTAGCGAACTTTACGATACACATCCTAAATTTACAGGTGGATATTATTAATTATTATTAGTTGTTTGTGTGAATGATTGTATGTATTTTAGTATTATTTACTGCATTAGATAGATAATATCATGTGAGTGTGTATTTTAATGTTATGTACTGCATTGGATAGATAATAGCATGTGAGGAAGATGATAGTGATGATGAATTTACATGCATTAAAAAGATCATTTTCTACTTAACACAGCCTCTGCCCGCTCTTGCATGCTAGCCGAAGCAACTATCTCGTACGTCTCTTATTTATAGCAGATGGAGCAAAGGGCAAAGCGATTGCAATGAAGGATTATGGCCGGGAGAAAGCTCCCTGTTAGCTAATCCGATTGTACGCAAAAATTTAACGCAAACTTTAGGTGCGCTTCTAAACTCACTCAAAAAGGTTTGACATTTCTCTAAATTCTAATCTACTCCTCCAATAGTCCCAACTTTCTTTTGCCGACCTAAGCTGGTCTTCACCTTAACCATCATTCTAATCATGTAAGTACCTTGAGTACTACTCTTTTGTTGGCTTCTTTCGAAATTCTGATCTTTTATGGTTTTAGCTTTTTCAAGTGACAACAACTCTTCTAGCTGTTGTATATCGCCCCGGTAAAGTATTATTCGCTTCAACCCGTTACCCGTTATTTTTGACTAATTATTGAAAAAAAAAAAAAGCTAGCCCAATGAGGGTTCTCATAGTTGCAGTCATCTTATATTCCCTACGATGATCTGAAGTTTTATACTAAGCTCCCATTGGTTCTTAAACTAGGGGTTATGGTTAAGAATTCCGCTGCAGTCATCTTCAATTTCCTACGATCATCTAAATATTGGTACTAAGCTCCCATTGGTTCTTAAACTGGGGGCTAGGGTTAAGAATTCCGCCATAGCCATACTGTATAACAGTTGTTCAATGAGTGATGGCCGATGTGCGCCACAACATTGATTGATTTACCCAAAGTAAATTCTTTTAGTGCAGTCCCTTAAATTAGTGTTAGAAACAAGTTTTTTTATGCTGATGTTTGTATTTGAGGCTTTTCACTTATAGATCATATGTAAATGCTTTATAAGTCTTGTATATATATATATATATATATATATATATATTTTGTTAGTATATGGCAATAACAGTTTTTCTCCATCCCTCTGAAACAGTGACATCCTCCTGCGGGGAAAAGGAGTGGTTTTTCTTTATCCGTGAAGATGAAAATTTTCCTGGTGAAACAATTCGATCTTTTGGAGGTGGAAAGGGGTTTTGGAAATCAATGGGGGAAGAAAGACCAATCTGCAACATGAATGGAGATGTCTTTGCCTTTAAAACCAATCTAATTTATTTTTCCGGAAGCCGTTCTGGACCAAGAAAAACCCACTGGAAAATGGAGCTGTATAGGTTACCCCTTGAATTTTACACCAACCCAAAGTTCGAGGTAACGACCCATTAATGCTGATTTATTTCTTTGAGTTACAGGTAGATATGATGCCCGATGAAGTGATATAATAACTCGATTCCGCATGGGAAAATAGTCGAATGACATGATGAATGAGGGGCAAGGCAGAAACTAAATTCTGAAATTCATGGGTACTAATTGGTGCAATTGGTAAAATTTCTTTAGATGATATAAGAGATCTAGGTTCGAATACTGGTCACCGTCTGGGTGAATATAAGAGGTCTAGGTTTGAATCTTGATCATCATGATACAGTATGAGAATCGGATTGAACAGAACGTTTATATGTAGAATTTCATTTTTCAAGCATGGTTTTGAGTTATGTTGGCATATGTATACGTAAACCAAATCTTTCTGAATCCTGCGGGAATAAGTGTTCTGGATGTAATTGTGTATTTGACTCCTTTTTGGCCTGATATTGCTTGCAGGGAGAAAAATGGGTAATAGGAAAAGTTAAAAGAGGAATCGATTTCAAAGGCTGTTTCTAGTGCTGTTCATTTGATTCTTTATTCGTTCAAGTTGAAGCATTTGTTAATATTTTTTTCCGCAATTTTTCACTCCAATAAATATCCGAATGTCAAGTTCGGATAAGCTGAGGCTTTATAAGAATTGTACAGAAGCAGCAAAGGCAAAGAGGGAATAGCATTTTTCACTGTTTCGATATCTCTCCTTTATAATTAGTATACCTTTTCTGAACTTACCCGGCAAGATAAAATAAATTCGCTCATTCTTCAGAACCTCGGATGAATTTTCTCTTAATTAATTTTTTCTAAGCTTTAGAAGAATTACAACAAAATTCACTTATTACTACACTCTGCGAATGGCATTAGGAGTCCAAAAAGGCAGTCACTACAATAAAATTTACTTATTACTACCTAAAGGCAGTCAAATGTCAGTTTTTTTTACTGCTGTATCTAATTAGTTCAAATATATCTCTTCAATGCTTCAATGAATTACTCCTTTAAAAAATAACATCTATTTTAATGTTTTGTTTTTTAGCCTCTTATTTCATTTTTAAATTTTTATAATCAAAATGGTTAAATTCGGACCCTTTTGCCCATCCTCTCCAACTTCTCATTTTCGAATTTTTTATCTCTCTCACCAAAGAACACATTTCATTTTCTCTAATAAATAAATACCCCAAAACACTCACTAAAATATTGTAAATCGGCGACCAACTGTTACATTCTCACCAAAAAATAACAAATAATTGGTAAGTTCATGATTGTTTTTTCCTATGAACGATAATTTATGTTATGATAATATGTAAATAAGTAAATATTATGAAAATGGGTGGATTTTGTGATAAATTGGCAAGTATTGTGAAAAGTGAGTGGAAAAATGCTTGGAAGGCAAAAAATTTAGCGAAAACTGCCATTTACATGGATCCATAACTTGATTGGATGTGTGTGTGGAATTTCAGGCTTGGATGTAGGATGGTCAAGGGCATGTTAGCTTACTTGACATCGATGTTGATTAGAAATGGTTTAACGAGCTCTTGCATGACTACCTTATGATTTTGTAAGAACATCTTTTTTTTTTCTTTTTAAAATAAGAATTAATAGTGTCAATACTTATACACATCATGTGGGGCTTTCCAGTATATTAATGAGCATCTAAAGTTGGCCTGTCAAGGCCAATGTAAGTATAAGTATATTCACAGGATTGCATAATTATAATGCATATTTCTTTTTTTGTAAGTTTTTTTTCGATTATTGTTTATATTATGTTATAAATTTATTTTTCAAATTTTCAATTTTTATAGCTTAGAAATAAAATTAAAAAATTGAATGAGAAACTCAAAGTTACTCAAACTGTTCTTAAACATGAGGTAGGTAAAAGGATTACTAATATTTTTTTAGAATTCTATATATGCATTGTTAACTTGTGAGAATATGGTACCTAAAATTATTTTCTTAAAAATATGAATTGGTTCAAAATTTTGAAGTAAAGAAACTAACAATTGAAAAAAAAGAAGAAATATCGGTTGGCCAATATGCTTCAGAATCCACTCTTCGATGGGTGCATGTAAATCATCATCCACTATTAGAATGGTGCATGTAAATCAAAAGGATGATGATTCTCTTCCTATTAATTCTATCCATGCTCCTTGAGAGGTAGAAGTTAAGAGTGTACAAAAATGAGATATTTTAATGAATGTACACATAAAAGTATTAAAGTGCATTTAAAGGAGCATGCTTGTGTTAGTGTTAATTGAATATTCAATGCATGTCATACATATAATTACGCAATGAATGAAAATATAATTTCTTATTCAACAAATACATACTTAAATTAAGTCTGTTACATTAACAGAATTAGAAAAATATACTCTTGAAGCCATTTGGTGTAGAATTCGAACTTAGAGCTCACCTTGAAGTGTTTACTTGATCAATTCTAATCTATAACAATTTGGTGAAATTGTAAAGCTAGAAAAGTAGCATTTAATTCCAGTATGATGATTTTCATGTAACACTTGCACTTGGATCCTCTCAATTTAGTCAAAATCTAAAAATGGACTTAATTGCAACATTTGCAAACCTTAGCTTATGTATGGCTAAAAAATGCGAAACTATTTGCAACATTTACAAAGTTTAAAATACTTGGCAAATAATTACTTGACACTTGTCCTTTATGCATCCATGCATGAAGATAAGTATCCTACTTTATTTGTCATTTGTCATCCATTAAAGCCATGCATATGCTATATATCCCACATGCATCACATGCATTTTTCATATGTCACCTTTCTATTAGTTAACTACTTTAACTAATAAAATATAAGTTTAACACTTGAATCTTGATATATGTGATTTTTAAATTTTTTCTGAATTGAACCGTTTAACCTGGTCCACTACCCTAATACTCAACAAGTACACTTCATATTATGAGACTCCTCAGGTTTATACTTGTTTGTCTTACGAAACTCTTCCGCAAGTTCATGAATAATACCCTACACACATGTTACGAATATTATAGAATGATGTGTTAAACTATACAAGTTAGGGTCAATTATATCCGTATAAAATTTCTATCACCTATATCCTGAAAGAGCAGAGATATAGATCATTACTTTCAAATTTTTATATGTTCGACTATGAACTTATCTTTAGATTTGTATTTCTATAAATAATATCCAAACTCCTTTATGATATTGTTTAACTTTACAAAAAACTCTTTTTCAGTGTTTATGCTTGTGACCACAAGACTTTCTGAAATACAATCTCAGAGCAACAGGATATACAACTCACCCATATAAGTTGATGGGTCCCAAATCTACGTATATCGGACTCCATGGGCATCACACCATACCTGACAACACCAAAAGGTCAAACCATAAAAGGTTTTTGACATGTGTGGAATCAAGCATGATGGATCATTCACAAGTCCACTATGGCGCTCAAGTCAAAGGACTATTAATACTAATTAACTCAAGAAGACCTCTTATTGACAGCTCTTTGAGATGTTTATTAGAGGTCATCGCGAGTTTGTTTAGTACCTAATCCTCACTGAATACCTGCATGCCTATATGAGCTTCTGCTAAACCTATGGCCTATTAAGACTAACAGTCTGAAGAAAATAGATATAGACACAAACTAATCCGAAAGGAATGCCAATCAACCTGTGTCAGTAACCATGGATCATGAACAATGTTTTTGAGAACATACTACATAATAACATTTCTTAACACTATTTGCAACTATATTATTATTAATATATTCTCAGATCTTTGTCCCTATTTTATACAAGGTTCGAACACTTAGAATGTTAACTCTCAGCGCTGATCTAAGCTCCTTTAGATCTACAATGTTTGAAAAGTAACAAGCTTAGTACTATATGATTAAATATTAACGATTTATTATAAAATATTTGTTGTATAAGTACTAAATAATTATTAATGATATAGAATTGGAATAAGATGTAAGCACTAGTCCTAACAAGAAAAACCTATGTGGCAATATAAAAATATAATTTATTTTCTCATATGTTGTAAGTACTTTCCATTTATGTTGGTCTTTGAATATGTCGTAAGCTCTTTCCATTTTGTTGTTCTTTGTATGTCACAATGATATTGAATCAAGATAAATTAAGATTCTAATTTAGTTATTTAGTTTAAATTGACTTATTCTAATTTAATTATTTAGTTTAAATTAATTTATTTTCTTTTTTAGATAAATTCGTATCTTAGTAATATTTGACTTCTTAAGTCCTATTAAGTTTATTCCTCTTTTAGGTTTATCTTTTATCTTTTTAGTTTATTGTAAACTCTCTATATATTTTAGCATTCATCAATGAAAATATAATACAATGTAATATTTTTCATTTTCTCTAAATCTCTATACAATATTAGAGCATCTCCTAGGTAAATTTTTCGCCTCTACTAAGCCATAGGGTAGTGGCCATGCAAAGCAGTGTGTGCGGCCAAGTAATGGCTATTATGAAATAACTAAAATGAGTTCATGATAAATTCTTTTTTTTATTTTTTCTTTCTTTGTTTTTTTTTAAATTTTAAGCACTATCTAATTTCTTAACACCATTTTTAATTCCCTTCTATCAATTGTAACCGTGAATAGAGAATAATAAACAACAAGTGTGAACATTGAATAGTGCGTATAAACTGTACCACTGCTTTGGTCAATTATTATTCTCATATTTTTCTCTTCAACTATGGTTGCCACAAATAACCAAATTATTCTTCACAATACACAAGAACCCAACCAACCCTTTATCTTCCTTAATGCCAACAATTCTCTCAAACTCACATCTATCTACTATCTCTTCTGAAAACTACAAATTGAAACTCTTTTAATTGGACACGATTTACTCAAATTAATTAATGGTTCTCACATTTCTCTCTCTCTCTCTCTCTCTCTCTATATATATATATATATATATATTTATTTATTTATTTATAGGTTACTTTAACTTTGTTATGAGATTAAACTCCTACAAACTATTTATCCTCATTTCTATTCCCAAATGGGTCTTTTTATTTTTCTCTTTTCTATTTTATTCTTAAACGATTTTTTTAAAGTAAATTTTTCTACTTTATTTTAAGGGTTAACTCCTTTCTATTTTCAAACAAGTCTCTATTTTTCTACTTTATTTTAAAGGTTAACTATTTTCCATTCTCAAATGGGTTATTTACTTTTCTACTTTATTTTAAAATTTTTCCCATTTTATTCCCAAATGGGTCTTCTTCTTTTTTCTTTTTTTTTTCAAACTCCTTCATGCTTAATAACTTGACCTAGTCTTCGGCTTTATTTCCCACCATAATTTCTTCTGCTAGGTCTTACACTTTGAATGAGAGATGAGTCTTACTTTCTTTACCCCACCCCACTAATACGATGCCTACCTCTCTATAATGTGGTATTGTGATACTTATTGCCCATCATAGCAATACCCAATCGTTCTTGTGCACTCGACTTCTACTCTTGAAGACTAAGATTAGACTCTTATATTGGAGCTTCATCTTTTAAGGGGATGATAGATGATAAGTATAAATTATATCTATTATTTTCACTCTCTTAACTTAATTAATTGCACATTTTAATAAAAATATTAGATTTTTTTATATATGTTTTATTGTCATTTTGTAGGTTTGGAGTTAATGGAGTAATTGGAGATGAAAATCTAAGAAAAATAAAGCAAAGCATAAAATGCTACAGTAACAATGCTACAGTAATCGCTATAGTATTTTATGAACAATGATTTTACAACAGTATTTCGCTAAAGTGGTGAACAGTATTTTTCCCAGCTCCTAAGACATCTCGCTGCAACACCAAGTGAATAGTATACAGTGAACAAAACGTCAAGCCAATGATAATAAATCAAGCTCTTTTTGGAAGGCAACCTAAGTAATTTTTATTTTTATTTGTTTATTTTCAGTTTTGGTTATGTTAAATTTTTTTAGGAATAAAATAGTAAGTCAAACACTCAAGGAAAGCAGTACGAGCATTTGCAAGCGTTTAGAGCAAAGGACCCCGCATTTGCATCATTATACAACAACTTTGCATTATTTTAACTTCTTTTATCAGGGAAGTTTCTCTTACTTTCAAATTTATTTTTCAACATTAGGGACAATGTTTAATTTAAGTTTGGGGGTGGAAAACACTTTCTTGTGTGTTTATTTTTGCTGCATGATTTGATTTGTTGTCTTATGGGTTAATTTTTTTTTTTTTAACTTTTAGTTATTAGGTTGTTAAGATGATCATTAGTCTATGATAAGAAAAAGAATACATGGCTGAATTTATTTTTTACAAATCCATAGGGAATGATAGATACTTGAGACAATTTTGGTTATCTAAGTTTAGGAACAAGTTCAACCTTATTTATAATCACCATTTTTTTAAGCACTTTATAAGCATGAATAGTTATAACTATTACCTAGAGATACCTATGCTTTAGAGAGTACATCACAGTCTTGAAAGACTGATACTCTAGAACTTTTCTTTAATTACTACTTAAGGCAAAATTCTAAAAAATATATGAATAAGAAAATGAAATTAGGCTATCTTTGGATCGATTAAGCCTTTCTAGCATTCTTTTATTTTATATTTATCCCTAGTAATCTATTTTGAGCTTAATTATCCATTCTTTGGCTTAATCACATTACAAGCCCAAGACTTAAAGTTTACTTATCCAAAAGTTTACTGGTAACACCATATACTTTGCATTTGTTTAGAAATATTCTTAAAAGGAAAAGGTTGTGGTGATATGAGAAAAATAAGTTTGGGGGTATTAAAAAAAAAGAAGAAACAATTTCAAAGAAAAAAAAAAGAGAAAGAAAAATACCCCATGCTTAAGAAAAAGAAGAAATTCTTTGAAAAATAAAGGCTAAAAAGAAAGATGGGAAATATAATAAGTTTGAGGGAAGATATAATTTAAGGAAAAGAAGATCAAAAAGGTTTTTAGGTAAAGTCTAAGTGTTTATAGTGTAACTTGCACATCATATATTTATTCTTTTATCCCACCTTGACTCTAACCTTACGTTACAAGCTAATTAAAGTCCTAAATAGATACATAGACATATGATTTTCTACATTAGTGGAGAGTGGTAGTAAAGACAAGCCTATAAAAGTGTCATTATACAAATCAAATGCCGAGACATCATCTTTTTTGTACAAATTAAAGTATAAAGTAAATTAAAGTATAGTTTTAGCTATTACTAACTGCTTGCACACACGCATGGTGATTATCTTTGAGGAAGAATGAGGGACTAAATAAAAATAATTAGAATTGTTAATAGTTATTTATTTACCTTAGGATTTGTACCATTTTAATAGCCTTTGAGACAATGAATATGATCATCGAATCAACCTAGCATTTTATTTTTATTTTTAAAATTTTCATTTCATTTTGAGTTAAGTATAATCTCTCTAAAGTCTCTCTTTGATTTTATTTTGCATTGTTTGAGGACGAGCAAATGGTTATGTTTGGGAGAGTTTGATAAACGTAAATTATATTTATTATTTTTATTCTCTTAACTTGATTAATTGAGTATTTTAATAAAAAATATTAGGCTTTTTATATATTTTATTATCATTTTGTAGGTTTGGAGTCAATGGAGTAATTGGAGATGAAAATCTAAGAAAAACAAGGCAAAAAAAATAAAAGGCTACAGTATTCTGTGAACAGTGATTTTGTTGAAGTTATGAATAGTATTTCACCATAGCGCCCAAGACATCTCACTATAGTACCAAGTGAACAGTGTCATATGAACAGAACCCCCGTGCTACAATACTTTCACCTCAACGATGAATATTGTTCAATGCAGCGATGAACAATGTGATTTTTCCTAAACCTAAAAGAAATATAACTCTAAAGTGCCAATCAATTCCTATATAAAGGCCACTCATTTTAGACCTCAAAGAGTAGATAACTTAGGGCTCTTAGAGCCACAACATATTGAAAAAGAGCAATTTTTAGAGAGAGAAGCAAGGAAAATTTAAGAAAGTAAGAGATTATTGGTGTATCAACCAATTGCAAATTAACATCTATATTGGTTTGTTTTTTGTTGTACCATGTTTATTTTATTTTTCAGCTATAATTCTCCTGTTACCATGAGCTAATTTTTTTTTTCTAGAGTTATTATTTGAACTCAATAAATGAGCTTAGCTGTTGGATGTTTTTAATATTTATTTTAACTCAATTCTTCATTATTCAAATTATTTGTTCTTACTGCTTCATTATATCTGATCAATATGATGATTGATTTGATAATACTTTGATAAACTCGGAAGATGCATCATTATATTTAGACCTAGATAATTTGATGTATGATTATAGAGTAACATTCAATGTTGCATATGCAAGTTTTGACTTAAGATAGGAATATACCTAATTGACATGTATGGTTAATAAGACTTGTTCTTAATGAATCTTAATTTCTTACAAGTACTATAGGAATATAGGCATTTGGTAATTTATGATATACTTGCATGACCTTAAGAGAGGCTTGTGAATACACTAGTGTCTTGACAATAATAAAAATTGAGGGATATAAATATTAAAATAATTAATCTTTAAAAAATATATTGAAGAATAATAATTAACCCTAGGCTTTCTCTATATTGTTATTTTCTTATTTCATTTGAAGTTGTGTTATTTATTTTCTGCACTTTTATTTTATTTAAATTTATTGCAAAATTAAGATTTTTTTTTTTGAATAATTACAAGAAAGATATAATTTTAGTACTTGGTAAAAAAATAAAAATAATCCTTGTGGGTTCGACATCTAACTTTATAAGTTCTCTTTATTACTTGTTACGATAGTGTATACTTGCACTTAATTTTAAGATATAGATATATCGCATTAATAAGTATCAAGATAAATCAAGATTCTAATTTAGTTATTTAGTTTAAATTGATATATTTTCCTTTTTAGATAAAATCCTGTCCTAGTAGTATTTGACTTCTTAAATCCTATTAGGTTTGTTTCTCCTTTAGGTTTATCTTTTTTATTTTTGTTTATTGTAAACTCTATATATACCCAAGCATTCCTCAATGAGAATATAATACAAAGCAATATTTTTTCTTATCTCTAAATTTCTATATGCAATACTTTAAGAGCACTTATTTATTTATTTTTTAGGATATAAAAAAGGCTTTGTAACATCTAACTAAGCTAAAAGAGTTAGCTTTGATTAAAGTAGAGAGGATCTTAAGAAGTACTCTAGAGAGAGCTTTGATAGTAAAGGAGGTTCAAAACTAAAACCTTGAATTGAAGAGACATATTGAGATATGTTAGGCATGAGTTCCCAATTGAACTCATCACATTTGTTTATATGGTGAGAATTTTGAATAATTTAGCCAATATATTACATAATATGTAGGAAGAGAATAAAATCCTTAAGAAAGCAAGGTTAAAAAGCCAAGCTAGACCATTAAAGAACTTAGGGAGGCCATTCTAGTAGATGAGGCTGTAACCAATACTATTCGTGATTATTAGAGACGAAATTTTAAACTTAATGTAGGTGTTGTTACTTATATGTTTAAATTTTCAAGATTCAACTTAGATATTATTATCTTACATTGGTTATTGACCTTTAGTTCGCTTGTTTTCCAAGAGTGGAAGAGGACCTCAGAGAGGCAACTAGCCAGAGTTAAAGTTTCAAAAATCCAAGTACCAACAATGGTGGGTAATGAATGGAAGGATAAGAATGACAAAGTTATGTCTATCAAGCCATGGCCAGAAGAGAAAAGGTTGTTGTAGGTATTTCTTTTACTAAAAAATGGCTCAGAGAACCTAATTCTAAGTTTTTTTTCATCCAAATATTTTGAACATTTCTTTGACTTGTATGATTGACCACATCCTTATATATCTAGGCTCAGATGTAAATATTCGAAGATAAGCTAGCTATATCAGAGAGAATAGCTAAAGCAAAAACACAACTGAAGGTTCAATTTTATTTTTTCTATACTATAATTAGTTTATCTAAATATTCTTTTTCACATCTTTTTGAATCAGTTAAGTTTCTGGGTTAATGCAAATTTATTTTAGGAGAAACTAAAGTTAAGGCTAAAGATATTATATGAAGAGAAGGTTTGAAACATGTATTAAGTTTCTATAAAAATCCTAATGTATTTATAAGTCTAGAAAACAAAAAAGTATAATAAAATTTTGGGGTTTTTAACGACCAACATTGGAGTAAAAAAGCTTCTAAAGGCTTCTACCATTAATAGAAGCTCTCTATTGTGGCAACAACTAAAAATAGAAAATGGAACAATCAGCTTTGATATAAGTTGATTTATTATTTATGAAAGAAGAAGTTTTTACTATTATTGTAATTATTTTTTGTGTTTATGGTGAAATGTCATGTGCACTTTTTTTTGAAGCCATATACCTTTTGCAACAACTAATTAGTTGTCACAAAAAGGTAACTACAATGACAATTTCAATGTCGCAAAAATTTAGGTCGCTCGTAATTGTCATTATATAATTAATTGTCGTAAAAAGCATTTTTTTTTTGTAGTAAAGATTCAAGAATATACTATAATTATTTCATTCGTTATCAGTATCTCTTCACTTAATTCTATTCTAACACATCAAATATTTTAATTTTCCTTATTTATAAGACCCAAATTTCATATTACTCCTTACTTTCTTTCCCTTTTCCTCACACATCTATTGTATAACTCTGTAAATTTGAAAACCATCATTTATAAGTGTTTTGATTTTCTAAAATCATAAGAAACATAACCCAAATATATCCTCTTCTCACACAAATTTCATGAATGATTGTTTTCTTTCTATAGAATTAACCCAATTTTGAATCTTAATGTTGTATATTGCATTGAGGATGATTACAATTTATATGCATAAAGAGCTTGGCTTGTTTATATTGTATTGAACTTTTGGCTTCTGTTTTTGTTGCCATGATGACTTGATGTTTTGGTTGTGTTTGTACATAAAAATTTATTTATGGGATTCGTGCACGTTCAATGTCCTACTAGAAATACGAGTTTTCTCAAATTCTTGAAGAACTAAGGTTAAGTTCGTCAAATAAGGCAAAATAGAAATTGACTTACAGTGAGCAAGGCTTAAGGATAATGTAAGATAGCAAACAAATCGTAGAGTTTGGGTTACTTCACAGGGAAGAACAAGCAAAACTCTAAGAATTGGGATATAGGAATTAATAAGAAAGGATGAGAAAATATTGGGTTGAAAGCTAAAACAAAAAATAGATAAATTGAAAAAATTGTACTTGTTGTATTATTAAGTTGAATGATGAATTACAATGAAATATTAAGCTTTTATATAGGCTTAAGAAACTGTATACTAATCC
This sequence comes from Ailanthus altissimus, assembly GCA_946807835.1. NCBI lineage: Eukaryota > Viridiplantae > Streptophyta > Magnoliopsida > Sapindales > Simaroubaceae > Ailanthus > Ailanthus altissimus. Next base: position 20,407,653 of record OX327696.1, on the reverse strand, counting down.
TGATTTGATATGAAAAATAATTCTAATCAAATAAAATATTTCAGAATGGGCTGAACACCTTAATTTGGCCTACTATACAATTTAGAAAAAGGAACTCGAATGGGACTATTACATAAATTTTTGGGTCGGCGTCAACAAGTTGCAAAATTATCTTTTATTTTGCTGCATATTTACTACTGTCATGAATTTTACCCACCTTTCGAACCATCTTGACTCGAATCGGAATGGATCGGGACATGAGCCTAAATTAAAAATAATTTGAGACCAATCTTAAAGTTTCGATAGGACTCGGGTTTGTACTAAACCCGTCCCAGATCCAGACTTGCTTACCCTTACATGTAAGGTCTTTACAGAATAGCATTTGGAAATTAACATCCTAATATTTTATTTATAAAATAAAGCTTTCAAAATTTTCGAATTAAGATCCATCTTTAGCACCATTCTTTATAGCCATGTCCTTCAAAGCAATGTTTACATATTTTTTCAATTTATTGCCTCATTATGATTCCATTTTCATCTAGCAACAACTCTAAATTGATTTTCCAAGCATCACAAATGTAATTTCTATTTTGATTGATCTAAAAAGTAAGGCCAACATAGAAAAGGAACTCCCAAGCTTAGACCTTCCATAGTTGAAATCCATCCGTAGTGACTTAAGAAACAAGCAATAAAAGAATAACCTAAAACCTTTTCTTATGGCTCCTATTCAAAGATTTTTCCTTGCTAAAAAGTTCTTTCAACAAATCTATCTAGAAATTTTTATGCAACTCGTTCATTAGGCTTGGTGGAACAACCTACAAAAAGGTTGGCTTAAAGATTCAAGGCCAATTGCTAATTCTTTAAATTGTTGTTGATTTAAGATTATTATGTTGCCAAATGCAACATAAATGACTAAGCCTATAAGTTGTTTATTGAGCTAGCTTAAGCAAGTTGAGTCCTCAGACTAAATGTTTAGATGAGTACTTGCAAGTAAAGTACCAATGGTTAAGATGTTTAGAATTAAATCACAAGTCGCCGAGTTAAGTTCATAAATTGAGTTGATAAGAACCCAGTTGGAAATTTTTATAGTTCAGACAACAGTAAAAGAAATTTCAAAGAAAATCTTATGTGTATTTGTACGGCTCAGAAAGCTCCATATGAACTAATTCTTTCTCCGGGCAATAGTTTCTTCTGACAGTAAGATCAACTCATCATTCCTTGTATTTTTGATAAAGGCTTAATTGTACTATTATATCTATCAATATAGACTTAATATATGGTTGTTTATTTATTTATTTTTTTTATCATAAATAGGTTCACAATCCAAAACGTGAAGATTCGGGACAAACCGGACACGAAATGGACAAGAAAAACAAAAAAAAGATTAAGGGACCATATACAAACCTAGGCATTGCGGTGTCCAAGACAGATTGTATGTGTGTGTGTGGGGGGGTAGTGCCTGCACCTAGTACCGCAGCACATATGAGGATTTTACAACCTTGTCATTTCTAAGTTTAGGCACTACAGCGCCCAACCCTCAGTGCTGTAGTGCCTGTGCGACAAATAAAACACCTCTTTAAATGTCATATTTCGATTTGGAATTGAAACCCCTCGACCATAGGGTTTTTAAGACCTATAAAACCACTCCCTTTTTAAAGAAAAATAATAGACTTTAGGAAAGGAAAAACTTAAGAAAACAAATTCACATTGCAAAATAAGAGATTAAAGCAAGAATTCAAGAATTGAAGATCAAGAATAGTGCAATCAAGTCAATAGTAAGAAATAGGCATTATAAAGCGCCTTCTTGTGTTATTTCTTATTTACTCTTATTATTATGATCTTGATTATGATATTTTTGATTATTTACTTGGATACTATTGAATTAGTCATAAACTAAACTTTTTAAGTTAGGGTTAGACTTTTGAACCTAGTATGTAGTAGGATTTTATTGACTTCTAGTTTATGAACTTAATATAATAAAATGATATTGAAATTTGAGTTCACGTGTCATCCCAAATTGTTTGAATATTTAATCTTGCAATATTTATACAATGCACATTTTATTAAATCGCTAATTACATTAATTAAATGGTACAATGCTTGTAACACTGCACACATTGTATGATTTGAAAAAACTCAGATTTGGTCTAAAAGAGTTTAAACTAGCACTAAAGGTTAGCAATGCTAAGAATTATAATTGCTAATAGTTAGCATTAGTAAGACTTAAGACTTTGTCGTAATGGAACATAAACCCAAGAGTACATCAATAAAAACATAGTTGCAATGGGTTGCAATAGGTTGTAATAGGTGCTAAGGAATGTTATTATGTATGTGTATTCTAAAACACGATGTTCTTGGTCTAATTCATTAATGCAAATTTGTCAGTGAAATTCTTTATTATAGATCAGTGTATGACTATATCTAGATGATATAGATGGTTGTTCTTAGCCTACCATGGGCTTACCGAAATCTCATATGGCATATGACTATTCAGTAAGGACTGACGATGTTGATCTATATCCTAAAAAATAAGGTTTTCAAAGGGTCAAAATATATTACAAAAGTGTTTGCATATATTATTTATCGAGATACGTATCTGGAGATAAGTTCACGGATGAGCGTGTGAAAATTTTGATAGTGTTGATCTATATCCCCACTCCTCTAAGATATAGATGGCGAAAGAATTATACAAATGCGAGATGTCCTCAACTTATATAGCCTATTGCGCTGATTTGTAATATCCATGACGTGTGCGAAGGACATCAATCACGGACTCACAGAACAGTTTTGTTTGACAAATCGTGCATGGACCTAAAGAGTCCTATAAACTAAAGTGTACTCGTTGTGCACTAGGATAGCGTACCAGATTAAATAGTTCAATATAGTAAATTTCAGCAGACTAGATGTTTGCTTCGGTTTGCCTCGGGATGTGCACGTGTCAAGACTTAAGTGTTAAGTACATCAATTAGTTAACAATGGTTGCTACCAATAGGATGATGACACATGGCACATTATAGACCATTTATTTTTTTACTTAAAAACCACTAAAATCACCTTACTTATTGGACAAGTAAAATTATTATTTTATTCATTATATGATTTTTTTGAATAAAATAATAATAATGGTAATATTTGATAATTATTATTGCAAGTCAAACAATAATTTGTTTAATGCATGTTTTGTATTTTAATTTGATTAAAATAATATATAAACAAATGCATTTGATGGCTATTATGTGGTAGGGCCAAAATGTGTATTACAAACAAATGAAGAAATTGTTTCTTCAATTTGTTTTGTGTCATATTCGGCCAAAACACATTATATATATCACATGTTTTTTGTTTTAATTGTTTAATGTAAACAGTTGTAATAAAAGCAAGCAAATTGTGTGCCATGCTTGAGGGGACCTTGTAACTTGTAAAAAAAGTGAAATTGTTTCATCAATTTGATCACAAAATTTGGTTAAGTTCATGCAAGCATATTTGTTTTACAATTCTTTAATTTAATTAAAAAATTAACAATGTAAAAGTAAAACTAAGTGGGCAAGTTATTAGCCATATTTATGGGGGTCATCATTTGTCTAAATGAAAGGGAATTGAAACAAACCTATAAAATGAATGGGATTCATTTTGTTAAGTGTGTGTGTGCCTCGGCCAAGTTATTGAGAGAGAGAAAAGTTCTTATTTTTTAGGTGTTGAAATTGTTTTTTTATTTTTATGTTTCAAGTGTTGAAACAAAGCAAAACAACATTAATAGCTTTATAGTAGTCATACAAGCTTAAGAGTTAAGTATTTCTTTTAAGAGTTAAACTAGGGTTTAAGGGGTTAAACTCTTGCTGGAACAAGCTGCCATTTTAGACTACCCAAGCCCACTTAGTTGGGTACTAGAATTGAGAACGAATTCACTTCAAGGTGGGAACTCTAGCAATACAAAATTCTAAAGGCTTGATAAGGTGATTCTCTACAAATCTTTGTAATTTCATTTATGAGATAACATAAAACATTTATTGTGTTTATCACTTAGAAAATTAGATTTTCGGACTTCTGTTGCGCACAAATATGTATATGACGCATGTTTTTGTAATGATGAACACAAATCCACATGTATGTATCCTCGATTAATTAACACTCACAAAATGGTATCAAAGCATATTTGAGTAAATTTGGGTGTGAATGAGTGTTAAAATTGTTGTTGGTAAAGTTTTAGTGCCCAAATGGTGCATTTCAAAGAGTTGAAATAGGTATACTAATATGGGGAGCATATAAGTACTGCCAAACAAAGGGTTTGGCACTGTAGCACTGGGAATTTTATCCTCAGCGCTGCAGCTCTAGAGGATGAGCACCGCGGTGCTGAGGGCATTCCCCCCAGTGTTGTAGTACCGGGAACCCAGCACCACGACACTAATAACACTTATTGAAATTATTTTTTAAATTATTTAAAATAATAATTTTAAATATGTGGGAGTTTATGAGATGCAGTGGTAAAAATTATTAGTCTGTATTATTAATTGGAATCATTTTTCTGTTTTAGTAACTATAATAGGAATCCTTCTGGTGGGATTAGTTATATTTGCACAGAAATAAATGTCTGATTAAGAATTACCTCCTCATGAGATAGAGATCAAGTCTTTAAATTAAAAAATCTCTCTTAATCAGATTAAATAGTATTATATTATGAGATAATAATGTATAATGATCCATCTTGTTAATATGGTGTTAGCTGGGTCATATCGAACTTTCCTAAGATCGCTACAGTGTGAGAGTTTTGGTCAGTATAATTTGGACTGTGCTAGTTAAACATGAGATGAGGCAAATATACGTGAAAGTATTATCCTGGATCACTACAGTGTACGGGTAATACCGGTAACATATATTTGATTATTGACAAGTTAAAATGAAATACAATTACCCTACATCGCTACAGTGTGCGAATAAGATGTATTTAGGATCTGGAGAAAGAGTTGAAAGAGATGTAATTAACAAGAGTTGTCTACCTGTTGGGTTTACAAAAGCCTAGATCGCTATAATATGTGGCTCGAGTAAAATGCCAATGGGGTTCACTTTTTACGATATAGTTTATAGGAGTTTAAACTATCTTTATATCGTTTGAGATATTAGAGGGATTATGTAAAGTAGTGGAAGGGCGTTTTATATTTAAATATATATATAACTGTTATACCATGATTTAAAATATTTTATTAGTGATGTAATATCCACTGACATTTTTTTTGTCTTGTGAAGATATAATGGCCTCCAGTAATCCCTTGGTATGCATACTAAATGCACACCAACTTAAGGGTATTGATAATTTTTCTAATTGTTGGTACATGAATCTCAAAATCGTTCTGGATTAAAAACAATTAGGATATATTATTGATCAAAAGATGCTTATAGTTGTTTTTGAGAATGTCACCGAGGAAGAAAATGTGATATATCAGAAATAGATAGACGATGATTTAAAGGTTAAATCTTACATCCTTGCCTCCATGTCCACTGAGCTGCAGCGGAAGCATGTCCGTATGGACAGTGTTAGCAGTATCATGTTCCATCTGAAGGAGCTCCTTAGTGACCAACCTTAGGTCAAGATTTATAGAGTCACCAAAACTCTCTTTCAGGCTAGACTTTTTGAGGACGACCTAATGAATCCTTATGTACTCAAGATGATAAGATTAATTGAGAGACTTGAGATCATGGATATTTCTCTGAACAATAATTTTGGGAATAACTTGATTCTCTAATCGTTGTTTGGGTCATTTGTACAGTTTATCATGAACTTTAACATACGAGGTTTGACCCCTATCTACGTTGATCTATATAATATGCTTAAGACAGCTGAGGAGGATATGAGTAAAGGGGGTGTAACCCTCTATGTCCAGGGTGCTTCCTTTTCTACCCTAAAGGTTTCTGGAAAGCCTAAAGGAAAGAAGAAAAAAAAGGTAAAGCAGACACCCATGATAAGTCCTCAGTGGCGAAAGATATCCAAGCCATAAAAGAAGCCAAACACAAAATAAATATTTCCATTGCAGCAAGGACGGGTACTAGAAAAAGAAATGCTCCAAATACCTTGCCACCGTAAAAAAAACTCCTTTAGGTATATGCTTACATATTATTGATATTTCTTTAGCATTTGATGCTAGTATAGGTTGGATATTAGATACCACATATCTTTCTCACATCTATAATATGTTGTAGAGTCTAAGAGAAGTTAGATTGCTACAACTAGTAGAGGTACACCTTCGAGTCAAAAATGATGATTTTTTGCAGGTCAAGACTGTTGGATATTTTGACTTAATTCTCTCTTGTAATAAAATTATTGTATTGCATAAATATTATTTTGTACCCTCATGTATCAGATAGATTATTTCTCTTTCTATACTTGATAGTAAAGGGTATCATGTGTATATCAAAAACCGTTCCTTATATTTATATGATATGTTTGATGTTTTGTCAGCTCAATGTTAGTTAAGTAATGGGCATTATATTTTGGATAAAATTGAAAATGTTATTAATGTACAGGGTAGCACTAGAAGTAGTTAGGGAACTTTAAATGATACAGAACTATGGTATGTGAGATTAAGTCATATAAGCGTGAGATGTCTAACCCGTCTAGTTAAGGATGGTTGGATACCTGATCTGACCATAGAACCTTATCAAGTTTGTGAATCTTGCATTCAAGGAAAAATGACTACATCTCTATTTATTGGTGTTGGACACTATGCTACAAATTTATTGGAACTGATGCATAATGATGATGTATGCGGTCTAATGAATCACGCTACAATGGGTGAATTTGTAACCTTTATCAATGATTTTTTGCAATATGAGTACGAGTTTCGTATGAACACAAGTAAAAAATATTTGAAAAGTTCAAAGAGTTCAGACTTGAAGTTGAGAAATAAACTGGCGTATACATCAAATGCCTTCATTCAGATCGAAGCGATGAGTATATAAATAGTGAATTTTTTTATTATTTAAAGGAGAATGAGATTCTCACTCAGTATAGTCTTTTGGGTACTTTGTAACATAATGGTGTTTTGGAAAGGAAGAATTGGACTTTATTGGATATGGTTCGGTCGATGATGAGTTTCACCAATCTTTTAAAATATCTATAGGGTTATGCTATTGATACTGCTGCTTATATATTGAGCATGGTTCTGTCTAAAACTGCTCTGATCACTCCACATGAGATGCAACAAGAAAAGAAACCAAGTCGTAAGTATTTTAATATTTGGGGCTGTCTTGCTTACGTAAAAGTTACATAATAGGATAAACTTACAAGCAGGGGTACAAGTACCGGTTTGTCGGGTACCCCAAGAGTTTCTCATGGATCATGAGGGTTATAGAAAGATTGAGCTTGATGAAGCCAATCAAAACCAGAATGAACCAGAGATGGAACCTTAAGTTAAATCCAGCAGAATACCTTTAACACTGTTGGAGCTGGTGCTCACGTGCCATTTCAATATTGTATGAATATTAATTGTTAATATTTATACAATAAACATTTCGAATAAAGATTGTTAATATCATATTAATATGGTATAATGCTTGTAACATTACAGACATTGTTTGATCTGAAAGAGTTCAGATCAGAACTAATAGTTATCAAAGCTGAGAGTTATAAATGCTACGAGTTAGCACTGTTAAGAGTTAGCAGGTTATAACAGTCAGTGAGGTATAAAGAGTTAGAACCTTGTCTATAATGGGACAAAGACCTGAGAGTATACTTGTAATGATATAGTTGCAAAGAGTTGCAATAGGTGTTAAGAAATATCATTATGTAAGTATGTCTCAAAGATACTGTTCCTGATCTATAATCACTAATGCGGGTCTATCGGTGATTCGCTTTACATAGATTAGTGTATGTCTATATCTGACTGGTTCAGATGGTTGTTCTTAGCTGACCATGAGCTTAGAGCTTGTATAGGCATGCGGGTATCCAGTCAGGACTGGATACTGAACAGACTTATGAGGACCCCAATAGATATCCTATGACACCGTCAAAGGAAGGTCCTCTCGAGTTGAGTAGTATTCGTGGTCCTTTGACCTGAGCGCCACGGTGGTCTTGTGAGTGATCCATCATGCTTTGGTTCCACATATGTCAGAGACCTTTCATGGTCTGACCGCTATGTGTCGCTGGGTATGGTCCGATGCTCATGGAGTCCGGTGTACGTAGATACGGGATCCGTCAGCTTACATAGGTAAGTTGTATATCCGATGCTCCGAGATTGTATTTCATAAAGTCTTATGGCCACAAGCATAAACCCGGGAAAAGAGTTTCCCATAGGGTTAAACAATATAGCAAAAGTGTTTGTGTATATTGTTTATCGAGATACGAATCTGGAGATAAGATTATGGATGAGCAAATGGGGATTTGACGGTACTGATCTATATCCCTGCACATCCAGGATATAAATGATGGAAGGATTATACGTATACGTTATGACCTCAACTTGTATGGTCTGACACGCTGATTTGTAAATGGGGATTATGGATGAGCAAATGGTCTGACACGCTCATCCATAATCTGGAGATAAGATTATGGATGAGCAAATGGGGATTTGACGGTACTGATCTATATCCCTGCACATCCAGGATATAAATGATGGAAGGATTATACGTATACGTTATGACCTCAACTTGTATGGTCTGACACGCTGATTTGTAATATTCGTAACGTGTGCGTGGGGCATCGATTACGGATTAATGGAACAGTTCCATTTGACAAATCGGGTGTAGACCTAGAGAGTCCCAATATGAAATGTACTCTTTGAGCACTTGGGCAGTGTACCGTATTGAATTGTTCAATACAGTATAATTCAGCAATTACTAAGGTTACGTTAACTAAAGTATGTGGTTAAATTGGTGGGACCCACTTTAGGTTAACTTGGTAACCGAGTAAGGATATAATAGTAATTTCACTTTATGATTATTTAATTGTTAAATAATAAGAATAAATATTTATTTATTTAATTGTTAAATAAATAATTTAATTTAACTATGATTAAAGGTTAATCATATAGTTAATTAAGTTAACCTTACTTAAAGGTTAAGTAAAGGTTAACCTAACCATAGTTAAGTTAGTTAACTATGGTTAAATTAATTAAATATTTATTAACTTAAAGGTTAAGTTAAAATAATCTAACTAAGGTTAAATGTTAACTAAGGTTAGGTTAAGCCAAATGAAATGCAAATGAAATTCAAATTAGTTTGGAATTAATGCATTTGAATATAAAGTGAAATGAAATTGAAAATCAATAATGTTTTAGATTTTAGGTTTTGCATTTTGGGAGCCAATTCAATTTGAGAAATTGAAATTGTTTGTTTTGTGTTTTAAGTGTTAGAACAACAAAACAAATTGAATTAATGGTTACTAAATGTAATAACTAAAAAGAATATTTGTTTTATTTATTCAAGAGTTGAATAAAAGGAAAAACAAAAATGATTAAGTTAAATGGTTTAACTTTGAAAAATGTTTAAGAGTTAAACACAAATGCTGGATTATGATGCTGCCATTCTAGACAATCAAACCCACCCTTGTTGATTGCTAGAATTGATCAAAGATTCATTTCATGGTGGACTTCAAAGAAAATTAATCCAAAGGCTTCATTGGTGATTTTCTCAATCTCGAATTTTCAATTAATCAAATGTTATTTTTAGTGTTCATTGTATATAATCTTCCGCTGTGCACATGTATGTATGAGATATGTATATTGTTTGTATGATGAACACAAATCCACATGCAAGCACCCTAAGTAAATTCGTCCAACCCAACAATTGGTATCAGAGCAATTTGTGTTGTTATGGGTGATTTTTTAGTGTTAGCTAAGTGTTGGCTAAGTTGTAGGACAAGTTCCGGGGCTGTTGGGGTACATTTTAAGTGTTAAAAATGCAAACCAGTGAAAAACAGCACCTGGAACGCTGCAGCGCTAAGGTCCAGCGCGGCAGCGTTCATTTTAAGCACTGCTTCCAGCGCCCCAGCGCTGGTAAGTCGTCGCCGCAGCGCTGAGGCTTGTGAAGCCCTAGTGCGGCAGCGCTATAAGACCAGCGCCGCGGCGATCTTACACTAAAAAAAAAAAAAAAAAAAAAAAAGAGTAAAATCTTTTTATTTTTCAGCATGTGGGGGTTTATGAGATGTAATAATAAGTGTTATTAGTTTACATGATAAACCAAGAAAATAATATTTTTATTATTTTATTTATTTTTGTAACCACAATGGGGGCCCCACTGGTGGGGGTTAGTTGTGCTTGTACAGAAATGAATAATTGATTGAGAATAACCTCTCATGTGATGAGAGCATATAATATGAAAGCCTGTAATTAAAATCTCTCTTAATTAGATTGAAATTTATTATATTATGTGATAATATTTTAAATGGTCCGTCTTGTCAATACGGTGTGAGATGGGTCACTATGGTCTTTCCCAATATTGCTTTAGCGTGAGGGATTTGGTCGGTGTGACTTGGTCTAATGCCGGTAAAACATGAGATGAATCAAATATATGCGAATATATTATCTAATATTGCTTTAGCGTGAGGATAGTGTCAGTAACATATATTTGAGCATTGATGAGTTAATCTGAAATACAGTTACCCAATATTGCTTTAGCGTGAGTGTAATGTGTATTTAGGATCAAGAGAAAGAGTTGTATGAGATACAATTGACAAGAGTTGTCTACCTGTTGGATTTATAAAGGCCAATATTGCTTTAGCGTGAGGCTGGAGTAAAACCCTAATGGGATCCACTTCCCTCTGTATAGTTTAAAAATATTATACTATCTTATCCCGTTTGAGAGATTAAAGGGATTAAGTAAAGCAGTGGGAGGGCGTTTTTAGATTAAAAAATGTATAACAGTTATACCCATGATCTAAAACGTAATTTATTAACAATAAGAAATGTTCTGCTACGCATCTCCTATTTTGTCTTATAGAGATAAGATGATTATCTTATAAAGATAAGATACTTGTCTTATAGAGATAAGATGAGTACAAGCAATCCGTTACTAATCTTGAACAAATACCAATAACTATAGGGTACTGAATAAAATATGTAAGACTTGCTTATGAATCTAAGAATAGTTCTAGATTCAGTAATATTTGATATTACTAAACCACAGATAGAGAAAAGTCATAATGGAAAGTGTTTCCATGTTATAAGGTTTGAAATAGTAAATATTACTATTCATCACACCTTGACTTAAGAAAGATTGACTCATTAGATATCTGTTTCACCAAACATTAACATTTCATTAGCATTTGATGTTAACTCTGCAAGGGTATGAGATACCGCTTGTTATTCTCATATCTGCAATATGTTGCATGATTTGAGAAATGCTTGATGACTATCAAATGAAAAGTTCAGCTTCACGTAGGTAATAGAGATTTCCTAAACGTTGTAGCTGTTAAGACTTCAAAGTTGCTTCTTATTTCTGGTAATAGTATTAATGTTATATAATTACTATTACGTGCCAAACATTATTAGGTAAATCATATCACTCCCTGTAGTTGACAGAGAAAGTTATCATAAAAATATGGAAATAGTTCCTTGTGATAATGATAATGATTTACTAATTGAATGTCAGTTAATGAATGACTGTTATATCTGATATACAACAAGAAATGTTATAAGTGTAGAGGTGAACAAAATATATAGTATTTCAGCAACTTAAATAATAATGAATAGTGGTATATATAAGATTAGGTCATATAGTCGTGAGACGACTATCCTAACTGGTTAAGGATGGTCAGATATTTGATCTGACTATAGTACATTGACTAGTTTATGAATTATGAATTCAAAAGAATATGGCCGAATCTTTATGTAGGTGTAAGACGCCAAGCCACTGGTTTATTGGATCTGGTACATATAGATATATTTAGTCCAATAAATCTTACTGTTATAAATGATTTCGATACTTCATTGTCTTTATAGTGATTGTCACTATATAGACATGCGTTTCTAGGAAACGCAGGTCAAAATAATTTCGAAGTGTTCAAAATGTTCTGACAATGAAAGTAAAGAAACAAACCCTTATGTATATTGAGTGCTTTCGATTAGATCGAAGTAATTTATACATAATCAGTAAATTCACAAATTATTTAAAGAGAATATGATTCTCTCTCAGTATAGTCCTCTAGATACTCCTCAACATAAAGATGTTTAGGAAATAAGGAATTGGACTATATTAGATACAGTCTGATTGATATTGAGAATCGCTGATCTTCTAAAAATATCTATGAGGTTATATTTTAACATATGCTACTCACTTATTAAATAATTCCATAATCGTTCCTACTACTTTATATGAGATATAGACTAAATAGGAAACGAGTCTTAAGTATGTTAAGACTTGGTGTTATTCTATTTTCATAAGAGTTATGCAACAGAATAAACTTGTATCCAACGGTACAAGTATCGGTTCATTTAGTATCTCAAGTGTATAATGGGATACCACTTCTATAATACAGATGAACGAAATATGTTCGTTTCTCATAATGTCACATTCCTAGAGAAAGAGTTTCTCATGGATTGTGGAGATTATAGAAAGATTGAACTTGATGAAGTCAATCTAAATATAGATGAACCAACGATGGAATTTTATTTTTAAATGAGTGAAATACCTTTAACACACTAAGTTCATAGGTCCAAAAGGATATCAAAGCCATCATTTAGGTATGTTTGATACTTAAAGGTGCCCTTGATATTTTCTTAGTTGAAGAAAAGGATCCTTTAACTTATGGAGAGACGATGTTTGACATCGATTCGAAAAAATAAAAAGATATTATAAAATTTGAAATTGACTCAACACATGACAATTAAGTCTAGGACTTAGTTGAGCTTCCTGTAGAAATTGTTTCTATCAACAGTAAATCAGTTTACGTAGCGGAAGCAGTATGGGCCTTATTTGAAGGAATAGTCCTTCATGGCCTGACTAATGATGAAAGGTTACACTCAGAGATCTAGGATCAATAATGAGGAAACCTTTTTCATCAGTAACCATGCTAAAGTCAATTTAGATTTTGTTGATGACAAGATACCATAAAATTCGAATTTGACTCTAAGTATGACAATTAAGTCTAGGACTTAGTTGTGCTTCCTGTAGAAATTGTTTCTATCAGCAGTAAATCAGTTTATGCAGAGGAAGCAATGTGGGCCCTATCTGAAGGAATGGTCCTTCATGGCCTGACTAATGTTGAAAGGTTACACTCAGAGATCTAGGATCAATAATGAGGAAACCTTTTTCATCAGTAACCATACTAAAGTCAATTTGGATTTTGTTGGCTATTGCTGCATATTATGATTATGAGGACTGGCTTATAAATGTAAATAAGGTGTTCTGGGAAGTATATCTCCAACAAGAGATATGCAGAGAACAACTTGATGTTTTTGCATCCAAGCCTAACTTCTAATATAATATGCAAATTAAGGAAGTCCATTTATGGACTTAAGCAGTTTTTCCAAAGTTGGAATCTTTGTTTAAATGATGAAATCAGAAAGTCTGGTTTTATCAGGAACAAAGAGGAAGCGTGTGTGTTCAGAAAGGGCAGTGGGAGTATAATTATCTTTTTTAGTTCTCTAAAGTGGAAAATATATACTCAATATTGGAAACGATGATTGGAGTATAGCAAGTAATTCAGATAAGTGTTATCTGTGTAAAGAACTTCTTCATAAAAGATTTGAGAGAGACTTCCTATATACTAGGTATAAAGCTTTATGGAGATATAGCTAGGAAGCTAATAAGACTCTCTCAAACTTCGTATATAGAATAAGTCCATGAAAAGGTACAACTTCATTGACTGTGAGACAGTTAAAGTCCCTTTTAGAAGTGGCATTCATCTTTCTTAGAGGAAGTGTCCTCGGGAAGAAGATGTGAGAGTTAGAGTGTCTAACATCTCAGATGCATTAGCTAGAAATAGATTAATGCATACCGTCTAATGTACGAAATCTGGATTTAGATGGTTGTAAGTGTTACAAGCTGGTATCTAATTAATCCAGATCACGATCATTAAATGGTTGTGAAACATATCTGAAAATACTTGAGAAGTATAGAGGATAAGTTTATAAAATATGGAGAAAGTTTCTTACAAAAGAAGGAACACACATATTCAGACTTACGTCTGCTCTGAATGGTAGAAAGTCTACATTTAGTTATGTGTTTCTCTTTATCAGTACCGGAGCTAGTTAAATGTGTGTTAGTAAATGTCCACAGGTAATTCTGCCTTGGAGGTAGAATATGTTGCGGCTTGAGAAGTCAGCAAAGAAAGTACAATGGATATTCAAAATTAATTGCAGAGCTTTGAATAGTTCCAAGCTCAGTGGATCCTATCCCACTATATTGCAAAATTACGGTAATTGCTTAAGCCGAGAAGCCATAAGGCACACCAGTATTCTGATCATGTGAACTCTGGAAATCACATAATTAGAAAGTTCTTGGTAACAAGAGTTGTAATAAAAATCTAGGAATCAATCCTTGGATGTAGCGAACCCCCCTAAGCCTAAACTCCTATAGTGTTTGAGAAACACGTGGAGTGTATTGATATGAGATACCAGTACGTATGGCACTGAAGCAAGTGGGAGTTTGTTGGAGCTGGTGCTCACGTGCCATTCCAATATTGTATGAATATTAATTGTTAATATTTATACAATAAACATTTCGAATAAAGATTGTTAATATCATATTAATATGGTATAATGCTTGTAACATTACAGACATTGTTTGATCTGAAAGAGTTCAGATCTGATCTAAAAGAGTTTAGATCAGAACTAATAGTTATCAAAGTTGAGAGTTATAAATGCTACGAGTTAGCACTGTTAAGAGTTAGCAGGTTATAACAGTCAGCGAGGTATAAAGAGTTAGAACCTTGTCTATAATGGGACAAAGACCTGAGAGTATACTTGTAATGATATAGTTGCAAAGAGTTGCAATAGGTGTTAAGAAATATCATTATGTAAGTATGTCTCAAAGATAATGTTCCTGATCTATAATCACTAATGCGGGTCTATCGGTGATTCGCTTTACATAGATTAGTGTATGTCTATATCTGACTGGTTCAGATGGTTGTTCTTAGCTGACCATGAGCTTAGAGCTTGTATAGGCATGCGGGTATCCAGTCAGGACTGGATACTGAACAGACTTATGAGGACCCCAATAGATATCCTATGACACCGTCAAAGGAAGGTCCTCTCGAGTTGAGTAGTATTCGTGGTCCTTTGACCTGAGCGCCACGGTGGTCTTGTGAGTGATCCATCATGCTTTGGTTCCACATATGTCAGAGACCTTTCATGGTCTGACCGCTATGTGTCGCTGGGTATGGTCCGATGCTCATGGAGTCCGGTGTACGTAGATACGGGATCCGTCAGCTTACGTAGGTAAGTTGTATATCCGATGCTCCGAGATTGTATTTCATAAAGTCTTATGGCCACAAGCATAAACCCGGGAAAAGAGTTTCCCATAGGGTTAAACAATATAGCAAAAGTGTTTGTGTATATTGTTTATCGAGATACGAATCTGGAGATAAGATTATGGATGAGCAAATGGGGATTTGACGGTACTGATCTATATCCCTGCACATCCAGGATATAAATGATGGAAGGATTATACGTATACGTTATGACCTCAACTTGTATGGTCTGACACGCTGATTTGTAATATTCGTAACGTGTGCGTGGGGCATCGATTACGGATTAATGGAACAGTTCCATTTGACAAATCGGGTGTAGACCTAGAGAGTCCCAATATGAAATGTACTCTTTGAGCACTTGGGCAGTGTACCGTATTGAATTGTTCAATACAGTATAATTCAGCAATTACTAAGGTTACGTTAACTAAAGTATGTGGTTAAATTGGTGGGACCCACTTTAGGTTAACTTGGTAACCGAGTAAGGATATAATAGTAATTTCACTTTATGATTATTTAATTGTTAAATAATAAGAATAAATATTTATTTATTTAATTGTTAAATAAATAATTTAATTTAACTATGATTAAAGGTTAATCATATAGTTAATTAAGTTAACCTTACTTAAAGGTTAAGTAAAGGTTAACCTAACCATAGTTAAGTTAGTTAACTATGGTTAAATTAATTAAATATTTATTAACTTAAAGGTTAAGTTAAAATAATCTAACTAAGGTTAAATGTTAACTAAGGTTAGGTTAAGCCAAATGAAATGCAAATGAAATTCAAATTAGTTTGGAATTAATGCATTTGAATATAAAGTGAAATGAAATTGAAAATCAATAATGTTTTAGATTTTAGGTTTTGCATTTTGGGAGCCAATTCAATTTGAGAAATTGAAATTGTTTGTTTTGTGTTTTAAGTGTTAGAACAACAAAACAAATTGAATTAATGGTTACTAAATGTAATAACTAAAAAGAATATTTGTTTTATTTATTCAAGAGTTGAATAAAAGGAAAAACAAAAATGATTAAGTTAAATGGTTTAACTTTGAAAAATGTTTAAGAGTTAAACACAAATGCTGGATTATGATGCTGCCATTCTAGACAATCAAACCCACCCTTGTTGATTGCTAGAATTGATCAAAGATTCATTTCATGGTGGACTTCAAAGAAAATTAATCCAAAGGCTTCATTGGTGATTTTCTCAATCTCGAATTTTCAATTAATCAAATGTTATTTTTAGTGTTCATTGTATATAATCTTCCGCTGTGCACATGTATGTATGAGATATGTATATTGTTTGTATGATGAACACAAATCCACATGCAAGCACCCTAAGTAAATTCGTCCAACCCAACAAACACATCCTCCACGTAGGTTAGAGAGGATATCCAGACCACCTACCAGGTATAGTCAGATGCCTGAAGATACGCTTAGAGTTTTCTTAGTTGAAGAAAATAATCCTTTAACCTATAGAGAGGTGGTGCTGGACATCGACTCAAAAAAAGGCAAGAAACTGTAAAATTTAAAATTGACTCAGTACCTTAAAATCAAGTCTGGGACTTGGTTGAGCTTTCTGAAGGTATAGTTTCTATTGGTTGTAAATGGATTTATAAATGGAACGTAGGACAAATGAGAATGTAGAGACCTTCAAAGCCCAACAAGTTACAAAAGGTTATTTTCAACAATCTGTGATCGATTATAAGGAAACCTTTGCACTAATAGTAATGTTAAAGTCAATACGAATTTTATTGGAAATTATTGCGTATTATGACATTAAGATATGACAGATGGATGTAAAGATGGCATTCTTGAATGGATATCTTAAAGAGAGATATACGTGGAACAACCTAAAGGTTTTGCATCCAACCTTACTGTGGGTCTAATATGCAAGCTAAAGAAGTTCATTATGGACTTAAGTAGGCTTTCCGAAATTGAAATCTTCATTTTGATGAAGTAATCAGAGGATCTAGTTTCATAAAAAACATAGAGGAACCTTATGTGTACAGAAATGACAGTAAGAGCATAATAGTCTTCTTAATTCTCTATGTGAATGATATACTGATAATTGGGAATGATATAGGTATGTTACAATCAGTTAAGAGTTATCTAAACAAGAACTTCTTTATAAAGGATTTGGTAGAAGCTTTTTATATACTAGGATATCTAAACAAGAACTTCTTTATAAAGGATTTGATAGAAGCTTCCTATATACTAGGATAAAGCTTTATAGAGATAGAGTTAGGAAGCTGATAAGACTCTTTCAATCATTGTACATCGACAATGTCTTATAAAGGTACAATTTTACTAGCTGTAAGATAACTAATGTACCTTCTAGACAAATCATTCATCTTTCGAGGATAATATCTCCACAGAAAGATGAAAAAGTTAGAATATCTAAAATGCTATACGCATCAGTTGTAGATAGCCTGCTGTATGCTATGATGTGCACTAGACCTGACATTAATATGGCTATAAGTGTTACTAGCTAGTATTAATCTGATCCGGGTAATAGCTATTAGATGTTAGTCAAACATGTCCTTAAATACATTAAGGGTACTGAGTTTCTAATTCATGGAGATAGTGACTTATAAGTCATATGATACATAGATTTAGATTTCTAGTCTAATCCGAATGATAAAAAGTCTACATCTGGATATGTGTTTATCTTCAACGGTTCTGCAGTGAGTTGAAAGAGCACCAAATAGGGATTTATAGCTGATTTAATAATGGACGCGAAATATATGCCTTTAAGACAGCAAAAGAAGCAGTGTACGTAAGTTTATCGCTGAGCTAGGAATAGTCCTAAGTTTGATGGATCCTATCTTATTATTTTGCAACAATAACAGAGCTATAGCATAAGCCAAAGAGTCAAGAGTACACTAGAGATCTAAAGATGTGGAGAGAAAATACCATATACTTAGAGAAATCTTGACTATAGGAGATGAAATAATTTGTAAAGTTGACTCTGTAAATAATGTAGCAGACCTACTGACTAAAACCTTAACTCTAAAGGTGTTTAAGAAACACGCAGAGTCTATGAGTATTAGATACCACTATGAATGGCACTAGAGCAAGTGGGACTTTGTTGGAATTTATGCCTATATGCTATCCCAAATTGTATGTATATTTAATTTTGTAATATTTATACAATGCATATTTTATTAAATTACTAATTATATTAATTAAATGATACAATGCTCGTAATACTACAAACATTATATGATCTAAAGGAGTTCAAATCTAGTCTAAAAAAGTTTAGACTAGTGTTAAAGGTTAGCAATGCTAAGAATTATAATTGCTACTAGTTAGTATTATTAAGAGTTAGTAGGTTATAAAAGTCAGCAAAATCTAAGAGTTAGGACATTGTCTGTAATAGGATATAAACTCGAGAGTACATCAATAATGACATAGTTGCAAGGAGTATTGGTGCTAAAGAATGTTATTATGCACGTGTATTCTCAAACAAAATATTCTCGATCTAATTCATCGATGCAGGTTTGTTAGTGAAACCCTTTATTATAAATCAGTATATGACTATATCTAAACAGTTTATATGGTTGTTCTTAGCCCACCATGGGCTTACCGAAAACTCATATGGCATACGGGTATTCAGTGAGGACTGAATACCGAACAGGCTCAACGAGGACCCCAATAGATATCCCATGAAACCATCAATGGTAGGTTCTCTTGAGTTGAATAGTATACATAGTCCTTTAACCTGAACACCACTGTGGGCTTATGAGTGATCTACCATACTTTGGTTCCACATATATCAGAGACCTTTCATGGTCTGATCATCATGTGTCACTAGGTATAGTCTAATGTTCATGGAGTTCGATGTACGCAGATATGGGATCTGTAAGCTCACATGTTATATATCTAGATGCTTTGAAATTGTGTCTCAAAAAGTCTTATGGCCATAAGAAATTGACCTGGAAAAGAAGTTTTCCAAAAGGTGAAACAATATTGCTAAAGGATTTGCATATATTTTTTATCGAGATACATGTCGCTGGGTATGGTCTGATGCTCATAGAGTCTAATGTGCGTAGATAAGAGATCTGTCTGCTGATAAGGGCATAAAAGCACTAGTAGGATTTGTACTTAACTTTTGTATTTTGCTCCAAATCATAAGTATTTGACTATTTAATTGTGTTTTCTGATCATAAACAGATGCACGATGGAAAATGTGACGCATAGGAATAAATGGGAGGCAAATCGAACGTCAAACGAAAAAGTTACGCTCAAAATACGAAAATAACACAGCAACAGGTGGCTGGGCGCCGCGGCGCCCAAATCTAAGCGCCGCAGCACCCAGAACAGCGTGTGAGCGCCGCAGCGCTCAGCACCCAGCGCCGCGGTGCTCGTCAACGTCTTGACAGACCTGTATTCGTGCCCATCGCCGCGGCGCTGAGCCCTCAGCGCCTCGGCGCCCATGCGGATGTTTAAATACCCTTCTAAACTCGCCTATTGAGGGGGGGGGGGGATTCGAAGCTCCTCGTGCCTAGGGTTTCTCATAACAACAAAAACACTCTTTTGAGGCAAAAATAGAGAGACTTAGCAAGGAGAATAACAAAAGCAACAAACGCACATTCAAGCCAAGAAATCAAGGTAAAGTTATTGAAGATTGAAGATTGGGGAATCAACTCTTGAGCAACCAAGACATGAGGAAGAAGAACAATTCAGGGGATCACTTGTTTTGTTTTATGCCTTACTTTTAAGAGATGATTTCGTTCATTATATTTTCATACTTTTGCTTTGATATTCTTGTTGTGAACATGAGCTAATTTCTCTTGATCTAGGGTTAGACGTTATTGAACCTAGTATGTAATTGATTTTGTTTAAACTCTTAGTTATGAACTTTTATCCCTTAATTGATTCAATCTATCTATGTTTAATGCTTTCATTATACTTGATCACTATTTTGATTGTTTAGGAACCATGATAACTTTGACGAAATAAATCATGTGTTTAGCCTATGGTAGATTGATACATGATCATAAGGTAACATCTATGAGTTCCATCTAGGATAGACATATACCTAGGTGGCATGTATGGTTTGATTAGACTTAATCTTAATGAGTTGCATCTTATTCAGATTACCATAGATATATAGGTAATTATTAGGGTGTGATATTATCATTCGACTGTCGACAGAAGCTTATGATGAAATCAGTGTCTAGCCAATCAATTGATAAAAAGAAAAATAACTAAAGGGTTAAAGGGTTCAGTGAACTACTAGGGGATGCGTCGATACCCTAGATTACTTATCAATTGAGTGAATTCTATCTCTAAGTATTTGCAATATTTTAATTAGGTTCAGTTCAATAGCAATAATTTAGTTAGTTAAACTCCATCCTTGAAGCTAGTTTGGATAAAGGTAAAGTAGAGTAATTTTAGTATTCGATTGAAGAAAATAGAAACAATAGTCTCTGTGGGATCGATAATCTGGACTTAGTCCTATATTACTTGATACAAAAAGCGTGCACTTGCGCTAGGTCATTAAAATAGACAATCAAGTTTTTGGCGCCGTTGTTGGGGACTATTTTATCTAATCTGAGATTGATACTAATACCATACTATTTACTTTTACTTCAGAATTTATTTTTATTTCATTATTGTTATTGGTCTTTTTTCGTTCTAGTTAATAATTATATATATATATATATTTTATTTTGACAGTTCATGCGAAGAATCAAGAGTGAAGATTTAACATCTTTTGATCCTGAGATTGAAAGAACATTCCGGAGACTTCGTAGAGAACAAATCAAAACAGAAACATGGCAGAGAATCACAACAACATCGATAATCCAATGTTTGAGCCTATAAATCCGCAAAGATCATTGAGAGATTATGTTGTTCTTACAACAGAAGGCATTCAGTCTAGTATTCGGCGCCCCACTGTTAATGCAAACAACTTTGAAATTAAGCAAAGTACTATTCAGATGCTTAAGGAGTCGGTGCAATTTAGTGGTGCTCCCAATGATGATCCCAACATGCATATTGTGAATTTCTTGAAGATTTATGATACATTCAAGTTTAATGGGGTTTCAGATGATGCTATCAGGTTACGATTATTCCCTTTCTTATTGAGGGATAAGGCCAAGAGCTGGTTGATGTCATTACCATCAGGTTCTATATCTACGTGGGATGACCTAGCACAGAAGTTTTTAGCGAAGTTTTTCCCACCAGCAAAGACTGCTAAGATAAGGAATAACATCACCTCATTTGTACAGATTGAAGGTGAGTCATTATACGAAGCATGCGAACGATTCAAGGACATGTTGAGGAAGTGTCCCCATCATGGAGTTTCAAAATGGTTATTAGTCCAGACGTTCTACAATCGGATAGTAGGTCATTTAAGGACAATTATCGATGCAGCTGCTGGAGAAGCTTTGACGAATAAATCCACAGATGAAGCATATGAGTTATTATAAGAGATGGCATCTAATAGCTATCAATGGCCTGCTGAAAGAGTCACACCAAGGAAGGTTGCTAGAGTTCATGAGATTGATGCATTTAATGCATTGGCTGCGCAGATCAATATATTAACCAAGAAGTTTGATTCTATGAATGCTATCAAGACCCAGATTCCGACTTGTGACTGCTATGGCGACAATCATTTGAATGGGCAATGCATAGAGTCAGCAAACTATGTGGGGAACCATAATAGACAGCAGAATAATCCACATTCAAATTACTATAATCCAGGGTGCAGAAATCATCCAAATTTTTCTTGGGGTGGCAACCAAGGCCAGCAACTTAAACCAAACCCACTCAGATTTTATTCCCCACAGGAAAAGAAAGCATCCTTGGAAGATATGTTTATACAGTACATGAAGTCGAATGATGCTATTCTACAAAACCATTCTGCATCTTTGAAAAATCTAGAGACTTAAATGGGGCAACTTGTTGTAGCACTAAATAATCGACCTCAAGGGACTTTACCAAGTAACACTGAAGCTAATCCAAGAGGAAGTGTAGAGCAATGCCAAGTCGTCAACTTAGAAAGTGGTAAGATCTTACATAATGACACACTACCAACATCACTTCCAAAGATGAAGGAAAATGAGAGGGTTGATCAACAAGAAAATCTGCAACCATATAGACCACCTATTCCTTTTCCTCAAAGGTTACAGAGGTGCAAAACAAGTGCTGAAACTGAAAAATTGTAGCAAGAAAATCCTGAAAACGTAGAAAAGAAAGATGAACAATATGCAAGTGCAGAAAATGTATAGAAACAGCCCTTGCAGTCATTCACACCTCCTCCACCATTTCCACAGAGGCTGCAAAATAAGAGATTAGATAAGCAATTCTCTAAATTTCTTGATGTTTTTAAGAAATTACATATTAATCTCCCTTTTGCAGATGCGCTTGAACAAATGCCTAGTTATGTCAAGTTCATGAAGAACATTCTTGCCAAGAAGATGAAACTGGAGGATTATGAGACAGTGGCATTGACAGAAGAGTGTAGCACTATTCTTCAGAAAAATCTACCTCCTAAGCTCAAAGATCCCGGGAGATTTACCATACCGTGCTCCATTGGCAATCATGATCTTGGTAGAGCCCTATGCGATCTAGGAGCGAGCATTAATCTCATGCCATTTTCTGTCTACAACAAACTAGGTTTGAGAGAAGCAAAACCGATCAATATCACACTTTAACTTGCTGATCGCTCTCTTGCCTACCCAAAGGGAATTATTGAAGATGTGCTAGTAAAGATGGATAAATTCATCTTCCCCGCTAATTTCATTGTTCTAGACATGGAAGAAGATAAAGAAATTCCTATCATCCTTGGAAGACCCTTCTTAGCTACAGGACATACGATCATTGATGTTCAAAAAAGGGAGATGACCATGAGGATACAAGATGACACTGCAACATTTAAAGTCTTCAAGGAAATTAAGTTGCCAGCTGAAGGTGAAGATTGTTGTAATATTGATGTGGTGCACCTAAACACTAAAAAACTCAAAGACATGGAGATATTGAACCCTCACATTAAAAAGAATGTGTTAAGGAATAGAAGGAGAAGAAAGAAGAAGAAGAAGAAGAAAAAGCAGCAGTTTGATGAGAGGATAGAAGAAAATACCACAAGAGAAATACTTCACCGATCTAAGATTCAAGTCTTTCTGGATAAGCACAAGAAAGAAGAACAAGTTGCTGCCCAAGGTCTAAGTGCAAGAATGTGAAAGCCAAATGAGCGGAAGCCCAGCAAGCTTATATACAAAGATGCTTCTACTATTAACGATTATCCTCCATAAAAAGTAAAAAGCGCCCTATAAAGCTGACGATGTTAAATCAAGCGCTTAATGGGAGGTAACCTAAGTAAAATTTTATTTTTATTAGCTTATTTTCAGTTTTAGTTATGTTAGTCTATTTTTTTTGTAGGAATAAATCAGCAATTCAAGCATTCAATGAAGCAGCATGAGCATGTTCAAGCATTGGAAGCAAAGAGAACCGCATTCACATTCAACAGAACACAACGCTGCACTGCTTCAACTTCAGTTACCAGGGGAGTTTCTCTTACTTTTAAATTTATTTTTAGACATTGCGGACAATGTCTAATTTAGGTTTAGGGTGGGAAACACACTTTTTTGTATTTATTTTACTGCTTATATTGGTTGGTTGTCTTGTGAAGTAAATTTTTGTTTAGGTTGTTAAGTTTTAGTTACGATGATAATCATTAGTCCATGATAAGAAATAAAATATTGGCTGAATTTATTTTCACAAGCCTTTAGAAAATAATAGATGCTTGAGATAACTCTTATATCATGATTCTTGGATTGAATTCGAGCTTATTTTTTATCACTTATTCTTGAGCACATTAAAATAAGCATGTATTAGTTAAATTTTTTGCATAGACTTATTCATACTTAAGTAGTACACCACAGTCTCGAAGACCAATACTCTAGAACTTGCTTGATTACTACTTGAGGCGAAATCCTAGAATTCATATGCTTAGGAAAATGACATTAGGCCATCTTTGGACCGTTTGAGCCTTTTCGAGCCTACCTTATATGTATATTTATCCCTAGTCACCCCATTTGAGCCTAATTAACCATATTTTCTATTTAACCACATTACAAGCCTAAAGACTTTGAGTTTACTTACCCTAAAATCTACCGGTAGCACCATAAACCTTGAGTTTACTTAGAAATATTCTTAAAATGAAGAAGGTTATGGATGTATGAAAGAAGAATACTATAATGAAAAGCAATAAGTCTTGAAGGTGCATATCATTCTAAGTTTGAGGGTACAAAAAAAAAAAGAAAAAAAAATGTTTAAATGCATAATACCCCCAGCTTAAGAAAAAGAAGAAATTCTTTGTAATAGGGATTAAAAGAAAAATGGGAACAACATAAGTTTTGGGAAAGAGATGAATAATTAAGGAGGAGAAGGAATCAAGAGATTTCTGAGTAAAGTCTAAGTATTAATGGTGTGATTTGTTCTTTATATATATCTTTATAACCCACATTTATCTTAACCTTACATTACAAGATAATAAAGTCCTAAATAGATCCCTAGACATGTGTATTTCTACATTAGTAGAGAGTAGTATGAAAAGCAAGCTTATGGTAGTGTTATAATTAAAACTATGCCGAGATATCATCTTTATGTACTTTCTTAAGTATTGAGTAAATCTATGTTCTATTTAGCTAATTAATTGCTTATTACACATACACACAAGTGATCATTAACAAGGGAGAATGAAGTACGTGATCAATGGTATGAGGATTGTTGAAAGTTGTTTATTGATTTCTAAAGTGCCTTGTGCTATTTTTCACAGCTTTTGAGACAACGATATTGATCATCTAATCAACCTGAGCTTGTTTTTAGTTTTTAATTTTTATTTTTTGAGTCATGAATAAATTGTGAATGTTTTTCTTCGTTTTGCTCGAGGACAAGTAAAGTCTTAAGTTTGGGGATATTTGATATGAGCATAAAAGTACTAGTAGGATTTGTACTTAACTTTCGTATTTTGCTTCAAATCATAAGTATTTGACTATTTAATTGTGTTTTCTGATCATAAACAGATGCACGATGGAAAATGTGACGCATAGGAATAAACAGGAGGCAAATTGGACATCAAACGAAGAAGTTACGCTCAAAATACGAAAGTAACGCAGCAGCAGGTGGCTGGGCGCCGCGGTGCCCAAATCTGAGCGCCGTAGCGCCCAGAACAGTGTGTGAGCACCGCAGCGCTCAGCACCCAGCGCCGCAGTGCTCGTCAGCATCTTGACAGACCTGTACTCATGCCCAGCGCCATGGCGCTAAGCCCTCAGCGCCTCGGCGCCCATGCGGATGTTTAAATACCCTTCTAAACTCGCCTATTGAGGGGGGGGATTCGAAGCTCCTCGTACCTAGGGTTTCTCATAGCAACAAAAACACTCTTTTGAGGCAAAAATAGAGAGACTTAGCAAGGAGAATAACACAAGCAACAAACACACATTCAAGCCAAGAAATCAAGGTGAAGTTATTGAAAATTGAAGATTGGGGAATCAACTCTTGAGCAACCAAGACAGGAGGAAGAAGAACAATTCAGGGGATCACTTGTTTTGTTTTATTCCTTACTTTTAAGAGATGATTTCGTTCATTATATTTTCATACTTTTACTTTGATATTCTTGTTGTGAACATGAGCTAATTTCTCTTGATCTAGGGTTAGACGTTATTGAACCTAGTATGTAATTAATTTTGTTTAAACTCTTAGTTATGAACTTTTATCCCTTAATTGATTCAATCTATCTATGTTTAATGCTTTCATTATACTTGATCACTATTTTGATTGTTTAGGAACCATGATAACTTTGACGAAATGAATCATGTGTTTAGCCTATGGTAGATTGATACATGATTATAGGGTAACATCTATGAGTTCCATCTAGGATAGACATATACCTAGGTGGCATGTATGGTTTGATTAGACTTAATCTTAATGAGTTGAATCTTATTCGGATTACCATAGATATATAGGTAATTGTTAGGGTGTGATATTATCATTCGACTGTCGACAGAAGCTTATGATGAAATCAGTGTCTAGCCAATTAATTGATAAAAAGAAAAATAACTAAAGGGTTAAAGGGTTCAGTGAACTACTAGGGGATGCGTCGATACCCTAGATTACTTATCAATTGAGTGAATTCTATCTCTAAGTATTTGCAATATTTTAATTAGGTTCAGTTCAATAGCAATAATTTAGTTAGTTAAACTCCATCCTTAAAGCTAGTTTGGATAAAGGTAAAGTATAGTAATTTTAGTATTCGATTGAGGAAAATAGAAACAGTAGTCTCTGTAGGATCGATAATCTGGACTTAGTCCTATATTACTTGATACAAAAAGTGTGCACTTGCGCTAGGTCATTAAAATAGACAATCATCTGCTTACAAAGGTAGGTTGTATATCCGATGCCTCGAGATTGTATCTCAGAAAGTCTTACGGCCGTGAGCAATAAACCCAGAAAATGAGTTTCCATAGATTGAACAATATGATAAAACTATTTATTTATATTGTTCATCGAAATACAAATATAGAGACAAGATTGGATGAGCACATGGGGATTTGATGATGCTAATATATATCTCCGCTCATCTAAGATGTAAAGAATGAAAGGATTATATGTATGCATTCTGATCTCAACTTGTATGGTCTAACAAATTGATTTACAATACCATAATGTGTGCATGAGGCATCGATTATGAACTCATTGAATAGTTTCATTTAGCGAATTAGGCATGGACCTAGGGAGTCCTGCAATATGAAGTGGACTTGTTGTGCACTGGGGCAGCGTACCAGATTGAATAGTTCAATCAAGTAAAATCTAACAAAATTGAATATTTGTTTCATGGAACCCTTGCGATGCATGCATATCAATACTTAAGTATTAAGTACAATTAATTGGATAACAATTGCTATTGACAAATTAATTGGTGACACATGATGCATAATGAGTCCTCGATTAAGTTAACTCAAGTGTGAATTTGGTGGAGCCCACTTTGGGCTAAATGAGGGCTTAAGAGAAATATCTCTTAATTAATTATTTAAATGTTAAATAAATAAACAAAATAATTTATTTAATTGTTAAGTAAATTATAAACTTTTCTATAGTTAATAATTAACCAAATGGTTAAAGTTAAATTAAGATATTTAGTTAGCTAAATTAGGGTTAAGTTAGTTAGCCATAGTTAGGTTAAAGACCTAAAAATCTAACTAATCTTAAAGGTTAAGTTTACCTAACTAAACTTAAGTTAAATGTTAACTTTGATTTAGTTAAATTAACTATGGTTAATTGAAACAAATATTATAATAATGCAAAAACAATTCATTTGTGTGATATATATAAAATGAATTGAAACAAAAATTTCTTAAGTGAGTGCTTTGTTTTTGGCTAGCTAAGTGAGGAGGACAAGAGAGGAAAAAGTGTTTTCTCAACAACTATTCATCTTTTTCTCAAATAAGCCATAGCCAGTAGAGCATTAGAATTTTGTTTTGTTCATTATTCAAGAGTTGATTAAAGAGTAAACAAACAAAATTATTAGATAAAGAGTTTGTCTACGGATTAAGGGTTTAAGGTGTTAAACCAATTTGTTGAATTTAAGCTATTGTTTAGTTGATCAATCCCACCCCGTTGATCATTAAAACTGCATAAAGGTGGCGTTTTAGGCGGATTCTTGGTTTATTAGTCCAAAAGCTTTAAAGGTAAAGATTTCTCAATTCAATTTTAATATGATTAATAATATGTTTAAATGTGTTCATTATTGTTTTAACACTTCCGCTGCATATATTAATGCATACATGTATGTATTTAATGTATATGTATATTTGTATGAACACAAAATTACATGTATAAACTATATTTTAATCGGCCCTTTTCACTTAATAGAGTAAATTGATTCATTCTATCTTATGTTTATTGTTTTCATTATATCTGATCAATACTTTGAATTATTGAGGAACTATAATGAACTCGACAGAGGAATTTATGTTTTCGGCCTAAGATAGTTTGATATATAATCATAAAGTGACAGTTATGAATTCCATATAAGATAGAAATATACCTAGATGGCATGTATGATATGATTTATACTTGCTCTTAATGAATTACATTTTATTCAGATTATCATAGACATATGATAATTGTTAAGAATGTGTAATATAGTTACTCGATTATCGACTGAGGCTTGTGATAAGATAAGAGTCTATACCAACAATTTATATCAAAGGAAGAATTAAGGATTAATGAGTCCAATAAAATAATAAGGGATAAGTCAAAATCTTAAATTTCTTTTAATTGGTGAATTTAACCCTTACTTGCTTTTGTCTTAAATTAGGTTTAATATTAATTAAATTAGGTTAATTAGATACAATCTACCTTTAGATTTTTTTTGGATAAAAGTAAAGTAAAATTAATTTTAGTAATTGATTGAAGAAATAGATTCTATAGTCTCTGTAGGAATGGTAACTTGAACTTAAATCCTATATTACTTGATACAATAGCGTGCACTTACGTTTAGTTATTATTGCATACATCAATTTTCTGCATCAAAATCAATAAGTTTGCAAAAATAAAACAAGGACAAATTAAATTATGCTTTCCTCGGTTAAATTAATAATATGATTAAATTGCAAAACAATACATATACTTTTGAACTTATTATTAGCATACACAATTCTAGCATCAACAAGTTTTGGAATAAGAAGCACTAAGGCCAAGCTTTCAAGTCCATAAAGAATAACTGTAGTTTTCTCAATTCTTATCTTCTGGGCAACTTTTAGCTATCATCTACTGTTGTATCAATGATGACACAAGTTATTTGCTCGTAGTAATCTGATTGATTGATCTTCTTAATTAAGTCCTTCAAGCAGCCTGACATAACTTTTAACATTCATTCTCTCATCTTTCGTGGATCTTTTAGTTTATCTTCCTATTTTATCCTATTTGGAATTGAAACTAGCTTTATCTGATGACTCGACTCCTAATTAGCTTTCTTGGGCTTCGAGGCCATGATTTTGCTTATGAAAGCTTTGTGTTAACAAATGTAACCTTGATTACATGTTCAATAATCTTTACTGCCAATTTATTAGAGGGTAACATGGTCTTGTCCTCGATATGGTAAAATCAAAATATACATTTACTTAGTATTATAAGCTGGACACTTGCCATTAACTCAAAAGATTATCTTAATAAGCAATGCTACCTACCTATATATATATATATATATATATAAGATTCACCAAATTTCTCTTTGATGTAAGACATGACATTCTTTTACACCTAATCACGTGACACCTTCATCATGGTTTGAACTAACTCATAAGCTAACTTAGTCTATATTGCTCATCCCCCCCAAGGCAATAGAGACTTATTACCCACGTGGTAATCTCTAATTGGGCTCAAGACATAAGATATTAAGGGCTCATTTAGCCTATTATGCCCATCTCCATTATTCTAGGGGGATTCATATCCTATATGAAAATCTCCATTAGGGCAATTTTGGGGGCTGATATATAAATAAGAGTTTGGATCTACTATGATACCACTTATCACGGGCTGAGTGCTTGCCATTGACCTAAAAGACTGGTCTGTTAGGTATGCTACCTACTTACTCATATATACCCAAGATTCACCTCATTTCTATTCGATGTGGGATATAACATTCTAATCCACCTAAATATGTTACATCCTCATTATGGTCTAGCCTTAACTTAAGAACCAACCTTGCCTATATTGTCTATCCCCCCAGGGCTATAAAGACTCATTACCTATGTGACAATCTTTATGAGGGCTCAAGACATTAAATTTTCAAAGCCCATTTGACCTGTTATACCTATCCCTACTATTCTTGAGGGATCAACATCTCATATGATAATTTATTAAAGCAATTTTGGGTGCACACATACAAATAAGAATTTGAGTTTACTCTAATAGCACTTGTCACAGTCCGAGCACTTACTATTAAGATCTTGTGTATATATAGGCGGATAAAATTGAATAAAAATTAAGTGGATCTTGAGTATATATGGGTTGGTAGGCAACATTACCTAATAGTCTAGTCTTCTGGGTTAATGGCAAGCATCTAACTTATAACAAATGGCATTATAACAGACTTAAATTCTCATTTGCATGTTATCACGTCGGATGTAAGTTCTCCAGAAATAGTGAGATGGGCATTACAGGTTAAGTCGGCCCTGAGAATTATGTATTTTGAGTCTCAATAGAGTTTGCCACTTCGGTAATGGGTCTCCCTGTGGCTTTGAGGGATGGGTAATATAGATTGGCCCATAAGTTTAAGTCAGACAATAACAAAGGTGTTACGTGATTGGGTGGTGAGAATGTTACATCCCATATAAAAAAAAATTAAATTGATCTTATGTATATATTGGTAGGTAGGCAGCATTACCTAACAGGCTAATCATTTGAATCAATGAAAAGTATCCAGCCCGTTCAACTTCTCCACTGAGTTTAACTTTATTCTATGATTCAAATTTATACTTAATATTAAATATATTATTAAATTTCATTAAACTTCCTTAACGTTTGATCTAATTACAAGTAGATCCTCTATAGGCTTAAAAACGCGCATCATCCTTTATTTAATATTTTTAATTATTAGGTTTAATGTCCACATTTTCTTAAATTTTGGACTTTTCACAATTAGGACTTTCCTAAAGCACAAGACTGCATATCGAACCTGCTCAAAATACATTCAATATAATTCTTTTAAGATAATCTAAAAACACTTTTAGATCTGTCACGAAAGATCTCAATCCCTAAAATATAATGAGCCTCTCCAAGATCCTTCATATCAAAATAATAGAACAACATGTGTTTGTCTCAAGTTAAAGATTAGTGTCATTGGTCACAAGAAATATATCATCTACTTAAAGGATCAGAAAAATATATCTTCTCCCACTAATCCTTAGATTTATACACTGATCAGCAACATTTTCTAAGAAACCATAAGAGGTGATGATCTCTTAAACTTTAAATTCCATTGTCTGCATACCCATTTAAGCCCACAAATGGATTTCTCAAGCTTACATACCATGTATTCTTTGCCATATTTTACAAATTCATTAGGTTGCACCATATACACGTCTTCAAAAAAAACTTCCATTAATAAAAGTTGTATTGACATCCATCTAATGTAACTCTTAATCAAAATAAGCTATTAATATCGTGAGAATCCAAAATAAGTCCTTGGTAGAAATGGGCAAAAAGATTTCCTTATAATTAACTCATTCTTTTTTACTAAAGTCATTGGTCACAAGTTTGGCCTTATACCTTTCTACCTGACCCCTAGCAACTTTTTTAGTTTTGAAAACCCATTTGCAACCTATTGGCTTACATTTATCTAGAAATTTAACTAAATCCCAAACATTATTATTAGAAGGAACATTATTATCCTCTATAGCCATGTTCTCTGAATTATGATGAGACTCTAACTGAGGAGGAACATTATTATGATCAACATGTGGTGATCCCATTATAGGAGCTAAATATAATGGGATAGGAAAAATCATATGATATTCTCTCAAGGTTACATAGAACTCCTATTGTCATAGTTTTCTTGAAAATAAATGGGACGATCAGACTCAATGATTGTAGTGATATAAGAAGGATAATAGAACTTAGAACCCTGTGAGCCTATGTAATAGTCAATAAAATGACCACTAATAGTTTTCGAATCAAGTTTCATTTTTTTTTTCAGATCATAAGGTCTCACTTCTGTTCTATAGCCTCAGACATGAAAATGATGAAAGTGAGTTTCTTACCTAACTATAATTCATAAGAATTTTTGGCACTAATTTTCTAGGAACTTGATTTAGAATGTAGGCTATAGTTCTTAAAGATTCACCTCACAAGAAATCAGGCAAAGTGAAGTTATTAAGCATACATTGTACCACATCCAAAAGGGGATGGTTCCTGCTCTCTATAACCTTATTCTGTTCAGGAGTCCCAAGCATAGTATACTAAACTATTATATCATATTCGTGGAGAAATGTAGCAAAAGATCTAGGATTATGCCTAGTTTCATTATATCACGCATAATACTCACCATTTCTACTTATTGTCTTAATCTTTTTCCAATCTAGAGCTCTACCACAGCTTAAAAAACTTTAAAGGCATTCAGGGAACTAGAATTTTCAATAAGAAGCTCAACATGATTATAGCAAGAAATTTCATCTATAAATGTGATAAAGTATTTATAACCCTCTATAGCTGATGTTTGATTTAATAACCTAGCATAAATGCATACTTTTGTACCAAGTAATATAGGACTAAGTCTAGATTATCGATCCCACAAAGACTATTGTTTCTATTTCTTCAATCGATTACTAAAATTACTCTATTTTACCTCTATCCAAACTAACTTCTGAGATGGAGTTTAATTAACTATACTATTACTATCGAATTAAACCTAATTAAAATATCGCAAACCTGAGTTGTTCTTCCTCCTCTTGTCTTGATTGCCCAAGAGTTGATTCTTCAATCTTCAATTTTTAATAAATTCACTTTGATCTCTAAACTTGAATGTGTATTCGTTGCTTGTGTTTTTCTCCTTGTTATGTCTCTCTATTTTTGCCTCAAAATAATATTTTTCATGCTATCAGAAATCTTAAGAGCGAGGAGCTTTGAATCTACCCAAAATATGAAAGTTGAGAAGGGTATTTAAGTATCCGCATGGGCGCTACGATATTGGGCATGAGCACAAGGTTCATCAAAATATCGACGAGCGTCGTAGCACTGGGTGTTAAGCGTCGCGGCGCTCACTCGCTGATCTAGATGCTGTGGCACCCAGCTACTTGTTGTGTTACTTTCGTCTTTCGAGTGCATCTCTCTCGTTTCTCGCCCGAATCGCCTCCCGTTTGATCTTATGTGTCAAATTTTCCTTTCTACACCTATTTAAGATTAAAAACATAAATAAGTAGCCAAATATTAATGGCCTACAAATATCAGTATGTATTAACTCCAAAATCTTAGCTTTATCTCTCTTAGTTTTAGCAATAAGCTTATCTTTGACACAATCAATACAAGTTCCAAAGTCAGAGAAGTCCAAGTTATGGAGAATACTATCTCTAATGAGCCTTTCGATCCTCTGTCTCGAAATGTGGCCCAAACACTTATACCACAACATAGAAGAATTCTTATTCATTCTTCCAAGTTTGGAGTTCATAATATTCATGACATGAGAATTGGAAGAAGATTGAATTAGGAGATAAATCAATCATGTACAAGCCATCACATAGAGTGCCAGAACTAATAAGCATGGAATCATAAAACAAATATACTATTCTATCACCAAAATGAAAAGTAGAAAAGTATAGCCACACATATCTAAAATAGATACAAATATCAAGTTTCTCCTAATTTAGGAAATATAAGTTGTATCTGATAAGTCAAAAACGTGGCCAAATTCTGAGTACAGTCTGACAACTCCTAAATGTTCAACTTCATTACTTATGTTTACAATTACCTCTACCTCATTAAGTTCCCTACTGCTTTTGAATTTCTGTAAGGAATTCATAATATTAATGGTCGCACTAGTATCCAACTACCAAGTATTAGAGGGAACATTAATAAGGTTGGACTCATATATCATAAACGCAAAAGAAATACCTTTTTTTTTCAACTATGTCTTAAATTTCTACCAGTCCACTTTCTTATGCCCATGCTTGTGACGAAAAAGACACTTTCCATTGAATCTCTCTAAACTTGATTTAGAAGTGGTTGTAATATTATATTGTAAAGCATTTTTATGAAATTTTTCCTTTTAAAAGACTTATTATTAACCCTTAAGAGATTTTACTTCATGCTCTCACTATCCCAAGTAACGATCATGACAATGTGAGACTGATCTTTCTCAAAGTTTCCTCATTTGGACCTACAAAGGCTATCATTTCATCAAGATTCCAATAATCGTTTTAGGTGTTATAATTGCTTCTCAAATTGGTAAATTATGGTGGAAACAACTCAATAATCTTATAAACAATGAAATTATTTGCCAATTCAACACCTATATCTCTAAACTTATTAAAATATACTGGTCATTCTCAAAATATGCTTTTTGACCCTAGAATAGCCATCATATTCAATATGAAATAGCAGCCTCATATAGTTGGCCTTTTTAGCCTTATCAATTTTCTTAAAGCTTCTACTAATGACATCCTAAAAATTCTTGTATATTCATAAGAAGAAATGTTATTCCAAATAGATCTATTAATGGTGTATTGCATTACAATAAGACACACCTTATTAGAATGATCTTATACCTCCTAATATGCTTACTCAGTAGTATTACTCTTATCTGTAAGCTTAGGCGGAGGATCCTTCCTTAATGTCAAGCTTTATCTATGAGTGACAGATAAATAATAATTAACTCACACCAATTCTCATAATTATTCTCGATCAAAGTCTTAATGGAGGCAAGTTTGAGAGACAACAAAGCATTAACAACTAAGGATTCAACAATAATATCAGTAAGCATGTAAAAAAAATGCAATTAATGTGATTATTGTGTTTTTCAAAATGCCTCTCCAGCAATAATAATATATTAGAGCTTATCAAAATATGAGAAAACTCCAATATTAGAGAAAACAAACTAATTGAATACAAGACTAACAATTATTTGTCATTGAAAAGCCAACTAGATCACTAAGTACTCAATATCCAACTAATTCGTTACCAACCCAAGCATTCTATTAAGTAATGATTTATCGACAAGCTAATACTATTACCCGTGTGGATCTCGACAAAAGTCATAATCCATAATACAAAATTAAGTATTTATAGAAAATAGGCATAACATCACAAAAACCTAAAAACAATATATCATGATTGATCCCACTACAGGTGTGTACACAACCACACTCTAAATTGTGGCTTTTGTTAATCAACAATGTTATTTACTTTTATCCTATAATCCTTAAAATAATGGATAATCAATGTTGGCATGTCAAAATGCCAACAACACAAAAAATTTGGGCCAAACAAGAAAAATATTAAAACTGTATAGGTCATTTTATAAATACTCAAAGGTTTGTCGTGACGTAAATATTAAAAAGTTTAGAGGCTAAATTATAATTATTAAAAAATATAAGGTCAAAATAAAATTAATTATAAATTAAAGGGGTCTATATAATATTTTTCAAGATTCCATTGGAATATGGTCATCTTCCTCGTCGTATGGAAGAGAAATGGATCCAAAATGGGTTTCGACCTAGATTTTTGCAAAAACACATTTTTTTTGCCTTTAAAAATTGAAGAAAAATAAAATATATGGCCTATATTTAGATCATTATAAATATTTAATAGATCGGACAAGATATTTAACATAAACCTCATAAAAAAATTCAACCAAAAATTTATTTAATTAAAATGGAGTTTTTAAGCCACTCAATATAATTTGACAATTTTTTAGCTCATGGCTATTGAATAAAAATGTAAATCTAACTCTAATGCCAATTGATGGGATAAACTTTTTACCATTTCAATAACAATAAACTCAAGATCTAATATTTCTATCTATAATATATAAGTTCTTAAATATTAAAATGCATACCTGAGCTTAAAGCTTTTAGAAATTCACTTTGTCTTTTTTCGTAGGAAGCTTGGATGGCCTTTAAAAATTAGTGTTTTTCTATGAAAGAAAAAGTTTTTAGAGAGGAAGAGATAAGAGAGAGGAGAGACTACCCTCTATCCTATTAACTAAATGTGTGGTTTCAATAAATTAGCTCTACAACATATAGAATTAGGGTAAGGACCTCCTTCTAACAAAAGACAATAATATCATCTCATTATGAGTAATCAATTATCTATTAAATGATTACATTTGTCCAAAATATACTATTAGATATGGGTGTACTAAAATGACTTATTAATAATATGGTAATCACTTAATTAAATAAGTCCATAAAAATGTTTCAAATAATTTAACATCAGTCAAGTAATAATCTAGTTTTGTTTAATAAGAATGAAAATAATTATGTCAATCCACCAAAATAGAAAAAAAAATAATCCTAACACTAGACCTTTATATTACATGAAGCTCCATTTATGATTTTACCTAGGAGTACCTTAGCTAGGTCTGATATATATCTCGGCAGATATTACAGTATTTTTAATGTTCAGATTGAAAAATGAGACACATATTTCTCCTCGTTTTTGTTGCAATCTAAGAACGTATTTCTCCAAAAGCAAGCAACATCATCATTAACAGAATGTTATTTTTTAGATTATTGTACATAGATAAGGATTGGTGTTTACTGCAATGAGTCTGATATAATCCTTAAAAAAAATTAACTATTAAAAATACAAAAGTTTGGTAATAAAATGTGTTAATTGAGCAAGTGGATCAAGTAGCATTACTAATTTTTGCAAACTTCAAGGATATACAATGCAGTTAGATGTATTCTAACCTTGTTATATACATTTCGTTGGGTTGCCATAGGGAATCAACATGCTTGATGGTCCTTCGCACTTATGGTGGAAGCTGCCCTTTTCGTACCAGAGAAAATGACATTTAAAATGACATTTGATCTTTGATTTTATAGAAATATATCAATTTAGTCCCTCATTTTCAATATATACTACTTTAATCTCTATCATTAAAAATATTCTATTAAATGATTAATTTTTTATTATTTTTATTATAATACCCTTAATGTGACATATAAATCTCTAATAAAAAATCAAATAAAATAATTTTTATTTCTCTTTATATCAATTTTTAATTTTTCCTTTCCCTCTATCCCAATTTTTAAAATTGGATCATTAATGTATTAGAATTCATAATATTTTTATTGGATGATGGAAAATTGGGGTGGAGGATTTTTATTGGGCTATTTTGCTCACATGTTGTTGCACTATGTTTATCCATATATTACATAAAAT
Organism: Ailanthus altissimus; assembly: GCA_946807835.1. NCBI lineage: Eukaryota > Viridiplantae > Streptophyta > Magnoliopsida > Sapindales > Simaroubaceae > Ailanthus > Ailanthus altissimus. The sequence continues at coordinate 20,370,389 of OX327696.1, read as the reverse complement.
ATATAGCTGATTTGTATATATACTCATTTCTTTTTCACCCTTCCTTGCATGGATAACTAGCTATTCAAAAAAAAAAAAAAAAGAAAGAAAGAAAGAATCGTATTGTTTTTATGATTTCCACTTCGTTGGTGCCTCATTGTCAATAATCTCGAGCCCTGGTGCACAATGGTAGTTGATCGCGAAGGGGGACTATTATTAGACATCGGCCCACCATTAGAACCAGCTATAGTGATAGTTGACTGCCCTGAATTATGCACTTTCTTCTTCCCAAAACATACCCTAGTGCACATGCAATATATTATCGTACAAATACCAGCAAAAGCATTAGCTGATCCAATAATGGCAAAAGCCAACAAACCCCTTCTCAATTCTCTAGATGGAGGTGATGTTCTAGGCAAATTTGGTGAAGACGTTGGCGCTGGCCCTTGATTTTAAATCAAACAAGGCTTGCAAATAACACCAGAACCAGAACACAAGTTAACATAATTTGTTAAAAAGCTGTTACTTGAATATGTTGAGTCAATCTTCTCAAACACCAGAGATGTAGAAGCCATCGCAGCTGCAGTTTCAGCTGCGACCAAAACAATGTTTACATTTGGTGGAAGCCATGTGGAGTCAATCTTGTTTGCATTTGAACTAGATTGGTGAGAATATAATTTTGTTGATGAGAAGAGAGATATCAGAATGGGAAGAAAATTAAAAATTGATTTTTTTTTTTTTTTGGATTTTGTGTTGGGGGGGGTGGTGGGCGGCGGGATAAATTAAAACATATACATATTTAAAAATTATTTTTTGAATAATTTTTACATTCAAAAAGTAACTTTTAAATAAAATATTTCTAATAATAGAGATTAATAAAGTATAAGTTAGAATATGAAAATTAAATTAATATATATTTATAAAATCAGGACTAAAATGTTATTTTTTTTTAGTATAATTTATTTATTTATTAAAAAAATTATAATGTAAAAACTCTTTTTAATTTTATATGTATCATTTGGTTGTAATTTGGTCGCAATTGTAGAAGAATTTTTTTTTTTAAGAATCTCATTGTAGAATAATATTTAAAGGAGGAAAAAAGTTATTTTTTCTTTATTTGAAAAAGTTCAACTTTTGAGCTAGTTAACATATAAATTCATAGATTCATATTTTAACATGAATTTAGGCACATGCACTGTAAATAGATATGATTTTTACTCGGTCATTCATTCAATTCATCCAATTATGAATTCAGAGCATATAAAATCACTCTCCTGCTAATCTTTACAACACTTTCACACACAAAATATCTTTTTTTCTAGACAAACATTGACTTGATTATCGAAATAGTTTTTTTTGTAGAAAGACTGTGCATCCCCTCAATTTCGAGGAGTAAGCAAAGGTAAAGAGATAAATTTTCTACGAGATTTCAACTTAAAAAAACTTGATGTTTTAATTTATTTTAAAATTTTACTTCATTTTTATCCTAACAAAACCTTAAGAATTTATCTATTAATTTAATTATATAAACCGTGTGTGACAAATAAATAACAACTTTTTGTTAAAACTTTATGTATAACAATTTTATTAATGTAAGTTTTACATGAGAAAACTTTACTGAAAAGCTAACTATTAAATATTTATTAGAATAGGTTTAATATTGTGAATATTAATGTAAATAAAAAATATAATTAATTATTTATGTATTTTTAGCCACCTCAATTTTAGTATTTCATTCAAAATATTTCTTATATTAAATTAATTTCTCTTAAAATATTTAAATATATTTTTTATTTTAATTGTTAGGCCTATTTACTAAAAGGCCCAACTAGCCCGTGAAAAAAAATTGAAGATTGCACTTAAGTGGGAGAACCAATAACAAAACAAGCCCAACAACTTAAGAAACAATAGATCTGGTCTAATTTCATATCCACTTTTGATAGGTAAACTAAACCTATTAACCCATGGATCCTATAAATAGTTCGTATGCACTATAAGAAAGCAAGAAAGATTGAATTGTAAATTTTATTATTATTATTGTTCATTATTTACTATTGTGAATGAACAAGAATTTTTCACAAGTGAACGAATTCCACTTAAATTCTTCTATTTGGTTAAAAGTATGTTAAGCAAACTTAAAGTATCTTTAATTCAGGTTTATTCAAATTCGACAACTTATATTAGATTTAGGAAAGGATTAGGATTCTTTTCCTATAAAAAGGCTTTATAATTCATTTATAAATTATTCATTCACATTGGTAATTTATAGATACAACAAATATAACATAAATTCTTTCTCTTCATGCATACACTCCTTCACACACACACACACACACAACCCTTTCATCTTGAATAAATATTGACTTGAGTATTGAAGTGTTATTTTTTTTGTAGAAAGAATGAGGATTTTGGTTGTCAATTAAAGAGTGCACAAGGATAGGAAGGTAATTGATGCAGATTTTTAAACCGAGGAACTTCAATGGCACCAACTGTGCGAAGCATTTTGAACAAAAATAAAATTACCAGCACTAAAAATTACCAAAAACTAACAAGTAAGATGGCAATACAGAAAGATAAGAATACAAATAACTCAGAGCTTCCAAACACTAGAATAGGGGTTTTGAGCAACTCAGACTTGGTCTCTCTAAGAAGTGAGATTCTTATTGGCGTCATAAATATCCTAATGAAGATTTTAAATAACTTTAGAAAATACAAAGTGAATCCAGAATTGAAAGACCGATTGACAATGATGGAAAGGTACGGGGAGCTAAACGATGACCTTGAAAAAGTTTCAAACCACAAGAATGGGCTAAGACAACTTAACTTGAACATTTGGTGGAGAATGAAGGAAAAAAGGAAACCTTGTTCGTAAAAAGAAAAGTAGATAGAACCGAAGAAATAAAGACAGTCATCATAAAGGAGGTTGGAGAATCATATGAAAAGGTTGGGAAAGTTAGAGTCACCAAAGATGTAATGTCTTTAACAAAGAGAGAAAATTAAGACCCTTTCATGGAATCCATCTGATGTGCAGAAAAGCCCCACAAGTTTGTGATTCTAAACTTTTAGATGTATGATAAAATTGAATGCCTCAAAGAGCACATCATTTGCTTCAAAGCAAAGATGGTGATACATGTGAGGGACATGCCCTTATAGTGCATATCTTTCCCATTAAGTTTGAAGGTACTCGCCCAAGCATGATTTCGAGGGTTAAAGGAAAACTCTATATCTTCTTTTAGTGAATTAACAACATAATTCATTCTCAAATATATATGGAACCAAAAGAAGAAAAAAAATCTCATCAGATAATTTTCTTATGAAATAATGGGAGACGAGATGACTAGAAGCTTTCTCAACAAGTTCAATCGAGAATTAAGCGAGTTAGGGAATTATGACACTAAGATAGCCGCATAAGCCTACAAGGAAGTAGTAAAGATGTCAATACGGTATTATAGATACCACACACGAAAAATTTCCTCTTCATTCAAAGGAATCAATCAAAAGTCAGAATAATAGATTAAGGAAGAACAGGATGAGGCAGCTAAGGTAAAGGAAGGTTTTGTCATCACAATGCGGAAAAAAGGAAACTCATCTTAGATTAGTGACTATGGCAAGTGTTCTTTTACTCTAGAAACAGACAATGATGAAATAACCAAGATGAATGTTTAAACTACTAATTCTAATAGACACGTCAGCTCAGAGAATCTGGGAAAAATGTAAAGATTCTAAAATTTTTAGAAAGCCAAAATCTGTGCCGACACCTAAATAACAAAAGGATAAGTCTAAGCATTATGCCTTCTATAATGAACATAGGCACAACATAAGGGATCATCAATCTTTAAGGGGCCAGATTAATGCCCTCACAAGGAACAAAATTTGGTATAATTCAAATTAGAGAAAAAATTTAAAAGTATCACGAAACAAGAAAAAGAACCAACTGATTAGGACAAAAGTTCCAGATGACAAGGAAAGAACCCTACTGATACTAAATACAATATGTGACTCTTTATTTAACTTTTTCTACCTAGAAGAGAACGATAAAGGAAAGGAACGAATAAGCTATTTGTTGAAGAAGCCTCTATTGACCAATAGGCTACAAATATTAAAGAAAGCTTGATTTTGATAATCCTAAAATTACCATAGATCAAAGAGGGACTCATTGAAGATTTCATAGAAGTAATATCCACAAAAATGGTAATAAATGAATTCTTTGTAGTAGTACTTCACAGCAGACCACCTGGTCAAGAAATGAAGGATAAGATATAGAAGCCACTATTTAAAAAAGTATCACGGGTACAAAGATGTAAGGTAGGGGAAACTTTCGTAACTTCAACTATGTTAGTCATAAAGGAACTGTGAGAAATCACTTGCTCTCGAGAAGACTTGACATGCTTGATGATGCCTCACTTAGATCCTCTAGTGATTAATTTCAATATATTTGAGATAATAGTATAAAGATTCTTGGTTGACAGAGGAAACAACGTAGATATCTTGTTTTGGGAAGCTTTCTAGGCTTTAGGGCTAAATGAGAAAGACATCAGAGAATGCAACACAGAACTCATTACCTTTGGAGGAGGGAAGGTACAAGTTAAAGAAATAATTGCACTACTAGTCATAGCAGTCTTGAATCAATTAGAAGTAGACTAGTTGATAGTCAAACCACGTACCGCTTACAACGTTATAGCAAATGCTATTGGATCCACTACATGGAAGCTATCCACTCTACCTTGCACTAAATGCTTAGGTGTTTTTCAATTATTGGTAAGGAAATAGTTGACATAAGGGGCAAACATATTCAAGCAAGATAGTGCTATACCAACTTGTTCAAACTACCAAAAAGAAAAAAGATGAAGTAAAGAACATAGTAATGCTTACCAAGAATAAGGTTAGAGCGAAGAAGGATGAGATAGTTGAATTGTCCAAAAAATCAAGCGACTCAGGCACTAGCCAATAAGTAGTTTCCACCTCCCCTAAGGATAGAAGCTCTAACAAAATAGTAATAAAGGATCGATGGTTAAAAAGGACTGCTCATGACTAAGAATACGTTGCGCTGAGCATTAAGAAAATTAAGTAATTCTGGACTTTTTCACTCCTAATAAAAAATGTGCTACTAGGCACAAATATAACTGTAAAAGAGAAGACAATGATGATTGAGCTATTCAGGGAAAATGAAGATGTCTTTGCTTAGTCCTACAAAGACATGGTACGGATAGACTCCAAAGTAATTTACCATAAACTATGTATTAGGAAGGACACCCATACTAATTCAACAAAAACAAAGGTGATTTTCCTTGAAGAGGAATAGAATCATTGGTGATGAAGTAGATAGATTATTGGAAGCAAACTTTATCCGAGAAGTCCATTACTAATAATTGCTCTCCAATGTGATGGTTGTAAGGAAAAAGAATGGGAAATAGAGAGTTTGTGTGGACTATAAAACCTGAACAAAGCAACGTCAAAAGAGTCCTTCACGCTTCCCATAGCCAATCAGATGTGGATGCCAACAGGATATGAAAGTTCTTATTTCTGGATGCATATATTGGCTATAACTGAATTAGGATGCCCTAGAATATAAGGAGAAGACAAACTTCATAACCAAATGCAGAACCTATTATTATAAGTAATGTCATTCAGCTTGAAGAATGCATGAGTAACCTTGAAAAGACTAGTGAGTAAAGTCTTCAAAAAACAAACTATTAGGAATGACAAGTAAAGCTTATATTGATGACACATTTGTTGAAAGCAAGAAGGCACATGACCACATTTTAGACCTACAAGAAGTATTCAACGTCCTAAGAAGATTCAATATGCACTTAAACGCAATCAAGTGCACCTTCGAAATCTCTTCAGGAAGCTTCTTAGTACACATTGTAAGCATAAAAGAAGTATAAGCAAATCCATCAGAGGTCCAAGCCATTAGAAACATCACAACACCAAAAACATCAAAGGAAGTAAAAACCCTTACAAGAAGGATAGTAACGTTGAATATATTCATGTCTAGGATGTTAAACAAATGCAGACCTTTCTTCTAGATCAAAGAAAAAATAATAGTCTATAATGACTATAGCAAATAGAAGTACTACAAAATCTAAAAAGAATCCGTGAAAAAACCTCTTATTTTATCTATGTCACTTATTAACAAAACTTTGTTTTTGTATCTTGCAATTCTAAAGTAGTAGTCAATGCAGTCTTATTTACGAAAGTAGATGGACAACAAAAACCTTTCTTTCATACCAGCAAAATACTCTTGGACGCAGAAACTAGATACTTGGTAGTTGAGAAGCTCATCCTCACTCTAATGCAAGCTAAAGACAAGCTCGGGCATTAGTTCGAGACCAATCCTATCATTGTATACACATCCTACCCCCTAAAATATATCCTGTCTAGGCCGGATGCTATAGGCAAAGTGACTAAGATAGCCATAGAGCTGATACACTTAAACATCAAATATCGAACAAGGACAACAATCAAAAGACAAGCGATGGAAGACTTTTCTCTACTGGAATGTGAACTAGCAGTTGAAGATGACACACTGCTTCTGAAACTCTTAAACCCAAAAGAAGCTTGGAAAATGAATATTGATGGATCATTCAACCATAGAAGATCGAAAACTTATTTATAATATAAAGTTGTATTTAAAAATAAGAATTACAAACTTATTTATACTAGTTCCTTACTTATAAAAGGGTTTGTCTTATTAATTATTCAACACCAGATTTCAAAAGTTCCATTAGTGAAATGTTTTCAGCAACCAAAGATGCATGATTCATATTATATTTCAGCACTTAGCTGTTGAATGAAGATCTCAAAGTTCTTCACTGATGATCCGCCTTTACTAACACTATTTTCCATCATTTCTCGTAATTCCATCAGATTTGCTCTTATTTCAGGATCATATAGCAATTCAACCAACCTTCTTTTCACTTCATTCCTTGAAACAATTCCGTCTTTTTCAGGGTTTAACCCTAACCCTACTTTCCAAAAATCACAAATATAACTCTTGATGAGGAAATGATCCGCAAAGTAAGGCCAACATAAAAGTGGAATGCCTATGCTTAAGCTTTCCAATGTTGAGTTCCAGCCACAGTGTGTTAGGAAACAAGAAACAGAAGGGTGAGCCAACACCTTTTCTTGCGGAGCCCATTCGGTTATCTTCCCGCGATCAGCTACTCTTTCTAAAAATCCATCTGGAAATTTGATTTTAGATCCGTTCATAAAGTCTGATCTCACAACCCATAAGAATGGTCGATCGGAAATTTCAAGCCCTAGCGCCAGTTCTTCAAACTGATACTGATTGAAAATTGCAATGCTACCAAAAGCAACATATATGACTGATTGAGCAGGTTGTTTGTCAAGCCACTGCAAACAAGTTGAGTCTTCAGGCCAAAATGTTCTGGTTGATTTTCCAGGGTGGTCGATGAGTAGTGATCCTATGGGTAGGATGTTTGGGTTCAAACCACAAGCTGAAGGCTCGAGTTCATAAAATGAGTTACAAAGAAGCCAGTTGGAGATTTTGACAGTCTCGCTGGTGTTGGAGAAATAATCAAATACGAGCTTTTGCTGGATTGGATCGCCTGGACTCGACCATACAAGCTCCTCACTACTCATAGCGGGAAAGTTTGGAGATATCTGGATCCTTTCATTCTTCAGAGGATTTCCTTCAGATGAGTAAAAATACTTAATCATACAAGGAACTTTACAACTATTCTTACAAAGATCTTACTATTGTGGTATTCTTATAGTTAGTTTTAAATTTCTCCTTTTGCTTGAAATATAAACCCAAATGCCTCCAAATTTTATTGTGAGCATGTGAGTAAGATTCCAACTTAAAACTACTTGTTAACAGGTGATTTAATTGTGAAGGATCTTCTTTTAACTTAAACGTTACAAGTTTAAAAAAATTCTTTCACACATATTTTGTATTAGGCATGAATAATTAAGATTTATTATTTTATTATTTTTTTTAACTACACCAATCTTCTCTAATCATTTATTAGTAAATGATTAAGTAAAAACTTATTTTTATAAAGGATCCAAATCCATTTAAACAACTTATGATATGTGTGATCCCTTTAGTTTCCTCCCTTGTTTTAGGACTCTAGGGGCAACTATTTGCACACTATTTTTTTTTTATTTGCATTCTAAATATATACTTTGAAAACCATTGTACTTTGCACATCCATCTAATGAATTTTAAAAATTAATTTTTAGTCTAATTACTTTTTTAAATTCAAAAATAAACCTCATTAATTAAATCTGTCTATTAAGTACTTTTGATTTGTAACACCCATAATAATATGATAATCATCAATCTATTTATTCCTTAAAATGATGTGATTAATCTTTATATATGTTAGAATTTTGATAATTTAAAATTATATTTATGCATAATTTTAAGTTGTTGACTCATGAAGAGTTGACACAAGGATGAGTACGCATTGGACATAAGAGAAAAGAACAACAACAAAAAGCTAAAAGCGTGAAGGGACATGAAAGCATAAGTGAAGACATTTCTCAAGTGCGGTCATTGAGACATTGGCTTTTCAGCATCGCGACAGAAAGGATAGAACCCTCAATGTTGTGGCATTTGAAGTGAAGTGCTGCAGCACCAGTGCGGGATTGCAACAACTAATTTTAAATGTTTTTGTTTTCTTAAGATAAATTAATTAGTTTGAGTCAATTTTGAACTTCTGTTTTACATGGACTCATATTCTAAAAAGAAATATGATTTCTACGGAGGTTTTGAAACTATATAAACCCTTATAACCCTTAGAATAATTAAGCATCAAATATGTAAACATAAAAGATAATAGAGAGCTAGGTAGGCACTAGAGTGTTAAGTGTACGAAAGAATGCTACCATAGGATTACTTGAGTGTTGAGTGGACGAGAGAGTGATGATAGATCTTTTAAGAGAAAGCTCTGGCTATTCGATATATTCTCTGATTAATCTCTTATGTTAGGTCCTTGTAACTGAGAGTTATTTGTGAACTGGTAATAAAAGAAGCTGAATCTTTAATCTGTCATGGATGTAATTGTTTGTCACTGAACCATATATATCTTACTTCTTGTGGTGATTATTTCTTTATTTCTATTGTGTGTAATCTTTTTTAGTCTTGATTACTTATGGAAGAAGTCTTCTAGAAAGCACTTAGGTGGGTGCTAAATACTAACCATGGAGATATTAAGACATGTAAAAATCCCAACAAGTAGAATTGGTGCTATGGGTGATTTTGATACCTCAGTGGTATCAGCTTGAAGAGCCTAGTTGATTATCTGAAAAAGGTAAAAGTGATGGCTTTACTAGTGAATTTACGGTTAGAGATAGCCCTTGAGGAGACTCAAGCCACAACAATGATAAAGAAGCCAGTGTAATCAAGATCAAGTCATGTTTAAAAATCATTCAAGATTGAATAAAAAAGAATTAGCAAAAAGATCAAATCCTAGTAGTGCATTGGTATGAACTACAATAGAAAGGGTTGAGAATAGAGATAGAAGAAGAAAAAGAGCAGTCAAGATTAAAAGGCAAATCCAAAAACTACTTTGGTAACAATAAAGAAGGCACTTGATAAGGAATTGTCCGAAGAAAAAGACCAAGATAAAAAAAAAGGTGAAGATGTAATAGTCTATAAGGATGACTAGGAAATTGCAGAAAACCATGATAGCTTCTATAGGAATATATGTCTGGTCAGTGATATTGATTCTAGGATGTAGTTTCTATATAAGTCTTAGACGATTTTTATTTACCAATTACAGATCCATTAGGGGTAATAAAGTAGTAATGAGTAGATATATGATTTCTGTAGTAATGAGAATTAATAATATAAAATTAAGATGCATAATGAAGAAGTAAGGGAGTTAGGTATGAGATTTGTTCCTGATATCATGAAAATTTAGTATCCCTAAGAGTGCTAGATTAAGCGGGATATTCATTTAAGGTAAAAGAAGAAATATTGAAGATATTGAAAGGGTCTATGGGTGAGAAGAATAGTTGAAACTATGTGCTTGATGGGAATATTGTGTATAACTCAACATGGGTTGTTGAGAGGATGTAGACCAAGAATAACATTAGAGATTTTCTCATTGATGTGGCAGATGTTGAAAGAAAATGTATAATAAATGGGTTGTTGGCAAAGATAAGATCTAGTTATAGGGGTATTATAATGATGTCTAGGTGACATTACAGATTACAATACAAAGTTGCCCACGAAGAGATGCATTCATATCTTTAGAAACTGAAGTCATAAACTATACAAGAGTTAAGTCTTAGCATAAGACTTAATGAATTAACGTTAAAATAATTAAGCATTAGAGTGGATGATTCTAAAAATATTCTTGAGAGAGATTTTGAATTAAATGGAGGTTTATTGGAATTTTGGTGATTCAAAATTAAGTTTGTGCTTAATTTTGAGTTGGAGACCAATGAAGAATTGATACAAGAATAAGTACGCATTGAACGTACAAAAAATAGACAAAAACGGATAGCCGAAAGAGAGAAGGGGCACGAAAGCACAAATGTACACATTTTCCAAATGTGGATACAGTGGCATTGGCTTCTCAGTGCCGTAACACAAAGATAGAACCCTTAGCACCGCGATGTTGGAAGTGTAGTGCCGCTGCACTCAGTTTCTATTGTTTTCATTTATAAGAAGAAATAATTAATTTGAATTAATTTTGGACTTCCTTTTTGCATAAACTCATATTTCAACAAGAAATTGAATTTTAGAGAGATTTTGAACACTATATAAAACCGTTATAGTACCCTATAATAATCAAGCATAAAATATATAAACATAAAAGAGAATATAAAATTAGTAGACACTACAGTGTGTGTATTCAAGAGAGTGGTGATAGTTTATTTGAGAGAAAGAATTGTTTATTAGTTATATTTCTTGATTAATCCTTTATTTTAGGTCTTTGTAATCTAGAATTTTTTGTGAACTGATAATAAAATAAGTTGAATCTTTGATCCACCGTTGATGTAAGCATTTGTAATTAAACCAAGTATATCTCATATTTTATGTTGATTATTTCTTATCTCTATTATCTTATCTTTTATATTTTCAATTAATTACGTGTGAAAGCTTCCACAAATCTATCTAATTTCCTAACACTTTTCATGCATCAACAATTTGATATTAATTTTTCTTGTGTTGTCATTTTCAGTTTTTGTTTTTTGGTTAACAGTTTTGTTTTTAAATTGCGTCTAGTGTTTTCTCTTTTTTCTCTTGCGCATAAGAAAGGAGGGCCTTCAAACATCTCGTTGAAGGCTCCTTTTACCATAGCAAGATATGTGCTTTATATATTTCATTTCCTACAACTAATTTCTATATTTTATTCGTCACTTTTTCTTTCTTTTTTCCATAACCTTCTTCTTTTATGCCTCATTTTTCCAATGCAAAAATAAATAAATAATAGAAAACATTTTAACATAGTTTTGATGAAACTCATCAATAAAAAGTATTCTACAATATATTTTTCTGATGATAAAATAAATATAATATCAAAGAGGAAAAAATTAAAATCATATTTTAATTTTATCTATGGGTGTTCTAAGTGGGTGTTAAAAAAAATCAATACTTTATTTACTTATATCAATTGTCCTATGTTAAGGATATTTTGGTAATTATTAAATCACTTAAAAATAAGTATTTTTAAGTTACAAATAACCCCACCCTTCTTTTTATTACAACTTATTGGTAATTACAACTTTAAACTAATGTGAAATACCAAGATTGATTCACTATCTCTAAATCAAAAGAAAATAATAACGAAAAAAATGCAATTTTGTTATCTTTTGTAAAAACAAATTTTAATATATTACAATAAACCAAAAATTTCCCTTTATTATGATCTACTGATATCTATAATTTTCAACTAATGTCAGATATCAAGTTTGAATCCCTTCTCTTTTAAGTCAAAAAAATAATAATAATAATAAAAACAATTTTTTTGATCTTTTTATTACATCAAATATAAACCAAAACCTTCTTACATTAATGTGATTAGCAATTAAATCTCAAATCTCTTATTCCAACTGAAAACCCAATATATTTTACCACTTGAAATTACACCCACTAAACCTTGCTTTGATAATACTTTTTATCTTTATCCAATAGAAAGTTGATCGTCCCGCAACAAGATTAATCAAATTAACAAGGCGGAGGCAAATTTGATTAATCGTTCAATAAAAAATTAAATGCAAATAAATATATATATATATATATATATATAAATATATATATTATGATAGCGTCGAAGCTACTAACCATTGGGAACTTACCATTATGATCAATTATTTTGGCTTCAACAAGTTGTTGAATATGGAGAACAAATGCCAAGGTTCCTGCTGTGGTATGCCAGAACAAGGCACTCTTGATACCAATCTTCTCAGCAATTTCTAACGCCCATCCAACAGCTATATCAGCAATAACACAAGTGATCTTTCGAGCATGATCATCATCATTTGCTGATGATGATAAGTTGATCTTCTTAATCAAATCCTCAAAGTGACCGGGCATCACCCTCAACATGTTGTCATTAAGTTTTACCCTATCGTTTTGGCCGTCCGGCAGATCGAGTCCATCTGGAATTGATACAATATCAATGCCGCTGCCTTCTTGACCGTTCTCCGACGACATCCCAGCTAAGACTTGATCATGCACGGACGCTGCGTTGACAAATGTTACGTTGATACCATGATCAGCGATGAGATGAGAGAGCTTCATCAGAGGCCTAAAATGGCCTTGTGAAGGGTATGCTATTACCAGCACATGCGATCGCCTGCCCATGATGTTAAACTGCACTTGCTACGCTTGCTTTCACCTATATATATAAATGTTTATGACTTCTGTCCGCATAGTTAAGCGAAATTAATTGAAATATCTCATGACCTAAAACATCCAGTCTGTTAGTATTTGTCATTTATTTTAATAGAATAAGGACAATTTAGTATTTTAATATACTAAGAATGAGAAATACACATTAGGTGTCTAATCAAATTCACGTAGTAGTGTGTAATTCGTGGATTTGATTTAACAGAGTTTTGAAAAAGAAAAAAGCCAAAAAAAAAAAAAAAAGGGAAGAGAAGAAAATAAAAAAAAAAAATGGGTTCATGCATCTCAAAACAATCACTGAACTTTTTTTTTTTTTTTGGTTATAATTCGTTTTTGTTGGCATTCGTTTTCTCAATAAATAAAAATAATGGAGTCATAGGCCAACAACAACAATCAAAGCGCTAATACTACAACATCTGCAACAAATTCGTCTGGTGCTAGCAATACAGCTACTAAAACCACCACAACCAAAAGGCCAACCAAGGACTGACACACCAAGGTCGATGGTGGCGGCCGCCGTATACGGATGCCAACGATCTGGGCGACCAAGATTTTTCAGTTGACGAGAGAATTAGGGCACAAGTCAGATGGAGAAACCATCGAGTGGCTGCTTCAATAAGCTGAGCTTTCCATTATCGCTGCTACAGGAACTGGCGCAATCCCAAACTAATTTTTCAACATTTAATGTCTCCTTGCGCAGTAGTGTCTCTTCTATTTCAGAACCAGTATCTAAATCTACTCCTCTGGCTTTCCACAACGAGGAAAAAAAAGAGAGAAGAAAATGGAAAAAAAAAACGATGAAGAAGAAGAAAATGGAAAAAAGATTGGGATTGGGAAGGAAAGAAAGAAAAAGAAAATAAAATAGAAAAAGGAAAAAAAAAAACGGACTAGTGTCTTTTCATTTTTATTATTTTTTTTTTTTTTGCAAGTTTTCTCATTTAGTATGTTATATTCAAGTTCGACCCTTGCCAATAATATTTATTGTTTGATTTTTTTTTCTTTTATAGTTAGGATTACATGCATAATGATTATTGCATATAATTTCTAATAAGAGTACAATATTAACTGTGTATATTTTAATGAATTATATAACTTTAAATTATGGGCAAAATAATAACTATATACTTTTTAATGAAAAGTATGTTAAAAAGATGACAAACATTAAAGAAGGGGATGTTTTAGAATTTTTAAAATTTATGAAGTTTTTTAGTTAATTTTACAAACTTATAAAAGTTTAGATAGGGATAGTAACGGATCGAGCTTGAGACGGATACTTATAAACTTGCATTTGTATTTGCTTTAAAAATAAATATTAAATTATTTTCAAATTTGTTATAAATTTAGAGTTTTATTAACAAATTCACTCTAACGTATATGTACTCGTTACCAAACTTATAATAGATTATCTGTAAATTTTAAATGGGTTGTAAATTAATATAATAAAAAATTTAAAATTATAGTATTAATTTAAAAAAATTCATAAAATATAACAATCAAAATCTTATCACAAATTAAAATTTAATAAAATATTTCCAATAAAATTAAACTTATTTTCAAGTTGTGAGAATATTGATTGAAAATTATTGGGATATAATTTGGAAAGCAAGCCAAATGCGTAGGGTGCGTAAGGACTGAAAACAAACGCGAAAGGAGACGAAAGGGGCGGTGCCAAGGTGTGGGCACCGTGGTGCCCAGAATAGCACTTGAGTGTCGCGGCACTGGGTGGTCAGCGCTGAGCGCTGCGAAGGTGAGCGCTGAGCGCCACGGCACTGGGCGCGAAAAATGTTTCCCAAATTGAAGACTTCTTTATTTATTTCCCATTTGCTTCAAGACTCCTTAATACGACTCCCACACATTTAGGGTAAACTTAGGACGTCCTAAAGCCTATATAAAGGCTGTCAATTAGCTTGTAAACATCATCTAAGTGAAAGGACGATATCTTTGTGATAATTCAAGAGATCTAAGTGATCAAGTAAGAAATCTTTGTGGTTCTTTGTGAGTGAAAATTCCTAGAGTGCAAGAGAGAGTTTTCTTTGTGATCTTTCTTATAATAGGCATATTTTGTGAGTGTCTTATGATTCATAATAAGAAAAAGTGTGATCTTAATCTGCCGTGGATGTAGGCAAGTTATCAAACTACGTAATTTTTGCGTATTCTCTTTCTACTATTTCTCTTTTTATTTTCTTAATAACTTATTCTACATATATTGCTTGGGTGATTTTGCTTATTTATATGCTTCCGCTTCAACAAACTGGTATCAGAGTTTGGTTTTCTAAGCAGACATGGCCATACCTAAGTATGAGGTAGAGAAATTCAACGATATGAATAACTTCAATTTGTGGAATATGAATGTTAAGGTGTTATTGGTGAGCCAAAGGCTAGACTCGGTATTAGAGGGGACTGCAGCTCCATCTAGTGATAAAGACAAGATGTCAAAGTCATCTAAAATTGAAGCAGAAAGAATGGACATTCAAGAAAGAGCTCATAGCACAATCGTTCTATCATTGAACGATGAAGTACTAAAAGAAGTAGCAGGTGAGACGACGACAATAGGTCTTTAGAAGAAGCTTGATTCACTTCATATACGAAAATCGTTAGCCAACAGATTGTTAATAAAGAAAAAGTTGTATCAGTTGTCCATGTCAAATGGGACACCAATAAAAGATCATATAGACGCCTTCAATAAGATCATCATTAATCTTGAGTCTATCAACATCAAGATAGAAGACGAGGATAGAGCAATTATCCTGCTGAGTTCACTACCCAAGAGTTATGAAAGCTTTGTTGATACGCAACTCTACGACAAAAAGAGTTTACGATGAGTGATGTGAAATCATCATTAAACTTAAAGTTATTAAGAAAACTGATTGAAAGTAATGCAAAAAGTTTATCTGCAAGAGGAAGGCCTTCGTATAGAGATGGAAGGAAAAAAGGCTCAAGATCAAAGTCTAGGACTCCTAGGAAGTGCTATTGCTGTAAGAAAAAAGGGCACTTCATAAAAGACTGTCCTAAGAAGAGAGCACAAAACAATGCCTATAATGATAGTTATGACAATGCAGAGACACTCGTCGCTACTGATGGTAGGAATTCTGAACAATGGATTCTTGATTCTAGTTAATACTTTTTACATGTGCCCGTACAAATCTTGGTTTATAAAATTTCAGCCCATTAATGATGGTAAGGTGTTAATGGGTCATGAGATTACATGTCAGATTATGAAAATTGGTAATGTTAAACTTAGGCTACATGATGGGCGAGTGAGAAAGTTGATAGATATTAGGTATGTCCTTAACTTGGAGAGAAACTTAATCTCACTAGGAACTTTAGACCAGAATGGGTGTTCCATCAGGATTAACAGAGGGATTTTGAGAGTGTTGAAAGGTTTCATGGTAGTGATTAGAGGAGAAAAATACAAAGGCGTTTATGTACTTAAAGGAGAAGTCGTGAGTGGTTCTGCATTATTCTCTCTAGATGATGAGAGTATGCAAACCAAGTTATGGAATCTTAGACTGGCACACATAGGCAAGAGAAACCTGAAGGAGTTATTTAGTCAAAAGACGTTTGATAAGGATAAGTTTCAACCTTTCGAGTTTTGTGAGCATTGTATGCTTGAAAAAGCATATAGGGTGAGGTTTAGTACCAATGAGCATAAGACTAAGAGGACTTTCGACTACATACACTCGGATCTTTGGGGACTAGCTTAGACAGCTACTCGTAGTGGTGCCAGGTATTTTCTCAGTTTAATTGATGACTATTCAAGAAAGTTGTGGGTCTATGTGTTGAAGAGTAAGGATCAAGAGTTTGATGTATTCAAGACTTGAAAGGCTCTTGTTGAGAATCAGACTGGCAAAAGGATAAAGAGGTTGAGAATTGACAACGGCCTTAAATTTTGTAATGGAGAGTTTAATGGGTTTTGCGTAAAGTATAGGATTGCGAGGCATAGAACAGTAAAATCAATACCACAATAGAATGCGCGTAGCTAAGAGTATGAATAGAACCTACTTGAAAGGGTTAGGTGCATGCTTACCAATACGAAAATGTCCAAAATATTTTGGGGAGAAGCTGTAGTGATTACAGCCTACTTAATTAATAGAAGTCTCTCTTCAGCAATTGACTTAAAGACGTCAGAAGAGAAATGGTCTAGCAATCCTCCAAAGTATGACCACCTCAAAATATTTAGTTGTCCTACCCTTGTACATATTAAAGAAGAAAAGTTGGAACCTAGAGTTATCAAATGGGTATTCATAGGATATCCCGAATGAGTAAAAAGATACAAGGTGTGGTATAAAGACTTGACACCACCAAGGAATATCATAAGCCGTGACATGATGTTCGATGAGACGATGATGTTGAAAACCTCCCAAGAAGATGAGAAAGAAGAACCCGTGCTCAAGGAAGACTCAGCACCCGCGTCAATAGAAGTTAAAGTGGAACCTGAGAATAGATCTGATATGCCCTAGATTAGCATTTCAATGAGGAGGTCCTTGAAAATGAACTAAGAACACCGACGAGTTCCTCTAAGTCCACCCAAAGAAAGACTAGGACTCCTGAGATAGAACTTGAAGAGTATTAGCTAGCCAGAGATAGGCTAAAGAGAACGATTAACCCACTGGTCAAATATGCACAAGTAGATCTAGTTGCTCATACTTTTAGTTTTGCTTACACTCTTGAGTATGATGAACTTAGGACATATGGTAAGGCTATGAAAAGTAAAAACAAGAAAGAATGGCAGCAGGTCATGGAAGAATATATTAGTTCTTTTAGGAAGAACAATACCTGAAAGTTGGTGGAGTGACCTCAAAAGAAACTAGTTATGTGAAAATTGGTGTATAAAATGAAGGAAGAGATACCGAGGATAGAGCCTACGAGATTCAAGGCTATGTTAGTTGCACAAATGTTTACTCAAAGAAAGGAAGTTAAGTTTTATGAAATATTCTCTCCAGTCATCAAGCACATATCTATTAGGATTTTGTTAGCCATATGTGCAAATCTTGATTTACATCTAGAGCAAATGGATGAAAAGACATGCTTTTCTGTATGGAGAGTTTGAAGAGACAATATACATGGCACAGCTGTAAGGGTTCGAGGAGCTCAGGAAAGAAAATCATACTTGTTTGCTAAATAAGTCATTATACGGGTTAAAGCAATCACCTAGACAGTGGTATAGGAGATTTGATAAGTTTATGATAGCTTGTGGCTTTAGTAGAAGCAAGTATGACGGATGCGTGTACTTCAAGAACATAAATTGTGGGATGATGTATTTATTTCTATACGTGGATGACATATTGATCGCATGTAAGAATATAAAGAAATACAGAAGCTCAAGATGCAGTTGGGTGGCAAGTTTGAGATGAAGGATTTGGGAACAGTAAACAGAAATTTGGGTATAGATATTGTGAGGGAAAGAAGAGATGTTATCTTTTTGTCTCAACAGTAATATATACTCAAAATTCTAGATAATTTTAGCATGTCCAACGTAAAGGTTGTCTCTACTCCTTTAGCGATGCATTTTAGACTTTCAACAGTACAATTGCCAACATCCGAAGAAGAGAAACTACAGATGAGTAAAGTACCGTATGCAAGTGCTGGGGGGCATCATGCATATAATGGTTTGCACAAGATCAGACATAGCACAGACTGTGAGTGTGATAAGTAGATACATAAAAAATTCGGGTAAAGATTACTGGCTTGCAGTGAAGTGGATTCTAAATATCTCAATGGGACATCAAATCACAGGTTGATATATAAAAGGGATAAGGACAATAGTAAAATAGTAAGAAGGTACGTAGACTTAAATTATGTAGGTGATCTAGACAAGAGAAGATTATTGACGAGTTACGTATTCATAGTGTTTGGGCATAGTATGTGTTAGAGATCAGTTTTACAACATGTGGTTGCACTATATATACTACAGAGGCGGAGTACATAGCTGTTAGTGAAGCTATCAAGGTAGCTATGTGGTTAAAAAATATATACGCAGAGGTATTGGCTAGTGAAGATGTGAATACCAGTATATATTGTGATAGCTAAAGTGTCATACACCTAAGCAAGCATCAAATATTCCACGAGAGGTCGAAACACATTGATGTGAGGCTCCATTACATTGGAGAGATTGTCCAAAGTGGTGAAGTTAATCTAACGAAGATAGCGTCATCTAAAAACCTATTGATATGTTAACTAAGCTACTGCCCTCGGTTAAGTTCATCCTATGCAAGTACTTAACCGAAGTCACTACTTTGTGAGGGTGAGTAAAGGTGCGAAAATGAGAGATCGAGTTACTTTGTGAATGATTTTGAATCAAAGAGGAGATTTGTGAGAATATTGATTAAAAGTCATCGAAATATGATTTGGAGAGCAAGCCAAGTGAGTAGGGTACGCAAGGATTGAAGACGAACGCGAAATGAGGTGAAAGACGAAAAGGGTCGTGCCAGGCGTAGGTGCCGCGGTGACCAAGGCTGAGCGTTGTGGTACCCAAAATAACACCTGAGCACCGCGGCAATGAGTACTAAGCGTCGCAGTGTGGGCGCGAAAATTATTTTTTGAATTGGTGTGAGGCTCCATTACATTCGAGGGATTGTCTAAAGTGGTAAAGTTAGTCTAATAAAGATAGCGTCGTCTAAAAACCTTACTGATATGTTGACTAAGCCACTACTCTCGGTTAAAGTCATCCTATGCAAAGACTTAACTGAAGTTACTACTTTGTGAGGGTGACCAAAGATGCAAAAATGAGAGATCGAGTTACTTTGTGGATGATTTTGAATCAAGAAGGAGATTTGTGAGAATATTGATTGAAAATCATTGTGATAGAATTTGTAGAGCAAACCAAGTGAGTAAGGTGCACAATGATTGAAGACGGACACAAAAGGAGGCGAAAGACGAAAGAAGTGGTGCCAGGCATGGGTGCCGCGGTACTGAATGGTTAGTGCCGCAGCTCCCAGACGAGTGCACCAGCGCCGCGGCAGTAAGCGCTGAATGTCGCGATGCTGGGCACAGGAAATGTTTCCCGAATTGAAGGCTTCCTTATTTGTCTCTCATTTGTTTCAGAATTCCCTAATACAACTCTCACACATTTATGGTAAATCTAGAACATTTTAAAGCCTATATAAAGGTTGTCAATTGACTTGTAAACATCATCTAAGTGAAAGGAAGATATCTTTGTGATAACTTAAGAAATCTAAGTGATCAAGTAAGAAATCTTTATGGTTCTTTGTGAGAGAAAATTCTTAGAGTGCAAGAGAATTTTCTTTGTGATATTTTTTGTAAGAGACATACTTTGTGAGTACTTTATAATTCATAATAAGAAAAAGTGTGATCTTAATCTGCCGTGGACATAGACAAACTACCGAACCATGTAATTTTTATGTGTTCTCCTTCTACCCTTTCTCTCTCTTTATTCTTAATAACTTGTTCTGTATATATTATTTGAGTGATTTTTCTGGTTTGTATGCTTCTACTTCAACACAAGTTAAAACTTATAAAAATAATTCAAAACTAGTTAACACAAACTAGATAATATAATTAAAAAGTAACTCAATTAAAAAAATAATTTTTTTAGGTTTGATTTAAGATCTAAAAACACGTCTTATAAATGAATTTATATTAGTATATTATAGTTTTAAAATAAGCTAATTTGCTAAGAGTAAAAAAGTAAAACAAAATGGTTATTAATATCCATCGTATAAAAATATAAATAAAAATTAACTAATCTTTCTTAAAATATTTATATTATTTATTTAAATAATATAATGTCAATGAAATAAAAATTAAAGATAGATCATTATTTAATAATTAGATAAATATTTAAGAAGTAGTTTTGTGAGAATAAAAAATCAGATATAATATAGTTAAGAGACAATGTTTGTATAACAAGTGAGCGGAGAAAAATTAATAAATTAAATAAGAGATAAAAAAATTTATTTTAATTTCTTATTTAAGATTACAACTAAAGCAATATTACTTAATCTCTTTTTTTAAAAAATATAAATATTTATGAATACTATAATAAGTACCACAAAATATTTCATCAAAATTATGCTCATTTTAAACTATTATATTTTTTAATTTTATATATTAAACTCATTCCAAACTTATTTTTAATTTTATTAAATACTTCAAAAACATATTTTAACAAAATTTTCACCCATTATATCATCCTACGTCCAAAAGTCATAGGCTGTTATATAAAATACATATAAATATAATAGTGCTTCTCTCTGATAATCGTTAGGCGCAAGGGCGTAGGATTGATGGGGTTAGCCTGGGCTATAGGTGGACTAGTCATTTGAATATTTATTTTACTCCCTTTTTAAAATAATTTTGTTTAATTAGTTATTGATTTTTTTTAAAAAAGAAGTAACTTATCTAACTTTTAGATGGTTTCTCCTTTCTTTATTGTGGCTCAACAATTTCACCATTACTAAAATATCATGTAATAATAATATATTAATCTTTTTATATTTTTTTTTCCATCTAAATGGTGAGATTGATAAAAAAGTGTTGGCAGAGTAAAAGGGCGAGAAAAATAAAAAATTAAATATTTCAGGAAAATGAAAATGAATTATTTAATATTTTTTAATATAAAATTGATAATATTATAACAGACATATTTATTATTAAAAATTTATTTTTAATGAAATATTTTAAAAAAAATTAAAGACCTAATAGATAATTTAAGATTTATACAGAGATTAAGTCGTCAATTTTTTAGTTAATAATAAATTAAAAAAAATTTAATTCTCAAATTTTTAATAAAAAAACCCTTGATTAAGCCATTGATTTTTTTTTTTAAGTTCCATAGATTTTTTTTTACAGTTAGACTAGAAATTCACCAGGTAATAGTAAAAGGAAAAAAAAAATAATGAAATACCTTTTCTTATCTAGTACAAATAATGAAATTCTTTTAAACACAATTTTTTTTGGGAGTTTATTTTGGATAAGATTAAATGCTTTGCAGAAATTATCACTCGGTACCTTTACGCCTTAGTCAATGCGAGACTCGTATAACAAACTAGAAGGTTTGCGCTACTAAAAAATTCTTTTTTTCTTTTGTTTATTTGATAAAGAATATTGTTTTGTTATGTAATTTTTATTTTCTTTATAAAAGTAAAGAATTATTTTTGTGGGCATTTAGTATGCAATCCATTGATTTGATCCGAATTGATTTGTTTTATCAATAATGATAGGTTTACATAGTTTAGATATCTCAATTTATATAATATTCGATATGTCAGTAGTATTATATAATTATCATATTAATAAAATTAAAAATTTAATAATTATAACAAGTAGTAGTTCTAAATTGATTAAACATTGTTGAGATTTACAAAATTTATTTTCCAACCATATAAATCTAACACTATTTTATTCTTTATTTTTGGATTAAATTGAACATTTTGAAATCGACTATAAAATGGATCAATTTATCCATTTACTTCAATAGATTTACTAAAATATAATATAGTTTGAAGGAAAAAATATTATAATATTTATAAATATAATAATTAAAGATTTTGTCATTACCTCAAAACTAAAAAAAAATAAAATAAGTATTCAATTTATAAAAATATAATTAATTACTTTAATTGAATTCAAGTTATTTTTAACTACCAGAATTATCATAGGCATTGATTGAAGTTATTTTTCTTCCTTTAATAAGGGTAGTGAGCTAAAATTTAAGCTCAACTCACTCACTACACAATCTATAATATAAATTAGACGGGTTATGCTATAATATAATAGACTTAATTCATATTAAGTTCGAATAATTTAACCCATTCGACAATTTTAAATGTAATTAATATTTCTTATTATAATTTTAAATTAAATCATATTAAATTTGAAATTTCTTAAATAGATTAAATTAGATTAGATTAGATTTTATATTCTACGAATTAGACTAGATTGAATTAAAATATCAACAATTTGACAAGCGCCCTAGTTATATTTACTATTTACATAGTTGAGTACCAACGTGGTTTTAGCATTAACTGAGGTTAATAGCCATTTGTAAAAAGATAATTGTAGGATTAGTTTTGCAAAATGTATAATCTAACTGAAATAAGTTAAAATTTTACGACTACCCATTGATTTTTAAAAAATTTCGGATAGAACTACCAAGTCAATGTAATTAACAATTGTTTAGGTCTACAGATTGTACAAATTTGAACATCTGCAGGTAATAATAATAACTTATGCATTAATATAGAGGCAAATTGTGTGCTCTGATAACGTTAACGGGAAGCAGTCTTGTTTTTGGTTTTTTTTTTTTTTTTTTTAAGCGAGAAAAAAATGAAAGGAATTAGAGTCTTGTTTTCTAGTGCAACAGAATCCGAGTAAAGAGACAAAAGGCATCTTGTTTTGGTCGGGCCAATGACAATTTTAGTTGCTTAGATTACTTGTTTTAGTTTCGTATAACCGTATACGGGGAGTCGGCGGTCTTATCCATCAAATAGTTAAATCGCTTATGATGATTATAATTGATAAAGACGAGGGTCACCTTCCACCACAGTTGGCTGTGCGGTGCGTCTCCTGTTTTATAACCTTTGAATCGTTCATAAATTCATCTCACGGATACATTTTATGAAAGAGACGAACAGCCAATTGAATCGTCATAGATTTTTTTATTTTAAATATTCAGACTATTTTTGTATTTTCTTATAAAAATTTATTATAAAAAAATATTAAAATGTCTCAGAGAAATCATGATAATCAATAATAAATACTTAAAAAATTTTATGAGAGATATTAAAATAGTTTATAGGAGATACTTTGAGTATTATGAGAACATTAATAATGTAAAAAGATATTTAGATTTATATTATTAATAAGAAGTTGGATCATGAATCCTCTGTTGACGTAGGTAATTTTGGACTGAATAACGTATATTTTGTATTTTGTTGATTGACTTGTTTTCTTTATTTTTATTGATGTGTTAATCGTATGTATTCTTACTTATGATATGAGTTATAATTTTCGTTATAAATAGAGTCAAAAGAGTATTAAGGTTGTGACTTAATTAATGCCATAAAAATATCAAATTAAAGAATATGGTTTAATATCCGTAACAAGTCTAAATTTCATAAAGAATGAAACTTGTATGCTGAATGATATGCCTCGGGTCAATTTAGACATCCTTAAGTAAAACCATATTATGGGTAGACCAATAGCCTCACAACAACATGTAAAGAACCTTAATATCTTTAACAGTAAAGACTTGAACAAGATTAAAAAATAAAACACCAAAATCAGCCCCTTAAAACTTAAATGCATACTTCTAAAGCAACTTAAGTCCCACACAGAACAAGAAATAAAGCATGGTAAATAGTCTTATCATTTTCTTAGCAGTGTGCATATAACCTCAAAACTTCAATACCAAAATTGACCAAGTTGACATTCGTTGGAAGAAGGTTTAAGATAGCTCTCCAACAACTTAGATCTAGGCACTAAAACTTGGGACTTAGCACCAAAACTTAGGACTTGAGGACTCATGAAAAACTTGATGTCTCTACTACTTAACTTGAGACTTAGTGGTGGTCATAAAAAACTTTGTGTCTCCATTAAAGGAATTTAGAAATTTTTACGAAAAGTTTGGTGACTTTAATTTCCAAGTAAGATCACCAATAACTTGGGTCTTGGCACCCGAACTTAACACTTAAGGACCCTCACAAAACACTTGATGTCTCTACATTTTAACGTGAAATTTGGAGACCTTCATAAGGAACTTAGTATCTTTAACAAAGAACTTGGAGATTGTGACAAAAAAAAAAAACTTGGTAACTTTGGGTTATAAGTTAAATCACTAACAACTCGAGTCTTAACACCAAAAACTTAGGCTTTGAACCTAAACTTGGGACTTGAGGAACCTCACGAAAGACTTTGTGTCTCTATCATTTCACTTAGAACTTGGACACCATCATGACGAACTTGGTATCTCCATGATAGAACTTGGAGACTATGATGAAAATCTTGGTGACTTTAGTTTCCAAGTTAAATCACTAACAATTTGGGTTTTGGCACCTAAACTTGAGACTTGAGTACCCTCACGAAAACTTGGTGCCTTTACTATTTAACATAGTACTTGATAACCATCACAAAAAAACTTAGTGTCTCCACGAGAGAATTCAGTGACTTTTATAAATAAAAAAAAACCTTAGTGACTTTAGTTTCTAAGTTAAATTACTAACAATTTGGATCTTTGTAATAAAAATTTAGGTATTGGCACACAAATGTAAGACTTGAGGTTCTTCTAGAAAAACTTAATGTCTTTACCACTGAATATTAGACTTTTTAAATGTTATAAAGAACTTGATTTCTTCATGAAGAAACTCGGAGTTAAATCACCAGCAACTTAGGTCTTAGAACTAAAACCTTAGGTCTTGGCTCCCAAACTTGAGATTTAAAGACTGTCACAAAAAATTTAAGTGCCTAAACCACTTAACTTAAAAGACTTGATGATTGTCATAAAGAACTCAGTGTCTCGACAAAGGAACTTAAAGACTTTGACAAAAAGGTTGGTGACTTTAGTTTCTAAGTTTAATCACCAAAAACTTAGGACTTGCATCCAAATTTGGGACATAAGGACTCTTACGAAAAATATAGATCTCTACCAGTTAACTTGGGACTTAGTGACTATTACAAAGATTTTGGTATCTCTATAAAGGAACTTGGAGATCGTGATGAAAAATTTAGTAACTTTAGTTTCTAAAATAAATAGCTAACAACTTAGGCCTAGACACCAAAAACTTAGGACTTGGCACCCAAACATTGAAATTAAGAACCCTTAAGAAAAACTTGGTGTTTCCACAAAAAAACTTACAAACTTCTATGAAAATTTTGATAACTTCAGTTTTTAAATTAAATAACCAAATGTTTTGTCTCAATACCAAAAACCTTGGTCTTGATATTCAAACTTAAGTCTAGGTGACTATTAAAAAAATCTAGTGTCTCCACGACTTAACTCAAGACTTAGTGATTATCATAGAGAACTCGATATCTAAACAAAAGAACTTAGGGACTTTTTACGAAATACTTGGTAACTTCAATTTTCAAGTTAAATCATAATAATTTGAGTTTTGGCATTAAAAACTTGAGTTTTAGGAGCCAAACTTGGGAGTTGGTGACCGTTATAAAAATTTTTAGTATCACAATATCTTTACTCTGAACTTGGTGATCGTCATAAAAAATTTAATGTCTCTATGAAAAACATTTGGACACTTTTACAAAAACATTGGTGACTTTATTTTTCAAGTTAAATCACTAACAATTTGGATTTTAGCCCTAAAAACTCAGAAGTTGGTGACCATCACAAAAAATATGATGTCTCTACAACTTAGCTCAAGACTCGGTGACCGTCACGAAGAACTTGGTATCTCTATGGAAAAACTTGAAAGACTTTTATAAAAAATCTAGTGACTGTCATTAAAACTTCGTGTCTCCATGTCATTGAGAAAGAACTTAGAGACTTCCAAAAATAAAATTGATGACTATAGTTTTCAAGTCAAATCATCAACTACTTCGATTTGGCGTCAAAAACTTGAATTTGGCACCTAAACTTAGTATTTTTTTACTTGTCAAGGAAAATTTTGTGTCTCAATCATTTAACTTAAGATTTAGTGGCTGTCAAAAAATTTGATATCTCCACAAGCAAACACGGTGATTTCATGAAAAAAAAATTGGTGATTTCAATTTCCAAGTGAATTCGCCAAAAATTTGAGTGTACCATAAATATCATGATTTTGACACCAAAACTTAGAAGTACTTATACATATTTTTCTTTCATTGACCATTGCGATAAACTTTAACGCCTCACGGCTAAACTTGTTTTAGCATTTTTCAAGTATAAGACCTAAAAAAAATTGTCATTTTAATTCTTTATTTTATAAATATATACCTACTTAATATTCAATCCTTAAATTTATACCATCTTAGTTCTTATAAAGACGAAAATGATAATCATTTAAAGATGAAAATAATAATAAAAAATTATTAAAAACATTCCTACAAAAATTAATGTAGTATATATTGAAAAAACAAGGATTAAGTTGATATATATATCCATAAAACTAAATATCAAAATGTCATTTCCCCGTTTACTAAAACTTGGGCATTGTCATCTAAAACTTGGTTAATCATATTTTATATTTTATAATTTATATTTTACATCTTAATTATTTTAAATATCACAACAATCTTAATAAATTAACCAACTTTTTTATAACTTGGAATTCGCATCTCTCGTTGTGCACATAATTACATTACGTCACAAATATAAAAAAAAATATCGTAATATATTTGTCTTATTCTTGAAATTTAATTTTTTAAGAAAATAGTAATTTACTGACCACAAAGTTCTTATCATTCCACATCATTTATAATCTTTGCTATTAAACAATTAAAGAGAAGTCACACTCACACAAGAAAAAATGGTTCTGGACAAGGTCAATGTTCTCACCATAAATATTAATTAATTTTTACATATGTTCATTTGTTAAGTTTGATCATGACCTATTCCTTTTTTAATTTCATTAGATTGTTTTAGCATGCAGCACTTCCGGCATTAAAAGAACAGTTATTTTCCCGTATTTATCATCCTTTGCTTCTTTCTAATTTTTAAAAACTGCAGTCTATTCTTTCACCAACTTGTGTAATTATGTAAGCTTATTGGGTTGTTGTAAATTGAAATTGTGACTCAGCATAGCGTCGGATACCACTTCTCAATCATTTATGTTTCAATACAATTCATTATCAAGTTGTCAACTTGAACATATTTAATACATTTTCTTTTTACAGATTAAAATGACTAGAGTTAGGATCAATTGTATAACTTCGTTTAAGTAGAGTCGATATATATATATATATATACACACATATATTATTGGGAGCTATTGTGGTGACACGTGGACAAATCTTAAAGAGCCAAGTGGCCACTTAGCCAACTCTAAAAGGCGGATTGGGTCATAGATGAACAACATAATTAGGCTCAAGGGTATATGGACTAAATTGAGCTCATTTCAATGAGAGCTCACAATTGATATGTCTGATCGGACTTGGTGGACAAAAGGTCAAAATAGTAGTTTAGAAGAATCACTTGAATCGCCTTTGTCATTGCTAATGACCCACAAGTTAGTGACTCCCCAAAACTCACTAAGACCAACTGAAAATAAATAATGATAAGGCTCTAGGAATGTAATCCTGTTATATGCCTTCAAATCAGTACACGATGGTGCCTTGTATCCTTTTTGTAGGAATATAAGACCTATCTTGGACTAAAGCCTACACCATGCAGGCTGGACAGGAGAGTTCAGGCTCACTGATCTATTGCTCATTAGAAAAAGCACCCAATTAGAGGTTGCTTATTCTCCTAGCTTAAAGGGTGTAGTTACTAAAGTAGCTCTAAACATTATATTTCTCAAAAACTCTACCACCAATCATGTACCGCCTTAGGGGGCATATTCTCCAGGCCCTCCTATTTTTAATTTAAGTTATATTCACTTCACTTTCACACATACTAGAAATTGGACACGAGAAACCCTAAGAAATCATTGTTATTCTACTTTAACTTTCTTTTGAGGCTAAACCATAAGGAAACATTTGCCACAGAGTCTCCAACTAACTCCAGAGTCAAAAGGTCATTGTCCCCCACCCAACCGATGCCAACCACTACCTAGTTATGTTTCTGTTGCTATGTAGATTCATGTAATCTAATTCAAGCTCTATTTGCACTCAGCTACCCATCATTCAACTCTCAACTTTCTAAAATTTTGGAAACTAGCCTAACTCGTCTCTTGACTAAAGGATCTGATAAGTTTAGATTATACTATTATTTTATCTCCTTAAAACTTGATATTTTCTTGTGTAAATTAATTATTTAGCTATTTATGCATATTTTGGTGAATTTATAGTCAAAGGTAGAATGCGTGAGAAAGGATAAAAAATAGGCTAAAACGAAGCAAAAAGAAGAAAATTCGAGAGACTGTCATGGCACTAGCACAACAAGGACGCAATGCTTGAAGTAGAAATAATGAAGTCGAGACCAAACCTAAGCATCGCAATACCGAATCGCTAAGGCTGCAGTGCTAGAACTTGCAGTTAAGAGGTCACAAGTCAATGTCTTGACACTACAGCATCTAGAGATGAGTGTCACAACACTAGGACGACAAAACAAATTACTTAAACACAAAGTATGCCCTAATTAAAAGCCCCGAACCTACAAATAAAAATATTTTTGAATCAAAAAAAGAATATATAAAAAGGAGAGTCAATTCACAAATATCTTAAGAGAGAAAGAAGAATACAAAACTTTGAAGATTTCAAGAACCTTAGAGCAAGACCATGTTTGTGTTGGTCATTCAAGAGCCATGTTCCTAGATTTCGTTGATTCACACGACAATAACAATTTGACAACAGAAAAATTCACTATATTTTCAGCTCTATTTCTCCCTCTCGCTGATTCTTACATTTTTAAAAATATATATATATATATATATTATTCTGATTCTTATGGAACTTTGATAAATATGCTTATTTGAAAGTTAGGTTAGCCCATGGTAATAAGCGGATATAATGGATTCACAGAGAAATTTTATGCACTTAGAACTTCCATGGAGATCTTATTATTTTAAAATTTTAAAAGAAAAAACGACTGGAGCTGGCCACAAAATACAGATAAATTGCAGAATTGACAATAAAAAAGAGAATGGTAGCATGAAAGTATTCTATTCTGGTTTCCCTTTTGTATTACGGCAAATTTTACTAACACCTCATCATAACCCCACTTAACCCAAAAAAGGAAATAACTAACCAAATAGGCAAATATCATCCAGGAGAATTAAAAGAAAACCAACCAAGACACTTTAACAGTCTTATCTTGATTCCACAATCCAAGATATTCTCAACTCTTTGCAACTAGTCGTGCAGGGCCCAAGTAGTTTGACACCAAACCCATGATAGCAAACCTGGTTTTTAGTCATCAAGTTAAACCATCGTATCAACATAATAGATAATAAATTACTAAATTAAAATTGAGGAGAAATTTTCAGAATAAATTACTAAACCAAGTTAATATTTACTGTTGTATATAAGACACACTCAGCAAATATTGCAATCAGCTATGGCATTACAGGTCACTTCATCCGGTCATGGATCAGGGTGATATTCTTCTTTGAAGTCATATTTACAATCATACAACTTGTTGAACTAAATGCAATTATCACAATTTCTGCATGGCTCAACAATTAGCATACGATAAATAGGAACTACTGACAGATAAGCCCGCATAGCAAATTAGCAAAGATAGGGCTGCAAGAATACTCACAATTTCTCACGTCTAATGTTTGTTGAACACAATTAAAATAATAAATTAGAAATCAGATCAATTTTTGGACTTAGTTTATTGGGCTTTATCATTTAAAAAAAAAATTGGGCTTTAACAGGTCATGTATCAGCTTCAACCTAGTAAATTAAATCAAAATGGGAATGTGAAAGAGAAAATTGAAAGAACATCGATAACACTCAAATCAGTTAGTGGGACTGTAGTGGATTTATACAACAAAACAAAAATGTAAGGTGTCATTGGAACAGAGAACCAAAGTTTGTGGCTGAGGAGTAAACTGAAACAAACTGCAGTGGCTACTTCTCAATCTAACAGGCCATAAACTTTTGCATTTAACTATGCATACTAGGAAGCTCATCCAGACGTTACACCGAAAACAAAGCCTTAATCTTACAAGCAACAATGCTGACCAGCAAATGACCATAAGAAAGTTGTAAAGTATCCAATTCCAAACATGTAATAACTTGCCAAATGATGGGTCTGACAGCACGCTTAAATAGACAACAGAAAATGGAATGCATGGCTCCGTTGACAATTTGCACAAGATTGGTAATTATCTACTAAAGTTCTATCTATGCATGTCTTTGTTAGTATAGGTACAGAAGAAAACTCTGCTACTCGAGTAGAGCAAGCCTAGAATCATATTTGCTAATCAGTTACAAATTCAAATTCATTCTTCCCTCCAGGTCACATTTTTCTCCTAATTTATCACATTCTAGATTTTATTAAATGTTATAAAGAATTATAGGTTAAAAAAGTATTTTAACTTAAGGTAGAAGATGAAAAACTAGAATAGAATAAATGATACAGATTTTACGTAAAAAAAATTTTAAAAAATTGAGATAAAAATTAAGGGGCAAGTACAGAATAATTTCACTATAAAAATAAGAAATACAACTTTCTCTCTAATTATAAAAAATAATAATAATTTTTACTCTCTCTTAAAAATAAAAAAAATAATAAAACAAAGAAAAGAACAATTAAATTGGTTTCTTTTACGTTTTTGGGATTATCAAACTAATGTTGAGCATCTCTATTTATAGGTGAGGTAAGATTCTTATACAAATTTGAACTTACCTCATTAATTCATTAAAAATGGCACCAACTATATTTTCATTCTTAAAAAATGATGACTTCAATTTTCTTCAGTCGACGTCTCTATTTTTTTAGTTTCAAATGTCAAGTTTGATAGGTACCAATCTTACCAATTATTAACATTTTTTCTACTCGGAGACTTGATTAGAATAATCACGTCTTCATATTCTTTCACCTGCACTTGCCATTTCTATGTTGCTTATATTTCTATTAGGCCATATGAGGATCTATACTATATGAACTTGTCAATGTTAATTGATTTGGTTAGTACATCTGCTAGATTTTCTTTGGTGTGAATCTTTTTTATATCCATACTTCTATTTTCTACACTTTACAAACAGAGTGATATTGAACTTCTATGTACTTTGTTTTGGAATAAAAAGTCGAATTTCTTACAATGTGCAAAACATTTCGATTGTCACAATACAAGGGAATATTCTTTTTATTGTGCCAAAAACTCCTCTAAGAATCTTTTTATCCAAATTGCTTCTCTATAAGCTGGTGTAGCTGCCATGTACTCAACTTATGTTGTTAATGGAGCCACAATAATTTAGAGTTTGGAGACCTAGGTAACAGTTCCTCCTGCAGCTGTAAACATAGCTTGTAGTAGATTTTCTTTCATTAAGATCACTTGTAAAATTTAAATCAACATATCCTCTAACAATGAATTTTGATCCTCTATAAATTCCCTTAATATATCTCAGAATTCTCTTAACAGTATTCCAATGCTATTTATTAAGATTGCTCATGAATCTACTAACCACTCCCACTGCTTATGTAATATTCGATCTTATCAAATCATAACAAACATTAAGCTTCCTACTACTAATGCATACAGTACTCGAGACATCTTCATCCTCTTTGCTTCATTGCTAAGACACATACTTGATGATAACTTGAAGTTAATAGGAAGTAGGGTCGAAATTGGTTCTTGCATGTTGAAGCGTCACAAGATCTTCTTCAAATAGTTTTTTTAAGAAAGCATATCTTCCTATTACTTCTATTTTGGTAAATTTGCATCCCTAGAATCTTGTTTGTTGATCCCAAGTCCTTCATATCAAATTTTCTAACCATTTGAGCCTTTAAATATGTTGCTTGATTTTTGTTGGAGCCCGCTATCTACATGTCATCAACGTACAACAATAAGATAATGAACACATTATCACCAAATCTCTTGAAATATGCATAAGGGTTTGAACTAAGTCTATTGTATTCAAGGCTTAACACCTCAACACCTATTTAAGATCATATAAATATTTGTTCAACCTACAAACTAATTTTTTTTTTCCTGCTTTTACAAAATTATCTGGTTAGAGCATATAAATTTTTTCTTAAAGATCACTATGAAGAAAAGCAATTTTTACATCTAATTGTTCTAGATGTAAATTAAATATAGCACACATAGCAAATAATATTCGAACAGTATTAGGTCTAACAACTAGTGAAAAGATTTCATTGAAATTAATACCTTTTTTTAAGCATATCATTTTACCTCAATCTTGCACAATACCGCTCCACTTGATCATTGCTATTTTGCTTGAATTTATAGACACATTTATTGTCAATGACCTTCCTTACATGTGGTAGTGGTACAAGATCCCATATTTTGTTCTTATAAAGAGTTTCAATTTCTTCTTTCATTACTACCATTCATAGAGATGCATCCGAGCTATTTGTTACTTCTTGAAAAGTTGATGGCCCTTCTTCCTCTGTTAGAAGACAGTATGCCACATTACTCTCTATATAATAATCTGATTGCCAAATTGGTGTTGACGTCACTTGATTTAATCATTTAAGAGGTGGCTAATCTAGCTCAATTAGTTCTTGTTCATCATACCCTCGTATTGCTTTAGAAAAAAGAAATTGTTTATACTCTTTCTCCACTTGAATTGTGGTAATTTCTGCTTTATCCTTTGTTATGCCATCATCTTTTTTCTTTTGCACCTTATCTTCTGCAAATATCATATTTTTGCTGATAACTACTTTATAGACAGTGGGATCCTATAAATGATACCCCTTAACTCCCTCAGCATACCTCGAGAATATACATTTTTTAAACTTTTGAATCAAGTTTTTTAACTTCTTAGATGTTGTACATTACGTACACAAGATTTTTAAATATATGTAAATTAGAATAATCAGTTGGATTACAAATTCACATTTTTATTGGCGTCTTCAAATCAATCGCCGTTGATAAAGATCGATTGATCACATAATAAACGGTATTGATTGTTTTTGTCCAAAATAATTTGGCTAGATCGATATCTCCCTGTCTCCTATCTTTATAAGAATGTTTTATTGGCGACTCTAAATGAAGACAACTTGCAGATGTATGGAACGATGTAAAAATTAAACCCAACTGGAGTTACTTATGGCTCACAGGCCAACGAGCTTATTCTAAATCTAAGAGATCCAACCTAAATTTCGGCTAAATAGCTTAATCTATTATGATACTAAACCCCACATATTAACTTTTCAAACCCCATTGCTTAAAGAATCATTATTTACCTGAATAAAGGCGATTTTGGACCTTGTATTATATAACCTAAACCAAATTCTTTTGCAACTTGCTCAAAAAAACATTTAAATATTGTACTCTAAAAACTTTTGAAGTTCAAAATGTCTGTATGCCTTTTCGAATCCTAATGAAGTTACCTCATCTGCTTACTCACCTTTTGTGATTATAAGTCTAATAAATTTGATATTGTGTTTAGTAAATTTGGTATTGTGTGTAAGACCTCACATCGCTAACAAGAAATGATTTTACGGCTACAAAGTCTAGCAAATTTTTGAACTTTTTTAACCAAGTCTAATAAATAAGTCTAGTGTTATTTCCTTAGTTGAGTTTATAGGACGGTTTTCTTCAGTTGAGTTTCTTTTAATCCAAACTTTTTCGTATGGCATTGTGATATACGATTTTTTCAATCTAGACTTTCTCAACTACTAATATTGTAATACTCAACTTTGACTAATAGTATTGTGATATTCAACTTTCCCATCTACTAAGATTGTGATACTCGACTTTCTCAACTACTAAGTTTAATAAGTGTAATATTGTTTTTTACAATTACCCCATAGGTGTTATTCAAGTGATCATGAATGTGTTTGCATTCGCGGCCATCTGAGTTCGAGTAAAAATAAAATATGAATATTGATATTTTATAATTGAGGTTTCTCATCTCCATTTAAAAAAAATAATAATTTCTTTCAATTGAGTTTCTTTCACTTTAAGACTATTTCCCTTAATTGAGTTTGTTTTAATCTAAGATTATTTCTCTCAGTTCCGTTTCTTTTGATCGAAGACTATTTCCCTTAGTTGAGTTTCTTTTCATCTAAGATTTTTTCAACTGCTCGGTATAGTAAGTTTAGTAGTTTCTCTCATTCCTATACTGAGGAGTCCACTAAAATCGTTTCAATAATTTGTTCATATAAGAATATTTTGAGTAGTGTTGGTATTGTGATATTCGACTTTCTCAACCACTAGGTCCAGTAAGTTTAATATTATTTTCCTTAACTAAGTTTCTTTCAGCGGTATTGTTTCCATCCATTAAGTTTCTTTCGATCTAAGATTGTTTATCTCAGTTGGATTTCTGTTAGTCTAACAATATTTCTCTCAGTTGAATTTCTTTCCACTAAAGACTTTTCAACTACTCAGTTTAGTAAATCTAGTAGTTTTTCTCATTTCTAAATTAAGGAATCTAGTAAAATTACTTTAACGATATTTTGGATAGTTTGGGCCGAAATATTTTGGGAATAATAAAAAAGTTTAGGCGATTTTATAATTTAGCCGAATATCAACATTTTCAAGCCAAAACCTCCCTAAATGGACCAAAACACCATCGTCTAAAAAAAAAAAACACTTCAAGCCTTGTCTTATTAGTATCTTCATCATTTTTATAAGGGAATTATATACGATCCCCTATTATTTTAAACATTATTCACTTATCTCTTGTTATTTTATATTATCTAAATAAATTATATTATTACAAAAATTTTGTTAAATCTTAATTTTTATTATATTTTTACTAATTACATTACTATTTTTTCATAAATTATTAATATAATTTTTTAAAATATAATACAAAAATAATAAGCACCATAATATATTTATGTTATAATGAAAGGATGAATATTTAATTTTTTTTTTGTTTTATATTTTAAATTTTTTATTCAATAATTAATTTTTTAAATATATTAATATTTAATACTTTAAAAAAAACATATATTACGATTTTATTATTTTATTATTTTTTAGTACTCTTGTCATGCTTTGCAAACAAAGATGAATCAATCTGAAAGTTAAGTTGCTGAATTTGATGAAGATTGGTGGCCTAAGCATGTATGGTATATGGACACGTCAAGCTTAATTATTTGCTGAAAAATTAGTCAAATTAAAAAAAAAACATTTGTTGGCCATTACATGTTTCGTATGCTGCCACCTCTTGGCTTCAAAATTACTTTAGATAGAAATGAATTTTAACTTTCAAATTAAGTAAAATATCAATGACAATCCTTTGGTCAATATAATATTAACACTTAATAAATTAAACTAATAAAATTATGTTACGTGTTATATTCTAATAAATTAGTAGTATGATATGTAATATTCAATAAAAAGAATAAAATAATAAATTTTATTTATTTAGATTCTGAATTTAACACTTAAATTCAATGATCTTTTTGAGAAATTCTAAAATAATTTT
This sequence comes from Ailanthus altissimus, assembly GCA_946807835.1. NCBI lineage: Eukaryota > Viridiplantae > Streptophyta > Magnoliopsida > Sapindales > Simaroubaceae > Ailanthus > Ailanthus altissimus. The sequence goes on along the minus strand of OX327696.1, from coordinate 20,334,451 downwards.
AATTTTTTAAAATTTTTCGGATTGAACTATTTAATTTAGTGCACTACCTCAGTACACAACGAGTACACTTTATATATTGAGACTCTCTAGTTCACACTCATTTTATTTTACGAAACTCTTCCGTAAGTTTATAAATATTGCCTTACACACACATTATGAAAACATAAAAACAACGCGTTGAACTATACAAGTTGAGGTTAATACATATTCGTATAATCCCTCCGCCATTTATATCCTGGAAGAGCGGAGACATATATCATCACCGTCAAGTCTCTATATGCTCAACTCTAGAACTTATCTCTAAATTCATATTCCAATAAACAATATCCACAAACACTTTTACGATATTATTTTATGCACAAGAAAATTTTTTTTCAGATGTATTACTTATGCCCATAAGATTTTTTAGAACACAATCTTAAAATATCAAGATATACAACTTACCCATATGAGTTGACAAATTCCGTATCTATACACATTGAACAGGCCATTAACATCGAACCATACTTAGCTATACCCAACGGTCAAACCATAAAAGGTTTAGGACATGTGTGAAACCTAAGTATAGTGGATCACTCACAAGCCCACTATAGTGCTCAGGTTAAGGGACCACAAATACTACTCAACCCGAAAGGATTATCCATTGACGGCTTTATGAGATATCTATTAGAGATCCTAATTGATCCTGTTTAGTACTAGGCCCTTATAGAATACTCGTATATCTACACGAGTATCCACTAAGCTTATGGTTTGTTAAGACTAACCATCTGAATCATCCAGATATAAACATATATCAATCTCTATAAATAAAGTTTTCACCGATAAACCTGCATCAGTGAATTAGGAATATTAACGTTTGAAAACATACTTGCACAATGGCATTTCTTAGTACTATTTGTAACCCTTTGCAACTATGTCATTGCTTATATACCCTTAGGTCTTTTTCCTATTTCAGAGAGTGCTCTAATTCTTTAGATCTCATTGACTCTTATAACCTGCTAACTCTTCACAATTATAACTTTCAATGTAGCTAACTCTTAGCACTGATCCAAACTCCTTTGAACCAGATCTAAACTCCTTCATATATACAATGTCTGAAGTATTACAAGCATCTTACCATATGTATTTAATATTAACGATTTTATTTGAAATGCTTATTGTATAACTATTAAACAATTAATATTTATACAATATTGGAATGGCACATAAGCACCAATTCTAATAATTTATATAATACAAATTTTGAATAAGATTGTTAATATTAAATTTATATGGTAAGATACTTGTAACGTTTTAGACATTGCATGATTTGAAGGAGTTTAGACTAGGGCTAAGAGTTAGTAATGCTGAGAATTATAAATGTTAAAAGTTAGCACTACTAAGAGTTAGTAGTTATAAGAGTCACCAAAATCTAAAGAGTTAAAGTCTTTTCTGAAATGGGACAACGACAATGGGGTATATTAGCAATGATATAGTTGTAAAGAGTTGTAAATAGTGCTAAAAAATATCATTGTGCAAGTATGTTCCTGAACCGTGTTCCTGATCTATTTTTACTTATGCAGGTTTGTGGTTGAAAATCTCATTTAATAGATTGATATATGTCTATATCTAGATGTATTAGATGGTTAGTCTCAGTAGACCATGAGCTTAGTGGAAGCTCGTATAGATATACGAGTATTCAGTAAGGACTGGGTACTGAACAGACTTAATGAGGATCTCCAATAGACATCCCATAAAACTATCAATGGAAGATCCTCTTGAGTTGAGTAATATTTATGGTCCCTTGACCTGAGCACCACAGTGGGCTTGTGAATGATCCATCATACTTATGTTTCACATATGTTAGAGACCTTTCATAGTCTAATCGCTAGGTGTCATTAGGGATGGTCTGATACTCATAGAGTCTAATGTGTATAGATATAGGATCTGTCAGATCATATGGTTGAGTTGTATATCCCGATGCTCCAAGATTGTATTTTAGAAAGTCTTATGACCATAAAAAATAAACCTGAGAAAGAGTTTTTCGTAGGATAAACAATATCGCAAAAGTGTTTATAAATATTATTTATTGAAATACGAATCTGGAGATAAGTTTAGGGTTGAGTATATAGAGAGTTGACGATTATAATCTATATCTCCACTTTTTCAAGATTTATATGATGGAGGGATTATACAAATATGTATTAACCTTAACTTGTATAGTTCAACTCGTCGTTTTATAATTTCTGTATCGTGTATGTGAGACATCATTCACAAACTTACGAAAGAGTTTTGTAAGACAAGTAAGTATGAACCTAGGGAGTCTCACAATATAAAGTATACTGGTTATGCATGGGATAGCGCACCAGATCAAATGGTTTGATTTGGAAAGTTCTCGAAAAACAAAAATTATTTTAAGGTTTCTTGAAAAGTTGACAAGGCATAACTATTAAGCCCAAGATGTTGACAAGTGGTTAGTGGAACTTGCCGCTTCATCCTTTAATTAGTTGTCATATATCATGCCATTGATTTATAATGGCATGACACATGGCAAGTAACAATTCATTGCCACAAATTAAAAGTTTAAATTCAACTAAAATATAATCTTTTTCATGCTTAGTTAGTAAACATGTGCTTTGTCATGCTTATCAAATTAACAAGCAAGAGATGGCTAATGGTATTGTCATGATTAAGTTTGTAAGCGTGAGTTGGCAGCATTTTGAAAGTTACTTTAAAGGCATAAAGCATATAGCTTTATCGTGCTTATTTTATTAGTAAGAGGTGGCTTTATGTTAATGAATTAACAAATCAAGTGGCCACTCTTTTAGCTCTTATTCCATTAGCATATGTTTCAAGCCATTAAGCATTTTGTTCAAGCATGAAGTGCCAAATTCATTTGTATTGTCATGCTTAAAAAATTGCAAAACATTAACTTGGTTTTAATTTGGCTTATTAGGCAGTAATTTTCCTATATAAAGAGGCTTTGTTCATTTGTTAAATGCAAGTGAAGTAAGACAGTAAATATTGAGGAAATTTTTTATAGCTTAGGGCCAAGAGATTTGGAAGCAAAATTGCTTCAAGTAATAAGTTCCTGGCAAGAAAATAAGGCTACAACTCTAACTCAAAGAATCTCACCATATCTTTAACTAGAATTGCCTAAAGCACACTTTCATTGTGAGCTCTCTTTTATCTTATTAGTGTGATGAGATATGTATTTATATTCTACTACATTAATTTAGCATGTGAGACATGTGAAATTAAAAATTAAAATATACACACTCACCCACGTACAGAACACTTACAGTTAGTTCCTATGTTATCAAGATAATTTTATTAATTGAGAGGTTAGAGACTATGGACATTATTCTGAACAATTCTTTGAGGAATATTTTAATTGTCCAATTATTACTGGGATCATTTTCATAGTTCATCGTGAACTTTAACATGCAATGATTGATTCCCACTGCTGAGCTACACAATATGTTGAGGACAACTTATGAGGACTTGAACAAATGGGGTGTAACCCTCTATATTTATGGTGCTTCATCTTCTACCCTAAATGCTTCTAGGAAGTCTAAAGAGGAAAAAAAATGAAAGTTAAGTAGACGAGCCATATCCAAGTCACAGAAAAAGAACAAAATCAAATAAAAGTGTCTCTATTACGGATAGGATGATCGTCAGAATCATAATTACCTGAATTACCTTGCCATAGTTAAAAAGAACCCATTAGGTATATGTTTAGATATCATTGACATTTCTTTAGCATTTAATACTTGTTTTGGTTGGGTATTAGATACCACTTGTCCTTTTTAGACCTGCAATGTGTTGTAGGGTTTGAAGGATGTTAGAACAGCCAATAAAAGTACAGCTTTCGTGTTGGGAATGAGGATTTCATGCAGGTCGAAGCTATTGGACATTTTGAATTAATTCTCTATTGTAATAGAACAATTATATTGTATAACTATTATTTTGTGTCGAACATTATCAAGCAAATTATATCCCTTCATATGTTAGACAGTGAAAGTTGTCATGTATATATTAAAAATCGTTCTTTATATTTATATGATATGGATAATGTTTTGTTAGTTGAATGTCTGTTAATAAATGACCGTTATATTTTAGATGTAACAAAAACTATCTAGAGTGTATAGGTAAAAGCAAGTAGTAGCTCATAAACTTTGAATGATACCGAATTATGGCATATGAGATTAATTCATATAAGTGTGAGTTGCCTGCCCTGTCTAGTTAAAGATGGTCAGATACCTAACTTGATTATAGAACCTTGTCCACTTTTTAAATCTTGTATTCAAGGAAAGATAACCAATATCATTTTATTGGTATTAGACATCGAGCCACTGATTTATTAGAATTGATACATAATGATGTATGTAGTCTAATGAATCACACTGTCATGAATAGGTTTTAATATTTCATAGTCTTTACTGATGATCTGTCATGATATGGATACATGTTTCTTATGAAACATAAGTTAGAAACCTTTGAAAATATTCAAAGAGTTTCAACTTGAGTAGAGAAACAAACTGGGATGTATATAAATGCCTTCAATCAGATTAAGCCAGTGAATACAGGATTGAGCATTGGATAGCAGACTAGATGACACTCATTATCGAAAATGATATTAGTATGTTACAAGTGGTGAAGAGTTATCTGAGTAAGAACTTTTCTATGAAATATTTGAGAGAAGCTTCTTATATATAATGTATAAAGCTTTTAGAGATAGAGTTGTGAGCCTGATAAGACTCTCTCAATTATCATACATAAATAATATCTTAGACATGTACAATTTTAGTAACTGTAAAACAGTTAATGCACATTTTAGACATGTCATTCATCTTTCGAGGAAGATGTGTCCTCATAAGAAAAATGAAAGGGTTAAAAATGTCTAACATACCATATGCATCGACTGTGGAAAGCTTGATGTATACCATGATGTATATGAGGCCTAACATCAATATGGCTGTAAGTGTTATGAGCTGGTAACAGTCTGATCCAAGTGACAACTATTGGATGACAGTTAAACATGTCCTAAAATACCTTAAGGATACTAAGAAAAAGTTTCTAATATATGAAGAAAGTGACTTACAAGTGAAATAATATACAGATTCAGACTTTTCAGTCTGATCTGGATAATAAAAAGTCTAGATCTAATTATGTATTTATTCTCAACAATGTTGCAGTTAGTTGAAAAAACACTAAACAAGCGTCCACATGTGATTTTACCACGAAGGTAGAATATACTGCAGCCTTAGAAGCTATAAAGGAAGCAGTGTGGATACACAAACTTGTCACAGAGCTCGAAATAGTCATAAGTTTGATGGATTCTATCCCACTACTTTACAACACCAACGAGGCAATCGCTCAAGAAAAAAAGCCAAGAGCATACTAGAAATCTAAGCATGTAGGAGAAAATACCACATAATTAGAGAGATCTTGGCTAGAGGAGATGTAATAGTTTCTAGAATAGATTTTATGAATAATGTAGTGGACCCACTAACTAGGCCTTAACTTCTGTTTGAGAAACACGTGGTGTCAATGGGTATTAGATAGCATCACGAATGACATTAATGCAAGTGAGAATTATTGACAATAATGCTTACATGCTATTCTATTTTGTATGAATATTTATTGTTTAATATTTATGGAATGTATATTTTGTTAAATCATTAATTTTATTTATTAAATGGTAAGAAACTTATTATATTTCATACATTCTAGATCTAAATGAGTTTAGGTCAGCGCTAAGAGTTATAAGTGTTAAGAGTTATTAATGCTAAGAGTTAGCAATTATAAAAGTTAGCAAATTCTAAGAGTTAGAATATTGTCTGAAATAGGACAACGATCTAAGAATATATTAGTAATGACATAGTTGTAAATAGTTGTAAATGATGTTAGAAAATGTTATTATGTAGTAGTTCTCGAATACCTCGTTCCTGATCTATCTTTATTGATACCAGTCGATTGGTGAAACTTCCAGATCAGTGTATGTCTATATCTATTATTCAGATGGTTAATCTTAGCAAACCATGAGCTTAGTGGAAGCTCATAAAAGTTTACAAGTATTAGGTAAGGACTAGATACTAAATAGACTCATGAGAACCTCCAATAGACATCCTATAAAGCCGTTAATGAAAGGTTTTCTCGAGTTGAATAGTATTCATGGTCATTTGACCTGAGCGCCATGATGGACTTATGAGTGATTCACCATACTTAGATTTCATGCATGTCTAAGATCTTTCATGATCTAACTTTTGAGCGTCATTAGATATAGTCTGATACTCAGGGAGTTCGGTATTCGTAGATATAGAATTTGTTAGCTCATCTAGGTGAATTGTATATCCCAATACTCCGAGATTGTATTTCAAAAAGTCTTATGGCCATAAGTAGTAAACTCTAAAAAGAGTTTTTCGTAAGGATAAATGATATCGCAAAAGTATTTACGGATGTTATTTATAGAAATACAAATCTTGAGATAAGTTCATGGTCGAACATATAGAGATTTGATGGTGATGATCTATATCTCTGCTCTTCCATATATAAGTGACTAAAGGATTAAGCGTATATGGTTAACTTCAACTTGTATGGTTCAATGCACTGCTTTGTAATATCTGTAACATGTGTGGGACATCGTTCATGCGCTTATGAAAGAGTTTCATATGAAAAATTGAGTGTGAACCTAAGGAATCTCACAATATGAAATGTACTCTTTGAGCACTGGGGTAGCAGGTTGGATTGAGCAGTTCGATCCAGAAATTTTCATTAGGTTGAGAATTTATTTCAAAATCCCTTGGAATACGCAATTATTAAAACTTAAGTGTAAAAGTACATTGTTTAATTAGTTAAAAAAAGTTGTTGACCAATTAGATTGTGATTAGTGGCAAGACATGGCTTGTTATTATTTGACTTTTTTTGCTTCAAATTGGACTGCTTGTGAGACAAGCAACATGCCTTAAAATAATGCAGAAGTGAGTGCATTATTAAAGGAAATAAAACAAAAGGCATGACAAGTAGGGCCTTATAGTTGACAATCTAAAAGGGAATTAAAAAAAATTGAAAATGATATTTTCGTGAAAGAGATTGATTTGGTTCGGCTAAAGGGATAACAAAAAGAGAGAGAGAGAGAATTGGTAAAAGCAAGAGTTGTTTTTCAAAATATTTTTCTTCAAATGGCTGGCTAAGCTAAGGAATAAGATAAGTTTTTTGTTTGTACAAGAGTTACATATCCAAAACACCAATTTCATCCTTAAAACAAATTAAGGGCTAAATTGTTTAACTAATAAATATAAAAAGTGATTAAAGTGTTTAAGTGCAAGGCTTGCTGTAAAATTAAAGTAAGGCTATTATTCTAGCACTTCAAGCCCACTAAGTTGAAGTCTAGAATTGCCAAATGGATCACTTCAAGGTGAGCTCAAGTTTAAAGAATAAAATCAAAAGGCTTCAAAGGTAGCTTTTTGAACTTGTTAGTGTAATAAGACTTGAATTAAGTATGTATTTGTTGAATAGAAAATTAGATTTCTATTTTGTTGCGCATTTTGTATATATGATATGCAAATTGTAAATTAGGATAAGATAATTTCACCTAATATTTTGAGCACAAATACAACTTTACCTCTGTTAGAGATAAATACCCAATTTTTTCATTATTTGTTAACTTTTATCATTAGTTTTAATGATAGAAGAGTAAAAAAGTAATCTAATCATAAAATAAAATTAAAGTTCGAACACGTGGCACAATTTTGCTCATACACAGTATTTGAATATGTGTCATAATATGATTAAAATAATATGTGTCATTGTATAATTGATTATATTTTTAAATATATATTAAAAAATAATTGAATAAATAATAAATAATTAAAAAAGTATCAGCAACCGTTGTCGGAGACTCACCGAAAAATGACGACCGGTAATCTGTTGGTCACTATTTTTCAACGACAAAAAAATCACATTTTACAACATTGGACTCCATTTTTTTCTAATCTATACAATGATGGGTTCATTTTTTAGTAGAAAAAGATCAAAAGATAGCCAAATGTGGTTGTGTGGAGCGGCGACCACTAAGCGCGGTGACTTGCACCACCCCCACCTATGGACAGATTAGTTGCCATTCTATCCATGGGTGGGGGCGGTGACTTTCGTTTGACTGCGGATGGTGGTGGCCGCCGCCCCTTACCATCACATTTGGTTATTTTCTAGTCTTTTATTTTTTTAAAAATGACCTCACCATTGTGTTGATAAAAAAATAGAGTCTAATAATGTAAATTTTAATTTTTTTTTTATTGAAGTGTCGTCGAAAAATAGCGGTCAGCAGCTAGCTAACCGTCATTTTCTAGTGCAACTTCGACGATAATGGTAGGTCTGTATTCAATTATTTATTATTTTAATTTATTTATTTTTAAAAATATTTATTAAAAATATAAACTAATTGCAGGATGACATGTGTAATTTGTAATTAATCAATATTTGACATGTACATTTTATGAAAAAAAATATATTTATTAATTTATTTTTAAAAACATAAACTAATTACATAATAACTCGTATTGTTTATTACTAATAATATTATGACACATGTCCTTTAATTTTTTAAAATTATATTAAATTAAATGAACTGATAGGATTGCGCCATATATTTAATGACAGTGAACGAGTGAGATTGTGCCACATATCTAAAGTTAAATAATAAAAAATGAGGGTAAACTGGTAATTGTATATTAAAACTACTATTTTCATTCAAATTCATGAAAAAAATTAACGAATTAAGATAAAATTGGGTATTTTATCTCTAATTTGGATAAAATTGTATTTATGCCCAAAATATTAGGGTAAAATTAACCTTATATGTTGTGAATTTTCAGTATACGCCCATGAAATCCTTCACGCTTTGCAGAAGCCGTTCACTCTCAAACAACAAAGAAAAATAAAGATCACATAAGAAGGAGAGAAATTAATCACACATCAAAAAAAGCACACATCAATATACATGGTTCGGCAAAACCGCCTATGCCCAAGGTGGATCAAGGATCCTAACTTCTTTATTAATCTATTGTTTTATATCCAAAGAATCCCACAAGAGATTACAATGAATATTCAAATACCTAAGAGCTCTAAGGATCTATACCACATTTTCTTGTGCACTCAAATTACTCAAATGTGCCCTAAGCTCTTATTCTCTCTCATGTTACTTTTGATGCTTGATGTCAATTACAAAAAGTTACAAGGGTTTATATAGTATTAATACTAACCCTAAAACCCTTAAACATATTTGGAATAAAAGTCTTTACTTGTAAGAGTCCAAATTCTACTTAAAAAAGTCAATTGAGCCAAAACAAAAAATACCTATAAGTTATCGTGTGAACAATACCGCGTAACAGTACCCATGAATAGTGCTCACTACGTGAATAGTTCCTTACTTTTGGCTTTTCGTTATGCTCCTTCCTAGCACAACCTTCATGTACTATACTTCTTACTGACTCTTCATTGATCTCAAACTTAAAATCAAAACTCATCATTGATTTTAAATCACTAATTTCTAATATTATCCTTTTTAAATTCAATGAACACCATTCGCATGTATACACCTTAATTTAGCACACACAACACATATGTCATTTTCTGTAATAAAAATTAAACTCGCAGCCTTAGTACGTGTAAATAGCTTTGTGATCACTAGTTGGAACTTTAATGTACCATTATCATTAGTGGCAGAACAATCTCAATTTTCAATAAAATGGAAACTCTAGAGCTATAATCAACCAATCCTTCTCCAAAATTAGAATTAAATTTGAAATTGAAACAGAAAACCCTAGCTCTAGTTTGGTTTCTTGGCCAACACCACCATAGTCATTAGTGTAAATTATGAAACTAGTTGCTCAGTTAAATTTAAGAAATTAAATTTATTTTTTGGGTCAAGACGAATATATCATATTTTTATTAGTTTTTACTCATTTTATTGTTAAAATTAATAAAACTGTTACTTAGACAAAGATTTTGACGAAATTTTGCATGTCTTTATTTTTAAATCTTGGAGTTGCCATCTTCCTTAATAAAAGTCAAACTTGCAATTGAAAGTTGAAATTGAAAGTTGCATAAAAGAATTTTGAGTTTCTCTCCGATGTCATCCCATAAAAAGGATGACATCGGCAAGCAGCTTGAATCATGCTTGTTAGATTGGAGTATAGAGAAAGTGTTTACTATTACAGTTGATAACATAAGTGCCAATGACGTTGCCGTAAATTATTTTAAGAAGAGACGGAAGAGTTAGAAAGATGAAGAACTAATATTGAATGGTGAGTTTATGCGCGTGCATTATTGTGCGCACATTTTGAATTTGATTGTGACTGATGAGTTAAAGAATTTGTATAAGAATATTATTTCTATACGTAATGCGGTGAAATATGTGAGATCTTTAACAGTAAGAGTTTAAAATTTTAAAAGTTTTGTGGAAAAAGAGAGAATTGATTATAAAGGGAGTGTGATATTAGATATGTCAATGAGGTAGAATTTCACTTATTTGATGTTGGCAACTGCATTAAAAATTGTAAAGGTGTTTGATCAAATGACAAAAGAGGATGAGTTATATGTGAGTTATTTTCTGGATGATGAAAATGGAAAGAAGAGATATGGGCCACCAATTATTGTAGATTATGAGAATGTTGAACGGTTTGTGAAGTTTTCAAAAAAAATTTATAGTGTCACGTTAAAATTTAGTGCTTTATTGTTTGTGACATCTAACATTTGTTTCAACAAGATTTGTAAGATTAATTCCAATTTGGCTAAATTAAGTTAGAGTGAAGATGTTTCTTCATGCGTCATGGCTAGCAAGATGCATGCAAAATATGATAAATATTGAGAATCTATGGAGAAAATAAATAAATTATTGATACTTGCTACAATGTTTGATCCATGACGCAATATGCAATTTGTTAGATTTTGTTTTGGGTTTTTATATGGTGATGACAGCACCAGAGTCGAAGACATGAAGAGAATAAGTAAAGAATTATTGTATAGGCTTTACGAAGCCTATAATACATCGTATTGTAGAGCAGTTGGTGGGTCAAGTTGTCACGCCCCAGACCCAAAAGATCCGACACACGACATTACTTACATTCATTCACTGCATGTGCACTCATAAATAATATTACACAAAATTTTCAACTTTCATTCAACACAGAAATCCTTAGCAAGTTGCTAGTAAGTTCAACACTAAAATCAACCATAACCTAACATATAAATATAAACTTCTCTTGACAATATTTAAACATTCATTTCAATTTCTTTTAGAATTATAGCAATTGAATTATGACTGGGACAATTATTAAACGGGAGATACGCAGAGTTTTCTCAGAGATTAACACTCTACTACGTCACCAGTAGCAACTTTGTTACCGGGAGCCCAGAATATATCCATTGCAAATTCTTACTTAAAATCATCCAATAACCACACTTTATAAAACTTAAACCAAATCCAATCCACACACAATGAAATAATACGTAAGTATTATTCAATAGGGACAAACCAAATATCCTATCCCACGTGTCCCCAAATGAAACACACAACAACCTAGCAACTTAGGGAACCCAAGGAACAGCAGAAGCCTTGCCAAATCCGCTAAGCACACATGCACCTTATTTACCTGAAATCACCATAAACTATAATGAGTATAAAACTCAGTAAGCATACTAGTTTTTCATATATCAAATACAAATACATATATGTACACAATGCATATGTATGATATGCTGTGATCAATCAAAATCATAATCTTATCAAATCACATATCATGTAAGCGCTTACACATTCTTTCAAAATACATAATAGGAATACCATCACTCAACTACTACTTAGTAGGACTTACATATCACATATCACATAATGAGCCAAATGTCACTCGTAGGTGACATACCGTATGAGAGGAATAGTACAAGTGAGGTCTTTAAATCACACATATATAACGCTTATACCCGAAGGTAAAATCCAAACCCTCACCCTGATCATCGGTGAGTCCTCTCACATGTACCAATACGCCACCACACGAATGTGATGACTCACACTTCCTTTAGGTACCAATAGGATCCTCCCTACATACGGAACACATAACATATACCAATCCCGAAGGAAAGGCCACACATAAAGGCTCCACAAATCACATAAAATGCCTACTAAGTTAACAGTGAGTTCAAGTATCCTCAAATCACAAAATATTTCTCATGGACATATTACACTTCAAAAGCTTTCTTTGTTAAACGCATCTTATTTTGGAAAGCCCACTTTCAAAAATACATGTATGTCAATGCTCACATTCATAAACATATATTCACATTTCATATCAAAATATACTTTGACATATCATAAACATATTCTTAACCCCATTTACAAAATCAGACAAAACAATTATTATGTTTATTGTGATTCCAGTAGTAAGTCTAGTATACTTACCTCTTAGCACTTACAGCTACAAGGCTTAAATCTCCTTAACCTATCAATGGAGATCAATCCTTTCATAAGCCTCACAATTCACACAAATACTTAAATAGCTTACAAAATTATACACAATACATTTAACACATCAAATTGGTCTAAATACTTGATTTCTCAAAACTTGTCATTCTGACCACTTACACTTAACAAAATTTTCTAATACATCAAATGATGTCCAATTACTCCAAAATCAGAATGTATTAATCTTGACTCATATATCCTTCCTATATATGAATATTATATCAAAATTCCTACACAATTCATTTCATACACATCATCAAATCCAAACTACCAACCTGACAGGATCAAGATACTTACTGAACAGTATTCAATCTCCCAATTTTATAAAATCATATACTAACTCAAAAATTATAAAAACACCACATAATTACTCTTAACACATATCTCAGTCCATGATAAATATTTCACTTCCAAATCACTGCCAAAAGTATTTTAAAACTATTTTATTCTATAACTTTAAAACTCTGTTAATCAAATATTGCAATGAGCTGATACACTTTAGAAATTCATAACACTTCAACCACATTGATCTAAATTCTCAATTCTGAGAATATCATATTAGACATATAAAATTATCATATTCCACAAATTCATAATTTTTGAAGATCATTCAGTAGGACAAAAATTATTTTTCACTGTACTATACTGTTTACACAGAAATTTCCAGAATTTCAGGGTCATTTTGGTAAATTCACTATAAATTCAATTTCCAGAATTTTCAATCGATTCAAAGTCTCAGATGATCCTTAACATGTCTAATTTCATATACCCAAAATTCAAAACTAGAATCGAATCACAACAATTTATAAAATTCCTAGATCAAGAGGTTATCCAGCAGAAATTCCACAATTCATCATGATTTATCAAACTATCTTATAGATCATCATCAGTTCTCATATGATCTTACGAAATACACAACAAATCCTCAATTATACATATTTTCAGAAATCAAAACTTAAAGGAATTAACTTAATTAATACCAATAAATTGAGAAATACGTATGATATACCTCTTGAAATTCAAAATTCTAATTTCTTCTTCTTTTTCTTCTTCTTCTCCTCTTTCTCTCTCCTCTATTTCTCTCTTCTCTCTCTTAAAATGGGTAGCTCGACCTAAAAATGGTAAATTAGGATTTAAAAGTGTATTTTTATACTAAGAGGCTAATTTTTGGTATTTATGAATTTGCCCCCAAAACTTTCAAAGTATAACAATTTGGTCCCTAAAATACATCTAAAGTCATACAAATAAACCCAATACTAATCGTATATCCTTAACCTATAAAAATATTACTAATAACAATATATAATTCAAGTATCACCAACATACAAATAAAATACGTATATTTATACATATATAAATACTTATTCTTACCAGTCGTGGATACTGGTTACTACACAAGTAGTAGTGTTGGTGGATTTTAGAGTGGAGTTAGGAGTAGCACTAGCATATATGAGTCACAGTCACAGCAATATGGTTCATCAAGTTTATATTCAGACGTAATATAGTTTGATGTGGGGATGATGACCCTTGGGCAAAATTTGTGGGGTATGTAGATGATAACATGGATTTGGATGAATCCGATGAAGTGGATAGATACTTGATGAAGAAAGTTAAGAATCCCAAAAATCAATGTTTTGATATTTTGAGTTGGTAAAAGGTGAATTCTTCGAGGTATCCAGTGTTGGCACAGATAGTTAGGGATATACTTGCTATTCATGTATCTATTGTGGCCTCTGAGTCGACTTTTAGTACCGGGGGACGTATTCTAAATTTATTCCGCAGTTCATTGACTCTAAAGATGATTGAGAGCTTGATATGCACACAAAACTATCTAAGAGCTTCACTTTTGCTAAATAGACCGAAGAAAGAAGAATTTTTAAAAGATATTGAATTTTATGATAAAGTCGAAGCAGGTAAAATAATATTATTCTACTATTTTATTATTTCTCATTTTGATTTTTTCCTATTATTTCTTAATATTTTATTTTTTATAATACAAAAATTATTTTTTTTACTTTTTTCATGTAGAATTTGCACATGTTATGCAACTGCCACCTTCACATTATTAAATTTACCAAGAGATCGCTTACGTTATTTTTGAGTAATTTAATTTTAAGGTGATTATTCAATAGTTCAATTAAATCAATAAATATGAGTAATTAAGTTTTATATTGTAATATTTAATGTTTGTTATACTTTTGTTTTGCTAATTAATGAAGAATGCAAATTTTGATGACGTTTTTGTAATTAGTTTTTAGACTTTATATTGCAATTGTTTTTTGGACTTCATTTAGTTACCATTTTAGCAATTGCCTATGGACTTAATGTATTTATTACCAAAATGTTGCACTTTATTTTTATTTTGTGAAGATATTGGTTACTTGGCTTGGCTTATTCATATATATTAGTTATTGAAATTATTTTGGACTTATTGGTTGGCAATGGACCATTGCCAAAGGCATTATGGATGAATTGATTTGATGTAATGAATATTGAAGTGTCAATTTTGTGTCGGTATATGTTTATGAGAATGTCTAATTTTTAGGGGAGGTTTTGTCGAATTTTTTTATTCAGATAATGAAATTTAACATAATTAAATTTGAAATTGGACTTAAATTTGAATTTCAAATTATTACACTTAAACAATTGATGTCACTGTTACATTAGGATTTGCTAAATCAAAATTATAATATTTGTGATTTAACGTAATAGACGTTAAAATTAGAATGATTACATTTAACGTAATTAAAATTAAAATTGGATTTCAAATAGTAATATTTAAGAGTTTAACATTTAACGTAGTTAGCATAATTCAAATTAAAAAGAGATTTGAAACAATTATATGATAGAAAATTAAGTTAATAACAATTAAAACGTTTAAAATTATACTAACATAATTTGAACTTCTATTAGAATTAAAATCAATAATTATATTAATGATAGGAAATTAAGTTAATAAATTTTTTTATTAAAGTCTAAAAGAATACAAAATTACATTTTTTAAGTTAAAAATATAAATTTATAGCAATTAGGATCATGGACTACAAATTAACCCACAATATTTAAGTGAATTTATAAAATTTAAATAAATTAGGGACATGGGCGAAAATTGCCCATGGCCCGGTTTGAACCTGTGTCCCGACCCAACCCATACCAGGACGGGTTAGGAATGGCCTGTCCAAAAAAAAAACTAGTTCGGGATAAATAAATCTGTCTCGAACGGGGCCCGGGACCAGTCGGGTCGGTCTCAAACCCAACCCAATCTCGGGATGCCCACTCCTACTGTTAAGTTTACAAAGGTTAATATTGCTAAAGTGTGAGGCTGAACTAAAATATCAATGGGGTCTACTTCCCACTATATAGTTTAAAGAGTTTAAACTATCGTTATTCGATTTGAGCGATTAGAGAGATTATGTAAGCAGTGAAAGGGCGTTTTAATTTAAAAAATGCATAATTGTTATACCTATAATTTAAAACGTTTATATTAGCGTTTTAATAAATTTAATAATTCTGCTGACATCTTCTATTTATTTTGTCTTGTGAAGATTTGATGGCCTCCACAACCATTTGATGCGCATACTTGATGAACACCAACTCAAAGGCACTAAAACCTACTCAGATTGGCTCATGAATCTAATAATTGTTCTAGATTCAGAAAAGTTTGGATATGTTATTGATCATCCAGAGATGTTTTTGATAATGCCACCCCAGAGCAAATAGAGACTTTATCAAAAATAGTTAGATGATGATTTAAAAGTTAAATTATATATCCTCATCTCTATGTCTACAGAGTTGTAGGAGTATGTTCATATGGACAGTGTTAGCAGTATAAATGCTCAATCTGAAGGAGCTTTCTAGCGACAAACCTCAGGTTAAGTTGTATTGGGTTGCCATGATCTGATGCCCTATCATGGAATAATGCGAGTAAACTTTTTCTCTATCAATTAGAATCATCGGTCAGTATAAGTCCCCCAGATATGATTATATCGGTGTTAGGGTTTGACCTGCTTGGGTGATCATCTGAAAGGTTGTGTTGTCTATTTGCTTGGAACTCCTCTAGGTAGCAATTTCTTATTAAAGCATCCACATGCTTCTTTAACTCCAAGCACTCTCATGTGGTGTGCCCCGGACTATGGTGGAACTTATACTAACTCTTTGGGTTTGTCCATTGCTCTACCTTTTTACCTTTGTTAGAGACTTTATTGAGCAAGACTCTATTCTTAATGGTTTTGTAGACATTTTTCAGTGGAACGGTTAAGCAAAGAAAGCTTATGACCTAAGCCACCCTTCTTTCCTTCACTGGGTGTTCCCTGGGGTTCATAGGACTTCTAGGCTGTTCAGGGTGGTTGTTATGGGGGTAGGGTCTATTCTGCCTATCATTCCTCTAAGTCGGGGGCACATTATGCCTATTTAGGTAGGTCGCCTTTTGCTGAAGTTGATAATCATTATCCACCCTTTGGTACTTCGAATAGGGTAACGACTTCTCCATTTTCCCTTTGTATCTCTTATTCTCTCGTGGGCGGACCTGACCCTGAGTAACATCTGTAGATGACCTCTTTGCTTCCTTATTTTCCTCTGTAGCAATATACTTTAAAGACTTATTATATGCCACAATATAGTTCGAGACGTTGCTTTCACATAGGTAATATCATAACTTATTCAACTTTAGTCTCGATTTGAGTGCCCCCAAAACTATAGGTTGGTCGAATGCTCTCAATGAGATCACCTCCTTGTGAAACTTGCTCATGTAATTTTTGAGGCTCTCGTTCCTTCCTCGTCTGATCTGTTTCAATTGACTGGGTTCTTTGCCATTTCATAGAAACCCCTAAAATGTTGGAAAAACTTCTCCGTGAGCTCATGGTAGGAGGAGATATTCTGCTGCTTCAACCTTCGATACTAAAGAAGGGCTAAACCCTCAAGGTTCATGTGAAAAAATATGCATATCTAATTTTGCCTTAACTCCGCAATTGATAACAAGTTAGTCACTTGGTTAATGTAGTGATTGGGGTCAATAACTCCTTTGTAAACTAAGAGGCTTAGCAGCCTAAACCACTCGAAAGTTCTATATCTCCCAACTTATCAATTAATGGAGATTTCCTCTTTTTTTTTTTCAGTATTCTTTGGGGGAGCATGCTCTTTCTTTTCCTTATCTTCCATGAGGCTTTTCCACATTTCTTTTAAATTATGGACTTTATCTTCTAAGAACGGCTTGACATTTGGCTATTTGAAATTACATTTATTCCTTGCAACCTAGTTGTGCCTTATTACTTCAATTGGGTCATGTGGGTCTTCGACCTCTCTTCCTGAGCCAGTCGATTTTGAATTTGAACCTCCAAACCCTGTGAGTTTCCTCTACCATCATTCCTTGCTTCCCATCTTTTTTTTTCCTTTATTTTTTAGTATCTTAATCATCAGCTGCCTCAACTCCTCTTTTTCCTCCTTTAATATCTACAATTCCTCCTGAATCTCCACTGGCAGGGTATTTTCAAATGGGTTTACTGGATGAGTTCCTTGGCCTCTATTCCCACCTAGATTCACCCCTTGTTGTACTATAAGGTGATTTCAGCTGGTGGATGAGTGTTCTGCCATGTGCGATGTAATGATTGGTCTGTGACAAATTTTTTTGTTCTATTTTTCATAGACAGCACTAAAAATTGTTGACTGAAAAAAATAATTTTTTCAGGCAAACGAGCTTTAAATTTATTTGTAGTAGAAACCAAAATTATGGGCTTTGCTTATTTGAGCAAAGACTGTGGACCTACTTGGGCTCCTGATTGTTGTGACACCCGCAAACACAATGAAGACTATCGTTAAGACTTTGTGCGATGGTGGTTCCAACAAAGACACTTCTGATTTAAAGTTGTTCTAGGTTATCCCCAGATTGTTTGGCACGATTTAGGGGATAATTTCTCAAAATCAGACGATTCTCTCTAAAAGTGATGCTGATTGCCTTTTTTTAAGGCTTGACTTGTTTAAGTCATTTTATATTTTCATATTAAGTTTCTAACTGCTCGGCCTTTTCAGTTCGTGCGACTTGCGCAACCTCAAGAGTGCCTGCGTGCTAACGATATTTTTTTCGTGCCAATTTTTTTATGTTATTTTTGTCGCTTTAGTTTTGAGTTCTCTGAATGCATTGTTGAGTACGAGGCTACGTAATTTTGAATAACTTAAGTAGAACTTTAATTGATCGAATTTAACTTGATAATTATTCAAATAAGTAGTTTTGAATAACCTGAGTAGGACTTCAATTAGTCGAATTTAACTTGAAAATTATCCGAATAGGTTTTGAGCTTTTAAAGGCTATTTGGGCTTTGGAGATTTCAGGGAAGAAACTTAAATTTATTTTTATAAAAAAGTTGAATTAAAATTTAGAAATAACAATAACAAGTTTATTATTGAAATGTGGGAGGTGGGCCTCCCCGGCCCGCCCATGACCCAAATCCGACGTGTCGAGTAAAAAAAATATTCCGGGGTTTAAGGAGAAACGGAAGCCAAATTCCAAGACTAGTTAAATTGGCATGGCAGCGATTAGACTAGCGAAGACTCACAGATATACGAAAATACGAACGGATAATAGCTTTTAATTACAGTTGCAATCAAATCGCAAATTAAAAAAGAATCAAGAGATGGGGATAGTGAAGAGGCACCAGATGATGCAGAACCTGTTCGGCTATCAATCCGAAGAGGAAGAAGAAGAGATTGATTCCGAGCACGAGTCCAATCCCCAGCCTAATTACGCTTCTGTATATTTCTCATTCCTTTTTATATTTAAATTCCTAGGTTTTATTTTAATTGACCATTAAAAAGCATAGTTCTGCTCGATTTTGAGGTAGTTTATTGGGTCTGTTTGGGTCATTAATCTTTGTGTGTAGAGCAACCGAGTTTGGGGAAATTTCATGTGCTAAATTTTTTTATCCACGACATTGTCGGATTTGGGAAAATGAGTATAACCTCTTTGAAGCATTGAAGAAAACTTTCCATTGCTTCAACTGGTACTGATTGGTCAGAAAAGTTGTAAAATTATTTGGTAGCATCATATTTAGGATTCCAATAAACGCCACTTCCATGTCAGTTTCATTGATGTGTAAGGGGGACCTATTAACAACACTCCTGATCAAGATATCTGCTGTTTTATCTGGCAGCACAAAATAATATATCTCTTATGTTTTCGATGGTTCTGGGTTCAGGATGAAGCTGAGGGGGGGCTGGAGGCTGAGGCTGAGGCTGAGGGTGAAGGTGAAGTAGAGGGGCATGGGGAAGCAGAGGTGGAAAGTGAAGGTAAATTGCATGATATAGAACCTGATCCTGGAGAAAGTGAGGGTGAAAGAGATCAAAGTTCTCAAGAGGTAGATGTCGCTGATCAGAGGGAAGAAAGTGAAGCAAAATATACAGACAGTGGTGAAAAAGAAGAATATGATCAGAGAGTAGCAACAAGCAGGAGACGGGAAGTAATTGAAAGTGGATCAGAGAGGTCTGAGGAAAATTGCTACCCTGACAATGAAGATGAGGAAGCTGATCAGGCTAGAAGTCTAAGGTAATAATCTCTCTCTCTCTCCCTGTTGTTTTGTTCATTCTATGTCCTTGCGTGGCTGTACTTGTTTGTCATTCTGAACAAGTTAATGTTTTTAAGTCAAGTTGCTGTCCATGTTTGCATGCAATGCCATTGAAAATTTTGCATGCTACGTGGAAGGACTGCAAGATAATTAGGGACAAAGAAAGGAATGTGGTGGATTCAGTGGCCAAGTTGCTTCTAACATATGAGGTGGAAAAGCACAGGGTGGAGCTGTTTTGGTAGTTGCTGACTTCAGAATAGCATTCCAAGAGTTCCTTGTTTTTCAATGAAGGATATCTCTTTCTCTGGTTGGATGTTGTTTCACATGTTAGCACTATTTAAGAATTCTCTCTCTGGATATATATGACATGTTCCCCAAACAGTCTATGTTTCAGTACATCGACACAAAGATTCCTAAGATTTTGCATGCAAATTTGTACAATGATCTGTATTCACTACTGTGGAAAGTTGACTTTGTAGCAGTAGATCACCTGGAGAGGACAAGGATCAGGCTCACATTTCACACTCGGTTGCAGAGATTCGTGATGTATTTGGCGACTCAGATGATGAAGATGTTGGAGAATTTGCAGTTCGGAATGACATTGATTCAAATGTGAGGATTGATTGTTGTTCATAAGAAAAATGTATTCATGGTTGCAATTAAAATGTTCTCATTTATCAGAGATCCCCTATCAAAGAGGAAGGGAGCTACGGGAAAAGTCTTAGACCAGAAGATATAGTGCCTGATGAAGATGTTGTGCATTATGAGTCAGAAGAGGAGCATGTTGAGCCTAAACATAAAGAGAAGCCAACTGGCCCCCCAATAGAGCTAGAAATTCCGTTGCGCCCCCCACCCGCTGATCTGACTAAGGTGTGTCTTCTTTCTTTGATGCTGCTGTAAATAATAATACTTGAATTAACTTGGAAACTGCATTGAGTGAAACTTCTGTATTCATGACAATAATAATGGTGCTATTATCATTTAAAATGTTATCCTTGAATGTATTGAAATTTATTTAAAAGAAAACATTTAATACATTAGTGTGTCTATAATATATATGTATGTATATATGATGAGCAATTGGAGTGGTGGCATGATTCTGCAGCACTTCCTAAACAGTGTTGACGTCATGGATTTACCAAACGGGCTACGTGGAAATGTTGCTCACAATAATATGAGCAACATCGCCCACTAGTTCATTCCTCTCTCTCTCTCTCTCACTATATATATATATATTCACACACACACATATATATATGTATATGTATGTAAATGTGTATATATATATGTATATGTTTGTATACATACATACATACATATCCATATATATATGTGCGTGTATGTATACTTTATGGTGTGGTAAGGCTGAGTTATGCTAGTTGAAATGTGGGAAGTGAGGTTGCATATGCATATGATGGAAATCAGTCACCATAAACATTCTTATGATCAATATACGCTCAAGTTAAATTTCCCCAGTATAAATAAAAATGCTCAGCTTAAACAAGTTATATATATTTATATATATCTCTGACTCTGTAACCTTTGAATATTTTGTGGTTTTTAAGGTGCCTTGAGACTGTGTGTTACAAAAGAAAGCAGATGAACATATCAATGCCTAGGTGTCAGGCAGAATTTTAATGCTTTAGAGCTATTTTTTTGCAGATGAATATGATCAAAGTTTCTAATATAATGGGCATTGACCCCAAGCCATTTGATCCTAAGACGTATGTGGAAGAGGATATCATTGTGACGGATGAGTCTGGATCAAAAAAACGGATACGCCTGGAAAACAACATAGTGCACTGGAGAACTGTTAAAAATAGAGATGGCACATCAGTAAGTAGATTCCTTTTAGTTTACATGCAGCATTTCATACATGTGTGTTCTGTACTCGCATACTTAATCAGCAGCATCTTTAGACATACTTGAGTTAGTCATATACATGCATCTGTTTCCTTCTTTTCTTTTAATAAATTCCATCTTCTATTATTTTTCTCTAACATTTTGTTGTTTGCAAATGATGATGCCTGATAATGAGTTGGTCAGGCTGTTGAAATTAATATAAAATGTAAAAGAAAATGTATTTAGCTTGCAATGAAGAATTTCATAGCTTTTTATTGTTGCTGTGCTCATGCTCTTGAAATTGGCATTTATTGGACATTTAAATCTTATGTGTTAGTAATGCAAAAGGTAAGAAATGGCACAAGCTCAAGTTGCTTTGTTGAGTTACACTTGAAGTGATTGGTAGTGGAACGGTTTGGTGGATGAAACTTTTGTATTTTTATAATATGATACTTGTCAAGTTGCAATTTAATTAGAATGTCAAATGTTAAAAGGTAGTTTCATGGTATGTATTTACTATACTGTTACCTGCCAATTACAATTAAAAGAATATTGTTACTCGCCAAAAGATATCATTTATTTCAATGAAAAATGTTACTCACTTGACCAGCTGATTGAGAGTAATGAATCTCCAAATATTGTGAGTTACATATATATTTTAGCAACAATTGGACCCACATATAATTATCTATAACTTAAAACCAATAAATTAAGGATTTCTTCTTAGTGAGAAAAGAAAGAATTATGCATTAGGAAACAAGACCACATTTTATTCTCTTTCCCGCTGCTCTTCTGTTTCAAATGCCAGAATTGGTTTTCCTCTACTGTGGTTGCAAACTAAATTTTTATGCTCTGCTGTAAGACTTCTCTCAGGCCATGCTGTGTTTCTAACACTCCCTTTTTGAAATGTAGTATGAAAGTAATGCACGCTTTGTGAGATGGTCAGATGGCAGTTTGCAGTTATTAATTGGAAATGAAGTTCTTGACATTACTGTGCAAGATGCGCAGCATGATCAAGCACACCTTTTCCTTCGACATGGAAAGGTAGCTTCACAAATCTGTTTGATATGCTAGTTGAGCATATAATATCTATTATCTTCAACTCTGTTCTGCTTTGTTGTCAAATTTCCACAGTTATAGGCGAATCTTTTCAAACAGCCTTCTGCGCAATATGTATTTCTGGAGTTCTGATTGATTTAGGCAGTGTTTATTACTTATTGTATTGGTTATTGAGCATGTTGAAGTGATTCTTTAAATTTCCATTAAAGATCTCTCTTTTCTTTCCATAAGTTTATCTTATGACACGTGACAGTGTAGTGAATGTTTTGTTACTGGTCAGTCCTTCCATTGTTGTTTGTTTTCTCTTTTAGGACACTGGAAAATCAGTGCATCTTGAATGTAGGTTTCACTTCTGAAATTTATGCTTCCCTCTTGCACATAAGTTTGATTTCTGCCTGCTATGCTGGTTGCTATTTTTCAACAACAATCGTTCTTCATTTGAGTGTTTAAACATAAAAAGAATCAGTTTGATTTTGGTAATTCAGTGAGTTCCTGTTCCTTCAGTCAGTTTGACATCACCATGAACAGGATTTATCCTTCACATGTGTTTCTAAAGCTGTTGTTTTTGGATTATGATTCGAGAACTCATTTCTCACATTCCAATCTTGGCCTTTGTAATTCTTAAATCTTATTGGAGATCTTCTTTATGTTTGTGCATTACTACTTCTCTCTCTCTCTCTCTCCATACTGCACAGCACTGCCCGTGTTCTGCATATTATGGGAGCTTGATTAGTGAAGACTTTCCTTGAATTCTTTTGTTTCACATTGCAGGGGATCCTCCAATCTCAAGGAAGAGTTTTGAAGAAGATGAGATTTATTCCATCATCCTTGTCATCAAATTCCCATAGGTTATTAACCGCTCTTGTTGATTCACGGCATAAAAAGGTTTATAAGGTTAAGAATTGTGTTACTGACATTGATCCTGAGAGAGCGAAGGAGGAGAAAGAAAAGGTAATTAGTTGCTTGAAGTAATGGTTTGTGATGGTACTCATTCCATGAAAATTTTAATTTTTATTGTGCAAATTGTTTGTAGGCTGAAAGTCAAAACATTAGAGCTAATGTACTTCTAAACCGGAAGAGGGAAAAGATTAACCGGAAGTACACACAAACTGTTGAAAGGAGGCGCCAACTATCAACTGGGTATTTGGAGGATGCTCTTGAAGAGGTTTGCATTGTATATATGTGGTGTATATTTACATATATCTGAAATGTTTCTTTTTCCATGACATGCTCAAATATTCGGACTGACATCATCTCTGTTTATTGATACCTTCAAACATATATAAACACAAGTTGATAGTCCTCATTGGAACACCCATTTTCTGGGATCCCTGTTTGATCTGTTTAGACCCAAATCAAATTTCTTCATCTATCCAATTTTGTTCAGGACGATGAAACAGATTATCACGACTCTCGACGTTCTCGCCGGGGCTTTGAGGAAGAACTGGAAGCAGAAGCTAGTGCCGAGAAACGCATTATTAATGCCAAGAAGGTATGCATCTTGAACAAGTACATTTCCTTTTACTTTACCTCAAAATTTTCTTCTTCTGCTGAGTCCCCTTCCCTTGGTTATCAGCCACAGGGACACAGGGACATCCCACATAAGTCATCATCCTTACCTGCTGCTAAACCATCTCGGCGCCTAGTAGATTTCTCTGACAGTGAGAGAGAGGAGTCTGAGTACGAAACTGATGGGGATGAAGATGAGAGGTCTCCCCCACGTAAGAGGGTAGAGGAGCCGGAACAGGATTATGAAGAAGAGGAAGAGGAAGAAGAAGAGCATGAAGAAGATGAGCCAGATATTAGGGGAGCATCTGAGGAGGAGGAGACTGAGGTATGCAGATGTTTTAATTTTTTTTTTTTCTCTGTGAGATGCATTTATATGATGGATGAGTAGGTATAAAAAATTGTACCTGGGACTTCACGTTACTTCCTGCAATTATGGCGTGAAGATTTTTTAATCTTTGTTGAAATTGGAGTCTTCTCAATTTGGTGTAGCTTCTTCAGTTCAAGACATTGAAAGTTCAAATGTGTTTAAACTCTTGACGCTAATGTCGATTGTTAGGTTGTCACGAGGGTTTGTGGATGGATATCCTAGGACATCATGTGTATTATTTCGATTGTGTTTTCTTATTATCATTGTCCTACTAAAGTGGTGGTCTATAAAGGGGACTGGATATAGTTCCACTGTTATGTTAAGAATCAAGTTTTCTTTGTCACATATTGCTATTATTTTTCTTGTTATTTCTGCAGGAACCTAAGCAAAAGTTGAAGGACTCCGGAAGCGGTCTCAAGCGCAGGGGAATTGAGTCAGATGAAGACTCTCCTCCAAGGAAGATGCCAACACATCGCCGGATGGCAGTTGTTTATGATAGTGACGAGGAATGAACACAATACATTTCTTAGTACAAGTACTGAGTAAGTATCTCATGTGTGTGTTGTTTGTGAAGATTTTTGTTGATACTATTTGGCTGCTTACCACTGGATGGAACTTTTGTGGTTCAAGATGGTAGACAATGATCCTTTTCAGTTAGTTTTGGTAGTATACGTGAAAACTACATACTGAATTAATTTTGTTTTATATTGAGATGTAGGCATTGTTTTGCACTTGTTTGTGAAGTTCTTTGTTTGACATCATTATATGAATATGCAGTTATCAATTTAAAAACCTTTTAACATTAGAATGGATAATAAACACCATAAAGTAAACAACTGCTAGCCAAACCATTAATCCATAAAAATCATTAAAATACCTTTAGTCAACTGCCTGAAATTTATTATTCATCATAGCCTTCTTTGTGGGTTACCCTTCTCTTCACCGAATTCCCTTGTTTACTTTTATCATAATTTATATATTGTGTTTGAACTATTAAGATAATTTCATGTTATAATGTTAAACTAACATCCAGGTAGGCAAAAGATTTTGATATTGTATAAAACTTTATATTTATTAGATTTGGTAATTTGCTTTCTTCTGGTGAGTTCTTAGCTCGGTAATATTTGACTTACGAATAACTATCTTCATAATTTCAGCCATAAACTTGTTCACCTTCTCTTCTGCTTGAGGATGTGCTGAGACAATCGTATTAGCATTTGGAGGTGGTTCTTGAGGCAGCTGTGATTGCACTGAATTACAAGGAAAGCTATAAATGGCTTGAGATTTTTCTTTCCTTTCTCCACCTCATTTAGTAAGTACTCTTTAACTTGTTTGCATGCATAGAAACAAGAATTGCTGTTTCTTCAGAAAACTAACAGGGAAGGATGCAGTAAATGCTTTTATGGAATTATTGTATTTCTTTGGTGTGCAGTATAGTACTACTTTCTTTTCAAGTACAATCAAATTCCATAAAGATTGATGGGTATATGGTTGGAGATTTGTTGATTGTCGTATGAGATTGTAGTTGACCGCGTGAATTGGTTTTCTGTTGACGGGGTTTTCTTCTATGCTTTGCCCATAAATTGTTTTTACTTCAAAAAAAGTTATCAGTTAAACTGCAGAAGGCTTTAGCTTTAGGTACGTACACCAATACGGAGAGTCTATTAAGTAGCAATTATAAACTTGGTTGACAGTAGCAAAGTAAGTTTATTTTCTTGTAGACTTCAGGTTGATTTGCTTCATCCTTTAGATGAAGGCCTTAAAATTTTTGAAAGGGAGGTTCATCATATACAAAATAGATAGAGAAGATAAAAGGGGGTAGAGTTTTAACTTCCAACCGGAAAAAGAAAAGAAAGATGGAGAGGAGGTGAAGTCGCTACTCGCTATTCTGTTGTGTACTTCACAATGCGCACACGTGTAATTAAATATTAAAAGAAAGCTGACTCCGCTGAGGATAACATATAGCTTCTGATAAGTGTGACGATCACGCGTGCTGACAGAATGCCCTTGTTGGCTTGCACCGAACTTCGCTCGCGAGCCGCTAGTCAGTACTTGTCAGGTAAGTAAGAACTTCTGTTTTGACGAATATAAAAAAATTCATAAATTGAATTCATGTAAGCTTCAAATTTAAGGCGCGATAATTTAGAAACCTATGTCCTCTTTTTCTATTTTTACTCGCTTAAAATTCTCTAAAATTTCTCTACCGGTGGCTTTAAAAAACATTACCGTAGTTTTGATAGGATTGACCGCATTTTTTTTTTGTGTAATGGGTTATTCTTTATATTAAAACCAAATTGAATATTAAGCAATATAATTTTTTTTCTCTTTAAAAAGTTCTCTAAAAATTCTCTACCGGTGGTTTAAAAAAATCTCGCGAATTGATTTAAGTTATTAGTGTAGTTTTGGTAGCATTGGCATTTTTTTTGGGTGTAATAGGTTATTCTTTACATTGAAATTAATTTAAATATTAAGTAGTAAAAATTAAAACAGACATACTAGAAGTGATTTCGGTAATAAGATTGCCTGTGGCAGGAAAGTGTTAGTGCGAGACAGTCTACTTTAAATTATTTTTATAATTTACACATTTTTATATAATCTTTTTTTATTATTGTATTTATTTTAATGCATTTTTTTAATGATACATAAACTCAATATTTTTTAACCCTAGTCGTTGCGGTTCGTATATTAATATACCTTCATAGCCATCGAAGAGGGGCTTTTAGCTTCCTCCCTAGTTGGATGAACGAATCACCTTAAGGGCTTTCGTCCCTTTCAATCTATTTCGTTTTTTTTCTTCCATTTTTTCTTTCTTTTTTATTTATTTATTTACATTTTATCTTTCTGTTTTCTAGTTGTCTCTCTTGTGAGTTTTTTTGACCTATGCAAGCATCTGGTCAACAATTGATTTCCACCAAGACTTTCTGTTCTCGATTGAGCTAGCTGTCGACTGCCGTTTCTGCTTACCGGCCTTCATCATGGCTTTGCTGTGTCTTTATTAATCCTCGCGAGCCTCTATCAACGTCGCCACTTAAGCTTTGCCTCTGCACACTTCGGGACCTCGCCATTGTCGCTGACTATTGCCACGAGCAAGCCATGCTCATTGACGGTTGCTCTGTCCCCAAATTCGGCAGAGGCACAATCTCTAGTGACTTTCAAGTCTCATCACGGTCATAAAAAATTAAATGTTGTTTTATCTGTTATTGGCTGAAAGTTAGGACTAGTAGGGGTAATATTGAAATATGTGGAATGTACGAGTTATGTGGTGTTTTGTGTATTTTTTCTCACGTGTAAGGGTTGTATTTATCTTTTTTGTAAAAGAGTTATTTTGTGTATTATTTTATTATGTTTTTAATAAGGGTGAAGATCCTCCATTGTAAGGATAGTTTCCCATGATAAAGGTACTTGTATCTCTTCCCAGAAGAGAATTAGGTTTTAATATAATTATCTTATGTAGCATCGGCCTGATTCTATATTGATCTATTGATAATTAAAAAAAAAAGGAGTGATAATTTTTTAATCAATACAAAAATATAAAAGAGGATTTGTAAATTTTTTTAAAA
Source organism: Ailanthus altissimus (assembly GCA_946807835.1). Lineage (NCBI taxonomy): Eukaryota > Viridiplantae > Streptophyta > Magnoliopsida > Sapindales > Simaroubaceae > Ailanthus > Ailanthus altissimus. The sequence continues at coordinate 20,306,062 of OX327696.1, read as the reverse complement.
AGAGTTCTTGTATTTTTTTTTCTTTTTAGATTTAATAGCTCATTTATATTAAATTCAACGTGAAGTTTTAGGATTTTTTTTAACAACGTGATTTGATAACTTATATTGAATTATTACGTAAATAATGCAATTTATTCATAAGTTATGAGATGAAATTATACATCAGTTTTTAATTTACAATAAACTAAAACTAATTTGATTTCAATTTAAGTCAACGGAGTATCTGTTCTCTCTTTTCTATTTCATACAAAAATCACTCTTCAAAATATGATTTCATTAAAAAAAAAACAGAAAATAATTTTTTATTTCGAACTTTAAGCTATCTTTGAGATTATTTTCCATAGACCCATATTTATAAAATAACATTTAATATATCTATCATTAATTCATTATTATAACCACAAATATGAATTTCCATCCAAGTAGAATTACAAACACCTATTTTCTATTTTTTGTTTTTGTTTTTTGGCATTAGCACATCAATAACTTGAAGAATATCCTTTTACCTATAATTCTTTCCAATTTTTGCTACAAAATCACTGACCACCTATAAGCAAATGAAATTAAAAAAGAACAGAAAGTAAAAGAAAATGCGGAGTTCTGGGCCAGTCCAGTCGATTCTATTCTACCCACCAAATCTTAGAAAAACAAAAAAAAAAAAACTAGAAAAATGATGGTAAATAATATTTGCATGCTTTTTAAGTATTATCACGGATTGTCTAGTAGTTTCTAGCAACAAGTTTCGAACGTCTTCCAGATATTTCTCTTGTCTTTAACATAAGGACTTTCCTGCTCTCTCATTCTGAAGATCAAAGCATTACTACACAATCAAAGCAAACGCTCGGAGCAAATTAACAAAAAAAAAAAAAAAAAACTCAGAAGATACGAAAGAGCGGTTCATTTCTGTCAACTTCTCATTAAAGAAAGTTTCGTAAATAAGGTAACAAACTCTCTCCTTTTCTCTGTATGTATAGGTATATGAATGCCACTTTTGTGTCTCTGTTTCTTTGAAGTTTTTGTGGGTTGGTGGTTTCACTTTCCGCTTCAATATCAGTGTTTCTTGCGGGCTTTCTGTAAAATTGTTCAAGTGTTTGATTCCTTGTTACATTTATAATCTCTACCGACTTTGGTGGTTATGGTGAAATGAAATTTCTCTTTCTTATTGGCAAAATTCTTGGTCCTGGTCTGTTTCGTTCTTGAAAAAGATGGGGATAGGAAACAGATCTTCCCGCTATTTTTTTTCCCCCTTCTTGTGGGATGGTGATAGTTAATTGAATTTTTATCGGTGAGATCAAAGCTTCTGTGAAATATAATTGTCATTTTCTAGCTTTCTTTGTGTTTCTTTTTTTTATTTAAAATAAAACATTTGGCCGTTTTCTCGTTTTGTTGATTTTAACTTACAAAAGCTTGTTGGTCAACTGCTGCTCTTTGATCTCTTATTCTTTACCAATTGTTTTTGTTTTATAAGTCAGTCCGTAGTTTTCTAAATTGTGAAACTTTTTGCTTTTACTTAGCCAAATAGGTTTCTCCTGTTGTTATTTTAAGAATTTCTCTGGGTGAACTCCAATATTTTCTAGGGTATTTGATTTCTGGTTCTAATGAGATATTCTCTTGATGACATTGTAGTTGTTCTTGATTCTTGATTTGGTGTTGCTTTAAATGAGTTCAAAATGGTTTTCAAGTAATTATATTTGCAAGATAGTTCAACATTTCTTGTTTTATTGTTTTACATGGTTCAATTCGTTGTGGAAATTCTAGTCCTGATTATCTTTATATCTTTCCTGCAGTTTCCGTATAGAAGTACAAATGAATCCTGACAAGTTCACGCACAAGACAAATGAGGCTATTGCTGCTGCTCATGAGTTGGGAATGGGTGCCGGTCATGCACAGTTCACTCCTGTTCACCTTGCAGTTGCTCTAATATCCGATCCAAGTGGCATCTTTGCTCAGGCAATCAACAATACTGGTGGTGAAAATGCTGCTCAGTCTGCAGAACGAGTGTTCAATCAAGCCTTGAAGAAAATCCCATCTCAAACTCCTCCCCCAGATGAAATCCCAGCAAGTACCAGTCTTATCAAAGTAATTAGGCGTGCCCAAGCAACACAAAAGGCGCGTGGAGACACCCATTTAGCTGTTGATCAGTTAATTCTAGGACTCCTAGAAGATTCCCAGATTTCTGACATGTTGAAAGAAGCTGGGGTTGCCCCAGCAAGAGTGAAATCTGAGGTGGAAAAACTTCGTGGGAAGGAAGGGAGGAAGGTCGAGAGTGCTTCTGGTGATACTACTTTTCAAGCTCTGAAGACCTACGGAAGGGACCTTGTTGAACAAGCAGGAAAGCTTGATCCAGTCATTGGCCGAGATGAAGAGATTAGAAGGGTTGTCCGAATTCTCTCAAGGAGGACCAAGAACAACCCTGTTCTTATTGGAGAGCCAGGAGTTGGTAAAACTGCTGTGGTAGAAGGACTGGCTCAAAGAATTGTAAGAGGAGATGTACCTAGTAATCTTGCTGATGTGAGACTCATCGCATTGGATATGGGCGCTTTGGTTGCGGGTGCCAAGTATAGGGGAGAGTTTGAGGAGAGGTTAAAAGCTGTTCTGAAAGAAGTGGAAGACGCCCAAGGAAAAGTGATTTTGTTTATTGATGAAATTCACCTGGTTCTTGGAGCTGGTCGAACTGAGGGGTCTATGGATGCTGCTAACCTTTTCAAGCCCATGCTTGCAAGAGGTCAGCTTAGGTGCATTGGTGCTACCACGCTTGAGGAGTACAGGAAATATGTGGAGAAAGATGCCGCATTTGAGAGAAGGTTCCAACAAGTTTATGTGGCTGAGCCTAGCGTTGCTGATACAATTAGCATCCTTAGAGGATTGAAGGAAAAGTACGAGGGTCACCATGGTGTTCGGATTCAGGATCGTGCGATTGTTGTGGCTGCACAGCTATCAGCTCGATATATCACAGGTGCACAAATTCTTATTGATATAAATGATCTTTTGAAACAATTCTAATTTTGTTTAATTTATTCCATTTTATATAGTGTTTGAAATGTTCTAAAATCTATCTGTTTCTCTCTTCTTAGGGCGCCATCTTCCTGATAAGGCCATTGATTTGGTTGATGAGGCCTGTGCAAATGTGAGGGTGCAGCTTGATAGTCAGCCCGAAGAGATTGATAACCTTGAAAGGAAGAGAATGCAATTAGAAGTTGAACTCCATGCTCTTGAAAAGGAGAAAGATAAAGCTAGCAAAGCCCGCCTTGTCGAAGTGAGTATTTGGTGCTCAAAGACTGCTTAAACAGAAAGAGTGTTTCGATTGTTTCTCAGCTGTCTCCTTTCATGTGGTAGCTAATGTTGTTATTATTGCTTCAGGTCCGAAAAGAACTTGATGATTTGAGGGACAAGCTCCAACCTCTGATGATGAAGTACAGAAAGGAGAAGGAAAGGATTGATGAGATTCGACGGCTCAAGCAGAAGAGAGAAGAGCTCCTGTTTGCATTACAAGAGGCTGAAAGAAGATATGATTTGGCCCGGGTTGCGGATTTGCGATATGGGGCAATTCAGGAAGTCGAGGCTGCCATAGCACGACTTGAAGGAAACCACTCAGAGGAAAACCTGATGCTAACAGAGACTGTTGGACCAGATCAAATTGCAGAGGTGGTGAGCCGCTGGACTGGCATTCCTGTCACAAGGCTTGGCCAGAATGAGAAAGAGAGGTTAATTGGGCTAGCTGAGAGGTTGCATAACAGAGTGGTTGGACAAGATGATGCAGTTAATGCTGTTGCAGAGGCTATCCTGAGGTCAAGGGCCGGGTTGGGTAGGCCCCAACAACCAACTGGGTCATTCCTTTTCTTGGGACCAACTGGTGTTGGTAAGACTGAGCTTGCCAAGGCTCTAGCCGAGCAACTCTTTGATGATGAAAATCTGCTGGTGAGGATTGACATGTCCGAGTACATGGAACAACACTCTGTATCACGGCTAATTGGTGCTCCACCTGGGTAAGTGCTTTTGCATTGTTAATGTGCTATTCATGCTTATACAGAGAGGCTCTGGTGGAAATATCTCTTACATCCTTATTTGTTTCAGGTATGTAGGACATGAAGAAGGTGGTCAACTAACTGAGGCTGTGAGGCGGAGGCCTTATAGTGTCATCTTGTTTGATGAAGTGGAAAAAGCACACATTGCCGTGTTTAATACTCTGCTTCAAGTTTTGGATGATGGAAGATTAACTGATGGCCAAGGTCGCACTGTTGATTTCAGAAATACTGTTATAATCATGACTTCAAATCTTGGAGCAGAGCACCTCTTATCAGGATTGACGGGCAAGGTGTCAATGCAAGTTGCTCGTGATTGCGTCATGCAAGAGGTAAATAAAGTGGCATACTGCATTTATGCACTGGATGCATACATTCAGCTATTTTGGTTTTTGTTATCATCCTATTGCTGGAATTCAAGTACTCAAGTACAGATATTTAATGAAACAGGTGAGGAAGCACTTCAGGCCAGAGCTGCTGAACCGGCTTGATGAGATTGTTGTCTTCGATCCTCTCTCACACGATCAACTAAGGAAGGTTGCTAGGTTGCAAATGAAGGATGTTGCGGTCCGCCTTGCTGAGAGAGGTGTTGCATTGGCAGTCACTGATGCTGCACTTGATATTGTATTGGCGGAGAGCTATGATCCTGTAAGTATCATTACAAATACATTTTCAGGCAATTATATTCGTACTTTGCTTTCGTGAGAAACTAACCGTTCCATTTCCCGTTTCAGGTGTATGGTGCACGGCCTATCAGGAGATGGCTAGAGAGGAAGGTGGTGACGGAGCTATCAAGATTGCTTATTAGGGAAGAAATTGATGAGAACTCGACAGTGTACATTGATGCAGCGCCAAATGGGGCAGATTTAGCATACCGGGTGGAGAAGAATGGAGGGTTTGTCAATGCAGCTACGGGCCAAAAATCTGATGTTTTGATTCAAATACCCAACGGGCCAACAAGGAGTGATGCTGCTCAGGCAGTGAAGAAGATGAAGATTGAGGAAATTGACGACGAAGATGAGATGGCTGACTAAACAGGTGTCTGAAGAGTTTGCGGGGAAGTATTTGGCGCTTAGTGAAGTTGAAGTTTGGATCTCTCTTTCGGTTTTTGTTTTGCTGTAATTTCTGATGTTTTGAATTGTTAAATGGTAAAACCTGGGGATTTTCCCCTTTCTATTTCCTTGCAAGTGTGCATAAAAAGAATAAATAGTTTGCTTTTTCACCAAATCCTAGTACAAACACACGTCATGTTTTCTTGGCACAAGTTTTGTTTTGTTCAAGATTCGTAGTTAGAGAGTTGAACTGGGATTCAAAGCCGCCATCAAAATGTTCGTGCAGAATATTTACGATTTTGATTAAATTTATAATTTTATCTAATAATTTTTTAATTTTAATAAAAATAAATTTAAATTTACTATAATTATAAAAAAATAAATGTGCAGTATGTTTATAATTAGTTTATTTGAATTATTTTGTTAAAATATAAAAGTATGTTTAGTTCTAGTTTTAGTATTTTAATTGTTTTTGAATTGAAAAACTTTATTAATATTAATTATTATTTTATGTTGAATATACAAAAATAAAAACATTTGATAGTTTGTATAAGAATCAATGGAAGAATTTGAAACCTATTAACATTTTTGGTATTTATTGTAGCATTATAATTTACTTTTAATGCAGAGGACATAATATTAGACAAAAAAATAATATCAAAAACAAAGGATCAAAAGTAAAATTAGTCTAAAATTTACTTTTAAAAATTTTAATATGTATAAAAAATTAGAAAGATGTGAATTTGACAAGAAGATATAATTAAAAATTTTTAAAATTTTAAAATTTAATTATTAAAATTTAAAAATAAAAATTTATAATTTATTAAAAACAATAATTGAATTTATAAATGATAGATATTCAATAGATAATAACTTAATTAAGATGTATTATAACTATAATGATTTAAATTTGACATTTTTATTTTTTGTATTTATATTCAGTAATTTCAAATTAATAAATTTTTATCTTTAATAAAAGTGTAATTTTAATTATGAATTTATGATTATAACATAATTTTAATTCAATATAATTTTAATTGTTATTATAATTATTATAATAGCAATTAAAATATGGTAAGACAAATAATTATAAATATTTTAAAAAATAACTAAAAAATTTAAACAAAACTATATATTTAAAAAATAAAATTTTTAAAAAATAAGCACAGCTTAGAGACCTTACTATGTCGAGAATGTGATGAGCATTGCATGACATGAATTATCATGGGTTGTGTCGACACGTGGCCCATCACAAATTCGTACCGATACGGCACGTTGGGTTGCAAATTGTAGCCCAATACGACATAACTCTTTGGATCGCATGTATTACGCGACCTATTTACCACCTCTATATGTTATAAGATACTAGTAATCATTTAATCTTCTTCTTGTTCTCTAGCAATGGCCATTTTTTAATTTGTTAATGGTTTATCACTTCATCTCATCTAAGTTTTATCTTATTTTGTATCCCATCACATTTTTGTGTCTTGCTGTTTATGTTGGTTTGAGTGGGGTAAGTAATTGAGGATTTGTATTATCCTATTTATTTTGAGTAATTATAGATTTAATTTAAGAGATTGTGTTTATGGAAATTAGAGATTAAATTCAGTAATTGACATGATTTGCTTGTTTGTGATGGTGGCCGAAATGATATGGTAGTGATGGTGCTTTTGCCACTTTGTTTGAGCTTAAATGGAGAGATAGAGAGTAGAAGCAAAGCAGAAGTGCCTTTTTTGGGTGGGGGGTGGGAATTTTTTACAATTGGTCTATATTTTTAAGTAATATGTTTTTTAATCACAAATGTAGGAGTTAATATTTTGTAGTTAAGAAATTGATAATAGAATAATTATGCCTAGTAATATTTTTTATCTCTCTCTCAAAACATTCAAATCATTTCTCTTAAAAAATTAAATTTTTTTTGAAGGTTTTATGTTTATTTTGTAAATGAATGAACATTAAAGTGTACTGTGATAAAGTACCCAAAAAAAAGATGAATAAAAAAAACAAGTATGAAAATTGATTTACGCGCTTTGTTATATGTGAACACTTTATTTATGCACAGGCAGCCAAACACAAATGGCTAAAAAAGAATATTACGTAAAATATAAGTCAATTGAAAAAATTCTTTTTTTTATAGATGATTGACAACACATGACTGGCACGTGGTTTAGGCTGCATTCGAGAAGGCTCTTTTGGGCTAAATATTATTTTTGATTCGATATATAATAGAATATAGATAAATTAATATGTAATATATTAATAATCTCAATTAAATAATATTTTTTATTAATTTGCCAACATGTTAATTTAATAATTTAATAAATTTATAAGATAATACATATAAAAAACTTTTTTAGTTTCATATAGAACTTACTTATTATGTAACTCTAATATACAATTAAATTCATATGATATGTTCAGGAGGTCTTGAAAAATATGTATCCAATATGTTTGTTTGGATAATGTTATATTTTTGAAAAACTAAATATGTATCCAATATGCTTGTTTGGATAATGTTATATTTTTTAAAAATTAAATATTTATTTAAAAAAATTAGATTATAAATTTTACTTATTTAAATAAAATACATAGAATATTGTTAGTTCGTTAAGCTATATATTTAATTTACTTCATTATATTAAGAGAATATTAGATATAATATTTTTAAAAAATAAGAGATATCTTCATAAATTAATAATTTATTAATTAATCAATTATCTAATATTTGCTTAATTATTATATTTTTCATTATGTCAAAGGTATTAATTTATTGAGGTTTTACTGTATTTAGTGCTTTAATTTTTTTTGCTCTTAGAAAATATATTGATTGGGTAATGCTGAGAAGAGTTTTTGATTTTAAAATTTACTTTATATTTATTTCACTTATTTTGTGGCATTTAAGAAGAGAGGTTGATAGCGGCAGAGTTATTGGCAGTGGATGTTGTTGTTGTTGACGTACGGAAAAAAACAGAGAAATTTTTTTTTTTAATGAAAAAAAAGAAGGCAAGTTAGTACAAAATAACTTAGAATTCTATATCATAAATTAGTAAAAAAAAAAAAAGAATAATAATTACCATTCCTCGCAAGTAAGTGACGGAGGTCAGGGTTTAGCTTTTCTTAGTTTCTTGAAGGAAATAGTTCAGTATTAGTACAAAGTCTACAGAAGTCTTGAATTTAGAAGCAGGGTACGCGTTTCCATTCTAAGAGATGGGTCCAGGTGAAATAACCAAATTGTGTGAGTCTATATCCCTTTCAGGATTGCAAGTTCCTCGTTTGCGTCTTTAAGGGGTGCATGGCGCTAAGGGTGAAGATGATGTGGCAAGTTCTTTGGTGGGAAAAATTTCTCCTCTTGAAAGATTGGCTGTGAGGCAGTGGTATGGTGGCTGCCAACTCTGTGGCAAATGGAGGAGGATTTCGATGTAGAAGATGTTGTTTTTCGCTTTCGAAATGAAGCAGATAAGAGGGTGGTATTAGTAGGAGGCCCTTGAACGTTTAGTTATCAATTAATTGTTCTTCAGAAACCAACAGGCATAAGGGACTATAGGAGTATGAATTTTGACATAATGCCTTTTTGGGTGCAATTCCACCATGTTCCCATAACATGTATGAACTACCAGATAGGAGTAAGTATTAAGGAATTGTTGGGAGAGGCGTTGAAGGTGGATCAGGGTGATATAGGCCATTGTTTGGGTAGATTCTTGCGGGTCAGAGTTGTAATGAATATTCTGGACCCTCTCCTTAGGGTTCTTGAGATCGAAATGGGGAAGGAGTTAGTCCCGGTTCTGCTAAGATACAAAAGGCTGCCAGAATTATGCTATAACTATGGCATACTGGGGCATCCTCTACGTGAGTTCTCCAAAAAATATTGTGCTGATGCGAATGGAAAATTGCTGTATGGGGATTGGATAAGGGCGAAGGGTAAAAATGCTAATCGGGTTTCGAAGGATCATACACACTATGGGAACAATGTATTTCATAAATTCCAAAAAGAATGTTATGATTCAGGAGATGGGAAGCGTCTGGTTAGGAAAAAGAAGTACTTGGGGAAAAGGATTAGGGAGTTCAGAGTTCGCAGTTTTCCTTTTCGGAGAATCTATTACAGTCAGGGGAAGCGGTTGAAGGTCGACCTGCAGAAAGAAAAATCATGGGGGAGGTGGTACGACTGATCTGAATTTGGACACACGCTCAATCATCACTTCTAAAAATCCTGAAAGTATTGGTCAGGGTAATGGGGTCCGTGGGAAGCATTTTTTGAATGAGAAATAAACTAGTGGTAGCCCCTACAGAATCCTAATTGAAGTGGGACAACAAGTGTCGATCCCTTTAGAGGAGATTTCGGAAGACAATATGGAAGAAAGTACATGTACAGATGAGGTAAATTTGGAGGTTGATCAAAAGAAGATGGGGTTAGAAAGATTTATGGCATCTATTTTGAAGGAGATTTTTAGTGAAATAGTTACTCCCCTTAATGTGGATGGGGTACATCCTCAAATCGTGTATGGGTCATCCGGTTTCCATTACGCCTTCAACTTCCTCGACTCAGAAATGGATTGCAAGCTCCTTGAATTGTATGAATCTAGATGGCAAGGTGGTGGCAAGTAATAAGAGGAAGAGCCAAAGAATTACTGTCTAAGAAAAGCTGAATGTAAGAATGAAAATAAAGACCCAACTATAAACTTCTGGGAAAGAATGCTTCTAGACCACAGGCGTTTGTCTCTTCGATAAAAGTGGTTGATAATGGTCATTCCCCTCTTCTTCTTTTGTCATTGAGGCAGAAGCTATTCCATCAACAGCACCTGCTGGGCAGGACTACTGGTCATCATGAATCTATTAAGCTGAAACGTTCGAGGATTGGGCGATGGTCAAACGTTCCCTGCACTGCATCATTATGTGCAATAATTTTAGCTCGTCCTGGTGTTCGTCATAGAAACCATTTCCTGGAAAGAACAAATAGAAACACTAAGGTGCGAGTAAGGTTTTCAAGGTAAGTTGGTGGTACAGAGAATGGGTTGAAATAGAGGATTGTGTCTGCTATGGAGGAAACAGATTGGTGTAGAATTATTGTCATTCTAACTGTGATAATATTGATTGAAAATTATCGGGATATGATTTGGAGATTAAGTCAAGTGCGTAGGGTGTACGAGAATCGAAGACGAACGTGAAAGAAGACAAAAAGCGAAGAAGAAAGTGCTAGGCACCAACGCTGCGGCTATCAAGAGCGGGCGCCCCGGAACGTGAGCTCCGCAGCGCCGCGGCGATGAACGCTGAATGTCACGTCGCTGGACTCGTGAACAGTTTCCCAAAAATTAAAAACTTTCTTATTTCGTCTCCTACTTACTTAAGGATTCCCTAATACGATTCCCACACGTATAGGATAAACTTAGGACGTCTTAAAACCTATATAAAGGCTCTCAATTGGCTTGTAAACACATCTTTATGATAACCCAAGAGATTTTAGTGATCATTGAAGAAATCTTTGTGATTAAGCTTTCTTTGTGGTTCTTAGTGAGAGAAAATTCCTAAATTGTAAGAGAGAGTTGTTCTTTGTGATCTTTCTTATAAAATGCATACTTTGTGAGTGCCTTGTGATTCAATAATAAGAGTGAGTGATCTTGATCCGTCGTGGACGTAAGCAAGTTGCCGAACCACGTAAATTTTGTGTTTTCTTCTTCTACCATTTCTCTCTCTAATTCCTTAATAATTTATTCTGCACTATTTGCTTGGGTGATATTGCTTGTTTGTGTGATTCCGCTTCAACAAAATGGTATCAAAGCTTGATTTTCTAAGCAGACATGGCCATACCTAAGTATAAAGTAGAGACATTCAACGATACAAATGACTTTAATATGTGACAGATGAAGAGAAAACGTCAAAGTCATCTAAATCTGAAGCAGAAAGAAAGGACATTCAAGAAAAAGCTTATAGCACAATCGTTCTATCATTGAGCAATGAAGTACTAAGAGAAGTAGCAAGTGAGACGACAACGATAGGTCTTTGGAAGAAGCTTGATTCTCTTTATATACGAAAATCATTGACCAACAGATTGCATATAAAAAAGAAGCTGTATCAGCTGTCCATGTCAGAGGGGACATCGATGAAAGATCATATTAATGCCTTCAATAAGATCAACCTTGATCTTGAATCTGTCAACATCAAGATAGAAGATGAAGATAGAGCAATTATCCTGCTAAGTTCACTACCTAAGAGTTATGAGAGCTTTATTGATACACTACTTTACGACAAAGAGAGTTTAGCGATGAACAATATGAAATTATCATTAAACTCAAAGTTATTGGGAAAGCAGATCGACGACAATGCAAAAAGTTTATCTGTAAGAAAAAGGCCCTCATTTAGAGATGGAAGAAAAAAGGGCTCAAAGTCGAAGTCTAAAACTTCTAGGAAGTGCTATTACTACAAGAAAGATGAACATTTCATAAAAGACTGTCCTGAGAAGAGAGCACAAGACAAGAAGAAGGCAGATGCTGCGCTTGCCTATGATGATAGCTATGACAATGCAGAGACACTCGTCGCTACTGATGGTAAAAATTCTAAACAATGGGTTCTTAATTCTGATTGTACTTTTCACATGTGCTCGCATAAGTCTTGGTTTGTAAATTTTCAGCCCATTAGTGGTGGTAAGGTGTTAATGGGTAATGACGTTCCATGTCAGATAATGGAAATTGATAGTGTTAAACTTAGGCTGCATGATGAGCGAGTGAGAGAGTTGACAGATGTTAGGTATGTTCCTGACTTGAAGAGGAACTTAATCTCACTAGGGATTTTAGACCAAAATGGGTGTTCCATCAGGATTGACGGAGGGGTTTTGAGAGTATTGAAAGGTTCCATGGTGGTAATGCGAGGAGAGAAGCATAAATGTGTTTATATGCTTAAGGGAGAAGTCGTGAGTGGTTCTGCATTATTCTATATAGATGATGAGAGTATGTAAACCAAGTTGTGGCATCTTAGACTGACGCACTTAGGAGAGAGAAACTTGAAAGACTTATTTAGTCAAAAGGCATTTGGTGAGGATAAGTTCTAGCCCTTAGAGTTTTGTGAGCATTGTGTGCTTGGGAAAGCACATAGGGTGAGGTTTAGTACCGGTGAACACAAGACTAAGAGGACTCTTGACTATATACACTTGAATCTTTGGGGACCAGCTCAGACAGCTACTCGTGGTGGTGCCAGGTATTTTCTCAGTTTGATTGACAATTATTCAAGAAAGTTGTGGGTCTATGTGTTGAAGAGTAAGGATCAAGTATTTGATGTATTCAAGACTTGGAAGGCTCTTGATGAGAATCAGATTGGCAAAAGAGTGAAGAGCCTGAGAACTGACAATGGCTTCAAATTTTGCAATAGAGAGTTTGATGGGTTTTGTGCTAAACATGAGATTGCGAGGTATAGAACAGTAAGATCAACACCATAGTAGAAGGGCATAACTGAGAGGATGAATATGACCCTACTTGAAAGGGTTATGTGCATTCTTACTAATGCGAAGATGTCCAAAACATTTTGAGGAGAAGCTGTAGTGACTGCAACTTACTTGATTAATAGAAGTCCCTTCTCAGCAATTGACTTCAAGACACCAGAAAAGAAATGGTTTGACAATCCTCTGAAGTATGACTACCTCAGAATATTTAGTTGCCCTGCCTTTGTACATGTTAAGGAGAGGAAGCTGAAACTTAGAGCTATCAAATGAGTATTCATAAGATATCCCGAAGGAGTAAAAGAATACAAAGTATGGTGTAAAGACTTGACACCACTAAGAAGTATCATAAGCCGTGACGTGATGTTGTAGGAAATCTACTGTGTTCAGGTGTATGCATGTGGTAGCGTATTAATTTAAAAATACGCATCTAATATATATTTAACGCAACTGAATATAAAAACAAAAAATTAACACACTAATCATATATTAATCAAATTAATACATAAATGATAAAATTGAGAAATTACCAATACGTGTAACGTTTTACACGTATACTTCCGGAGTCCGCCTAAAGTTGTACTAGTTGTCAGTTCTAGTTATCAACTTGATGGGCTTGATAATCTAAAACAGCAGCTCCTTGATTCAACGTAGAATTAACCCTTAATCCAAATGGTCGGTTCTTAAAATTGCTATTGTCTTTTTCATGGTGCAAAAATGAGAAGAAGTAAAAGCAAAAATTGTTTCTTTAATTTAGAGCATAAAACGGAAACATGAAAGGAAAATAGCACCCATTTTTTCTTTCTTTTATTTCCCCCTCCCCCCCCTTTTTTTTTTCAATTGAATTTCTAATTCAATTCATTTCCAATTTCGTTTCAATTCACACACACATATATATATATATATATCATAACATTAAAATAATATTATCAAAATATAATATAATAAAAACTAGCTTTGTTGGCAAAAAATAATAATATAAAACTATAATAATAATATTATATATATATAATGCATGACAACTATCATGCATTATATATATTATATTATTATAAATAAAATATTATATAATAATATAAAATATTAGCGATATTTGATTATTTAATATTTAAATAACTAAAGTGTGAAATAACCATTTTACCCTTCATGAATAGTTACCAAGTATATCATTTAGCGGATCTCATCAAATTCTACACTTGGATAAACTCAATCGAGGGCTCACAATGCGTCACGTGTCACTTTAAAATTAGTAAATAATAATAATTAACTAATTATTATATTTAACACTTAAATACAGACACACACGTATTTTCGTGGTTACGTTGGATATTACTAGATTAAACAATTTAATCCAGTACTCTGCCCTAGTGTACAATGAGTACACTCTATATCGCGAGACTCTCTAGGTCCATGCTCGATTCGTCAAATAGAACTATTCCACTAGTCCATGAACTATGCCCCACGCACACATCACGAATATTACAAATCGATGCGTTGAGCCATACAAGTTGAGATTACAACATATACGTATAGTCTTTCCATCATATATATCTTGGATGTGCGGGGACATAGATTCACACCGTCAAATCCCCATATGCTTATCTATAAACCTATCTCCATAATGGTATCTCAATTGAATAATATAAGCAAAACTCTTTGCCATATTGTTTAACCCATGGACACATCTTTTCGGGTTAACTGCTTACGGCCATAAGACTTTCCTGAGATATTATCTTGGAGCATCTAAATATATCACTCCCTATGAGAGTTGATGGATCCCATATCTGCACGCATCAGACTCCATGAGCATTAGACCATACCTAGCGGTCAGACCATGAAAGGTCTCTGACATGTATAGAACTAAAGCATGGTGGATTACTCACAAGCCCACCGTGGTGCTCAGGTCAGAGGACCACGTATATTACTCAACTCAAAAGGACCTTCTATTAATGGCAAGATAGGATGTCTATTGAGGTCCTCATGAGTCTGTTCAGTACTCAATCCTAACTGAATACCTGTATGCCTATACAATGTCTAAGATCCTGGTCAGCTAAGAACAACTAGTTGTACTCGAAAGATATAGACATATACTGATCTATATAAATTAATAGGATCTACTAACAGACCTGCGTTAGTAGAAATAGGTCAGGAACTATGTATTTGAGAATATGCTTGCATAATGATATATCCTAGCAACCTATTGCAACTCTTGTATCTATATCATTATTAGCATATTCTGAGGTTTTTGTCCCATTACAGATAATGCTCCAACTCTTGAAATATTTGCTAACTCTTAGCACCAGTCTAAACTCCTTTAGACCGTATTCGAACTTCTTTAGATAAAACAAAGTCTATAGCGTAACAAGCATTAAACTATATAATTAAAAGATAATTAGCGATATAACAAAATATACTATATATAAATATCAAATATTCATATAAAATTAGAATGACATGTAGGCACAACCCATAACAATCTCCTACTTGCCATAGTGCCAATCACAGTGGTATCTAATACCCATAAACTCCACGTGTTTCTCAAATACTTTTGGAGTTAAGACGTTGGTAAGTGGGTTCGCTATATTATTTACAGAATCTATTCTCCAAATAACTACATCTCTCATAGCCAAAATTTATTTAATGATGTGGTATTTCCGCTTCACATGCTTAGACTTCTGGTGTGATCTTGGCTCATTGTGCTATGGCCTTATTGTTATTGCAAAATTATGGGATAGGATATGATGAACTTGGAACTATTCCAAGCTCAGCGATAAACTTACGAATCCAAACAACTTCATTTGCGGCTTCAGAAGCTGCAATGCACTTTGCCTCTGTGGTAGAGTCAGCTGTGGACTCCTGCTTGATACTTTTCTAGCTCACTGCCCCTCCATTGAGAGTAAATACATATTCAGATGTAGACTTTTTATCATCTATATCAGACTGAAAGTCTAAATTCGTGTATCCTCTCACTTGAATATCATTATCTCCATAAATAATAAATTTATCCTTTATACCCTTAAGGTATTTCAGGACATGTTTGACAGCCATCTAATGACTGTTACCTGGATCAGATTGATACTGGCTTGTAACACTTACAGCCATACTCATATCAGGTCTCGTGTACATCATAGCATACATCAGGCTACCAACAGCTGATGCATATGGTATGTTAGACATTCTAACTCTTTCATCTTCCGTCTGAAGAGACATTCTCTTAGAAAGATGAACACCATGTCCAAAAGGTACATTTACTGTTTTACAATTAGTAAAACTATACCTTTCTAAGACGCTATCGATGTACGATAACTGAGAGAGTCTAATTAGCTTCCTAGCTCTATCTCTATAGAGCTTTATACCCAGTATATAGGAAGCCTCTCCCAAGTCTTTCATGGAAAAGTTCTTACTCAGATAGCTTTTCGTGGATTGCAACATACCAATATCATTCCCAATGATCAGTATGTCATCCCCGTAGAGAACTAGGAAGACAATCATGCTCCCACTAACCTTTTTATACACACAAGCTTCTTCGTCATTTTTTATGAAACCAGAATTTCTGATTACCTCATCAAAACGATGATTTCAGCTTCAGGAGGTTTGCTTAAGTCCATAAATGGACTTCTTCAGCCTAAATACCAGACCAGAAGTTTGGCTGGATGTAAAACCTTCAGGTTGTTCCATGAATATCTCCTCCTCGGGGTATCCATTCAGGAACGCCGTCTTTACATCCATCTGCCAAATCTCAAAGTCATAGTATGCAGCAAGTGCCAACAAAATCCTGATTGACTTAAGCATCGTAACTGGTGCAAAGGTTTCCTCATAATCGATCCCAGATCGCTGAGAATAGCCTTTTGCCACCAATCTGACCTTAAAGGTCTCTACCTGTCCATCAGGTCCTCGTTTTCATTTGTAAATCCATTTACAACCGATAGGAATAATTCCTTCGGGAAGCAGAACCAAGTTTCAGACTTGATTCTGATGCGTAGAGTCAATTTTGAATTTCATGGCTTCTTTCCATTTACCTGAGTCGACGTCTAACATCGCCTCTCTGTAAGTCAAAGGATTGTTTTCTTCTATCAAGAAAACCCCTAGTGCACCTTCACGCATCTGACCATACCTAAGAGGTGTCCTAAATATCCTTTCAGACCTACGTGGAGGGTGTGTTAAAGGTACACTATTTTCTTGAACTTGATGATCCATCTGTAACTGATCAGGTTCTTGATTGACTTCATCAAGTACAATCTTTCTACAATCTCCATGATCCTCAAGAAACTGTTTCTCAAGAAAAGTGGCATTCCGAGCAACGAACACATTTCGTTCCTCTAGATCATAGAATTGGTTTCCTATAAAATTCTTGGGATACCCAATGAACCTATACTTGTACCCCCTAGGTGCAAGTTTATCATGTTGTGTAACTTTTACGTAAGCATGACAACTCTAAATCTTAAGATACTTAAGACTCGGCTTCTTACCCTTCATCATCTCATGTGGAGTGGTAAGAACAGCTTTAGATGAAACTTTATTCAAGATATGAGCGGCACTGTCGAGAGCATGACTCTATAAGTATTCTGGAAGATCGATAAAGCTCATTTTTGATCGGACCATATCCAATAAAGTTTGATTCCTCCTCTCCGAAACACCGTTGTATTACGGAGTACCTGGATGACTATATTGAGTGAGAATCCTATTCTCCTTTAAATAGTTCAAAAAATCACTACCCATGTACTCATCGCCTTGATCTGATCGGAGGGACTTAATGTATATGCCGGTTTGTTTCTTTACTTCAAGTCAAAATTCTTTGAACTTTTCAAAGGTTTCTGACTTGTGTTTCAAGAGAAACACATAACCATATCGTGACCAATCATCGATAAAGGTTACAAAGTATTGAAACCCACCCATCGCAGTGTGATTTATTGGACCGTATACATCACTATGTATAAGTTTCAATAAACCAGTGGCACGGTGTCCAACATCAGTAAATAAAGATTTGGTCATCTTCTATTGAATACAAGATTCACAAACTGGATAAGGCTCTATGGTCAAATCAGGTATCTAACCATCCTTAACCAGACGGGATAGGCGTCTCACGCCTATATGACCTAATCTTATATGCCACATTTCGGTTTTATTTGAAGTTTCCAATCTTGCACGTTTGTTACTAGAACTAGCTTGAACATTCATGACATTTCTCACTGTATCCAATACATAATACTCATTCACTAACTGACATTCAGCTAGTAAACATCATACATATCATATAAACATAAAAGCCATTCCGTATATTTACATGATAACCTTCACTGTCAAGCATAGGAAGGGATACAATCTGTCTGATAATACAGGGTACATAATAACAATCATACAAAATAACTGTTCTATTACAAGAGAGAAGCAAGTCAAAATGTCTAACAGCTTGGACTTGCAGGAACTCTTCATTTCCCGCTCTGAGCATCACTTCTCCCAACTTCAGCATCCTATCTTCCCTCAGTCCCTACAATGCATTACAGATGTGAGAAGAGCATGCGGAATCTAATACCCAGCCAGTACAAGCATCAAATGCTAAATAAATGTCAATAATAGTCAAGCACATACCTGAGGGAGTCTTCTTCAGAGTGGCAAGGTACCTCGGGCAGTTGCTCTTCCAGTGCCCGTCCTCGCCGTAAAAGAAATACTTTCCTTTAGATTTCTTCTCTCGAGGCTTAGATATCTGCTGCCTCTGAGGAGTCATGCAGGGTGGCTTCTTCACTATCTTCTTTTTCCCTTTGGACTTCCCAGAAGCCCTTTGGGTAGAAGATAAGGCACCTTGGACCAAGAGGGCGGAGCCTCCATTGCGCATATCCTCCTCTGCTGTCTTCAACAAATTATGAAGCTCAGCATATGTAGGGGTCAAAGCTTGTATATTGAAATTCATAACAAACAGAGCAAATGACCCCAGCAGCGATTGGAGAATCAAACTATTCCTCAAGTTATTATTCAGAGAAATCTCCATAGTCTATAATTTTTCAATGTACCCAATCATCTTGAGTACGTGGGGACTAATAAGACTGCCTTAACTGAGTCTAGCCTGAAAGAACGCTTTGGCGACCCTAAGGTCAATCTCCAAAGAGCTCCTTTAAGTACAATATAATACTACTAGCATTATCCATACGAACATGCTCCCGTTGCAACTCTGTAGACATCGAGGCGAAGACGTACGATTTATCTCTTAAATTGTCATCCAACCATTTCTGATATGTCTCAGTTTCTTCAGGGGAGGCATCATCAGAAACGCCTTGGGGCATCCTTTGATCTATAACATATCCTAGCCTCTCAGAATCCAGAACAATTCTGAGATTCATAAGCCAATCTAAGTAATTCTCGGTGCCTTTAAGTTGGTGTGTATCCAGTATATGCACTAAAGGATTTGTAGAGGCCATCAGATCAAATCTAGCATAAACAAAACAAATAAGAGATGTCAGCGAAATTTGTTAAATCGCTAATATAACGTTTTAAATTATGGATATAATAATTATAAAATTTTCAATTTAAAACGCCCTCCTACTGTTTTACATAATCCCGATAATCTCTCAAATGAGAATATGATAGTTTAAATGTATTTGAACTATACAGCGGGAAGTAGGTCCCATTGGAATTTACTCCAGTCTCACGCTGTAGCAATATTGGCCTTTGTAAACCTAATAGGTAGACAACGTTTGTTAATTGCATCTTATGTAACCCTTTGCTTCTTGATCCAGAATACACCTTATCCTCATGCTGTAGCAATATTGGACAATACGTTCGCATATATTTGCCTTATCTCATATTTAATCAGTATAGTCCAAACCCAATCGACCAAGTCCCTCACGCTGTAGCAATATTAGAAAAAGATCGACGTGACTTGTCTAACACCGTATTGACAAGACGGATCAAAATATAATATTATCTTATAATATTATATAATTTAATCTGATTAAGAGAGATTTTTGTAGGTTTAATAAATCTCATCTTATGAGTAGATAATTCTCAATTAATAAATATTTCTAAATCAACACAATTTACCTCCATTAGTAGGGTACCTATTGTGACTCTTAATACAAAAAATTGATCAACTTTTATCACTACATCTCATAAACTCCACACATGCAAAATTAATTTTGAAGCATTGTTCAAAATTACTGTAGCATATAAACAATACAATTACTGTTCATGAGATACTGTTCAAGTGAACAGTCCAGCGCTGCGGTGAAGAAAACCAGTACTGCAGCGCTGGGAGGTCGAACCCCCAGCGTTGCGGCGCCATAGTAGACCGCTGCAGCGCTGGGAGGTCGAAACCTTCAGCGCTAAGGCGCAGAATTTCAGAACCTTCAACGCCCCAGTGCGGGCTAACCAGCACTCCAGCGATGAGAGAAAAATTCCCAGCGCTGGCGCGACAGGTCCTCAGCGCTGCGGCGCTGGGTGGTCGAACCCCCAGCGCTGCAGTGCCAGCCTTATGGCGCGGCAGCGTCCAGTGTACCCCTTTTGGCATACCTGTTTCAACACTTAAAACATGCTATTTTACACTGGGTCGTTTCATTCCATTCACTCAAACAACACCAAATAACACAGAACCGGCTCTGATACCACTATTTGTGGGGAATCTACTGTGTTCAAGTGTATATATGTGATAGTATGTTAATTCAAAAATATGCATCTAATACATATTTTAATGCAGCGGAATATAAAAATATAAAATTAACACATTAATCATATATTAATCAAATTAATACATAAATGATAAAATTGAGAAATTATCAATACGTGTAATGTTTTACACGTATACTTTCGGAGTCCGCTTGAAGTTGTACTGGTTGTCAGTTCTAGTTATTAATTTGGTGGGCTTGATAATCTAGAATAGCAGCTCTTTAATCCAACATAGGATTAACCCTTAATCCAAATAGCCAGTTCTTAAAATTGCTCTTGTCTCTCTTACGGTGCAAAAATGAGAAGAAGTAGAAGCAACAATTGCTTCTTTAACTTAGAGCATGAAATGGAAACATGAAAGGAAACTAGCACCCGTTGTTTCTTTCTTTTATTCCCCCCCCCCCCCCCCGCCCCCACTTTTTTTTTTCAATTGAATTCCTAATTCAATTCATCTCCAATTCCGTTTCAATTCACACATATATATATATATATATATCTCATAACATTAAAATAATATTATCAAAATATAATATAATAAAAACTAACTTTGTTGGCAAAAAATAATAATATAAAATTATAATAATAATATTTTATATATATAATGCATGACAACTATCATGCATTATATATATTATATTATTATAAATAAAATATTATATAATAATATAAAATATTAGAGATATTTAATTATTTAATATTTAAATAATTAAAGTGTGAAATAACTATTTTTTTTCTCATGAATAGTTACCAAGTATACCATTTAGCGGGTCTCATCAAATTCTACACTTGAGTAAACTCAACCGAGGACCTACAATGCATCACGTGTCACTTTAAAATTAGTAAATAATAATTATTAACTAATTATTGTATTTAACACTTAAATACAGACACGCACGCATTTTCGTGGTTACGTTGGATATTACTGGATTAAATAATTTAATCCAGTACTCTGCCCAGTACACAACGAGTATACTCTATATCGCGGGACTCTCTAGGTCCACGCTAGATTGGCCAAATGGAACTATTCCATCAGTCTGTGAACTATGCCCCACGCACACGTCATGAATATTACAAATCGATGCGTTGAACCATACAAGTTGAGATTACAACTCATACGTATAGTCCTTCCATCATATATATCTTGGATGTGCGGGGATATAGATTTACACCGTTAAATCCCCATATGCTTATCCATAAACCTATCTCCATAATGGTATCTCAATTGAACAATATAAGCAAAACTCTTTGCCATATTGTTTAACCCATGGAAACACCTTTCTGGGTTAACTGCTTACGGCCATAAGACTTTCCTGAGATACTATCTTGAAGTATCTAGATATATCACTCCCTATGAGAGCTGATGGATCCCATATTTGCACGTACAGACTCTAAAAGCATCGAACCATAACCAGCGACACCCAGCGGTCAGACCATGAAAGGTCTTTGACATGCGTGAAACCAAAGCATGGTGGATCACTGATAGGGGCATAAAAGCACTAGTAGGATTTGTACTTAACTTTTATATTTTGCTCTAAATTATAAGTATTTGACTATTTAATTGTGTTTTCGGATTATAAAAAGATGCATGATGGAAAATGTGACGCATAGGAATAAACGGGAGGCAAATTGGACGTTAAATGAAGAAGTTACGCTCAAAATACAAATGTAGCGCAGCAATAGGTGGCTGGGCGCCGCGGCTCCCAGATCTGAGTACCATAGCGCCCAGAACAGCGTGTGAGCGCTGCAGCGCTCAGCACCCAATGCCGCGGCACTCGTCGACATCTTAACAGACCTGTACTCGTGCCCAGTGCCGCGGCGCCCATGCGGATGTTTAAATACCCTTCTAAACTCGCCTATTGAGGGGGGACTCGAAGCTCCTCATGCCTAGGGTTTCTCATAGCAACAAAAACACTCTTTTGAGGAAAAAATAGGGAGACTTAGCAAAGAGAATAACACAAGAAACAAACACACATTCAAGCCAAGAAATCAAGGTAAAGTTATTGAAGATTGAAGATTGGGGAATCAACTCTTGAGCAACTAAGACAAGAGGAAGAAGAATAACTCAAGGGATCACTTGTTTTGTTTTATTTCTTACTTTGAAGAGATGATTTCGTTCATTATATTTTTACACTTTTGCTTTGATATTCTTGTTTTGAACATGAGCTAATTTCTCTTGATCTAGGGTTAGACGTTATTGAACCTAGTATGTAATTGATTTTGTTTAAACTCTTAGTTATGAACTTTTATCCCTTAATTGATTCAATCTATCTATGTTTAATGCTTTTATTATACTTGATCACTATTTTGATTGTTTTGGAACCATGATAACTTTGACGAAAAGAATCATGTGTTTAGCCTATGGTAGATTGATACATGATCATAGGGTAACATCTATAAGTTCCATCTAGGATAGACATATACCTAGGTGGCATGTATGGTTTGATTAGACTTAATCTTAATGAGTTGCATCTTATTCGGATTACCATAGACATATAGGTAATTGTTAGGGTGTGATATTATCATTCGACTGTCGACAGAAGCTTATGATGAAATCCGTGTCTAGCCAATCAATTGATAAAAAGAAAAATAACTAAAGGGTTAAAGGGTTCAGTGAACTACTAGGGGATGCGTCGATACCCTAGATTACTTATCAATTGAGTGAATTCTATCTCTAAGTAATTGCAATACTTTAATTAGGTTCAGTTCAATAGCAATAATTTAGTTAGTTAAACTCCATCCTTGAAGCTAATCTGGATATAGGTAAAGTAAAGTAATTTTAGTATTCGATTGAAGAATATAGAAACAATAATCTCTGTGGGATCAATAATCTGGACTTAGTCCTATATTACTTGATACGAAAAGTGTGCACTTGCGCTAGGTCAATAAAATAGACATCATATTTTTGGCGCCGTTGTCGGGGAACTATTTTATCTAATCTTAGATCAATATTAATACCATACTATTTTACTTTTACTTCAGATTTTATTTTTATTTCATTATTGTTATTGGTATTTTTCCATTCTAGTTAATAATTATATATATATATTTTTTCAAATTTTTTATTTTTGACAGTTTATGCGAAGAACCAAGAGTGAAGATTCAACATCTTTTGATCCTGAGATTGAAAGAACATTTCAGAGACTTCGTAGAGAACAATATTAAAATAGAAACATGGAAGAGAATCACGACAATATCAATAATCCAGTGTTTGAGCCTATAAATCCGCAGAGACCATTGATGGATTATGCTATTCCTACAATAAAAGGCATTCAGTCTAGTATTCGGCGCCCCACTATTAATGCAAACAACTTTGAAATCAAGCTAAGTACTATTCAGATGCTTAAAGAATCTTTGCAATTCAGTGGAGCTCCCAATGATGATCTCAACATGCATATCGTAAACTTCTTGGAGATTTGCGATACATTCAAGTTCAACGGAGTTTCAGATGATGCCATCAGGTTGTGACTATTCCCTTTCTCATTGAGGGATAAGGCCAAGAGCTGGTTGATATCATTACCATCAGGATCTATATCAACGTGGGATGACCTAGCACAGAAGTTCTTAGCGAAGATTTTTCCACTAGCGAAGATAGCTAAGATGAGGAATAACATCACCTCATTTGTACAGATTGAAGGTGAGTCATTATACGAAGCATGGGAACGATTCAAGGACATGTTGAGAAAGTGTCCTTATCATGGAGTTCCGAAATGGTTATTAGTTCAGACGTTCTACAATGGGCTAGTGTGTCATTTAAGGATAATTATCGATGTCGCTGCTGGAGGAGCTCTGATGAACAAGTCCATAGATGAAGCATATGAGTTATTAGAAGAGATGACATCTAATAGCTATCAATGGCCTGCTGAAAGAGTCACACCAAGAAAGGTTGTTGGAGTTCATGAGATTGATGCATTTAATGCATTGGCTGCGCAGATCAACATATTAACCAAGAGGTTTGATTCTATGAATGCTATAAAGACCCAGATTGCGACTTGTGACTTCTGTGGCGATAATCATTTGAATGGGCAATGCATAGAGTCAGCAAACTATATAGGGAACCATAATAGACAGCAGAATAATCCACATTCAAATTACTATAATTCGGGGTGGAGAAATCATCCAAATTTTTCTTGGAGTGGCAACCAAGGCCAGCACCTTAAACCAAACCCACCCGGATTTCATCCCCCACAGGAAAAGAAAGCATCCTTGAAAGATATGTTTATACAGTACATGAAGTCGAATGATGCTATTCTACAAAACCATTCTGCATCTTTGAAAAATTTAGAGACTCAAATGGGGCAACTTGCTGCAGCACTAAATAATCGACCTCAAGGGACTTTACCAACCAACACTGAAGCTAATCCAAGAGGAAGTGTAGAGCAATGCCAAGCCGTCAACTTACGAAGTGGTAAGATCTTACATAATGACACACTACCAATATCACTTCCAAAGATGAAGAAAAATGAGAGGGTTGATCAACAAAAAAGTGTGCAACCATATAGATCACCTATTCTTTTTCCTCAAAGGTTACAGAGGTGCAAAATAAGTGCTGAAACTGAAAAATTACAGCAAGAAAATCCTGAAAGTGTAGAAAAGAAAGATGAACAGTATACAAGTGCAGAAAATGTACAGAAACAGCCTTGGCAGTCATTCATACCTCCTCCACCATTTCTACAGAGACTGCAAAATAAGAGATTAGATAAGCAATTCTATAAATTTCTTGATGTTTTTAAGAAATTACATATTAATCTCCCTTTTGCAGATGCGCTTGAACAAATGCCTAGTTATGTTAAGTTCATGAAGAACATTCTTGCCAAGAAGACAAAACTGGAGGATTATGAGACAGTGGCATTGACAGAAGAGTGTAGCGCTATTCTTCAGAAAAAGCTACCTCTTAAGCTCGAAGATCCCGGGAGATTTATCATACCGTGCTCTATTGGCAATCATGATCTGGGTAGAGCCCTATGCGATCTAGGAGCGAGCATTAATCTCATGTCCCTTTCTGTCTACAACAAGCTAGGTTTAAGAAAAGTAAAATCGATCAATATCACACTTCAACTTGCTGATCGCTCTCTCGCCTACCCGAAGGGAATTATTGAAGACGTGCTAGTAAAGGTGGATAAATTCATCTTTCCCGTCGATTTTATTATTCTAGACATGGAAGAAGATAAAGAGATCCTTATCATCCTTGGAAGACCCTTTTTAGCTACGGGACATACGATCATTGATGTTCAAAAAGGGGAGATAACCATGAGGATACAAGATGACACTATAACATTTAAAGTCTTCAAGGAAATTAAGTTGCCAGCTGAAGGTGAAGACTGTTGTAACATTGATGTGGGGCACCTAAATACTAAAGAACTCAAAGACATGGAGATATTAAACCCTCACATTAAAAAGAATGTGTTAAGGCATAGAAGGAGAAGAAAGAAGAAGAAGAAGAAGAAGAAGCAACAGTTTAATGAGAGATAGAAGAAAATGCCATAAGAGAAACACTTCACCGATCTAAGATTCAAGTCTTTCTAGATAAGCACAAGAAAGAAGAACAAGTTGCTGCCTAAGGTCTAAGTGCAAGAATGTGGAAGCCAAATGAGCAGAAGCCCAGCAAGCTTACATACAAAGATGCTTCTACTATTAACGATTATCCTCCATAAAAAGTAAAAAGAGCCCTGTCAAGCCAACGACGTTAAATCAAGCGCTTATTGGGAGGCAACCCAAGTAAAATTTTATTTTTATTAGCTTATTTTCAGTTTTAGTTATGTTAGTCTATTTGTTTTGTAGGAATAAATCAACAATTCAAGCATTCAATGAAACAACATGAGCAAGTTCAAGCGTTGGAAGCAAAGAGAACCGCATTCACATTCAACAGAACACAACGCTGCCTGCTTCAACTTCAGTTACCAAGGGAGTTTCTCTTACTTTTAAATTTATTTTTAGACATTGAGGACAATGTCTAATTTAAGTTTGGGGGTGGGAAACACACTTTCTTGTATTTATTTTGCTGCTTATATTGGTTGGTTGTCTTGTGAAGTTAATTTTTTTTTAGGTTGTTAAGTTTTAGTTGCGATGATGATCATTAGTCCATGATAAGAAATAAAATATTGACTGAATTTATTTTCACAAGCCTTTAGGAAATAATACATGCTTGAGATAACTCTTATATCATGATTCTTGGATTGAATTCAAGCTTATTTTTGATCATTTATTCTTGAGCACATTAAAATAAGCATGTATTAGTTAAATATTTTGCATAGACTTATTCATGCTTAAGTAGTACACCACAGTCTCGAAGACCAATACTCTAGAACTTGCTTGATTACTACTTGAGGCGAAATCTTAGAATTCATATGCTTAGGGAAATAACATTAGGCAATTTTTGGACCGTTTGAGCCTTTTCGAGCCTACCTTATATGTATATTTATCCCTAATCCCCCCCATTTGAGCCTAATTAACCATTTTTTCTATTTAACCACATTACAAGCCTAAAGACTTTGAGTTTACTTACCCTAAAATCTACCGGTAGTACCATAAACCTTGAGTTTACTTAGAAATATTCTTAAAACTAAGAAGGTTGTGGATGTATGAAAGAAGGGTACTACAATGAAAAGCAATAAGTCTTGAAGGTGCATATCAATCTAAGTTTAGGAGTACAAAAAAAAAAAGAAAAAGAAAATATTTAAATGCATAATACCCCCAGCTTAAGAAAAAGAAGAAATTCTTTGTAAAAGGGATTAAAAGAAAAATGGGAATAGCATACGTTTTGGGAAAGAGATGAATAATCAAGGAGAAGGAATAAAGAGGTTTCTGAGTAAAGTCTAAGTGTTAATGGTGTGATTTGCACTTTATATATATCTTTATAACTCACCTTTACCTTAGCCTTACATTACAAGCTAATAAAGTCCTAAATAGATCCCTAGACATGTGTATTTCTACATTAGTAGAGAGTAGTATGAAAAGCAAGCTTATGGTAGTGTTATAATTAAAACTATGCCGAGATATCATCTTTATGTACTTTCTTAAGTATTGAGTGAATCTATGTTCTATTTAGCTAATTACTTGCTTATTACACACACACACAAGTGATCATTAATAAGGGAGAATGAAGTACGTGATCAATGGTATGAGGATTGTTGAAAGTTGTTTATTAATTTCTAAAGTGCCTTGTGCTATTTTTCATAGCTTTTGAGACAACGATATTGATCATCTAATCAACCTGAGCTTGATTTTAGTATTTAATTTTTATTTTTTGAGTCATGAATAAATTGTGAATGTTTTTCTTCATTTTGCTCGAGGACGAGCAAAGTCTCAAGTTTGGGGGTATTTGATAGGGGCATAAAAGCACTAGTAGGATTTGTACTTAACTTTTATATTTTTCTCCAAATCATAAGTATTTGACTATTTAATTGTGTTTTCTGATCATAAAAAGATGCATGATGGAAAATGTGACGCATAGGAACAAACGGGAGGCAAAGTGGACGTCAAACGAAGAAGTTACGCTCAAAATACAAATGTAGCGCAGCAATAGGTGGCTGGGCGCCGCGGCTCCCAGATCTGAGTGCCGCAGCGCCCACAACAGCGTGTGAGCACTGCAGCGCTCAACACCCAGTGCTGCGGCACTTGTTAATGTCTTGACAGACCTGTACTCGTGCCCAGCGCCGCGGCGCCCATACGGATGTTTAAATACCCTTCTAAACTCGCCTATTAAGGGGGGACTCGAAGCTCCTCATGCCTAGGGTTTCTCATAGCAACAAAAACACTCTTTTGAGGCAAAAATAGGGAGACTTAGCAAGGAGAATAACACAAGCAACAAACACACATTCAAGCCAAGAAATCAAGGTGAAGTTATTGAAGATTGAAGATTGGGGAATCAACTCTTGAGCAACCAAGACAAGAGGAAGAAGAACACCTCAGGGGATTACTTGTTTTGTTTTATTCCTTACTTTGAAGAGATGATTTCGTTCATTATATTTTTATACTTTTGCTTTAATATTCTTGTTTTGAACATGAGCTAATTTCTCTTGATCTAGGGTTAGACGTTATTGAACCTAGTATGTAATTGATTTTGTTTAAACTCTTAGTTATGAACTTTTATCCCTTAATTGATTCAATCTATCTATGTTTAATGCTTTCATTATACTTGATCACTATTTTGATTGTTTAGGAACCATGATAACTTTAACGAAAGGAATCATGTGTTTAGCCTATGGTAGATCGATACATGATCATAGGGTAACATCTATGAGTTTCATCTAGGATAGACATAGACCTAGATGGCATGTTTGATTTGATTAGACTTAATCTTAATGAGTTGCATCTTATTCGGATTACCATAGACATATAGGTAATTGTTAGGGTGTGATATTATCATTCGATTGTCGACAGAAGCTTATGATGAAATCAGTGTCTAGCCAATCAATTGATAAAAGAAAAATAACTAAGGGGTTAAAGGGTTCAGTGAACTACTAGGGGATGCGTCGATACCCTAGATTACTTATCAATTAAGTGAATTCTATCTCTAAGTAATTGCAATACTTTAATTAGGTTCAGTTCAATAGCAATAATTTAGTTAGTTAAACTCCATCCTTGAAGCTAATCTGGATAAAGGTAAAGTAAAGTAATTTTAGTATTCGATTGAAGAATATATAAACAATAGTCTCTGTAGGATTGATAATCTGGACTTAGTCCTATATTACTTGATACAAAAAGCGTGCACTTGTGCTAGGTCAATAAAATAGACATTAATCACTTACAAGCCCACCGTAGTGCTCAGGTCACAGGACTACGTATACTACTCAACTCGAAAGGGCCTTCTATTGACGGCAACATAGGATATCTATTGGGGTCCTCATGACTCTGTTCAGTACTCGATCCAAACTAAATACCTATATTTCTATACAATCTCTAAGATCCTGGTCAGCTAAGAATAACCGGTTGTACCCGACAGATATAGACATACATTGATCTATATAAATTAATAGGATCTGTTGACAGACCTGCTTTAGTAGAAATTGGTCAGGAATTATGTATTTGAGAACATGCTTGCATAATGACATATTCTAGCAACCTATTACAACTCTTGCAACTATATCATTATTAGCATATTCTGAGATTTTTTTTCCGTTACAGATAATGCTCCAAGTCTTGGAATATTTTCTAACTCTTAGCACTAGTCTAAACTCCTTTAGACCGTATCCGAACTTCTTCAGATAAAATAAAGTTTATAGCGTAACAAGCATTAAACCATATAATTAAAAGATAATTAGCGATATAACAAAATATACCTTGTATAGATATCAAATATTCATACAAAACTGGGATGGCACGTAGGCACAACCTTAACAGATGTTCGATGAGACGACCATGCTGAAAACCTCCCATGAAGATGAGAAAGAAGAACATGTGCCCAATAAAGACTCGGCACCCAAGTCAATAGAAGTTAAAGTGGAACTTGAAAGTAGATCTGAAATGCACCTAGATCAGCACATCAACGAAGAGATCCTTGAAGAGGAACTAAGAACACCGGCGAGTTCCTCTAAGTCCGCCCAAGGAAAGATTAGGTCTCCTAAGATGAAACTTGAAGAATAGTAGCTAGCTAAAGACAGGCTAAGGAGAACGATTAACCTACTGGTCAAGTATGCACAAGCAGATTTAGTTGCTCATGCTTTTAATTCTGCTTACACTATTGAGTATAATGAGCCTAGGACATATGGTCAGGCTATAAAGAGTGAAAACAAAAAAGAATGACAGCAGGCTATGGAAAAAAAGATTAGTTCTCTTAGGAAGAACAATACTTGGAAGTTGGTGGAGAGACCTTAAAAGAAATTAGTTAGGTGCAAATAGGTGTATAAGGTGAATGAGGGGATACCAGAGATAGAGCCTACAAGATTTAAGGCTAAGTTAGTTGCACAAGGTTTTAATCAGAGATAGGGAGTTAACTTTCATGAGATATTCTCTCCAGTCGTCAAGCATACATCTATAAGGATTTTGTTAGCCATGTGTGCAAACCTTGATTTATATCTAGAGTAGATGGATGTAAAGATAACTTTTTTGCATGGAGAGCTTGAAGAGACGATATACATGGCACAACCGCGAGGGTTCGAGGAGCCCGGGAAAGAAGGTCATGCTTGTTTACTAAAGAAGTCATTATATGTGTTAAAGCAATCACCTAAATAGTGGTAGAGGAGATTTGATGAGTTTATGATAGCTTATGGTTTTAGTAGAAGCAAGTATGATGGATGTGTGTACTTCAAGAACATAAGTTGTGGGATGATCTATATGTCGATGATATAGTTATCGCATTTAAGAATATGAAAGAAATATAGAAGCTCAAAAAGCAGTTGAATGACGAGTTTGAGATGAAGGATTTGAGAGCAGCAAAGAGAATATTGGGTATAGATATTGTGAGGGAAAGAAGAGATGTTATCTTTTTGTCCCAACAATGATATATACTCAAAATTCTAAAGAAGTTTAGTATATCCAATGCGAAGGTTATCTCTACTCATTTGGCCATACATTTCAGACTTTCAACAGCACAGTCTCCGATATTTGAAGAGGAGAAACTGCAGATGAGTAAAGTACCGTACGCAAGCGTTGTGGGGAGTATCATATATGCAATGGTTTGTAAAAAATCAGACATAGCACAGGCTGTGAATGTGGTAAGTAGATACATGGTAAATCCAGGTAAGAATCACTAGCTTGCTGTGAAGTAGATTTTGAGATATCTCAATGGGACGTCGAATCACGGGTTAATGTATAAGATGGATAAAGACAACAGTGAAATGGTAAGAGGATACGTAGACTCAGATTATACAGGTGATCTCAAGAAAAAATTGTTGACGGGCTACGTATTCACAGTGTTTGGGTGTAATGTGTGTTGGAGATCAGTTCTACAATATGTGGTTGCATTATCTACCATAGAGGCAGAGTATATAATTGTTGGTGAAGCTATTAAGGAGTCCGTGTGATTAAAAGGCATATGCACAGAGGTATTGGCTAGAGAAGATGTGAACACCGGTGTATATTGTGACAACCAAAGTGCCATACACCTAAGTAAGCATCAAGTGTTCTACGAGAGGTCGAAACACATTAATGTGAGGCTCTATTATATTTGAGAGATTGTCCAAAGTGGTGAAGTTAGCCTAAAGAAGATAGCATTGTTTGAAAACTCTGCTGACATGTTGACTAAGCCATTGCCTTTGGTTAAGTTCATCTTATGCAAAGACGTAACCAGAATCATTACTTTATAAGGGTGCCGAAGATACGGAGATGAGAGATTGAGTTTCTTTGTGGATGATTTTGAATCAAGGAGGGGATTTGTGAGAATATTGATTGAAAATCATCAGGATATGATTTGGAGATCAAGCCAAGTGTGTAGGGTGCATGAGCATCGAAGACAGACGCAAAAAATAAAAAAGGGAGTGCCAGGCACCAACGCCGTAGTGACCAGGAGCGGGCGCCGCGGCGCTCAAACTAGAATGTGAGCACCGCGGCGATGGACACTGAATGTCGTGGCGTTGGATGCATGAACAGTTTTCCAAAAATTGAAAACTTTCTTATTTTATCTTCCACTTGCTTCAGGACTCCCTAATACCACTTTCATACATATAGGGTAAACTTAGGACGTTTTAAAGCCTATATAAAGGCTCTCAATTGACTTATAAATACATTTTTATGATAACATAAGAGATCTTGGTGATCATTGGAGAAATCTTTGTGATTAAGCCTTCTTTGTGGTTCTTAGTAAGAGAAAATTCCTAGATTGAAAGAGTGAGTTATTTTTTGTGATCTTTCTTATAAAATGCATACTTTGTGAATGTTTTATGATTCAATAATAAGAGTGAGTGATCTTGATCCGCCGTGAACTTAAGCAAGTTGCTGAACTATATAAAATTTGTGTGTTCTTCTTCTACCCTTTCTCTTTCTAACTCTTTAATAATTTGTTCTGCACTATTTATTTGGGTGATATTACTTCTTTGTATGCTTCCACTTCAAAACTAACGATATCACATTAATGTGGTAATAACCTCTCACTCAAATAAAAAATTGGAGGTTCTCTAGTTTTTATGGTCATCTAGATTATACTCAAAGGAACCACTCGTGGAATTTGTTGCTGAGGTCATTATCCTCGTTGCTAAGGCTATATGGAAGGAATTTTATTGAGACTACGAGTTTGAATGAAAAAGTCGGAGGAACTGTTAGGAGGGATAGGTTGATGGATGAGTTCCGAGTAGCCCTTGATGATTGTGTCCTCTCTGATTTGGGTTTTATAGGATGCGTTTCACATGGGTAAATGGTAGAGCTAGGAAGAATTTCATCCAGGAGCGTCTTGACAAAATGGTATGCAATGTGAACTAGTTTAATTTCTTCCCAAACACGGTGGTGTCCCCTTTGAGTTTATCGGGATCTGATCATCGGCCATTGAGGGTGGAAATCTCAGAAGGTGTTGCGGAACCAAAGTTAAAACGTTACAGACTTTTCCACTTTGAAGAGGTGTGGGCAGATAACCCTGAGTGTAGCGAGATCATTAGGTCCCATTGGTTACCCCAAACTCTCCAAATATTCTGGATGCCTTGGTAAAAAATATAAAGAGCCGCGGTAGTGCCTTACACGAGTGGAATTCAAATTGGTATAGAAGTCTCCAATGACAAACAAAGAAATAGTAAAAAGCATTAGATGGTCTCTAAAATTTTCTAAATGGAGATAATTGGGATAAATATAGAGAGGTGGAAAAATCACTTGCCGAGCTGGCATATAAGCTGGAGTTGTGATGGAGGCATAGGTCGAGAGCTAATTGGTTAAAGCATGGGTGATAAAAGCACATTTTTTTTTTCATATGCAAGCTTCAAAGAGGAGGGCAAGAAACGGGATAAAGGGACTTTTTAATAACGATAAGAGTGTGGCAAAACAAACTGCATGCCATTCAAGAGGTAATCCTTCACTAATTTATTTAATTCTTCTTTGCCTTCAGGTGATGATTTGGAGTGGCTTCTCTGTAAAGTCCATCCTAAAATCTCAACAACCGAGAATTCATCTGTGAATGCACCATTTACAGTGACCAAAGTTTATACGGCTGTCTTTCAAATGCCCTCAGTAAAGCCACCGTTATGACGGAATGTCTGCCCTCTTCTACCATAAGTTTTGACATATTGTTGGCTTTTAAGTGACTGAGGTGTGCCTGAAAATTCTAAGTGAAGAAACTTTGCCAGGAAGTATTAATAAAACCCTGATCACGTTACTGCCAAAAGTGAAGGAATCTGTTCGTGTCAGTGATTTTCGTCCGATAAGCCTATGCAATTTGTCATACAAAATTGCGGTAACTATGTTGGCAATAAGATTGAAGAAGGTGTTAAACTCGACCATAAGTGAGGCGCAAAGTGCATTTGTTCCATGGAGAGCAATAACAGATAACGCAATGATTGCGATCGAGTGTATGAACACGTTGAATAAGAGAGAGAAAGGAAAGCAAGAATGGATGGCGCTGAAACAAGATATGGCAAAGACTTATGATCGTATTGAATGGGCTTTCCAGGAAGGTATAATGCTGTTATTGGGTTTCTCGTCGGATTTTACTACAAAAATCATGGTGTGTGTCTTTTTTGTCTCATTTGCTTTCTTATTAAATGGTCGACCGTCTGGATATCTAAAGCCATCTAGAGGGTTGCGTTAGGGGATCCCCTTTCCCCTCATCTTTTTATTATATGTGTAGAAGGTATTTCTGCAATTTTTCAGGATGCTGACGTTAGTCAACATTTATTTGGTCTGAAATGTGGAAGAAATAAGTCGACCATTACTCACATCTTCTACGCAGATGACAGTATTCTTTTTTATAAGGTTAGCAAGTCTGTTTGTACAATGATCATAGAAATTTATTCAATGGCTTCGGGGCAATTGATAAATTAGCAGTGTGCTTTAACCGGAACATTAATGAGTCCCTTGTGCAAGAATTGGTTTGGCTATTGGGACTGGTAAGATTCCCTTGGTAGCTTTTTAGGCTTACCAAGCTGGATCGGGAAAAACCGTACAGAGGCTTTTGTAGCTATAAGGGAAAAAGTGTGAAAAAAGATTCAAGGATGGAAAGGAAGATTATTCTCAATAGGAGGCCATGAAGTCATGGTAAAGGCTGTTCTCGAAGCAATTCCCACTTATTCAATGAGCCTTTCCAGACTTCCAAAATCCTTAATTTGCAGCCTTCATAGCATGTATGCTCGGTTTTGTTGGGAGAGGGGGGAATTAAGAATCTAGGAAGCTTCACTAGTGTAAATGGGAATGTCTATGTGTTCCAAAAAAAAGGAGGGGCTTAGGTTTCAAAAATTTGAACTGTTTAATATGGTGATGCTGGAAAAACAAGGCTAGTGTTTGATCAATAAACTAAATTCTTTGGTTGCAAGGGTGCTTAAGGGGCGTATTTCTCCCCATCCTCTTTTATATAGGTGCAAGTTCTGGCATCGGCCTCCAAGATGCGGTGGAGCCTCATATGGCGTAGGGAACTCAAAATTCAAAGTTCCTAATAGAGAGTAAGGGACAGTTAAACTATAAGAATATTTGGAGATTGCTAAATGCCTTGATCAACTGCTTTTAAAGTTATATCACATAGTTCCCTACCTATTGATTTTTTGGTGGTTGAGTCAGGTAAGTGGAATGAAGTACTAATAAGAAGCTCTTTTGGGAAGGGAAGCAGAGTTAATATTGGGAATTCTAGTTGCATCCTTAAGTTCTAAAGATAAGTTAATGTGGCATTATGATTGTTGGAAGTTAGTGATTCAACAATCTTATATAGAAAATAATTGAGATAAATATCATGAAAAAAGACATCATGAAGTCAATATCGTGTTGGACACACAAGGGAAGAGTAAGATGGGATTTGGAAGCGAGGAAAGGAAAAACAAATGCAAGATAGAAGTGTAGGCCTCAATGTCGTGGCGCTGAAGGTAGCAACACCAATGCTGCAGTGCTGGCCATTCAGCGCCGCAGTGCTTAGCTTTGGAAAATTTGTTTTATGTTTAGTTTTAAAATTTTTGATGAGGTTTTGGACTCTTAAACACTTGGACTCTTATTCCCACTACGTTTAGGGTTTCTAGGGACGTTTTACTCACTACATAAACTCTTTAGATTAATTATCAAGCATTAAGAGAGAGACTCTAAGAAATTGAAGAACTAGGTAAACATTAAGTACTTTGGCATTAGGGTACAACCATTATTGGGCTTTTATTGTTCTTGGAAGAACAAAGCTACGCCACATAAATTTCTTTGAGAGTTCTTTATTTGTTTTTCCTTAAAAATTCTCTAGAAGAGTTAATAAGAGAGATCAGAATCTTTTGATCCACTGTAGACATAAGCTTTTGTCGAACCATGTAAATTAGTTGTGATGTGTTCTTAATTGATTTGCTTTTATATTCTTGATATTATATTTTCTTGCAATCATATATTTTTGTTGTAAAAAGAAATTAGGACAAAAGGTTTATCACAATTTGATGCTAAATTAAATTTTCTAAAGAGAAGGTGATTCTTTCAACAATGATGATCATGGTATATATTCTGTTAAAAATAGGTATTGCTTTGCAACTCACATCCACCCCTGGGACCTTTGATAATTCCTTACTATGTTGATGGTGGAAATTTCTTTGGCGGATAGATATCATAGGTGAGATTAAATTGTTCATCTGGAAGGTTTGGCATGATTGGCTAGCCACTGTGGAAAATTTACGAAGACACAAGATCCTTATTGAGGGTTTATGTCCGTGTTGTAGAAATGAGCTGAAAATGACAATACATGCACTATGGACATGCAAGTCACTCAAGCACTTTATGTGTGAGGCTGGGTTTATTGGGGAAGAAAGCCAAAGGTGTATGAATAAGTTTTAAGTTTTCATTTTATTAGAATTTGTACTCATGTGCCATCCTAAATTTGTATAAATATTATATTTTCATACTTTAAGCAATAAATAAATATTTCATTAAATCGCTAATTATTTTTATAAGGTAAAATGCTTGTAATATTTTGGACATTATATTAATCTAAAGGAATTCAGATCAGGTCTAAAGAACATTGTCTGAAATGGGACAAAAACATGAGAATATACTAACAATGACATAGTTGCAAAAACATTGCAAGCATTACTAGAAAATATCATTGTATAAGTATATTCTCAAAATATAAGTTCCTAATCTATATTTTATCGATGTAAGGTCTGTTGAGTGGAACTGTTTTATATAGATCAGTGTATATCTACATCTGAATCGTCCAAATGATTAATTTTAGTAGACTATGAGCGTAGTGAAAGCTCATATAGATATACAGGTGTTCAGTGAAGATTGGATACTGAACTAAACTCAAAGAAGACTTCTAATAGATATCCTATAAAATTGTCAATAGAGGGTCTTCTTGAGTTGAATAGTATTCGAGGTTGTTTGACTTGAGCACCACGGTAGGCTTCTGAGTGATCCACTATACTTAGGTTCCACACATGTCAGAGACTTTTCATGGTCTGACTATTGCGTGTCGCTGGATATGGTTCGATGCTTATGGAGTTCGGTGTATGTAGATATAGATTCATTATCTTATATGGGTGAGTTGTATATTCAGATGCTCCAAGATTATATTCAAAAAAATCTTATGGCCATAAGTAATTTACTTGGGAGAAATGTTTTTCGTGTAAGAAATAATATCATGAAAGTGTTTACGAATATTATTTATCAAAATATGAATCTAAAAATAAGTTCTAGTGTTGAGCATATGGAGACTTGATGGTGATGATCTATGTCTCCACTTTTCTACGATATAAATAACGGAGATATTATACGAATATGCATTAACCTTAACTTATATGGTTCAACACGTTATTTCGTTATTTTTATAACGTGTATGTAGGGTAACGTTTATGGACTTACGGAAGAGTTTCGTAAGATGAAATATGTGGGAACCTATAGAGTCTCATTATATGAAGTGTACTCATGATGCACTGAAGTAGCGCACCAGATTGAATAGTTCAATTTAAAAATTTCTCAAAAAGGTCAAAATTATTTTAGAGTCTCTCGGAGAGATCATAGGAATTAAATGTTAAGCTCGAAATTTTGACAAGTGAAAATTGCCACTTTTATCTTTCTATTGGTTATCACATATCATGCAATTAATTTATTAGAAATAACACGTAGTAAATTTTCATTGGCTTTTTAATTATTAAATGTTAATAATTTTTATTTTTTAATTAAATCAAAGTGTAATAAACATTTGGTGGTCTATTTTTTTATTCACTAAATGAATTATTTTATTTAAATTATGGCATAAAATGTCAAAATTTTGGCCATTAATTTATTCTGGTTTAATGTAGCTAAATAAAGCAAATTGCAAATGCTTTTATAGCCATATGAATTTTGGCCCATTAACAAATTGTAAGTTTCGTAACAAATGGTTAAATAAATTATTTTTTAATTGATGACTTAAGAGGTAACTTTCGGCCACTAAAAGAATTGCTACCAAGAGGTGGCTTAATATCATTTATTCAATAAAATATTTTTGCCACCAATTCAAACAATATTCAGCCAATTAAAAGAATTGCTACCAAGAGGTGGCTTAATATTATTCATTCAATAAAGCATTTTTGCCACCAATTCAAACAACATTCAGCCAGCACAATGCCATTGCCACTAATCAATATTTTAAACATGAAATGACAATATGATTACTTTGTCATGCTTAAAATTGGTTGGCCACTAATTATTTATGGTTGGCTTAGAAAGTGGCGGAAAATTGAAGCCATTCTTAATTCATTTATTAGGTGGGGTAAGGCAACAAAAACTTAAATGAATTGTAAGTAAATTTAATAAAAAGGTCCGAGAAAAGTTTAGAAGTAAGTGTTGTTTTTGATAAAATATTTCGTTAAGAATAAGAAGTTATTATTTTAATTTAAAAGATTTCATTAAGTTTTAAATTAAAATTACGCAAAGTACATTTTAAGGAGTCTCTTATTCTTATTAATGTAATAAAATTATTTTAATGCGTATTAATTTTACTGTATTGCATATGTGATATATAATTATTAAATTATTTAAAATGCATACATTTATCTGTAGTACGATGCACACAGCACCCAACACATTTTGCATTGCATGCAGAATCTATAATCGTTGGACTTCTCGGTGTTCTTAGTTTTGATATAGAAGGTTTAGTAGTGCAGGAATCTAACAATGTTTTCTAATGGCTCTACTGAGAGGAATAACTTGTAAATTGGGTGGAGAGGTATGTGGCAGAGTTTCATCAAGCCAATGCGAATGAGAAGGAACCCAAAGTTTGTCACCATGTTTGCTGGATACTGCCACTTGTTGGTTGTTGAAAAATAAACACCGATGCCACGATTGATGACAAACGGCCTTGCGGTTTAGCTTAGGTGATTCATTAACATGACAGCTTAGTTGTGGCGGTTGGTGTTGACTATAAAGCTAGAGTTTTTCCAGCTGTTGTCGTGAAGGCACTGGCAATGTTGAAAGGGGTGCAAATGGCAATTGAACTCGGCCAGATTCTATCAATGCTTGAATCTTATTTTATTACAGTAGGTCGAATGATTCAGGACCATTCAGTTTCACTTATAGATATTGATACTGTGATTTCTGCTATCTAAGGAAGTTGTTCAATCTAGTATTCAAGATGTATCTTTTGTTCGAAGACAGGCAAATAAGGCTGCTCATTGCCTATCCAAGTATAGTTATTCAATGAGAGTGATCAACGTTGGACAACAATGGTTCCTTCCCCTTTTTATTACTATATTGCAGCTGATTAAGCTGCCTATGTGGTCGATCTTTAATCAAATCTTTCCTTTTGATTAAAAAAAATTAGTTAAAAAAATGAGGTTCTTTCTTTTCTAACAAAGGTTAAGTGATTCTATAAAGTTTAAGTGATTCACTATGATTATGGATCACTATACATAGAAATTTATTGAATGCATTTATTTTGGCTATTAATCATATTAAATATATTGTATTAATTATTAAATACACATGTTGGTTTAACCATGGTATATATATTTTTGGGCTCATTATTGAATGAGCCCAATAATCCATGCTACAATGTCTTATTAAGAGAAACTCGCATTAGTGAACAGACCTAAATCAAGTGTTTGTGTGGATTTTAGCTTAAATCCGAGCTAATTTGGTTATTTGAACTAGTTAAACTCAATTTGCTGACCCATGGAATCTAGAAATAGGTCATATAAGAAATGACGAAGCAAAAAAGAATTAAAATTACTATTTTATTCTAATTATAATTAAATTAAGCATAGTTTTGCATGAATAAGAATTTCTTAGATGTTGCATCACAAGCTACAAATCAATTAAAACTCTAATTAAACTTGAAACCAATCACATTATGTGTGCTCATATATAAGTTGAGTAAAACTTGGGAACATACACTACAAGTATAGAAGGTTTTTGTTTGATCGGTGAATTAAGTCCATTAGGTTTTTAGATTTTTAACAATTTATTGATATTTTAGCATTCTTGTCTTTTGATTGAGCATTTAAAGCATCCTACTTGTCATTAAAGCACTCAACATAAAGAGCACTCACTTTTTAGGATAAAGACTAACTTGTACATTAGAGTATCCTTTTTTGTAGGAGAATAATTCTCTCTAAGTAAATTTACAGAGTATTCAAGGGTGAGGAGGATAATTCATGAAGTTCTAAACTTTAGAGCTTTTAGTGGCATTGTTAGTGGGAAACATTATCTCAACAACCGTACCAAATGTTAACTCTTATTTCGTAGATCCTGACAATACCGAGTACGGAGGCACCAGTGCCTTCGACTTATCAATCAAGGGAGGCAATGCCTCTGGAAACTTGACAAAAGTTTCGGCTAAGATCCCGAGAGAAATAAAAGAGACTAGAAAGAAGAACCAAAATTGATTGGCCACCTTAGGGTAAGTTGAGGAATTTTCAGACAAATTTGAAGAACTCCCCTTTGGAGAGACAGAACTAAGGAATCTCAACTAGAGATATTTGTAGATAACGTGGAAAGAAAGAACAAGCAAGTTAAAATGGAATGGTAGAAGCAAATGAATAAACATAGAGAGTAAACAACGAGCGAGAATCTAGAGCAGTAACCTTAAAGGAGGTTAGCGAGCAATATAAAAAAAAGGGGAAGTTTTAAAACTTTGAGGATACTATATCTTTAGTTAGAAAGGAGAACTAAGATCACAAGAGATTAAGAGAGTGGAATGACTAAAGAAGTTCTTTGTATTGAACCTTTTCCATGCAAAGCAAAATAGGAGACCTTGAATAGTAAATCTTCCATTTTAATGTAAAGATGATAATGCATTTTATAGACGATGCCTTGATATATATTATCTTTCCTTATAGTCTTAAAGAACCTGTTTAAGCATAGTTTCTCCACTTGAAGGAGAATTAAATATTGACCTTCGATGAACTGATTGTTCAGTTTATTGCCTAATACACCGTAATAAAAAGAAGTGATAGACTGCATCATATTTATTCCTCATGAAAAAAATAGAAAATGAGTTAATTAGGGGCTATAATTTAGAGATTATAGCTCAAGCATATCATAAATCAATGAGGACTTTCACTGCCTACTATCGCTACCTAGTTTGAAAGAACTTTACGTCTTTTGAACTGATAAGTAAAAAATCTGAACAATGGAAGTCTTTTAAACTGATAAGTAAAAAATCTGAACAATGAATTCAAGAAGAAGAAGAAGAAGAAGAAGCTTATATGATTACCATGTAGGAAGATTTGTTCCACGAAAGAGAGGATTTAAGAGAAGGCCTACCAATAATAAAGAATTTATGGGAGATCAGTGATAGAGGTCGTATGAGCTTTTAATTCAAATTAATATACTTACCAACAAAATTTAACAAAAATATAATGATTTAGGATGTTCAAGACATCTATGTCGATGTTAATTCCTGAACACCTAAAGGACATGAACAATCATTGTCCATTCTCCAACGAGAAGGGATACGATCTATCCATGTACAGATAATTAAGAACTCAAATTAATGATTAATAAGGAATGGATACCCATCTAAGTATCAATTAATGCTGAAACCTAAATCACAGTAGAGGAGCATGCAAAGGATCCCAAGCCAACTAGGTTAGAAGTTATAGTTACAAAAAACATAACTGCGAAGGTACTGGATGTAATTCAATGGTTCTTTTATGATTGCTAGTACGTGGAAGAAGAAGAGGGTAGTGAGAAAGAAACAAACAAGAAAGAGAATTTTCCAATTATAGAGGGACCTTAGATTAATAGAAAACTAACAAAATATTTAATGAAAGCATTAGCCGCAAGAATGGCTGCCAATTAGCATTTTGTAGATGTGCTATATGGAAGACCATCAAAGAGGTATTGAAGAGATAAGCAACAAATTCCACTGTTTATGAGAGCCACCAAGATAGAGAAGACATGTGTAGGAGAAACCTCAGCTCCTACCATTATTGCTATCAAGCAAGACCCAAGGGAGATATCATTCTCTCGAAAGGATCTAATGGATATCATGCTTCCACTTCTCGATCCTTTAGTCTTCACATTGAACATTAGAAAGAATGTTCAACGTATGCTGGTTGACAGTGGAAGTAGTATAAATATATTGTTTTAGGATACAATAAAAAAAAAAGCTTTAAGATAAAGATATTTATGGATGCAACACTGAGTTTATTATATTTGAAGGATCGAGAGTTTAGGTTAAGGGTTTTACCTCATTGCCAGTTGTAGCAGCAAGAAAGATGTTAGACGTAGACTACTTTCTAATGGACGCCCATTCATCTTATAATGTAGTACCATAAAGATTCTAGATCTACTATATAGAAGTCATTCCTTTCACTTTACATCAAGTAGTGCGGTGTGTGTCAACCTGTAGAAAGGGGTGATCGATATTAAAAGAGAATAAGTCAAAGTGAGATAATGCTATGCTAACTTGTTGAAGTTACCAAAAGAAAAGAAGGAAGAAGGAAAGCCTTTCAAAAAAGCTTGAAAGGAAGAAGAAACTACTCAAAAGGAAAGTGAAGCAAGAACCTCTAGCAATTTAAAAAGTTACAGCCTCACCATAGTCTGAGTAAAAAAGAAAGAGAAATGATGATCGATATATTACAAAGGAACTATGATGTCATTGCCTATCACATAAAGATATGAAAGGAATAGATCTCAATGTCATGATGCACAAATTATGTATTAAAAGAGATAAACAGCCTATATGGCAGAGGTAGAGAGATATAGATGAT
The DNA here is from genome assembly GCA_946807835.1 of Ailanthus altissimus. Taxonomy (NCBI): domain Eukaryota; kingdom Viridiplantae; phylum Streptophyta; class Magnoliopsida; order Sapindales; family Simaroubaceae; genus Ailanthus; species Ailanthus altissimus. Next base: position 20,263,689 of record OX327696.1, on the reverse strand, counting down.
AGGAATATAGAGAAAACCTATGATTAATACCATCCCTCAATATGCTTTCTAATGATTAATCTTCTAATATTTAACTCTTTTAGTTCTTGTTATTGATTAAGACATTAATGTATTCATAAGCCTCTCCCAAGACCATGCAAGTATACCTTAATTTATCAAATACCTATATACCCATAATATTGTAATAAATTAAGATTCATTAAAATTAAGTCTTATTGATCATACATGCCAATTAGGTATATTCTTATCCTAATTTAAAACTTGCATATGCAACATTGAATATTACTCTACAATCATGCATCAAATTACCTAGGTCTAAATATAATGATTTCCCTTCCAAATTTATCAAAAATATTATCAATTCATTCATCATATATTTGCCAGATATATTGAAGCATTAAGAACAAGTAATTTGAATAACAGAGAACTAAGTTTATTAAATATTAAAAAGATATGACAATTAAGTGCACATCTCTAAAGGTAGGGGATGAGAGGCCTTTTATAGGGATTAATTTGGGCTTAAAATCTCTAATTTTTGTCGAGTTAGGAATTGCACTACCATTGGGGCGTTATGCTGCTGTCGCTGGGGCGTTGCGTGTAAAAGGCCATATTGTTGGAGCGGTGAAGGTCTAGCGCTGAAGCATTGGGCTGTCGCTGGCGCGATGGCGCTAGGGCGATAAACTGCGATTTAAACAAGTATTTATTCTATTTGTTTTTTTCACTTTTTCCACGCTAGGGTGAAAATCCTTGTGGCGCTGGGGCGACAGGTCTATATTTTAAAAAGTTTACATTTTAGTCCTTATTTTTGCTCTTCGTTCAAGTTCCTATAAATAATAATAATGCCCATAAATAACCATTTATTCTCATAAAATATCAAAATGAAAACATGAGAAAATATATGACAAATATGTCATTATCAGTAGATGCGACTACTAGGTAGAGGCTATCGTTCCCATACACATACAACAAATATATTCAGATAAGAATTGATCCAAAAGATGAGAAAAAACCAGTTTTGTGACAGAGATGAGACATCTACTACTATTGAGTAATGCTATTTGAATTAAAAAATGCATGATCCATCTTTCAACGACTTGTGATTAAGGTTTTTAGGGAAGTTGATTAGAAAGACTGTGGAAGTATACATAGACGATACAATAATCAAGAGCAGGAAAATAATGGATTATATTACAAATTTACAGAAGGTATTCAATGTGCTACAAAAGTACCAGATGTGTTTAAACCCGACCAAGTGCTTATTCAGGATATTATCTGAAACCTTCATCAAACATATGATAGACACAAGAGGAATTGAAGCAGATCCATTCCAATTCTAAGCACTTAAAAATACGATAATCTCATGCACACCTAAAGAAGTTCAAATACTGATAAGAAGGGTTATAATACTCAGTCGGTTTATTTCTAGGATGTTTGACTAATGCAGACCATTCTTCCGAGCCATAAAAGCAAGGAACAAACACCTGTGGAGGCTAAAGCAGATGGAAACACTTCAGGAATTGAAGGTGTATTTGGGAAGGCCTCTGATTCTTTCCCTTCTAGTCCCTAACAAATATTTGTTCCTTTATCTTGCAGTTTCTAAGGTAACAATTGGTGTTGTATTATTCTAGGAAGATAACAGTCAACAACATATGGTTTTCTACATTATCAAAAAACTACGTAATGCTAAAACAAAGTACACTATAGTATAGAAACCCGTTCTTGCCCTAGTTTAGGCCAAAAGCAAGTTGAAGCACTACTTTAAAGTCCATCCCATCATAGTGTACACTTTTTACCCTTGAAGCGTATATTGTCAAGGCCAGATGTAGTAAAGAAAGTAACCAAAATAGAGCTGAAGCTTATTCACCTAAACATAGAGTATAGACTAATGACGACGATTAATGGGCAAGTAACGGCAAACTTCCTCCATGAATGCGAAAAAGAGGTAGAAGATGATACACTATTGTTCGAGGTAAAAGATTGGTAACACTCAGTCTGGCCTAGAACAAGCTACCTCAGTAGGACTGAACTCAGGCCTAAATACTTAGACCTCTATAGCTCAGCCCAGGAAGCCTATATAGTGGGACCCATGTTAGAATATATGTCATTACTCAATGTCGGGGTCAGAGGACACATTACATGAGCTTGAACATTTGTCACATCATCATGGGCTCACCAACATATATATATATCAATACGCCTTAGTTCACACGACGTCCGTTGCATGACCCACTAGAAGAATACCTAAACACCACATCATTCAAGCTATTAGACCTAAAGATAAGGTTAGATAAGAGTATCCCTAATGAGCCAATAAGCGAATGCCATGTCAGTAAGCATAGAGTCTTGTACTCTAGTGATACTACTGATACAGTAGACAAAAGGTGTCTAAGGTAAGTGGATAGATTAGTGTAAAACCCATCAAACTAATGGGAATAGAGTTAGAAAACCCACTGAGCTCCCAGGTTTTACCAACTCAACTGATAGCTCAAAAAATAACCAATCACCAATATTCTTAATATTGGAGTTACTGCTAACGTGCCATTATAATATTGTATAAATATTAATTACTAATATTTATATAATAAATATTTCAAATATAATCATTAATATTCAATATATATATGGTATTATGCTTGTAACATTACAGATATTGTATGATCTGAAGAAGTTCAAATCTGTTCTGAATGAGTTTAGATCAGCATTAAGAGTTAGCAGAGCTGAGAGTTATAAATATTGAGAGTTAGCATTGCTAAAAGGTTAGTAGGTTATAAGAATTATTCATATCCAAAAAGTTAGAACCTTATATAAAATGGACAAAGACCTGAGGGTATATTAGTAATGACATAGTTGTAAAGATTTGCAATAGGTGCTAGAAAATATCATTGTACAAGTATATTCTTAAATACTATGTTCTTGATCTATTTTCATCGATACGAGTTTGTCAATGAATCCTTTTTATATAGATCAATGTATGTCTATCTACAAGGTACAGAGTTGACCATGAGCTTAGAGCTCATGTAGGCATGCGAATATTTATTTAAGTAGTATTTGTAGTCTTTTAACCTGAGCACCAAGGTGGGCTTGTAAGTGATCCATTATACTTTAGTTCTATGGATATTCGAGACCTTTCATGGTCTAACCGCTACGTGTCACTAGGTATGATCCGATGCTCATAGAGTCTGGTGTGCGCAGATATGGGATTCATCAGATTACATGGGTAAGTTGTATATCTTGATGCTCCAAGAATTGTATTTCAAGAAGTCTTTTGGCCAAAAGTAAAATTCTCCTAAAAGAGTGTTTCGTAGGGTTAAACAATATCACAAACGAGTTTATGATATTATTTTTTAAAATACAAATTTGGAGATGTGTTCACGAATGAGCATATAGAAATTTGACGGTGCTGATTTATATCCTAACTTTTTCAGGATATAAGTGACGGAAGGATTATATATATGCTCTTTGACCTCAGCTTGTATAGTCTAACACGCTGATTTGTAATATTTGTTACATGTGCATGGGGCATCAATCATGGACTCATGGAATAGTTTCAAGTGACGAATTGGGCGTGAACTTAGGAAGTCCCACAATATAAAGTGTACGCATTGTGCATTGGGGTAGTGTACTATATTAAATTGTTTAATCTAATAATTTTCAGTAAAACCAAATATTTGTTTTCACGAGATGCGCCTATATTAATATTTAAGTGTTAAGTACATTAATTAGTTAATAATAATTATTAACTAATTTAATGTTGACACATGGCATATAGCGCGGTTGAGTTTACTCAAGTGTATAGTAAGGTATGACCTATTTTAGATTAATTTGCTAACCAAGTAAAGGCTTAATGGTACTTTTACTTAATTGATTATTTAATTATTAAATAATTTATTTATTTATTTAATTATTAAATAAATAAATAATTTAAATATGATTAAAGGTTAACCATAAGGTTAAGTTAATTAGATATTTTGATTTATTTAATGGTTAAATAACTTTTAATTTAACCTAAGTTAATAGTTAATTAGGATTAAGTTAATTAAAATATCTAACTAACTTAAATTATTCTAACCTAGGTTAATGTATTAATTAAGGTTAAGTTAAATTTTAAATATTTTTTTAACTTAATTGTTAAGTTATTAATAAAGTAACCATGATCAAGAGTTAACCACTTGAATTAATTACTTTATTAATTATTTATTAAATCTAAAGGCTATATTAAGTGAAATTAAAACAAAAGCAAATTAGGTTGTTGAAATTTAAGAGGGCGGCGGCCATTTTGCTCGGAGAAGTGAGAAGAATTCTTTTATAAGTTTGGCAAAAGTTGTCTTAAAGAAAATAAATTCAAGAATTCATTTTGATGAATTTGATTAGGTGGCTGGCCATAGAAATAGAAATATGAGTAGTTTTTGATTTTGGGTTTGTTTTAAGTGTTAGAACAATAAAACCCTTGTAATACTATTCATCTTCTTCACCAATTCAAATAGCTACCATTTAAGCTTTTGAGTTTTATTTTTATAAGTTCAAGAGTTGAATTAATTAAAAATAAATTCATTGCTTAAAAATAGTTTAAGTGTTAAACTAGAGGTTAAGTGTTAATCTCGGGTTTTAAATGTTAAACTATTATTGAAATTAAAGCTATTGTTCTAGCGACTCAAGTCCACCTCGTTGAGTCTTGAAACTGTCAACGGGTTCATTTTGGTCAATACTCCAGCTTATACCATTCCAAAAGCTTGCGAGGTGATTATTCTCAATTTTGGTATTAATGCGATTAATATCAGTTTAATCTCATTAATGTAACAAAATGTGAAATTTATTGTGTTTGTTATTTAGGAAATTATATTTTCAAATTTCGTAGCGCATGTTTATGTATGAGATACATAGATTGCGTATATATATTACATATGAGGCGTATATATATATAATATACATAAATACCACATGTATACACCCAGCTTTACTCGACACCAATACTTAGTATCCAAACGTCAACAGAAGTCAAATGACAATCTTGTCCTTCCAATTAAAATTTTTCTAAATACCCCTTATACTAGGGACTGTTCTCTAATAGTAGTTTATCACGTGATCTCCAGGTTGACACCTTTCAAGTTCAAGTTAAGTTTTTAAAATAGAGAGGTGGTAAGGGACTTTCGAACAATTCAAAATTTGAACTCTTTAGTGAGAGCAACTTTCCTCATTCTCTCTAGAATTTTTATACTTTCTCTAGGGCAAGTAAACCCTAGGGAACTTTCTCCATAATACACCTACCTGGCTTGAGCGTCGAAGTTCCATCGCCAACCACCCCATCTATGCCTACCGCTAACCTTGTGTACTTGGTGTTCCTTGGGTCTCCTCAGCTTGTGTAGCTCTAGTTTGGTGTTCAGCTTACTCGTATCTTGGCCGTGGACTCTTTACTATCAAAACGACCTATAACTTACCCCTTTGTGATAGAAGCCTCAACAAAATCAGACTTTCTAACACCTATTTCTCATATTCACAACTAGTTATAGCTAGGCCGCCCCTAGGCCAAAATTGGGACCTTAACAACTTTCAATGGAACTAGCAAATGCAATAGATCCTTAGTAGATGCACATAGACAAATACTCTAACAAAAAAAAGGAGTAGGGATCAGTATTAGAATCAGAAGCTTAAAAAGACTCATCTTAGAACACATAGTCAAAGTCCTATCAATAATGTTTAACAATAAAGCTGAGTACGAGGCAATAATCGAAAGGGTAACTATAGCACATCAGCTTATGATTAAAAAAATACAAATTCACATAGATTTTGCATTGGTCACTTCTTAATGCAATAGAGAATACTTAGTAAAGGAAGAAAGAATGAAAAGCTATCTAATAAGAGCCAAGGAAGCTACCTAAAAATAGGAAAACGTCACTATTAATTGGATACCAAGAAGCTAAAAGGAAGATGCATATAGGTTTGCCAAGGAAGCAGTAAAAGTAGACCATTCAATGTACTAAATGGTTCCACTTACTATTTGATAGAAAATAATAAAGGAAGAAACAATGATGTCAAATCTAAGAGCATAACACATGAAAACATTGACTTCTATAAATTGGATGACTCCTTACGTTGATTTTCTTTTTTGTAGGATGGTTCTAAATGATTGAAAGGAAGCTCAAAAGCTTAAGAGCAAGGAAGATAGATTCAAGCTATTTGAAGAAACATTATACAAATGTGCATTTTTAGGGTTTATACCTTTGATGTGTGCTCAAAGAAGAAGGGCGTAGAATCCTAGATAAAAAACATGAGGGAGGTTGCAGAAACCATTCTAATAACCGAGCCTTTGCCCATAAAGTATTAAGGCAAGGATACTATTGGCCCACCTAAAAAAATTAAGCCTTAAATATATGTAAAAGTGCGAGAAGTGCCAAAAACACACTTCATTAGTCCATCTTCTAATTGAAAATCTATATACGATCTTTAGAACATGACCCTTCAACTAGTGTGGAATGAACATAGTAGAACCACTTCCTTTAGAAGTAGGAGAAAAGAGAGTTGTGCTGCTAATGATGAACTATTTCACCAAATGGGTGGAGGCCAAGGCGTATATTAACATCACCAGATCAAAGGCAAAAACTTTTCTATGGACTAATATTATAACCAGTTTCGAGATGTCGCAGGTACTAGTCTCGAACAATGAAAATAGTTCATCAGTTCAAAAGTGATTGCCTATTATGATAAATTCAAGATTGAGCAGAAGTTCTTTAACAAGAGACCGGGTAAGCTAAAATCATTAACAAAATAATCTTCAAAGTCCTGAGGAAAAGGTTGAAGTGAAAAAGAAAAGAAAAATGGCCAGAAGAACTCCCAAGATTCCTATGAGCATATAAAATAATAGAGAATCGATCCATAGGAAGCTCACAATATACCTAGTTTATGGAACGAAAGTAGTGCTCTTAATAGAAGCCTTCATTCAGACTCTAATGACAAAATTAATGAACTTGAAATTGAACGATAAGGCCTTATCCTTAACAAAGGATCTCATTGGTGAAGCCTAAGACATCGTAACAATCCATGCAGTAGTATACAAAAAGAGATTTAAAAAGCAAACCAATCACAAAATCAAGAAACGAGAAATTAGCAAAGGTAACTTAGTGCTAAAGGAGGTGGTCCACAAGAAATTCTATATGCCCATTAAAATCAACAAAAAAAAAAAAAATAAGAAGATGGTTAAAGCATGTCATCAAGAAGCTAAATTGAGAAACATATTTACTGAAAACGATAAAATAGGATTGAAAATGTTCTACATATAAATCTTTATTTGAATATGTTATTTTGATCCCTTTTTTAATAAAGTAATATTTCTTTTCCGAATATAAATATAATTATTATGATAAAGAATTATATAAAAAAATATTTTCTTTAGAAGTAGTGGAAACGTAATCATACCCCCTTAAAAGATTACATGATGAAATTGTTTTTTAAAAAATAAATTGAAGTAGCTAGTACATATCTTTCGGGACTGCCTTAAGTTTCTTTAAAAACTATTTAAGGAGATAATATCCCTACTGGTGACCGTTTGTTGAGCGTCGACAATTGATAGGATAGCTTTTATTGTTTCTGTCAGTGCAGCATGTTAGCATTATAGATGAGGACTTTTTATCCCTAATTCGGTGGTTGGTTATTATCATTTGTCATTATTTGACACTATTGTTTTCCCCAGACGTCAGATGTAATTGAATGGGTATGAATTTGTCTTAGAAAATCTGCAGCAGCAAGATAGACTAATCATATATATACATATATATATATAATTAATTTAGTGAATTATTTAATTTATTATATGATAAAATTTTACATATATAAAAATATTTTATAATATAATATAATATAAAAATTATAAATTTATTAAAAATTACATATAACAATAAAATTTATTATATTGTAAATTACGCAATTCATTATATTATTTATATATATATATATATATGCAATAAGATAGTCTAGTTTTCAATAATAATAATGTGAATGATTATTTTAGTATATGAGACCTAATATTTATATTAAATATTAATAATTTTTTAAAAATAAAATAGAATTAATTAATTCGTAAGAAGATAATTTTAATTTTTTATTTGTACAAAGATAAAATTAAAATCATGTTTAAAATAAAATTAATTTTTAAAATCATATTTTAAAAAATAATCATCTTCTTACTTTTTTTTAACGTTTTTTGTAGAAAGAATTGATTACGTAAAAAGTGATTTTAAAATTATTTAAATAAATATTTAAATTAAAATTTCTTTTTAAAATCACTTTTAATCTCCGGAACAACAATTTCAAAGGGACTCTAAAAAGACATAAATTTACAAGCAATTTATTATAATGCATAATTGAATTAACTATTTTAACTTCTAAAATTGTTTCTATAAAATTTGGTTGTTTTATACTTTTAAGAAAATATATAATTTTCATTTTGCCAATTGAATGATAATCCAGGCTATTCAGCTGTAATAGTGTTAGAGTCGGTGCTTACATACCATCCCTGAATGTATATATATTTGTGTATTTATACAAATATACATTATTATTAAATCGCTAATATCAATTTATATGGTATTATGCATGTAACATTATAGACATTGTAAATCTGAAGGAGTTTGGATCAGATCTAAAGGATTTAGATAAGTGCTCATAGTCAGCTACCCTAAGATATATAATTGCTAAATGTTAGCACAGTTAAGTGTTAGCTGGTTATAATACTCAGCAGATCCAATAGTTGGAGCCTTGTCTGTAATGGGACATAAACCTTAGAATATACTAGTAACTATATAGTTGTAAGAGTTGCAATCGGGTGCCAGAAAATACATGTTGCACAAGTATGTTCTCGAATAATAGTCCCTGATCTATTTCAACTGATGCGGGTCTATCGGTGGATATCTTTATATATAGATCAGCATATGTCGTATCTGTCAGGTATAGATGGTCGTTCCTGACTGACCATGAGCTTGGAGCTCGTATTGGCATATGGGTATCCAGTTAGGAATGGATATGGGACAGACTCACAAGGGCCTCCGATAGACATTTAATGTAAGCCGTCAACGGAGGGTTCTCTCAAGTTGAGTAGTATACGTGGTCCTTTGACCTGAGTGCCACAGTGGGCTTGTAAGTGATCTACCATACTTTAGTTCCACACATGTCACAGACATTTCATTGTGTGACCGCTGGGTGTCGCTGGGTATGGTCCGATGCTTATAGAGTCCGGTGCGTACAGATATAGGATCCGTCAGCTCCTATATGGAGTTTGATATCCAGATGCTTCGAGGCTGTATCTCAAAAAGTCTTGTGGCCACAAGCAATGATCAGGGAAAGAGTTCCGATAGGGTGGAACAATATGGCAAAGGAGTTTACGCATATTGTTCATTGAGATACAAGTCTGGAGATAGGAAATAGATGAGCACATGGGGATTTGACGGTGATAATTTATATCCCCGCACATCCTGGATATCATGACGGAAGGACTATACATATGCGTTGTAACCTCAGCTTGTATGGTTCAACGTGCTGATTTGTATATCTGTGACGTGTGCGTGGGGCATAGCTCACGGACTCATGGAATAGTTCCATTTGACGAATCGGGCGTAGAACTTAGGGAGTCCCGCGATATGGAGTGTACTCGTTGTGCACTGGGGCAGCGTGCCGGATTAAATTGTTTAATCCAGCAATATTCAGCGATTCTACGGGAATACGTACGTGTCTGTATTTAAGTGTTAAATACAATAATTAGTTAATAATTGTTATTTACTAATTGGATTATGACACGTAGTATATTGTGGACCCTCAGTTGAGTTTATCCAAGTGTGAAATTTGGTGGGATTCACTAGGGGATAAACTTGGTAACTATTTATGAGGGGTAAAATGGTCAACTCTGATTATTTAATTGTTAAATAATCATTTTCTCTCTCCCTTTTTTTTATATATATTATTATATATTATTATTTTATTATTATTATTATTATATTATATTATATATATATATAAAGAAGCAAAAGAAAAAAAACAAGAGAGGAAGGCCATTCGGCCAAGAGAGAAAGAAAGAAATGGAGAGAAAGGAAAGGGAAAAAAATAAAAATAAAAAAACAAGAAAAAAAGGGAAAGAGAGGAAAAATGAAATTGTTTCATTTTTCCCTCTGCTTCTAATTACAGTAATTATGAATTGTTTCAAATTTTTCATTTCTTATCCTTTTGGAGAAAAGGAAGTAAATTTACTCCCGACTATTTTGGGGATTAAGAGTTAATCCCAGGTTGAATATGAAGCTACTGTTCTAGCTCACAAAGCCCACTGAGTTAGTGACTAGAACTGTACACGAGTTGGTCTCCATGCGGACTCCAGAAAAAATATGTGTATAACGTTACACGTTTGGTGAGTTCTCTAACTTTATTAATATATTAATGTGATTAATATATTTAGTTATTGTGTTTATTGTAAAATTTATATTTTCGCTGCGTTAGGCAATAGACACAATTACACATGTATACACCCATGTGCCTAGATCCTACTACGTCAAAAAAAAATAGAAGGATAGCTGTAAACTAAGATCAAATTTTATATTCAATTTACTATAATAAATTAAGTTAATAATTACAATTATCCACAACTATACCTATGATAGAATTAAAACTTTACCCCATCAAATATAATAAACCCATTCAACTTTCAAGAACTGCTTGACACTAGCATAACAATGTCGATCCTTAAACTATCCATCTTACTTAAACCTTTTTGGAAACCATTTTTCTAAACTTTTAGAGTCACAAACGATGAATTATTTATTATCAACATAATTACTAAAACTGTTTATCTTTCCTTCTTTCCAGGACTTAAGTTGAGACATAAGCTTTTGGGTTCAGATCTTTTTGGTAAAAATACAATTATCGGTTTTGACTTAATCTAGAAGCTTTTACAAAAAAAAGTCCTCACCAAACTCGATGACCTTAAATTCAAAGCTTATTTCTTACCATGGTCTAAAGTTTCCGATTATTTCACTATAGAAAACCTCTTAACTCTATTTGAGCAGCTTAAATCCAGTTCAACAACCAATTCTCACACAGAATTTCTATCCAAATGTCTCAAACCTTTATGGAAAAACCCAACCTTCTTCATTAGATTACCATTCCACAAAAATGAATTTGAAAACCCTACCAAAGTTACCCATTCAGGAATGTCACCAAAACATTTAACCCTTGTGAAAGTAGAATTGACACAGCATTTATCATAAAGATTCATTGATCATACGTCATCCCCGTGGGCATGTCAAGCTTTTTATGTCAACAAAAGGGCTGAACAAATCAGAGAAAAACTACATCTTGTAATAAATTATCAACCCTTTAATAATTTCTTGCAGGATGATAAATTTCTTCTTCCAACAAGGAAGACCCTTTTTCCTAAATTGATACAGCAAATATTTTCTTAAAGTTTGATCTCAAATTTGGATTTTGGCAATTTGGCATTCATCTAGAAGACCAATATAAAACTGTTTTTTGTACACCTCAACACCATTACCAATGGACAATGCTTCATTTTGGATTAATGATAGCTCCCTCATTATTCCAGAAGGCCATGTTACAAATATTTAACCCCATTTTCGATAGTACTTTAATCTATATTGATGACATACTGTTAGTCTCTAATAATACAGATATGCACAATTAATTGCTTTTGCAATTTGGCTCCATCCTTCAATACTATGACATAATGATCTCCTCCATTAAGTGCCAAGTGGGTCTCATAGAGGTATATTTTCTCAGAATACACATCAACAATGGACAATTCACACCACAACCCCACATTGTAAGCTAGCTCACCAGATTCCTAAATAGTAATCTCAGTCAGTCTCAAGTACAGCAATTCCTTAGAATAGTCAATTATATCAATGACTTTATTCGACACCTAACCCAACTGACTAAATCACTTTATCTTATGCTGAGAAAGAATTTTCCACCTTGGTTTGACATCTACACCCCATAAGTCTAAAAGATAAGAGAAATCACATGTGCTCTACCTTATTTATAGATTTCATTACACGGGAAAATGATCCTTCAAACAAATGCTAGTGATATTCATTGGGGTGCAATTTTACTTGAAAAAATTGAAAATTTTGTAAATATAAAGTGGAAGCTTTAATGATGAAGAAAATCACGACCGCAGCACCAACAAAGAAATCCTTGCTGTTAAGCATGGAACTGAAAATTTTGAATTCCGTTGAATTAGACACCACTTTCTTATTGAATTGGACATGTCAACTTTTCCTAACAAGTTTAACTTCAAACAAAAAAAGATTCCCTTCATTATAATTTTTGCTTTGGCAACAATGGTTTGTAAATTTCATAAATGATGTTAAACATGTGAAAGGTAGAGACAATATTGTTGCAGATTTTTTTATCTTGCAACCCTATAAAAACCTTGACCCGTATCAAACACCATCCAAAACCTAAACAGTTTCTTTGCTTTTAAATCTCATTCATAATGAACCTCTCTGGTGTTACTATAACTCCTCTGGTACCCTTCATACCACCAGAATTTGAAGCCTTAATCCAAACCAAAACTCTCCACCATACAGCACTAAGCCTGATCAGGTACTATACTCTCGAAGCCATTCAAGAAAAAGGAATGTCAATTCTCAAAAGACTAATCTTTAATCTGAAATACCCACTCTTCCACCTCCACAGAGTCTAACCATTTCATTTATGGAGTAAAACAATCTTATATTTTCTATGGTATCTATTAGACTTATATATCATTGCAATACAGTTTCCACTCTAGAAACTCCATTTATAGAAAGATGAACGATGATGATCTAGTTATAGTATTCTTATTATGGTTTTATCCAAAATTCTGGTGGATAACAAAAGTTCAACATATGCTTTACAAACATACAAACTCACAAGTTCTATTAAAAAGACTTTGCCCTATCTTCATTTTCCAGAGAAAAGGAATAATCATATCAAAATGAGAAGTTCACTACTACCCCATAGTAAAGGACTATTTTACCTTCCCATTCTCTTTACAACTTTTCTAGTAAGAACATAAAGTTAAAATGAGAGATCTTGAAAGGATCTAGCTCAAGAAAATTAGATAATCCCTCCAGTTGTATGGATAGACCTTCATAATCTAGCCTTATAAGAAATCCTTGATGAAGACTTCTAGCAAAGAGTCAATGCCATGAACAATCACTACAAACATAAAATATTGAAAGGCCAGCTAAAACATCAATGTGAAACAATATACAACCATCATCATCGCTCCTTACTAACTAGATTTTCTTTCCAACCAGCATATTGTTAGGATTTGTACTTACGTGCCATCCCATTTTATATAAATATATAATGATTGTATTTATACAATTATTATTTTTAATAAAATCGTTAATATTATTTATTATTAAATAGTAAGATACTTGTAACGTTTTAGACACTGTATGATCTGAAGGAGTTCAGATCTGGTCTAAAGGAGTTTAGACTAGTGCTAAGAGTTAGCAACGCTAATAGTTATAAGCACTAAGAGTTAGTGGTACTAAGAGTTAGTAAGTTTATAAGAGTTAGCAAAATCTAAGAAGTTAGAGCCTTGTCTGAAATGGGACAATGACCTGAGAATATATTAGTAATGACATAGCTGCAAGGAGTTGCAAATGGTGCTAGGAAATGTCATTATGCAAGTATATTCTCAAACATAATGTTCCTGATCTAATTTCATCGATGCGGGTCTATCGGTGGAACCTATTAATATAGATTAGTGTATGTCTATATCTGGATGGTCTAGATGGTTAGTCTTAGCAAGAAGCTCGTATAGAGATGCAGGTATTTAGTAAGAACTGAATATTGAACAGACTCACGAATACATCCAATAGACATCTCATAAAGCCATCAATGGAAGGTCTTCTGAGTTGAGTAGTATTTGTGGTTCTTTGACCTGAGCGCCACGGTGGGCTTGTGAGTGATCCACTATGCTTTGGTTCCACACATGTTAGAAACCTTTCATGGTCTTACCACTGGGTGTCGCTGGGTATGGTCCGATGCTCATGGAGTCCGGTGTGCGTAGATATGGGATCCATCAGCTCATATGAGTGGGTTATATATCTTGATACTCCGAGATTGTATTTCAGAAAGTCTTATGGCCGCAAGCATAAACCTCGAAAAATATATTTCGAAAGAATAAACAATATCACAAAAGTATTTGTGGATATTGTTTAATGAAATATAAATCTGAAGATAAGTTCATGGTTGTGCAAAATAGAGATTTGACGGTGATGATCTATATCTTTGCTTTTCAAGGATATAAATGATGGAAGGATTATGCGAATGTGCAATAACCTCAACTTGCATGGTCTACCACGCTAATTTATAAATTTTTGTAACGTATGTGTAGAGAATCGTTCACAGACGTATAGAGGAGCTCCATATGACAAATTAGGTGTGGACCTAGAGAGTCTCACAATATGAAGTGTACTCGTTGCGCACTGGGGTAGCGGATTGGATTGAATTAATTTGACCCAATAAATTTCAGCAAAATAGAATAATTATTTTGGGATCTCTCGAGACGCGTATTTGTCACGACTTAATTGTTAAGTTCACCACTTAATTAATTGACAAGGGTTGTTAATTAATAGAATATTGACAAAAAGAAAAATTTGTTCCATGATTTGATTTTACCTTTTTACAATTTAACCTTATTAGTAAAAATTAGTAAGGTAAAAAGTAATTATTCAAAATTATTTTGAATAGTTAAATTATATATTATTATTCTATTATTAGATAATATTATAATATATATAGATCATGGCGCTGTATTTCAATACAACGAGGGGCCTAGATGTTGGCAATTTAATTATCCATTATAATTAAAGTAATTATATTTGTTAGGTAAAGAGTAATTTAGGTGGTCATTATTCTAGTGCTTGGTTTAATTAATCCTAAGTTGGAGACCAACAATAAAATTGGTGGAGCACTTCCTTTTATTTAATCAAAGTGTTGAATAAACAAAATGAAAAATAATTGAATCATTCATTCAATTCTTGGAGGACAATTCAGCAAGGTAAAGAGAAAATAGGTAAAAGAGAATTTTGGTTTTTGTTCAATTTCAAGTGTTGAAAAATGTAGAACTTCTCTTCATCTTTTTCTCTCATGGATGGATTATAATGAACAAAAGTAAATGGAGAAAGAGATTAATTATTATGACAAGAGTTGTTCACTATAATTAATCTTATGAAAATTGTTTCTACGAATCATACAAGAGTTGTATGTTAAATATTTCTAATTAATACAAGAGTTGTATAGAAAATATTTACCATCTCCATTTAAGAAACAAACTTGTATTCAAAAGCGTTTGAATATATGTTGCTAAAAATTCTAAAACTAAGCTACCATTCTAGCTCCTTAATCCCACCAAAAGTTATGGACTAGAATTGTTCAACATACACTTCAAAGTGAGCTCTTCACATGGATTGTTGAGGGACTTGAAGAATTTATAAAGCTACCATCATTAGGTGATTATTTTACATTATGTTATTGATACATGTTTGTAATTGTGTAATTGTTCATCATGTTTATAATTGTATAATTGTTATACTTATGCATATATGTGATATATGTTAAAATTATTAAAATGGGTGTATTTGTAACATGCTTTCGCTGCGCATAAGAATTTTTAAAATTACGTATACACTCGTATGTCACACACTCGATACTCTAACATATATGTCCCTTCAGTGCATATTTTCTCACAACTATTTGTACCAATTGACAGCTGTAGACAAGACAGCACTTCACATAACGTGTCTCATATGGGATCCAACTCACCCAACCTTGCATTAACATTATACCAAGACAGCCAACCACTTCCACAGTTAGATGAAATAACTGTAGAAGTGGACCACCTAATTCTAGAGTAGGAACAAAGAAAAGTCCATCAAGCACATAAAAAAACAAAACCAAGAAAATGACAACCTCAGTGACATGTCTTTTTAAGTTTACTGTTAGCCATAATAAGGATGAAATCCAGTGCATCATGAGGTTCAGCGTATATGTATCTTTTACTTTTATGTCATGTTTTGCTTTTGAAAAAACGTAATAATTATGTTAGCCAAATTGTGTTAGTTTCTTTATTAAAGCATGATAAATATGTCTATAAATAATTGTACTAAGTTTGGATGTCATTAACTTTAGATGTTTTAGTCATTTTATATATGGAGCCAAAGTCTTATTCTATAAATATGTTTGGCCTAAGAAATAAAAATACCTTCCCTTAATTTCTTAAACATGAAATTCTAAACAACTTTAAATTCTCTTAGCAGTTTGATCACAATAGTTAATAATGTTTTGGTAAAGAGATCCGACGGGAAGGGCCTCTAGACCTCGTAAGAGGCCATGTCCACTGTATATTCAATATACATCCTAGCTTGAAAATACTGAATACTGGTTTAAGGCTGAGACCACTATAAGTTCTGCTGAGGCAAGAATGCCAGTTAGGGCAACAGGTCAAAACTGATGGATTAAGATTGTGTTTGCTAGTGTACCCTCATATGTGAAGAGGCCTTCATAGGCTTTGGATAAGGTATACCTCTAGGTCTAGCATTCTTCCTCTGCCTGGTATCAGAGCTAAATAATTTTGATTATTGTGTCATATTGTGAAAGAGAATTCATCCTGTCGTTTAAGGAGTTCTCTTCTCGATCATCTGTAACTATCCCTATGCATGTTCTTTATTCATCTCTTGCTACTTTATCTCCATCTCCTTCTCTTCGTTCTACTGATAGTAGTAAAGTACACCATTTATATGATATTAATTATCTTCTTGAAGAAAGTAAAGTTCTTGTTACATACCTTCCAATCATTAACCCTTACCATGCCTTTCTCAAATTTCAAAAATCTATCTCCTTTAAACTTAAATCCTACATCTCTTCCTCTAAAGGTAAAACCAAAGAATATATTTAAGCCACATGGTTTGATCATTGTTTTCTCCTAGCCACCATAGAAGAACAACTAATTTTCTATCAATTCTTATCAAATCTACTTTCTTAGTGAATTAAACAAGGTTATACACATCTTCGTTTTGGAGTAGTAAGATTTGCTCTTATTTTTCATGGTCAAAAAGGCCTTGAAACAGTAGCCAGAATAACCTTTCTTGATACCAGATTTTCTGCTTATAAAGATGCCTATATTAGCACAGTTCAAACTACCCTTAATACTGGAACAATATTGGTAACATTACATCCAAACTTTTGCATGCCAATCACATATCTATTTCTTACCCAAGCCTTAAAAGCCCAAATTCAAATAACAGGCGCAATTCTAAAAATAGAAACCTATATTGCCACTTTGCATTATCAAATGGTCTACTGAATCCAAGATCATGCTCTTGACTTTAGTACTCCCCACTAAAACCTAGATAATCTTTTACTCTTCGTTGAGTCAAACAAGGTACCATCTTGTACCTATGTCGCAAGGCAGCTTTCAAATAATGAGTTAATTAAACTTCTTTCTAATACGTGGATCACAAAGTATGAACAAAAACATAAAGAGGCACAACTTTCAAACGCTATACAATCCACAAGGCACAGTTTCTTCCAGTAGCAAAATGGTTAAACAACCATTTATTTTTAGAAACCAGGACCGTCGATGCCTCCATCTCTATTCTCCACTCAATTTATAATGAGCCTATACCAGTTAACAATTAAAGAAGACTTACTGGTCTTATTATTTGACAAAAATGGCAAGCCAATTACCCATTCGGAGTCTTACCGGGCACTGTTATTAGGATTTAGACTGTCAATGTTCAGAATGTCTGGTAAATCCTTACTCAAATGATGAATATTATGTGACAAAAAAAATTCAGTAGAAAAAAGAAAAAGAAAAAGAAAAGTTCACAATAGCTTTTAAAGGAACAATATGATAATTAAGATTCAGACGTTGATCTTTTAGGCCAGCCTTCAGGAAAATTTGATTTTTATGTCACCTATTCTCCTCTAAAACCAAAACCATTACCCAGATTCTCACAACCATGTCACATCATCAAACCACCAATACAAAAACATCCAAAACAACAACCAATAACTACTATATGCATGTTCATACTAGATGATTTCCCTACTTTACAGCAACACCATAACCCTGAAGAACAAACCACCTAATAGTGAAAAATCAAAAACCCAAGCACCTACAAATCAAATGGTTCTCATGAACAAATAAGTGCAGTAGAAGTTGTCCTAAACTGGCAATCACAAAATGTTGTAGCCCAAAATAAAATCTTGAAAAATATTGAACAATCTCAGCAAAGGCTAAAGCAGAAAGTGGATATCTTTGCAACATATCAAGTTTTAATTGAAAAGCTTAGGCTTGAAATTAAAACTCTTCATAAACGTATTTTATCTCTAGTACAGAATAATTTTCCTTTCTATGAACAAGAAAAGAAGGTCCAACATCTCAAAGCCCAGTTGGCTAGCTTAGTAAATAAATTTACCAAGCCATGGAAACCAACAGAAACTTTGCCGAAAATATCCCAATCATTTTCCATGACCTCAAATTTCTTGATTCCAATCTAAATCTTATACCCACAAAGAAAACAAAAGCTAAGAAAAAAGGAAAAAAACTAGAATCATCATCCCAAGAACCTATTATTCCAACCACACCTTCCAATACCAAGTAATCATACACTATTCCAATAGTCCCAAACATTTTCCCTCTTGTATCCAAATCGTAATTCATAGCTCTCAAAAAACTGTCACCAGCTCTCTCCATTACATCATTTGTATCCAATGCCTTTTTCAACCAAGCAAATTCTAATAATGAGTCCATATCAGTCTTTACAATCCCACTCTAGTGCATGAACAATCCAAGAACCACATTAACTAAACCAATTATTGATGAATTTAAATTCTTCATGGATGATCCTAAAACCTCAACCAGAAGGACATACAGATAACAACTTTCAGCCTCAAAAGATTCTTTGAAAAAAGGACACTGGTTTACATTCGATGATATTCCCCCAAATAAATGGGTTGATAGAATATTGGAATTCCAAGCGTGGTGTTACACTGAACAACAAAAGTATGACAACACTGTTACATAAATTACCTAGAAAGCAATCTTTAAGTTCTAGGAAATTCTCAAATGTTGGTATCTTTATCTTGGAGAATACCAATAACAAATGATGTAGAACAACACGACCATTAACCAATTTTTTAATTTTATAGTTGCAGAGTTTATTGGTGAAGAAACTCACTTAACAGATAAAGCTCGTGAGGAGTTTTTCAAAATGATGTGTTGCTTTTATAAAAGAAAGGATTTAGAATGCCGTTTTAAAAATGCAAGATCTCAGTACTACATTCTTTGTATAGATGATCCAAACTTAAAGTGAGCCTATCTAAATTCTATTCCTAAACCTTTAAGGCAAGAAGCCTTTCGAATCATTGAAGCTAAAGGAAAAACCTTGAAAAGTATCTCAATTAGAATCATTTAACAAGCAATCATTCAAGCTCTCAATAAGTTGTGTTCTAGACATAAGTTCTTCAAAAAACTTGAAGATATGAGGAAAAAGATCCAAATGTCCTGTGATAAATCAGACTTATTGATCAAATATCCAAAGAAAAATAGTTGTTATTACAGCACCAAAAAAAAAAGACATCATAAAAAATTCCTTTTCTAATCATCCAATCTAAAAAAGAAAAGATTTTTCAAAAGAAAATCATCATTCTCGAAAAAGACAGACAAATGCTTCATTTGCACTCGGACAACAATTCAGATTCAATAACTGAATCATTGCACATCTCACCTTAATTGTAAATCCCGTAGCACACTTTAATGTCCCAACAAGAGCTATACTTAATATACTTTGGCCGAATAAAGTATGATAATTAAAAAATTCTATGGGTAAAAGTTTATTCTCTAGAGGGATAAATTATAAACGTTCTAATTTTATAGGGACCAAAGTCTCAAGTAATATATTTTAAGGTGTAACATTATAAAAACCATGTCTTAATTTAAAATTCTTTTAAAGTGTCATCATGTTCCAAAAAAAAATTCAAAGTGTCATGATTGAAAATTTGCATATTATTGTAAGGTGTAGTTGTTATTAAAATAAAAGGAGCACTCTTAATGGCAATTAGTGGTCATAACAAGAAGTGTCTATATCATTGAGAAGATATTACTATCAAATAATCTCATAAGTAGTATCGACAAAGATAATATATCCAGCTTCAGTAATAAATTTGTGGTAATTGTTTATTTTTTTTACTTTGTTAAGAAACAAAAGAATCTCTAAAAAAAAAGATAAAACCTAGTAGTAGACCATAGATTAGTAAGGTCATTTGCATAATTAGTATTATAATAAAGAATATGCTAAAAAATGAAAGCCATAAAAGAGAGTACCCTCAATATAACATAAAATATGAGGAATAATGATATAGTGAGAGGAACCAGGAGTAGACTTGAATTGACTAACAATATAAATAATGTAAGCAATATCAAAACAAGTCACAAATATTAATATGAACAAGATTAAAAGGAGCATGAGAAATAAAATAACTACTATTAAAAAGTGAAGCAAATTATTTTGTTAATGAACAAGTTAGATAATCAATGTTTCCAATGGAAAAAAATGTAATATCCAATCCCTATTAGTAGTATTGGCGCCTAGATTTCGGTATAAAGCAATAAAGACACTGTAGGATTACCCGATTTTAACCCTATTAGCAATATTTTTTATGGTGCGCGTGAGAGATATTAGACCTAATTTGATAATTTCACACTCGATCGGAGCGTCAGACGACCCTAGAATATTTTTGGAATTTTTCTCTATTGGCTTGGAAAAGGAAATTCTAATTTACTACATGAATTTCCATTTAAGGGTTATGTATGGAACAAGCCTTTGTTGAGAAACATAATCCATATATTAGAGAATGGACCAATTAGAAGAAATCTCATGGATTGCCAAGTTGAAAATCCTAGGTAGTTCTTTGGACTATTCTAACTAGATAGTTACAATGAATCAATTACATACTTAGTTTCTAACTAATGGCAAATTAGTAATTTAGAGTAAGTTGAGGGGCAAAATGATCAATTGCGGGAGCACTATATATATGTTGGAAGTGTGTAGATTTTTCAAGAGAACAAAAAGCAAATACTTAGAGCAAAAGAGAGAGCAAATTCGAGCTAGAAGATGAGTGGTGCTATAGTGATTTCAAGTTTTTTTTTTCCATAATTTTTCATGCTTAATCAAGCCAAAATAAGGTTATATATCAATTCCTAAGCTCAATTGAAACCTCCATTAGTGAAAATTCAAGAAAAAGAGGTAAGAAAAGCATTGTTTTGTGAAATTTATAAGTGAGCTTTTAAGATTTCTTCAATTGATGTTCTTGTGTATATTCTTGGTTTAGATTGAATTGAATTCTAGTGTGGAGCTTGAAGGATCATCAATTTGAAGAAATTGTCAGGGTAAGAATTAGGGTTTTTGGTGATTTGAATGTAGAGACTTCAATTGGTTGTAATTAGGGTATTAGAATAACATTGGCTTGATTTGATGTAATTAGAACAAGAAATTAAGAAAAGAAATGTGTTGGAATATAAGGTGAAATTCTGCCAATTTAGGGCAGTTAGGGATTGAGTGGTGTTTTGATTAAGTTATTGTGTGTAAATAGTGCCTTATGTATGCTGAATGTATATGATTGATGAAAAAACCAAAAATACGAAAATAGGACATAATTGTCTATTTTAGAAAGGTGAAGGGCAATTATGTCCAACCAAGTTATAAGGCGTTTAATAATTTTTAGGGCGCCGGGTGGTGAGTTAGATTAGATTAAGTGACTTTGTAAATGAAAATCGAGAAGTAGTATGCATTCAGGCTTTGTAAGCCGATTAGGGCGTTTAGTAGTTAAATGAGATTCTAGCATTCGATTTGGTTCTAAATGTCATTTATGGCGCGTAGGTGAAGAAAATCGAGAGTTGTAACGGAAGCAGAAATCTGGAGCGAAATTGAGCGCGCAGCGGTTGTGAGTGAAAATCTGTCATTTCTTTTATCTTTCATTTATTATGTTTCCGCATAATGAAAATGTATGTTTTATGAGCTTTCAATGCATAAACATGATTTATGATCTTGATATGTATCCATAGATATGTATTTACATGTTCAGTTTAAGAAACAGTTTTAAATTTCTGCATTCGTTTTAAAGGCCATTGGTATCCTCCGATTATAGTGGTGGTGATTGTATTAGACTCGACTGATATATCCCGTGCACATGGGCAGGTCATGGGGTGTGTCACTAACTCCGGGAAGTTAGAATGTCGAGTCATGTGAGTCGCTCTATGTGTACAGGGTATTATCTCGCTATATGTATGCGATGTAAGATTTCGCTGCATAGCCAGTGAGATGTCTTGAGATGTCACTATGGGTGCTGCTAGTTGAGGTGCCCCGTGACCTACTCACTTGTGTGGTGCTAGTTGAGTCGCTGCGTGAGTATAGAGCTTTAGGGTTACCATTGGTACAGTTTAGAAAGAAAATGGCCAAGTGAGGACTTTTCTAATTTTTGATTTACTGATAGTATTTATGCATTTATATGCACATGGCAGTTATTGTGTTATACAAATTTTGGATATTATTTTTCAAAGATGTAGATAAAACTCGCTCGGTAAGATTTCATCAGCATATGATATTAGAAATTATTTTACAGCTTTACATCAGTTTTAGAAGCACAATTTATGAATATACTTTAGAATTTACTATTTAAGCATAATATTATTTTATTTGAAATCTTAATTGCATTCACTGAACTCCTTTAGCTCACTCGTTTTGTGTTTTATGTTTTCTAAACCCCTTTCCCAGGTGTAGGTCTTGGTACGCAAGCTGCTGATTCTCCTATTGCCGAGTAGTGGGCCAAATCTAAAGATCATTTTTGTATATGTAAATGTGATAAATAGCACCCTTTACTTTCTATATAGTAGTTGTAGGCATGTACATTTGTATGCATGTTTTGAACCAACAAGAAGAGATTTCAATATTATGATGATCGTTTTTGCTTTTTATGAGTATGCTCATTTTGTGATTCAAATGAAACTATTGAGTTGTGTTAGATTTGATTTGAAAAGGACCGGAGGTCCGAATTTGTAGTATTGAGAAGTGTTTGAAATAGAAGTGAAATTTCTTTGCAGGCTTTATATGAATTTTTCAAAAAAAATAAGAGAAACTCTGCCCGTTTTTCTTTTAAAAATTAAGATGTCGTTTCATGTATATTATAAGATTTTCTCAATAATAGAAAGAACTAAAAAGGGGTTCGCCTCGCCGAAATTTCTCATCTTACCTAGTTATATTCTGAGAAACTTCCGTCGAGGTACCCGGGAGGGCCGCTAGGATCTACTGTAGAGGGTCTCAGATCGGGTCCTATCAAAAAATACCTAAATAACCATTAAAAATTTAAAGAACATATGTTATGACTAACACATAATCTAATTGAAAATGAAAAAGACTCAAAGAAGACACTAAAGATGTCAAAGTTGTCAAATAAAGTTTTAGAAAGGAACATGTAAGGTGACAAGCTATTATGAGCACCCAACTTTATAATCTGTCATAAGTGTCTAACATATCTATAAATCCTGCACATAATAACTAAAGTAGTAACAAGACATTAAGATAACGTTTGTATAATTAACCACCAAAAACAAAAGAAAAAAGAAAATTGTTAGTAAGAGATTTAATAATGAAGAATATGTTCAACAGAAAGAGATTTAAAAATGACACTTAATCAACTTGATAAACATTCATTAAAGAATTGTTAGTAACTTAAAATAGATGATAAATTAGAAATAAAGGTAGAAGTGTTACAACATGCAGAATTATATGATTACAACTTGCAAAATAAAAATGAAAAAGATATTTTTATCCTTAAAATATAGCATAATACCAAAATTTGTCTCTGTTGTTTTAAATTGCCCAGATTTATCCCTCCCCGTTAATTAATGTTTATGTTCAAAATTTAATGCGGCTATCACAGTATAGATTGAGGTGTCAATCCCATGAGGAAGCTTTTGGCAAAATAAGTTGGTGAAGTGAAATATTAAAGCAGTAGCAAAGGAAAAAATTAATTAATTGGTTTAAGTGGATGAGATTGAATTATCTATAAATTAAGGAAAATGTCTTATGATGATTTAAGCAAGGCTTCTAGAATCACAATCATGCTTTATAAATCTACTCTACACTTTGATTCAATGTTTATAACTCAATTGACAATTTTACATCTAAACAATCAATCGAAAGATATGTAAAATATAGCACATTTGATAACATATGTATTTGATATGACTAAATTCTTTTGCAAATATTAACACAAATCATGTTCATTTATACAAGTTATCTAAGATCGACAACATATCATTTTATCAATATTGCAGTAAAAGATCAATTTGAATATCAAACATTTATTACCTTTACATGTATCCAAGATCGACAATATATCAATTGACAATATTGCAGTAAAAGATTAACATATAAAACAATGTAATCCATAATAATTATAATTCAACAAGAATCACATAAAGAAAATATGACTGAAAATATAGGAAACATAAGAATTATAACCTTTGGATTATAGAAAATAAAATAGATAAGAGTTTAAACATAATCAAACTTATAAACATTTATAACTCTTGACAATGAATCAAAGCATAAAAGTAGATTTATTACACATAAAAGTTCATCTGTTAGCTTTGCCAAGAACTCTATCCTAATTACAATATATGTTAATGAGAAAAAAATAAGAGAGAATTATCTAATGTTGAAAACGTCCTAAGAGTGTTCTTACATAGGCAATGAATGGAAATGTGACATCAATCTTCAAAAAGTTAGGCCAATAACTTATTCATCCACTTGTAGCATATTTTTGATAATTTAAATGACCGATGTAGCCTCTATAGCCGACATAAAAGTTGTATCATTTTGCCTCTTCTTCCTACAGGCACTGGGTTTATGCAAATTGGATGAGTATCCAATGAGATATGAGTAAAATTACAAAGATACCTCAGATTTTGGCTAACAATCCTTTTACCCATTTGTAATGCAATTTGGTCCATGATAACGGCTGATTTGGACTTTACCATCAAAATAAAAGTTGTTGATAATTAAATTAGTATTTCATAACCTCAAAAATTATACCAATTGAGTACTTATTTTGGCTGATAGTGGCCTATCACTACCGAATGTCTGCCACCGATAGTGGTGGTCCATAGTAGAGTTTTATTTATTTATTTAATAAATCATAATTATTTGACACGTGTTATAGTTATGAATTTTTTCTTATTAAGTTATGATGTTTCTCTTCAATAGTAAGATCTAACGGTAACTAGACTAACAGAGAGATAAATCTAGGTAATTCAAAACAACTGGGACAAAATTAAGTTATATGTCATATTTCAAGTATAAAAATTTCCTTTTTCCAAATCAAAATGTCAAGAATAATTACAGGAGACAACCAAGGATGCAAAGATACTTTAAAAGAAATTATTAAAATAATGACTTTAGATCACTAACTAATAGAGGAGGGGGATAAATGATTTCTTGGAACTACTTTGTATAGCAAGATCAATAGTGACAACTAAAAGTTTTGATAACTTTTAAGACGAGCTTCCTGAGATGGTTTCTCTTTATTTGAACAATCCAGTCAAATTGTCCAAATCCAACTTTGTGATAGATTTGACATGTTTAAATAGAGCAATTGAGCAATGATGCCTAGTTAGATGACGCATATTTTAGGATGAGTGTTATAAATTTACTTATTCTAAGAAAACTATGGAACGACAAGAATAATATTTGTATGATGTATATGAAGAGTAGTAAGTTAAGTTTCAACTAAGGTAAGCTTATCTATAGCCTAATTAAGAGTGAGTAATGGCGTATGACAAAGCAAAGACACATAAGCAAACTCAAAAGGATCCTATAGACAATAAGAAATTGGATCAATTATAAATGATCTTTGTAAGTAGTAAAATTTTGTGCATCTTTACCATTCCTTAAGTGGGTTCTAAATGTACTAACTAGTCTTATAGAAACTATATTTTAGAGTGAAAATTCATGATAAATTATTGGGTTCTTGATGTAAATAATGTAAATTATGAAGCAACTAATGAGAAAAATCAATAACAATGTAGCGACGAGTAAGAAAGTCCTAAAGAGTTTTAGTAGTATCAAATCTATCAAAGATTGATGGATATTAAGGAAGTATTTTAGAATAATGCAATGATCTTGATATTTTTGTTATCCTAGTCCTTTAATCATTTAATGAATTGTTTTTTTAGTTTCATCATCTTATTTTTTAAAAATAGTAATGTAGCCAACAACATAACACCAAAATTTCTTCTCATTGAGAAAACTAGTCATTGTTTATGCCTATAAAATACATTATGTCCATTTAAGATGACAATGATAGAAAAAGCTACATTTGATTTTTTTTTTATGATTATGAGAACTTAGGAACACACTGTAGAGTAATGTTGATAAACACTTGAAATTACACATTTAATAAGAGTTTTACATTATTGTTTTTGTATTACTAGTATACTTAATTTTCTTAACTTAAGTATGTTTACTTTATTGTACCTAATTATCTTTTAACTGTTTTGTGGTAGGTTCAGTAAAATAGGCATAACGTTCTAGTTAAAGATCCAATTGGAGTGATTATTGATCCTGTGAAGAGCTGACTAAATGGGCTAACATATTGTATTTCACATAGCATTTAAAATTCTAGTGTTTAGAGGGTAAAAATAGCCTAGAATAGAACTAATCTGCAGTACAGGCCTAGTTTGAATAGTTATCAATATTTGGCCCATAACTATAGCAATAGGTATCTAATATGTATGAGACAACTCAATTTGGAAAGATAAGAGACATATCTACAACTTTGATATTTGAGTTACAGTTAAATCGGATCACATCAATTTCAAATTGGATAATCAAGTGGGTGCCTTAGTGATAATCAATGCAAATTATTTTGCCACCATTCTTGACTTTCATTATCCAAGTGGTTCCCTGTTAATTTGTCTTGATTTATCCATATTTTTTTATAAATAGGTCGTTTGTTTATGCCTAAAGTATGTAATTAGAAAGTTAGAATTTAGTTCAAAATACTTGTCATTTGTATTATTTCTTTGTAATATTATTTCTCTTGTTTACTATTAAGTCATGTTATTTCTTCTTCCATTTCTTTTCTTTTTCTTTAGTTTTATTATGTTCAAATAATTTTTTTTATGCTAAGGTGAAAGGGTGAAACTCTTGGTAAAGTAATAATATATGCTTAACACTTATTTATGAATTTAATGCTTCATTCTTAAGTTATGCAAATTTATATATGATGTATTTATTTTATTTCTAAAATTAATACCCTTTCTTCTAAAGTGGTGATTTTTGATTTATTATTAACAAACTTTATACTTGGCACAATAAATTCTTGAAATCATTTACAAGATTTGGTGTATACACCCTTTCTTGTAAAGTGGGAGTCTTGATTTATTGTAGACAAATATAAATATTGGCATAATAAATACTTGAATCCATTTATAAGATTCGGTGTATAATAATTAAAAGAAATAAATACTAATCAATATATAAATAATGATGAACTTTAATTGTTATATTTTTTGGTTGGAACCCCCTTTGTGTGAGAATTTCAATTAAATTATGAAAAGAGTTAAATATATTCTTACTTCTTATGCCAAGAGTGGAGCCCTCTAACCTTAGCTTTTATTTGAATTGGTTAATTGAATTAATATTTGCAAGCATCTTATACTGCATTAATTGTCTTAAAAATGTTTATAATTTGTAATTTTAATTCTACTTCCCTGTGGATCAACCCCATTCTCACCGAGTAATTTAGTACTTCGACAATCCTGCACTTGGAAATAAACTCCTATATTCTGGACGTGTCAAGTTTTTGGCGTCGTTGCCGAGGAAGTGAAATTAACATTATTTTTTTTATTTGTTTATTTATTTTATTTTCATGGAATGCTGAGCCTCTTAACGTGTTTTATTTTGTTTATTATTCGCCTTTTATTTTCATAGAAGGCTGAGCCTCCTAACGTGCTTTACTTTATTTATTATTCTATTTTTATTTTTATGGAAGGTTGAGCCTCCTACTCTTTATTTATTATTTGCTTTTTATATTTATGAAAGGCCGAACCTCCTAACTTGTTTTACTTTATTTATTATTCTATTTTTATTTTCATAGAAGGCTGAGCCTCCTACTCTTTATTTATTAACTTTTCATTATATAATCTAACATTACTAATCTAACTTTTAATTACTTATCTTTATTTTACTTTTAGTTTTGCCTATATTATTTACCTGTGTTTAATATTTTAATTTTTTTTTCTCTTATTTATATTACTTATTATTATTGTATTTTGTTTTATTTCTTTTTATGAGTTGTTGGTTTCGAGATCCCAATTCTCATCGTTTGGTAAAGGTAATTTCAGAACTTCCTTTGATAATTTGTTAGATTCTCCTACATCTTCTCATTCTTCACCAATTAACACCATGACCGAAAATCAAATTGAGGGACTCATAGACCCAGAGGATAATCAGTCCTAACATAATGACCATAATTGACCTAGGACACTTAGAGACTATATGAACCCTACACGAACTGGTGCACCATCTTGCTTAATTTTTCCTCTGAATGCAACGCATTTTAATTTTAAGCTAGGCATTATCCAACTTTTACCCACTTTTCAAGACTTAGATGCAGAAAACCCTTATCTACATCTAAGAGAATTTAAAGAAGTGTGTAACACGTATAATGATCAAAATTGTAGCATGAACACAATTTAACTTAAGCTTTTTCCTTTTTCTTTAAAAGATAAAGCTAAAACATGGCTACAAAACCTTAGCCCAGGATCCATTTCTTTATAGGATGAGATGCAACAACAATTTCTGAAAAAGTTTTTTCCTTTCTATATAACAAATTCTTTCAAAAGACAAATCACCATTTTTGCCCAAAAACCAAGAGAGACCCTTTACTAATGTTAGAAAAGGTATAAAGAATTACTTAATACCTGTCCCCATAATGGCTTTGAAACATGGAGACTAGTCTCAAATTGCTAAGAGTGCTTAACACCCCAAGTTAGGCAAATGGTAGAAATGATGTGTAATGGAACATTTGAGGACAAAGACCCATAAGAGGCAGTGAACTATCTTGACTTACTAGTAGATAATGCTCAAAATTGGGACACTACTGGTACTTGCAGGCACCTAGCAAAAATTAAACCACTACATCTAGTGGGGGTATTTATCATCTTGGGGAAAACCATGACCTTCAAGCCAAATTAACATTCCTTGCTAGAAAAGTCAAAACCTTAGAAATGAAAAGGCGTAGTAAAAAATAATATGTTCTATAAATTGTATGTCACAATTGTGAACCCATGATCATTCTACCAATGATTGCCCAACTTTGCCTACATTTAGGGAATGTCTTAATGAACAAGCCAATGTTCTAAGCACGTTCAAGCGGTCAAACAATAACCCATATTCACAAAACTATAATCCTTGATGGCGAAATCACCCAGATTTTAGTTAGAGGAATGACACTCAAACACAGGCTTCACAACCACCTTTCCAACCACACCAAAATTTTCAAAATCATCAAGGTTATGCATCATATGTCCCACCCCCTAGGAAAAATCTTGAACAAACTTTGCATACATTCATTGAAAAGTAAGAGTCTGTTAATTCTCAAAATGCTCAAACATTTGCTGATTTGAAAGATACTCTTGCTAAATTTGCATCCGCACTAAACATTCATGAGAAAGAAAAATTTTCTTCTCAACCACAACCAAACCCCAAAGGACAACATAACTCAAATGCATGTAGTTCAGGAAGCCAACATATGGATCAAGTTAAAGCAGTTATCACTCTTTGGAGTGGTAAAATTGTTGAAAAAGAAATTCTTGAACCTCATGAGAGTGATGAATCAATCTCTAAAGGTAAGGAAAGTGTTGAACCTACACCTAATGAAGAATACACCAAACCCTCACCTCCACACCTATTTTTTCATGCATTACGTAATACTAAAAAGATGAATCACAATCCTAAAATTTTTGAAATCTTTAAACAGGTAAAAATTAATATTCCTTTACTGGATGCTATTAAACAGGTTCCCTCTTATGTAAAAGTTTTGAAGGATTTATGCACAGTAAAAAAAAAAACTGAATGTGAAACAGAAAACATTTTTAGCTGAACAAGTACCATTCTTAAGAACAATAATGCTTTGAAATATAAAGATCCTGATTGTCCTACAATTTTGTGTATTATTAGAAGTCATAAAATTGAACAAGCCTTACTTGATCTTGGTGCTAGTGTGAATTTGTTGCCGTATTCAATTTATCAGCAGCTCAATCTCGGTGAGTTAAAATTAACTTTTGTAACCCTTTTACTTGCCGATAAATCAATCAAAGTACCAAGAAGGACAGTGAAAGATGTTTTAGTTCAAGTTGATAAATTTATATATCCTGTGGATTTTATTGTCTTGGACACAAAACCTGTTAAAGGATGTAATCCGATACCTGTTATTTTAGGTCCTCCATTTTTAGCAACTTCTAACGCTTTGATTAATTGTAGGAATGGAGTAATGAAGCTTTCATTTGGAAACATGACACTTAAACTCAATGTTTTCAATATGTGTATGCAACTATATGAAGGGGAGAATGAAAGTGAAGAAGGTTACATGATTGAAACGATTATGGAGGATCATATTTAATAAAAGAGTTCTACTGATCCCTTAGAAATGTGTTTAATAAATTTATTTGAGTCAAATATACAATTAGATCCTGAAATCTCTAACATATGTTCTTTACTTGACTGTGCACAGGTAATTGAAAATAAAAGATGGAAACTAAAGTTTGAAGAATTGAGAGAAAATGAGGATAAACAGAACGAAATTTTAAAGTTGGAAATAAAACCTCTGCCTGAAGGACTGAAATATGCATTTCTTGGAGAGAAACAAACTTACTCGGTGGTAGTCTCTTCTACACTCACAAGCAAACAAGAAGGTAAGTTGATTGAATTATTGAAAATGCATAAAAATGTAATTGGGTGAACTTTAAAAGACATAAACGGAATTAATCCTTTGATTTGCATACATAGAATACACCTAGAGGATAATGATAAAACTTTCCAACAACCTCAAAGGAGATTAAATCTACATATGAAAGAGGTAGTGAGAGCTGAAGTTCTCAAATTACTTGAAGTAAGAATCATCTATCCTATCTCAGATAGTAAATGGGTAAGTCCTACTCAGGTAGTACCAAAATAATCTGACATAACAGTTATTGAAAATAAAAAGGTGAGTTAATATCAACTCGAGTCTCATCTAGTTGGAGGATGTGAATAGATTATAGGAAGTTAAACTCGGCCACTAGAAAAGACTATTTTTCTTTACCATTCCTTGATCCAATTATAGAAAGAGTAGTAGGACATCCCTACTATTACTTTCTAGATGGTTATTCTGGCTATTATCAATTTCCCATAGCATTAGAGGATCAAGAAAAGATTATATTCACATGCCTTTTTGGAACCTTTGCTTTTAGAAGAATGCCTTTTGGACTTTGTAATGCCCCAACAACATTTCAGAGATGTATGTTAAGCATTTTTAGTACATGATTGAGTATTATTTAGAAGTTTTCATGGATGATTTAACTATGTTTGGAAAGTTTTTTGATAATTATCTTGAAAACTTAGAAAAGGTCTTAAAAAGATGTAAAGAAAAGAGCCTTGTATTGAATTAGGAAAAATGTCATTACATGGTCATTTCTGAAATTTTTTTGGGACATGTAGTATCTTCTAAAGGAATTGAAGTGAATAAGGCAAAAGTTGAACTTATTACACATTTGCCTCCAACAAAAACAGTTAGAGAAGTCCGATCCTTTTTAGGACATGCTGGATTTTATAGGAGGTTTATAAAAAGCTTTAGTGCTACATCTGAATCTCTTTGTAACCTCTTAGCAAAAGATGTATCATTTAAGTGGACTCATGAGTGTCAAAATTCGTTTGAAAAATTAATTGACCTCTTAACATTTGCTCCTATCATACAATCTCCTGACTGGTCTTTACCTTTTGAGCTCATGTGTGATGCTAGTGACTACATTGTTGGTGTTGTATTAGGACAAAGAACGGAAGGTAAATCCTATGTAATTTATTATGCAAGTAGAACTTTAAACAGTGCACAAATAAATTACACAATAACTGCAAAAGAACTACTTACTGTAATATTTGCATTAGACAAATTTTGTTATTACTTAATTGGCTCTGTAACTGTTGTATTTACTGACCATGCTGCTGTAAGGTACTTAATGTCAAAACAGGATGCAAAACCAAGGCTGATTCGATAGATTCTATTGCAATAAGAATTTATTCTCACTATCAAGGATAATAAGGGAGCTGAGAATGTTATTATAGATCATTTATCAAGACTCACACCGAATTCATCAAAAGAAATAACACTTATTAATGATTCTTTTTTCGATGAATTTTTATTTTCTACTGTTATAATGCTTTGGTATGCTAATATTATTAATTTTCTTATAATAGGAGAAATGCCACCTCAATGGAATGTTTAAGACAAAAAAAAAAATTTAACTGAGGTAAGAAAGTTTTATTGGGGTGATCCTTATCTGTTCAAATATTATCATGATCAAATATTTCAAAGATGCATACCCAACAATAAGGTAAGTAAAGTTATTGAATTTTGTCATTCTAAAGCATATGGGGGACATTTCTCATCAAAGAAAACAACTGCAAAAATCTTGCAGTGTAGATTTTATTGGCCCACTTTATTTAAAGATACATATGTATTTTGTATAACGTGTGAAAATTATCAAAAGTTAGGATTAATTTCAAAATGAAACATGATGCCTTTAAACCCCATTCTTGTTATTGAAATCTTTGATTATTGGGGGATAGATTTCATGGGACCATTTTCGTTATCATTTGAATTTACGTATATCTTAGTTGCAGTGGATTATGTCTCAAAATGGATTGAGGCTATTCCATGTCGAAATAATGACCATAAAACAGTTATGAAATTTTTGAAATAAAATATCTTAAGTTGATTTGGAATCCCTCGAACTATTATAAGTGATGAGGGTAAGCATTTTTGTAATAGACCGTTTGAAACATTAATGAAAAAATATATGGTATTATTCATAAAGTTGCCACCCCTTATTATCCTCAGACAAGTGGACAAATTGAATTAGTAAATAAGGAGATAAAATAAATTTTAGAAAACCTGTAAACCCAAATCGCAAAGATTGGTCTTTAAGACTAAATGATGCACTATGGGCTTATAGAACTACTTTTAAAACTTCATTGGGTATGTCTCCTTATAGGATAGTTTATGAAAAACCTTGTCACTTACCTATGAAATTTGAGCATAAAGCTTACTGGGCTATTAAAACTTTCAATGCAAATCTTGATTTTGCTAGACACATACGTAAATTACAAATAAATGAACATGAAGAATTGAGAAATGATGCATATGAGAATTCAAAAATTCATAAAGCTAAAATTAAAGCTTTTCATGATCAAAAAATTCAAAGAAAAACATTTGATGTTGGTCAAAAGGTTTTGCTTTATAATTCTTAACTTCACATATTCCCTAGAAAATTAAAATCAAGATGTAGTGGCCCTTTTATTGTGAAACATGTGTACCCTTATGGAATAATTGATATTGAAAATTCTAGAAATGGGAATGTGTTTAAGGTAAATGAGCAAAGACTCAAGCCGTTTCTAGAAAATCAAGCTTTTCATGAAGAATTTACGTCCCTGTCGGATCCTTGTTATGAGACAAATTAATCTTTATTTTACATATTTACATATTTATATATATTTATTTTTCTTCTAACTTTATATTTATTTTTTTATTTTACTTGTAGGTTAATTTAGTATTTTTATTAAAGTTTTATTTTGCACCCCGGTTAAATGGTGGATAACGGTACTCCGTGATATTTTAAGTCAGTTTTGTCAGCTTTTCATAATTACTGATATCTTCTTTTCTTCCCCCTTTTCTAAAAAAAAAAGATGACTTTCTAAAAAATTTAAAAAATATTTTCCATCATTGCCTCAAAATTCCTTGAAGAAAATTTACCAAGCAAGATGTGAAAGATTAAGGTTATTAATGATTATGAATATACTTGTTGATTTACGTTGGTTAATTGAAGTAAGGTTCGATTGACAGGCGAATTTTCAGACTCATTAATTTTCTACATGCTTGGCTTAGGTACTTTTGCAAAACAATGAAGAGCAAAACGATTAAACGTTTATTACAAGTGTGCATGCATGAGTTGCAACACACGTTGCCGCACTTTAGGAATGGTGTCTGTAAATCACGAAGATAAAATTAGGTTCATTAAGGATGGCCTGAATAAGGAGTCTTTAGATGATATCTTATCGACTCTTGAGATACATCCTAGTGAATATATACATATTGTAATTTATGAATTATGAACATATTCTTAAAAGAACATGAGCGGTACAGTCTCAGGAATCTGACTTTAAAAGACCCTGTTTGCCAATTTATAAGAAAATTGGATGGGAAGCCTATCTCCGACCCATAGAGGGAGTTTATGCCGTTACTGAACGTAAAACTAGAGGAAGATGTGAGCCACAATCACAACTACTTATATATATTTACTATAACTGTTATTTTTAAATGTTTCATTTCAAACGCAAATGTCTTTCCAATAACCAACCACTTATAGTCCTTTTAAAAATTTTTACATTTTAAGCCGACAACCCATGTGACTTTCCAACTAACAAATTAAAATTTGGTAAAAAGGTGTTGAAAATTTTGTATTTTAAGCCAACAGCCCATGTGACTTAACTTTGCAACACTTTTTGGCTCTATAAATACATTACATTATTTTTGTATATTTATACAAACTCAAAATCATTCAAGAGAAAGGGTGAGTGTAATCATATAAGGATCATCAACTTGTAAATTCACAAAAATATGTGTCTTTTGTGGATCCAGCCTTGGAAAAACTAGTGAGTTTATAGAAGCAGCAGAAACCCTTGGTAAGGTGTCAGTTGAGCGAAATATTCATTTAGTATATGGGGGAGGTAGTCTTGGATTAATAGGATATGTGGCAACCGCTGCACAAAATAAAGGCAGTCGAGTTTTGAGTATCATACCGAAAACTCTAGCTATTGGAGACATTGTAAGAAAAATAATTGGGGATGAGTTACAGGTATTATCAATGTATGAACGAATGTCTTTTATGCTTCGTAATGCTAATGCCTTCATAACTCTACCTAGAGGTTTCAGAATATTGGAGGAAATTTTTCAAATTGTATCATGGGCACAATTGTAAATTCATAAAAAACTTATTGGTTTGTTAAATGTTGATGGTTTTTATAATAGGTTGTTATCTTTTCTTGACTATAATGTGAAAAAATAATTCGTCTCATCTGCAGCATGACAGATCCTCATTTCTGCATCAATTGTTGATCAGTTACTCGATGAACTACAAGTTTTTTTACCTATATCTAATCCAACAATGAGTTAGATAGATTGTTATACTGATAACAGTGAAAAGAAATGTAAGATAGATTTGATGCTTCATCTGTAGCCTATCTACTTCTATGTATTTTTAAGCATTTTGTGTGGCTTATTTTATTTTGTTGCAGGTTTAATTTTCAAAAAATGATGTTTCAGGTGATATCTTCTATACTTTACTCTTTCTATATTTTGACATTGAGGATAATGTCTCAATCTAGTTGGGGGAGGATAGTTGATATATAATGTTAGTGTTAATTATTTTATTTTATTGTTGTTATCACTTTGTTTTGTAAAAAAAATATTCATGAATGGTGTGAATAAAATGTTTATTTATACATTCTTGAGACGCATTCTAGTTCTAGAATAGCAGAGTAAAGAGTACATTACTGAACTTTTGAAATACATTCTAATTGATTTATTTTTAATGTATTTTATGTTTGTTGCTTAAGTTTTTAGTAACTCTTGCGTAAATAAATTTGCTTTGCTATCAATGTATGCTTTCAAAATTGTTTAGTTTAAATCACTTTTTCTATATAGGTTATTAAAAAATAACTTCTGAAATTATTTCTTGAGAACAATACTAAGCCTTGTGGTAAGATGGGATGATTCAATATATATAACCAAGAGAATTTCCATGTCTAAGTATACATATTCTTTTCTAAACTCACATATCTTTTGTGAGTGAGCGGAGAGGTTTGAGATAACAGCTTACGAACTTTTATTGATCTTTTGAAATGGTTAATTTTTGTTTTGAATAACATTATTTGGGATGAAGAATGATTTGATTGCTTAGCTGAAGGATACAAAAAAAACATTTATGGTGATATATTGTTCTTATTTTGTAATGATTCCTTATGTCTTTAAAAAAAAAGAAGTAAAAAAAAAAAGAGAGAAAAAAAGACAATTCAGTTCAATAAAGTCTTTATTCAATTTTAAAAGACTAAAGTCATTAGGAAGCAATCTTATCGCCGAACTTTGTATTCACAAAAAATAATTAAAGTCTTGAAACTAGCATGTGGTAATAATGATTTGACTTTAAATATTTGATTTTCCTATCTTTGGATCAATATTAGTTTGTCTGTTTGTCCCTAAATATAACTTTTTCTTGAGCGATTATTTGTTTCCAACTCTATGAGTGAAATCCTAAGCCATTAAACAAGTTATTCACCTTTGAGGATATAGAGTTGAGGCTTTTACTTGAAAAATATTTTCAAGGCTATATATATTGTGGTTTGTGGTAAGAAGGCTTTGGCTTAATTTACACACACACAAAATTTTGGAAGTTATAATTGAAATAACCTTTATAGCGATTGTGATCTTGAACTAACGTTTTGTTTGAAATACTTAGGTGGTGTTCTAATTTTATTTATGCTCGAATTGCTAGGGACTAGCAATAAGCTAGTTAGGGGAGTGTGATGAACACTTGCAATTATACATTTAATAATATTTTTACATCATTGTTTTGTATTACTAGTGTATTTAATTTTCTTAACTTAAATATGTTTACAATATTGTACCTAATTATCTTTTAACTATTTTGTAGTAGGTTCGATAAAATAAACATAACTTTCTACCTAAAGATCTAATTGGAGTGATTATTAATTTTGTGAAGAGCTGACTCAATGGGTTAACATATTGTATTTCACAAAGTATTTGAAATATGAGTATTTAGAGGGTGAAAATAGCTTAGAACAGAACTGATCTGCAGTACAGGCCCAGTTTAAATAGTTATCAGTTCTTGGCCTATAACTATAGAAATACGTATCTAATACATATGAGACAACTTAATTTGAAAAGATAAGAGACTTATCTACAACTTTGATGTTTTAAGTGACAACTAATTCGGATCACATCAATTTCAAATTGGATAATCAAGTGGGTGCCTTAATGATAATCAACGCAAATTATTTTGCCACCATTCTTGACTTTCATCATCCAAGTGGTTCCCTCCTAATTTGTCTTGATTTATCCATATTTTTCTATAAATAGGTGGCTTGTTTATGTCTAAAGTATGTAATTAGAAAGTTAGAATTTAGTTCAAAATACTTGTCATTTGTATTATCTATTTGTAATATTATTTCTCTCGTTTACTATTAAGTCATGTTATTTCTTTTCTTTTCCATTTCTTTTCTTTTCCATTTCTTTTCTTTTTCTTTAGTTTTATTATATCCAAATAATTTTCTTTATGCTAAGGTGAAAGGGTGAAACTCTTGACAAGGTAATAAGATATGTTTAACACTTATTCATGAATTTAATGCTTCATTCTTAAGTTATGCAAATTTATATATGATATATTTATTTTTGTTTGTAGAATTAATACTCTTTCTTCTAAAGTGGTGAATCTTGATTTATTATTGACAAACTTTAGACTTTGCACAATAAATTATTGAAACCATTTACAAGATTTAGTGTATATACCCTTTCTTGTAAAGTGGGAGTCTTGATTTATTGTAGACAAATATAAAAATTGACATAATAAATACTTGAACCAATTTATACGATTTGGTGTATAATAATTGAAAGAAATAAATACTAATCAATATATAAATAATGATGAACTTCAATAATTATACTTTTCGGTTAGAACCTCCTTTGTGTGAGGATTCCAATTGAGTTATAAAAAGAGTTAAATATATTTTTACTTCTTATACCAAGAATAGATCCCCCTAACCTTAGCTTTTATTTGAATTGGTTAATTGAATTAATATTTGCAAACATCTTATACTGCATTAATTGTCTTAAAAGTGTTTATAATTTGTAATTTTAATTCTACTTCCCTATGGATCGGCCCCGTTCTCACCGGATTTTTTATTACCTCGACAATCCTGCACTTGGAAATAAACTCCTATATTCTGGACGTGTCAAAGGTCACCAATGTTCTCTAAGTTTATTAGTGGTAGCTACACCAGTATATATACTTTACATAGTGGTGGTTGACAAGAAATGGTGGCAGCTTGGATAGTAAGTAAACTTTTCTTCAAATTGCTAGAATTTAAGAACAAGTATTATAGTAAAGAGAAATAGTTGAGAAAGGGAAGTGCCAAAGCCGTAGAAGCACTTGGCTTAGCACCGCGGCACTGGGCTTAGCACCGCGATGCTAGGCTTAGCACCGTGGCACTCCAGCTTCAGGGTTAGGCACCGCGGTGCTGGCTCCTGAGCATTGCGGCACTCTATTCATTGGAATAGAGTGCCATGACGGAGGCCCCTGGGTGCCGTAGTGCCCAGTCAGGCAAATGCCTAATGATGCCGTTGGGCGTTACAATATTGAGGATGAGTGTCGCGGCGCCCAGAGCTAAGTTGGTGACCCTCCAAAGAGTTACCTACCTCTTTCATATGGTGTGTCCTTTCAAAGCGATGTTGTGTCTCTCTAAAGAAACACATACAACTCTATAAATAATGTAGGCATATTTGAAACAAAAAAATTAACTTCTCTTTTCAATCTTTGATTCAAGTTTCTCTCCTATGAACCACTTTCTAAGTTTAAATACTTGTAGTCCAAGAAAAGTATTTGGTGTGCACCTAATACTTTCTCATAAGTTATTAAATCATGGAACTATCCTACTAACAAACTCATATGCATATTTGATTATGATCAAAGTGGGGGTAGAAATAGCTTAAGGACAGTGCATTGTATGACTTGACTTCAAAATTTATTTATTTGTATCCTCGCATTTTTCCTACATTACTATTTTTCAACAATCTTAAACTATTTCTAGTCACATACACATGGATACTACAAGCGAATCTTCAACTCCATATCCTCACAAATGTATCACTATTTAAAAGGTTAGAATTTCTCTTATGGAGTTGGAAAACAGTTAAGCACTAAAAAAAAAGTCAATTTTAAGAATAGACATACAAACTAGCATTGATCCAAAGATTAGAAAATTAATTGTTTAAAAATTAATTATTCTTAACATACGTCAGCCTTAGAACTTTAATTGGCTTGTGAGAATAATACAAATATAACTTGGTGAGAAAACTGCTTTACAAAATATTTATCTTCTAAAATTGAATGAAAATTTTATTAAACTGAATTGATTCTTATTTGTTTTCTATTTTTTTCTTTTTGTTTTTGGTATTTTGCTTTTTTTTTTTTAAGAATACAAAGAAGTATTACAAAATTTTGTTACCAAAATATTTTATACACAAATGCAACTAACTTATTCCTTAATTCAAATAATATTAATCTAAACAAAATTAACCAATTCAAAAGATTAATAAAAGTTCATAAGCTGTTTTCTCAACCTTTCCACATACTCACAAACAATATGTGAGATTAGAAAAATATATACTTAAACATGAAAATTCTCTTGGCTATATAAATTGAATCATCTGTTTTACCACAAGGTTTAGCATTGTGGTCAAAAATATTTTGGAAGTCATTCTTTAGTAACCTAAATAAAAGCAGTGACTTTACCTAAACAATTTTGAAATCATACATGGGAAGAAAAGCAAATTCCTTTATACAAGAATTACCAAGACTACAAGCAATAAACAACAATACGCGAAACATAAAATAAAACAATAAAAAGTTAGTTAAAATGCGTTCCAAAAGTTAGAAATAAAACTCCCTACTCTGCCATTCTAATTTGACCTAGAATGTGTCTCAAGAGTTCAGGAATAAACTCTTTACTATGCCATTTTAATCAAATGTCGGACTATAATTTTTTTTTTAAATGTAACTTATGTCTACTATCCTTCCTCAAACTAAATGAAACATTATCCTCAATGTTTAAATAGAAAGAGATAAAGTATAGGAGACATTACCTGAAACGTCAGTTATTCGAAAGAAACAAACCTGAGAGACACTTAAGCAAATATAAACTAAAATGATTTTGTTGATAAATAAATAAAACAAAGAAAAATTTACAAACGAAGTGTCAGATCTAATTTTTGCTTGTTAAGGCCCATTGACTAATCAATCCGAGTTATTGTTGGGTCAGGTTAGTAGGTAACTACCTGTAATTTGTCAATCAATTCATCCGCCTCGGTAGCAAAAACCAGGATCTATCACGCCGAATGTGAAATAAAATTCTATTCCACAGCTTGATCAAGAAAACAGAGTAAGCAATCAAACTAGTTATTAACATTCAACAAACCTATGGTTTTTCAATGGATATTCAGTTGGGCCTAAGAGACGATTTGAAAAATTTTCTTCCAAGGTACCAACACCACCTGGTGAAGCAATAAAAGCGTCTGCATTATAAAGTATTCTAGCTATACATTCATGCATGGATGAGACTCGTAATTCTTCCCCTATTGTTTTCCTAGTCAGGTTTTCTACAGCTAATGCTGTAGGAATAATACCTAAAACTTGACTTCCTCCTAAATGTCCAGCTATTGATACACACCCCATTAACCCAAGGCTACCCTCTCCATAAATCAAATGAATTTTTCTTGCAGCTAATGCTTTTCTTAGATTATTTACGACTTCTACAAACACTTTATTTTCCTCAGGACTAGATCCACAAAATACACATATATTTTGAAATTGTTGAACTGAGGTTTCCTCCATATCTACACTCACCTTTATCTCAATATATGAAAATGAAGAAAATAAGGCGTTGTATTTATAGAGTACCAAATGATAACAATGATTGTGGTAACCCAATAGTTTGTCAGAAGAGAGTTAAAAATAAAACACAAAAATTTAAAAATAACGACCAACATGCATTATTGAACAAAAAGATTTGAATTTAAGACATCTACATAAGTAGCCATACTATTCATAAAATAAATTTTTGAATTTAAAACACATGTATTTACAAGTAGTTGGGATTGTCGCTCACATCTTCCTATGGTTTTACATCCAGTAATGGCTTAAACGTCCTCTATGGGTCGGGGATAGGCTTCCTATCTAATTTTCTTATAAATTAGAAAACAGGGTCTTTTAGAGTCAGATTCCGAGACTATACTGTTGATGTTCATTTTTGAATTTGTTCCATAAATTGAGAAGTTCACGTTGTACGAGCCCACAAGGATGCATCTCAAGAGTCAATAGGATATCATCCAAAGACTCCTTACTCAGTCTATCCTTAAGGAACTGAATTTTATCTTCTCGATTTCTAGATGCAAATCCTAAAGAACTACAACTCCGATTACAATTCTATCGAGCACATTTATGATAGACTTGTAACCTCTTTACTCGTCGCCTTTTGGCATAAGAGCTTCTTCCAAGACCAAGCATATGAGAAACAAAATCATTTATAGACTCATTAGATAATCAAACCTTAACTTCAATTAACCAACGAAGATCCATAGAGATATTAATCAACATCAATAGCCTTAAGCTTTCACACTGTGCTTTGTAAATCTTAAGTAGAGCATTTTAAGGTAATGAAGGAAAACGTTTTTTAAGGTTGGCAAGAATGCGATCTATTTTGAAAGAAAGAAAAGAGATGAATGTATAGTTTAAGGGATAGTTTTTAAGGAACTGATAAACAAACTTTAATAGTCACGAAGTACCGTATCCGCCACTTGACCGGAAAATAAAATCACACTGAAGAAAAAAATAAAAAGAAGAAAATAAAGTAAATTAAAATTTGAAGGAAAATAAAAGGCAAAAATAGAAAGTCAAAAGATAAAATATAGACAAAATATAAAATATGGTATAAATAGATTGAACCTGATCAAGCATGATAGACAAGATCCACAAGAGGGATCTCGTCTAGGTACATAGAGTGGTCTACCTTTTCCACATAACTTTTCAGCCGCTGTCCATTCACTTTAAAAGTTTTCCCATCTGTGGGGTCCTCAATTTTGACAACACCATTAGAAAAAAACGTGCCTTACCATAAATGGACCAGTCCATTGAGATCTCAACTTTTTAGGGTGTAAATGCAATCGAGAATCATAAAAATAGACCCGTTAATTTGGCTCGAAGTGTTTCCTTGAGATCTGTTTGTCATGAGCTATTTTTATTTTAACTTTGTAAATTCTGGAGTTGTCATATGCGTCATTTCGTAGCTCTTCTATTTTTGACAATTGTAACTTTCTCTAGAGACCTGCAACACTCAAATCAAAGTTAAGGGCTTTGATAGCCCAATAAGTTTTATACTCTAGCTCAACAGGTAAATGGAAAGCTTTCCCATAAATAAGCCGGTATGAAGACATTCCTAAGATGGTTTTGTATGCAGTGCGATATACCCATAATGCATCAGAAAGGCATAGAGACCAATCTTTGCGATTCGAGTTAACTGTCTTTTCCAAAATCTGTTTAACTTCTCTATTTGCTAGCTTGGCTTGTCCATTTATTTATAGATGGTATGCAGTAGAAACTTTGTGAAGAACACCATACCTACGTATTAAAGTTTTAAAAGAACGGCTACAGAAATGTGTTCCTTGGTTACTAATGATGACACGTGATGTCTCAAGGTTTGATGGCTTTAGTTTCTCCCTCTCTCGTGGCAACTCTTCAATGCTTGGTTTTCAAAACCAAGTCGATTTATTCTGTGAGTAAAAAATACTAAACACATTAATTTTTTCATCAGAATAATTTAATTCTTCAAAATCAAAATTAATGAGGTTTTTTAAAGAATCAGAGCCATGATTTTTATAAGCTTTCTCCACTACAAGTGTGTTTATCATATATGAATGATAGCATTCGTCTTCTTCTCGTGGTTGCTTGTCAATATAAAAAATATTTACCTTAAGAGTTATATTCTCAAAAGATAATTTCATTAAACCATTTCTGTAATTAATAAGAGCATTAGCAGTGGCAAGAAAAGATCTCCCCAAAATAAGAGGGATTTTTGACTCCATGTTAACAACCGAATAAGTATCTAAAATAAGAAAATCAATAGGGTAGTAAAATTTATCAATTTGTAATACAACATCTTCTACTATTCCCCGTAGTTTCTTGATTGACCGGTTAGCTAATTGCTTGACCAAACTCATGTGTCCCAATTTGGTAAGAGATTGTGGGACATCTTGGGTCTTTATACTTGGGTGGTGTCTTTTGTTCAATCACTGCATCTACCTATTCTGCCAAAAATGCAGTTTTCTTTACATGGTGTTTTCTTTTGATAGTGCATAGATCCTTGATAACTTTGGCATAAGTTAGAACCTGCTTAATCAAATGCAACAAGGGAAGATTAATCTTAACTTGTTTCAAATGTTCCAAAATCTCACCTTAAAGTTTTGAATTTTTCCCAACCGGTCGAAGAGTTTGAGGAAAAGCCATTGGGATTGACAACTTATTTTCGAGCTCTTTTTCCACTATGGCCTCTTTTTCAAGAGGGCATCTTTACTACTCGTAGATATGTTAATTTTAGAAGTAGGCTCACTTACAATCTTACCACTTCGAGTAGTAATAGCATTGACCTTTTTGAGATTTTGAGCATCAGAAGTAGAAGCTTATGCCATGAATTATCCTTTCGGATTGGATTGAGATTGAGATGAAAACTTACCTCGCTCTTATACAGTTAAGGCACTGGTCAGTTTGTAATTTGAGTATTGATTTCTTTTTCTTTTTATCTATCACCTGCGCAAGACTTGTTTCAAATTTTTTATTAGTCTTACTTTGTGCCTCTATAAATGCTTGTAATGTATCCTCTTAAGGACTCCTGGCTGGTCGTGTATTATATTGAGGTGCAACATAAGACTTGGATGCTTGTTGTTCTTGTTTCCAATGGCTGTTGGCTTGTTGGTCAGATTTTCAACTGAAGTTTGGGTGGTTTCTTTAACTAGGATTATAGGTTTTAGAGTATGGTGAATAAGGCTTCTTATACATCCTTAGGGCATTACATTATTCTTTATATATCCCTCTCATCTCATTATAAGTGGGGCAATCCCGAGCTAAGTGTCCCGCTCCTCTATAGACAAAATAGACATCATGTGACTCAACCTTAACAACCGTGTGGGTGACCTTTCTATCTTTGGTTTTCAAGGCCTCTAACTCCCTAGTTAAGACTTCTAATTGGGCTTTGAGGTTATCCTCTTCCCTAAGATGGAAAACTCCACAGGGTTATAACCTATTTGTACTTCAGTAATGCTAGGTCCAGTTTATGTATGGGTTTTTTCGGCTAAGTCATTAAGGAATTCTATAGCTTCCTTAGGATCTTTATGAAGGAATTCCCCATTACACATCATCTCAAC
Source organism: Ailanthus altissimus (assembly GCA_946807835.1). Taxonomy (NCBI): domain Eukaryota; kingdom Viridiplantae; phylum Streptophyta; class Magnoliopsida; order Sapindales; family Simaroubaceae; genus Ailanthus; species Ailanthus altissimus. The sequence continues at coordinate 20,219,052 of OX327696.1, read as the reverse complement.
AAATTAGCGCTCTCTAATTGTGAGTCCCTCATAAAAATAACTAACAGAGTGCCAATTTTCATACTCATGGTGAGGGCACAGATTTAGCAAGTCTTTAAACCTTTTCCATGCTTGATATAAGGTTTCACTGTCTTTTTGGGAGAAGGAAGAAATTTATCTTTTCAGACCATTAGTTTTATATTGTGGGAAGTATTTATTGAAAAATGCTTGGGTCATTTCTGCCCAAGTTCCTATAGACCTCGGCCTCAAAGAGTATAGCTAACTACTTGCTTTATCTTTCAAAGAAAAAGGGAAAAATTTAAGCCTAACAGTATCTATGGCTTCGAGTTGGCTATGGAATGTGGCAATTACTTCTTCAAATTCCCTAATATGTACATAAGGATTTTCACTATCTAGACCATGAAAAGTGAACAGAAGTTGTATCATTCCAGGTTTAAAATTTGAATGTGGTATGCTAGATAGAAATATAATGCATGATGGTGTGGCTGTGCGAGTAGGATGCAAGTAATCTTTTAGAGTCCTGATGGGGTTATCTTCTTGTTTGCTCATTGTGTTGAAATTACAAGATGAACTAGATGGTGAATTCTCTTCCCTTACAAATTGTAATGGTGGTTCTAGTTCTACTTCTCTCACAAATCTTCCTCATTTATCTCTAAGTCAATGCATACATCCTAACAATTTTTTTTTAATGAAGGAAATGCTCAAGGAAAATTAAGAAGTAAAATAAAACACAACAAGAGAAATTAGTTAGGTAGTAAGACCAACTATGAAATATAAATACAATAAATGAACAAAAGATAATAAACTGTATAGTACAATAAATAAAAAGTACAATAAGTAAATAAAAGAAAAGAAAGTACGATAAATAAAGGAAAATAAAATGCAAAGTACAATACATAAATAAAAGAAAAAAAAGGTACAATAAGTAAATAAATAAAATATTAAGCGGTAGAACCGGCCATTAAAATAAAAAAAATACAACATATTAACTAAAGAAAATATAGTGCAATAAATAAATAAAAATAAAGTACAATAAATAAATAAAGTACAATAAATAAACTAAAGAGCAATAAATAAAATAAATAAACTAAGTTACGCAGTGGAACCAACCATAAACAATAAAATGAATTACAACAAAGGAAATAAAACTAAGATTTTATAAAGAAAAGAAAATGTACAAAGTTATGGCTTTAGTATTGATAAACGCAATTGACTTTCGCTTAGTGTGCCTCTCCGGCAACGGCGCTAAATTTTGTTTACGCTCAAAATGTAATGTGACTATTGCAATATAGATTGAGGTGTCGATCCCATGAGGAAGTTTTTGGCAAAATAGATTGGTGAAGTGAAATATTAAAGCAATAGTAAAGGAAAAAATTAATTAATTGGTTTAAGTGGATGAGATAGAATTGTCTATGAATTGAGAAAATGTCTTATGATGATTTAAGTAAGGCTTGGGGAATCACAATCATACTTTATAAATCTAATCTACACTTTGATTCAATGTTTATAACTCAATTGACAGTTTTACATCTAAACAATCAATCGAAAGATATATAAAATATAGCACATTTGATAACACATGCATTTGATATGACTAAACTCTTTTGTAAATATTAACACAAATCATGTTCATTTATACAAGTTATCTAAGATCGACAACATATCATTTTGACAATATTATAGTAAAAAATCAACTTGAATATCAAACATTTATTGCCTTTACATGTTATCCAAGATCGACAATATATCTATTAACAATATTGCAGTAAAAGATTAACATATAAAACAATGTAACCAATAATAATTATAATTCAACAAGAATCACATAAAGAAAGTATGACTGAAAATATACGAAACATGAGAATTATAACCTTTGGATTATAGAAAATAAAATAGATAAGAGTTTAAGCATAATCAAACTTACAAACATTTATAGCTCTTGACAACGAATTAAAGCATAGAAATAGATTTATTACACATAAAAGCTTATCTCTTAGCATTCCCAAGAACTTTAGGCTAGATTACAATGCATGTTAGTGAGAAGAAAATAAGAGAGAATTATCTAATGTTGAAAACATCCTAAGAGTGTCCTTATATAGGCAATGAATGAAAATGTGACATCAATTTTCAATAGTTTAAGCCAATAACTTGTTCACCCACTTGCAGCACATTTTTAATAATGTAAATGATCGATGTAGCTTCTATAGCCAACATAAAAGTTGTATCATTTTGTCTCTTATTTCCGTAGGCACTGGGTTCATGCAAATTGGATGAGTATCTAATGAGATATGATCAAAATTCCAAAGATACATTAGATTTCAGCTAACAACCCTTTTACCCACTTGCAATGCACTTTGGTCCATGATAACGGCTACTTTGGACTTTACCATCAACAAAAGAGTTGTTGATAAGTAAGTCAGTATTTCACAACGTCAAGAATTATATCAATTGAGTACTTATTTTGTGAGATACAGTTCAAATACGTGAGTTGGGTCAAGCTAAGCGGAAGTTGTAGCCCGATTCTATTGTATCTCACTTTTTTGCCCATAACATGTTAGATTTGGCTTTTTAACTATTCTTCAAGTTTATGTAAGATTGATTTATGTTACTCCAGGTTCAATAATTTCTTCATTTCAATTTCTACACTGAGAGTTATATCTATTTTACCTAAACCTGTGCAAATAACATTCATTAATTACAATTTAAGGAGAACACTTTATTTCAAGCTAAAAAGACAAAAAAATGCTAAAATTAGTGACATTAAATGGTGAATAAATCTCTTAAAAAATATGCATTTTCATGTGTTCATCAGTCAATAATCGTTAGATTTAATGAAAAAAATTAATTTTTTTGTATTAAGATACTTTTGCCCATGTTAAAATTCAAGTGTTAATACTGTTTTTACATGTCAATAAATGATTGGCTATTGATAAAAAAACTAGACACGTGACATATTTAGATAGGTTTAATTTTAATATTAATTTTTAAATTTATTTTTAAAATTAAATTATTAAAAAAATAAAACCCTACATTGGCATAGACATTCGGCATTGGCCCATCACCGTCGGTCACCGGATTCTGACTATGAAAATGATCAAAATTTATATTATTGGACTCTATTTTTTGTGATCTACATAATGGTGGGATCATTTTTGACAAAAAAGATCAGAAGATGGCCAAATATACAATGGGAGCCATGGAAGGCTACGCTCACCAACGGTGCACGTCAAACAGAGTAGCGGTGACGTGCACTGCCGAGAGCTGCTGCCTCCCATGGCTACTATTGTATATTTGGTTGCCTTTTGGTATTTATTTTAGTAACAAATGATCCCACCATTATGTAGATCACAAAAATAGAGTCCAATAATATAAATTTTAATCGTTTTTATCGTCTGGGTCTAGTGGTCGGCGGTGGCCTATCACTACCGAATGTCTGCTACCGATGAGGGTGGTCCATAGTAGAGTTTTATTTATTTATTTAATAATTCATAATTATTTGACACATGTTATAGTTATAAAATTTTCTTATTAAGTTACGATTTTTCTCTTTAATAGTAAGATTTAACTGTTACTGGACTAGTGGAAGGGATAAATCTTGGTAATTCAAAATAACATAGACCAAATTAAGTATTATGCCATATTCCAAGTACAAAAATTTCTGTTTTCCAAATCAAAATGTCAAGAAGAATTACTAGAGACAACCAAGGAGGCAAAAATATTTTAAAAGAAATTATTAAAACAATGACTTTAGATCACTAACTAACAGAGGAAGGGGACAAATGATTGCTTGGAACTACTTTGTGTAACAAGATGAATAGTGACAACTAAAACTATTGATAACTTTTAAGACGAGCTCCCTGAGATGGCTTCTCTTTATTTGAACAATCCAGTCATAATGTCCAAATCCAACTTTGTGATAGATTTGACATGTTTAAATAGAGCAATTGAGCAATGATACCTAGTTAGATGGCGCATATTTTAGGATGAGTGTTATCAATTTACTTATTCTAACAAAACTATGGAACGACAAGAATAATATTTATATGATGTATATGGAGAGTAGTAAGTTGAGTTTCATTTAAAATGAGCTTATCTATAGCCTAATTAAGAGTGAGTAATGGTGTATGACAAAGCAAAGACACATAAGCAAGCTTAAAAGGATCTTGTAGACAATAAAAAATTGGATCAATCATAAATGATCTCTGTAAGTAGTAAAATTTTGTTCATCTGTACCATTTTTTAAGTGGGTTCTAAATGTACTAACTAGTCTCATAGAAGCTATATTTTAGAGTGAAAATTTATGATAAATTATTGGGTTCTTAATGTAAATGATGTAAATTATGAAGCAACTAATGAGAAAAATCAATAACAATGCAGTGATGAGTAAGAAAGTCCCAAAGAGTTTTAGTAGTATCAAATCTATCAAAGATTGATGGATATTAAGGAAGTATTTTAGAATAATGCAATGATCTTGAAATTTTTGTTATCCTAGTCCTTTAATCATTTAATGAATTGTTTTTTTAGTTTCATCATCTTATTGTTTAAAAATAGTTATGTAGCCAATAACATAACACTAAAATTGCTTCTTATTGAGAAAACTAGTCATTGTTTATGTTTATAAAATACAATATATCCATTTAACATGACAATGATAGAAAAAACTACATTTGATTTTTTTTTCATGATTATGCGAACTTAGGAACACACTGTAGAGTAAGGTCACCAATGTTCTCTTAGTTTATTAGTGGTGGCTACACCAGCATATATACTTTACATAACGGTGGTTGACAAGAAATGGTGTCTAAAGACGAGCCTAGAAATGGTGGTAGCTTGGATAGTAAGTAAAATTTTCTTTAAACTGTTAGAATTTAAGAACAAGTATTATAGTAGAGAGAAATAGCCGAGAAAGGGAAGTACCGAAGCCGTAAAAGCACTTGACTTAGCACTGGGGCACTGGGCTCAGCACCACGATGCTAGGCTCAACACCGTGGCACTCCAGCTTCGGGGTTAGGCATCGCAGTGCTAGCTCCTAAGCGTTGCAGCACTCTATTCATTGGAATGGAACGCCCTCTGGGCACCGTAGTGCCCAGTTAGGCAAATGCCTAATGATGCCGTTGGGCACTACAACATTGAGGATGAGTGTCGCAGCACCCAAAGCTAAGTTGGTGACCCTTCAAAGAGTTACCTACATCTTTCATATGATGTGTCTTTTCAAAGCGATGTTGTGTCTCTCTAAAGAAACACATACAACTCTATAAATAATGTAGGCACATTTGAAACAAAAAAATTAACTTCTCTTCTCAATCTTTGATTCAAGTTTCTCTCTTATGAACAACTTTCTAAGTTTAAATACTTGTAGTCTAAGGAAAGTATTTGGTGTGCACCTAATATTTTCTCATAAGTTATTAAATCATGGAGCTATCCTACTAATAAACTCATATGCATATTTGATTATGATAAAAGTGGGGGTATAAATAACTTAAGGATAGTGCATTGCATGACTTGACTTCAAAATCTATTTATTTATATCCTCGAGTTTTTCCTACAATACTATTTTTCAACAATCTTAAATTATTTCTAGTCATATACACATAGATACTATAAGCGAATCTTCGCTAATGGCTATAGAAAAGTCTCTTAAGAGGTTATGAATATCCCATTATTTGATGGAAAATATTTCAAAAGATGGCAAAACTGAGTGTATGATACTCTAGACATTATAAGTCTAGCAAAATTTCTCATCAGATGGAACAGGGCAAACAAGGTATGCCGTGACACAATTCATCACACATTATCAAATGAATTGTATAATGCTACTTCACATATAAAGATGTATATGAATTGTAGAGACAACTTAAGAAAAGTATGTTATAGAAGATGTTGGTGCCCAAAAGTATATTGTAACAAATTTCTTAAACTTTAAAATGTTTGAGAAAAAAGATACCATTGCACTAATATATGATTGTCATCTTTTACTTAATAATCTAAAAAATGAAAAGATTGTTCTCCCTGAACTAATTGCTTGAATCTTGAAAGGATTATAAGAAAAACAACAAACATAAAAGAAAATTTTTACTTTTGGAAAATAATCGCCAGAGAGAGAATATAGAAAAGGTCAAGGAATTAGTTCTAAGGCTAATTTAGTATAATGTGATAATCATGATAAGAAACATCAAGACTCCACAAGCAACAATCACTTTAAGAAAAATAGAGTCTCATTCAAGAAAAATGGTAAGTGTTATGCTTGTGGAAAGGGTGGTCATTTTGCTTATCAATGTAAAAATAGGAACAAGAAAGGAAACAACAAAACTCCCAATGCCAATTTGGTTGAAAGAGAAGATGTTATTGCTACTATTATTGTTTCACAAGTGAACATGGTGGTAAAAGGCAAAAAAGAGTTAGTGATTACTCTAAAGCCATTATACACATATATGGAGACAATAATTCTTCTCAGAATTATGTTTCTATTAAAGAAGGGGATGAATAAGTATATCTTGATGATTCTTATTCTGCACCTGTAGTTGGAAAATAGAAAGTTCTCCTCAAACTTACTTTTTAGAAGTCTCTTGTATTGAACAATGTACTCCATGTTCGTAATACTAGATATAATCTAGTTTCCGTGTTTATGTTGGGAAGGGCTAATGTAAAAGTCTCATTGAAGGGGATAAAGTTGCAATAACCATGGGTGAGACATTCATTAGAAAAAGGATACTCTTCCAATGAATTGTTCAAACTAATTATACTTGATGTTTCTATGAATAAAAATGTTTTTTTTTCTGCTTATATTGTTGAGTCTTTCAATTTATGGCATGATAAACTAGGTCGCTTGAATTATCTTTGTTTAAGAAAGATAAAAAGAGATGTTTTACTATCTAATAAGCATTTAGATGAATCACATCAATGTGAGGTATATGTGGAAGAAAAGTCCACAAAGAAAAGTTGTAAACTTATAACTTTTAAGAAAAACAAATTGGTTGGATAAATTCGTAGTGACTTAGGTAATTTTAAAGATATCATGACTAAAGAGTGGAAAATGTTTTACATAACCTTTAATGATAATTTCTCAAAATATACTAAAGTGTATTTGTTAAGAAATAAAGATAAGTCATATGATAAGTTCCTGATCTATAAACAAGAAGTTAAAAATCAATTTGGTAGGAAAATTAAGAGATTAAGAACTGATAGAGGATGAGAATATGTGTCTAACTTATTTAGCTCATATTGTGAGGACAATAGATTCATACAAGAAGTTACACTACCATACTCATCTAAATCTAATGGAGTGGTTGAAAGAAAAAATAAAACTTTAAAAGAAATAATGAATTGCTTATTAATTAATTTTGAGGCACCTATGAATTTATAGAGGAAGCAATATTAACTGCTTGTACAAAATAGAATTCCTTACAAGAAAACAGAAGTTACTTCTTATAAGTTATAAAAAGGTTATGTTTCTAACCTGTCATACCTCAAAGTGTGGGGGTATCTTGTAAAGATTCTTATTTCGGATCCTAAGAGAAAAAAGATGGGACCTATGACAATTGATTATATGTTCATAGGTTATGCCCAGAATAGTACTGAATATATGTTCTTTGTAATACACTAAATTTATAAGCATTCTCTAAATTATATTTTATAACTTATAGATATGCTTAGATAATGTTATGCTTGATGATGAATATAACCTAACACAACCACTTAGCAAACAAGTACTTAATTTCATCTTATCTTGATGACTCATTCATCAATAACTTATACATATGCATAGATAATGTTATGCTTAGTGATGAAAATATCATAACATAAATACTTAGCAAGCAAGTACCTAAATTGATCCTATATTGATGACTCATTCATCAATAACTCTTATATACATGCTTAGATAAGGTTATGCTTAGTGATGAATGTGACCTAACACAAACACTTAGCAAACAATTACCTAATTTGATGACTTATTTACAAACCTAACATGTCCACCATAAGTGAGTTGATTTATCATCATATATCACCCAAATAGATACTATAAATATATGGTGTCTATGTGAGAAAGAATGTAGGAATTGATTGAAAAGAATAAAAAACTAGAGTATGTATGTGAGTTGAAAGTGTTAAGCTATAGAACAACCAAGTGTTGATTTGAAAAGAAATGAGAAGAAGATAGTTACGTGTTAAGTGGAATCTTACTTACAGGTATGTTTCTCATTTCCATACTATAATTTCTTTAGTTATATTTTTCATAATCATGTACGGTTCATCCTTAGTTAACATGTTTTTATGATGAACTGACAATTGAAAATTGTTTATAGAAAGGTTATGTAGAATAGAATTGAGAAGAGATTATGTGGAAATTATGTGTTAAGTTCATTAGTAGTGTATTGCTATAACTAAATTAACATTTTAAATAATTATTTTAAATATGATTCTTTCAAATGAATTATACTTCATAATGATTATTTAAAGCCTTTATTTCTATCAAGAACTCTTTAGTTTTGACTTTTGAATATATATATTTATATATAAGTAATAAGTGGGATCATAGAAAAATAGAGAATTCAACAATATGTATAATTCTTTGAATAAACTGTATTTATACACATGTATTTTTAGACCAATATTTATAGTATTTAAAAGCTAACACAATAAGGATTCTAGAGAATTTTGTTTCACTGAAAATCTCCAAGAATTCAATTTTATATGAATTTCTAAAGTAGTGACTGCAATACTGGAAAATGAAAAGTTCAACAGTAAACCCAAATTTAGAAAATAGTTTCACTTATCAAATGATCTTCAAAAATTTTGAAATTTTATATACTGGCTTTTATATATGTCTAGGTATTCCAATTTTAATTTCACAATTTTTAGACAACTATAAAATATTTTATGAACTATGTTTACATACAGAAACTGTTTGACAGATTATGTCAAGTAGAAATATTATTTTGTTTTTAATAGTTTTGCTAAACTAAATATTTCAAATAAATTATATATTGAACCTTTATGTATCTACTATAGATGAGAATAGAGTTTATATGAATCTGATATACAAAATATGAAATACGAATTTTGGAGTATTTATTGTTCAATATTAAAGTAGATAGAAGGATAGTCATAGGTTAAGAGATATATCTAGTTGAAGAATGATTATGATAGGTAATTAATTGTTATCTTGATGAATAGGATACTTGTGGTATTCGGATAAGTAGAGATATTCTTTGAGGTATTTGACTTTTGTTGAGGTAAGTAACTTCATTTATAATGTATTCATTTTGTTTTCAAATAAGAAATATTATTATTATAATATTCAAAATATAGAAAATACTTAAAGATATTTATAATTTGTTATTACTTCTAAAACTTGTTTATGATTTTCTAATTAAATTATTTTCCATTGATTTTGAAGTTTATGTATTATTTTGAAGTTTTCAAATAAATGATTTGTTTATAGCTTTTAAACATCTAATTAAAAAAAAATTGCAAAATTATAGATCTCTATATGATAACTCAAAATTTGGGTTCAATTTTGGGTTAGTTGGATAACGTTTATAAAAATGTTGCAAGTTACTGTTATGAAAGAATTGAAGTTATGTTATTTGAAATAAATTGATTACTGAATCTGAAATTTAAAGAAAATATTTTGGCTTATTATCTATAGTCATATGATATTGAACGATTGACAAGATATATGATTTAGACTAGCTGGTATCCTTTTTGAAAGTGTACACTACAAATGATTATTGGCCGAGCCACCGGGGGTACAGGTGATACTATATGACATTAGCAACCTCTATTTACCTTTTTATATGAAAGTTTACAAGAATTGTTATTGAATTGATTTTTATATTGACTTATGATATTGAAGAGTTTTGCTGTGATAAATTTAAAATTAAAATATTTTATTGATATTATTGATGATCTTTTAAAGATGATTGCAGCCTTTCAAAAAAGAACCCTAATACATTATGAATGTTTTACTTACCGAGTCGACGACTTACCCTACGTGTCACGTCCCAGACCTAAAAGATCTGACACATAACATCGCTTACATTCATTCAATAATATTTAAAAATTCATTTCAATTTCTTTCAGAATTATAACAATTGAATTATGACTGGGACAATTAGTAAACTGGAGATACGCAGAGTTTTCTCAGAGATTAACACTCTACTACGTCACAAGTAGTAACTTTGTTACCGGAAGCCTATAATATATTCATTGTAAATTCTTACTTAAAATCAACCAATAACCACACTTGGTGAAACTTAAACCAAATCCAACCGCGCACAATAAAATAATACATAAGTATTTATTCAATAAGGATAAATCAAATATTTTATCCCATATGTTCCCAAATGAAATACTCAGCAACCTAGCAACTTAGGGAACCCAACGAACAGCAGAAGCTTTGCCCAATCTGCTAAGCACATATGTACCTTATTTACCTAAAATCACCATAAACTATAATGAGTATAAAACTCAATAAGTATACTAGTTTTTCATATATCAAATACAAATACATATATGTACACAATGCATATGTATGATATGCTGTGATCAATGAAATTCATAATCTTATCAAATCACATGTCATGTAAGCGCGTACACATTTTTTAAAAACATATAATAGGAATACCATCACTCAACTACTACTTAGTAGGACTTTCATATCACATATCATATAATAAGCCAAATGTCACTCGTAGGTGACATACCGTATGAGAGGAATAGTATAAATGAGGTTTAAATTACACATATATAATGGTCATACCCGAAGGTAAGAGCCAAACCCTTACCCTGATCATCGGTGAGTCCTCTCACATGCACCAATATGCCACCACACGAATATGATGACTCACTCTTCCTTTAGGTACCAATAGGATCCTCCCTACATACGAAACACATAACATATACCAATCCCGAAAGAAATGCCACACATAAAGGCTCCACAAATCACATAAAATGCCTACTAAGTCAACAGTGAGTTCAAGTATCCTCAAAACACAAAATATTTCTCATAGACATATTACACTTCAAAAGCTTTCTTTGTTAAACACATCTTATTTTGAAAGCTCACTTTCAAAAATACATGTATGTCCATGCTCAATGTCAATGCTCACATTCATAAACATATTTCTTTCACATTTCATATCAAATATACTTTGACATAACATAAATATATTTCTAAGCACATTTAAAATATCATAAATAGACAATTACTATGTTTATTGTGATTTCAGTAAAAGTCTAGTATACTTACCTCTTAGCACTTTCGGGCACAAGGCTTAATTCTCCTTAACCTATCAATAAAGATTAATCCTTTCATAAGCCTCACAATTCACACAAAATACTTTAAATAGCTTACAAAATTACATATATTGCACTTATCACATCGAATTGGTCTAATTACTTGGTTTCTCAAAACCTGTCATTCTGACCACTTACACTTAACAAAATTTTCTTATACATCAAATGAGGTCCAATTACTCCAAAATCAGAATATATCTTTCTTCACTCATATATCTTTCTTATATATGAATATTATATCATAATTCCTACAAAATCTATTCCATAAACACCATCAAATCCAAACTATTATCTTGATAGGATCAAGATTATTTACTAAATAATATTCAATCTCCCAATTTTATAAACTCATATACTAATTCAAAAATTATAAAACTACCACAAAAGTACTCTTGACACATATCTAAATTCATGATAAATATTGCACTTCAAAATCACTGCCAAAAGTATTTTAAAACTACTTTATTCTATAGCTTTAAAAATCGGTTAATCAAATACTGCAATGAACTAACACTATTTAGAAAATCATAATAATTTAAGCACATTGATCTAAATTTGTAATTTTTAGTATATTATATTAGACATATAAAATTATCATATTCTATAAATTCGTAATTTTTTAAGATCATTAAGCAGGTCAGAAATTATTTGTCACTGTATCATACTGTTTACACAGGAAATTTCTAGAATTTCAAGGTCATTTTGGTAAATTCACTACAAATTCAATTTCTGGAATTTTCAATCAATTAAGAGTCTCAGATAATCCTAAACATTTCTAATTTTATATATTCAAAATTCAAAACCATAATCGAATCACAACAATTTATAAAATTCCTGGATCAGGAGACTATCAAGTAGAAATTTTGTAATTCATCATGATTTATCAAGCTATCTACATAGATCATCATCAATTCTCACAATATCTTACGAAATACACATCAAATCCTCAATTATACATATTTTCAAAAATCAAAACTTAAAGGAATTAACTTAATTAACACCAAATAATTGAGAAATAGTTGTGATATACCTCTTAAAATCCAAAATTCCAATTTCTTCTTCTTCTTCTTTTTCTCTCTAAAGGGGTAGCTTGACCCAAAAATGATTAAATTAGGGTTTCAAAAGTGTATTTTTATACTAAGAGGCTAATTTTTTATATTTACAAATTTGCCCCCAAAATTTTTAAAGTATTATAATTTGGTCCCTAAAATAAATCTAAAGTCTTGCAAATAAACTCAATACTAATAGTATACCCTTAACCTATACAAACACTACTAATAACAATACATAAATCAAGTATCACCCATCTATAAATAAAATATGTATATTTATATATATAAATACTTATTCTTACCGGTTGTGGATACTGGTTACTACACTTCGCCATTAACATTTTTGCAGATTAAGTTTTAGCCTAGTGAGCTACCTTGGACTTGGACTTGGAATTGGAGTTAGGAAATCAGGAAGCTATCTATTGCTTAATAAGAGAAAATTATGTCTCTAGTAGTTTAAGTTTTGATTTCCTTAAGTTTTAAAAATGGTTCAAAAGCTGGAGCGTTATTTTAGAGATTTATATTTGTCTTTATGTGGCGAGATATTGAGAACTTTTGGTTTGATGAATTTTCATAGAAAGTGTGAAATATAGTACTATGGTTCTATAATAGAATTAATAGCATCCTCCATTTGACTCATATTTTATACATGTGAAATTTGGGATGTTACATTCTTGGTATTAAAGGATACCATTGGCTTGTTTAATGCGAACAATATAATAAAATCTAATTTTATAGAATTCTTTAAGTCTATCTTTCCTAAGAAAGCCAATACATCTAATAATGAACTTAGAAGAAGCAAAATAATGAGGAAGGCTACTATTTTTAGTAATGATTTCTATATTTTTCTTAAACAAAAAAACCCTAAAACTTTTAGTGAAGTTGTGACTTCTGATGATGCTCATTTATAGAAGGAGACGATAAATGATAAAATCAATTTTATTATGAGTAATCATGTATAGGAACTAGTTAATTTACCTCTTGGTTTCAAGCCTAATAGTTGCATATGGATCTTTAAAAAAAATGAGGGCTAATAAGACTATTGAGAAGTATAAGATAAAATTAGTTGTCAAAGGGTTCACTCAAAAAAAAGACTTTGATTATTTTGATAATTATGCTCATGTTACTAGAATTACATCTATTAGAATTTTGATTGCATTAGCTGCAATATATAATTTTTTTATACATCAAATGGATATAAAGACCACCTTTCTAAATGGTGATTTAGAAGAGGAAATTTACATGGAACAACCGAAAGCTTGTGTTGGTATTAGAGCATAAAGTATGTAAGTTAGTCAAGTCTTTATATGGCTTGAAATAAGCACCAAAACAGTGGCATAAAAAGTTTGACAATGCTATTGTATCAATGGTTTTATGATAAATGACTCTAACAAGTGTGTGTACTATAAATCTTTGATACTAATAGATATGTGATTTAATGTTAATATATGAATGATATGCTTATATTCAGTCCTAGTATGGAAGTGATAATTAAGACTAGAGGTTTCCATCAAATGTATTTTATATAAAGATTTGGGAAAAGCTAATGTTATATTTAGGGTAAAGATTATGAGAATATCCAATGATCTCACTTTATTACAAAAGCACTATGTAGAGAAGTTTGGGTATACAGTATACAAATAAGTAGCAACACCTTATGATGCTATTGTTAAACTTCAAAAGAATGTAGAATATAGTGACAATCAAAATCGTTATGTTCAAATCATTGGTAGTCTAATATATTTAATGAATACTACTAGGCCTGAAATAGCATATGCTATAGGGAGATGAAGTAGGTATACTCAAAATTCAGGGAAAGAGCATTAGAGTTCCTTAGATAGAGTTGCCAAATATTTAATAGGCATTAAAACTTATGCACTTTATATGGTAGATCACAATATGTGAGTGAAGGTTATTGTGATGCTAATTGGATATCTGAATCTAATGTGGTAAAGTCCACTAGTGGATATGTCTTTACTTTAGGTAAAGGAATCATATGTTGAAAATCTACTAAATAGACTTGTATAGCATGATCTACTATAGAGTCGGAATTGATAGCATTAGAAAAGACTTGCTTTGAGATTGAGTGGTTAAAGACACTTATATGTGATCTTTCTATTAGTACTTACCCTTCTACTATAATTTTTACAAATTATGATTACATAGCAACCATTGCTAGAGTAAAGAATAAAATATATAATGGAAAAATAGATATTTCTGTCTACAATATGGTATCATTAAATAGCTGCTAAAATCTAAGGTGGTGAGCCTAGATTATGTGAGATTAGAGAGAAACTTGGTTGATCTTTTGACAAAGCCACTAAATAGGAGGTTAGTGGAATACACGTCGAGAGGGATAAAACTTCTGCCTAGAGCATAAGGCAAGCGTAATGGTAACCCTATCTATATGATTGGAGATCCGATTGAAATAGGCTCATAAAGGTAAGAACAAGTCACATGTTGTCTTGTTGTACTACCAATTATATTTGAGTCATTTCCTATAGCGAGGTAATGCATGTGCGGCAGAAAAGGGTGAGTCAGTCTCTTAATAAACTTTATAGCCTTTTATAAGGTAGTGTGTTAAACCTGCAGGACACACTTGATGGATTGTCACCTATATAAGTATGAAATTAGGTCGGTTTCAATGAGAACTAGGTAGTCTACTTTATAGCATTCATGAAGTTAGGAAGGCACATAACTATTATTAGTATCAAACTGTGGACATAGACAAGTTATTCCAAATTTAACTTGATATTTAACATTTTATTTTACATCCAAATGAATGAAAGGTTGATAGAAACTTGGTTTTACCTAATTCCTATAAAATACAGTTACTTAATTAGTGGATTGGTTAATAGTTTAGAAGAGCACTAATTCATATAAGTTAAATTCTACTTAGATATGTCGTTGATTTGATTCACATTTGTTTATTTAAAATATATGGGGGTTGTTAGAATTTAAGAATGTATTTAAAATAAATAAGTGAAAAAATAAGTATTAGAATAGAGAGAAATAACCGAGAAGAGAAAGATGGTTGAAGGAGAAGCTCCTAAGCTATAGTAGGCTTGGGCGCTAGGTTTAGCGCCGTGGCACTCCAACTTCAAGACTGGGCAAGTAAATGCCCAATGATGTTGTTGGGCGCTACGGATGAGGGTCGCGGTGCCTAGAGCTGAGTTTGTAACCTTTTAAAGAGTCACCTACCCCTTTCATATGATGTAGCCT
The DNA here is from genome assembly GCA_946807835.1 of Ailanthus altissimus. Taxonomy (NCBI): domain Eukaryota; kingdom Viridiplantae; phylum Streptophyta; class Magnoliopsida; order Sapindales; family Simaroubaceae; genus Ailanthus; species Ailanthus altissimus. The sequence goes on along the minus strand of OX327696.1, from coordinate 20,203,480 downwards.
TTTAAAAAGGTGTTGTGTCTCTCTAGAGAGACACATACAATTCTATAAATACTTCTAGCACATTTGAAACAAAAAATTAACTTCTCTTCTCAATCTTTGATTCAAGTTTTTCTCTTATCAACCACTTTATAAATTTAAATACTTGTAGTTCAAAAAAAGTATTTAGTGTACACTTAATACTTTCTCATAAGTCATTGAATTCTGAAATTATCCTAATAATGAACTTATTTACATCTTTGATTATAATCAAAGTATGGGTAGAAATAATTTAAGGACAATGCATTACACGCCTTGACTTTAAAATTTATTTATTTATATCCTTGTATATTTTTTACAATACAGAATTATTTTTAAATACAAACTAGCTCTGATACTATATGTGAGAGAGTTTTGAGAAATTATATCTTTCATTATGAGAAAAATATATATAAATGATGATATTTTATATAGGCTTTAAACCACTACCAAAAAAGAAAATATACAAGTGTATCATATACAAAATATATATTTTATACATTCGTTACAACTTATATAAGAAATATGACCTAAATAGAATAATACTACTATATAAGTATGTATTTAAAAAAAACTACTAATGTCATTTATATTTTTTAAGAGTTAACTATTACTACTTGTCAAATATTAAGGGGATGTGTTTATAATTTGCAATGATAAAGTTATTTTATGTAACTTGGCCAACAAAGCACAAGGTAAAAATAGTTCCATGTACAAGTTCGCTCTTGCTATAAATTGGAGTCAATTGAACTATTTCAGGATCTTTACACACTACTATTATAGCAACTCTCTGTACTTTCTCACCATCAAAACAACAGACGAAAAATATGGATGAATCTCCATAAAGAGAATGACAAAATTAAGCTAGTAAAAGGCAATACCGAATTTTTAATTGAAAATACTAAGCTTTTGATTGAAATATTTATTTTGCTTAAAGGATTAGGAAAATAAAAGTGTAGTAGACTTTGATTTTCAACATACCATTTAATTTGCTTTTTTAGATTATTATATGACTCTTAGAGAAATATCAATAACAACTTCTTTAGTTCTTTTAATTTATGATATCTTCATTTGCTTGCATGATTATTTTAAATTTATGTTCATTTTAGAAGTTCAATAAAGATGATAAATAATGATACCAAGTTGAATTTAAAATAAATAAAATCTAAGGGGAATCCAAAATAAATATGAGGTTTATTTATTTATTTATTTATAGGTGTCAATATTGGTCAAAAAGAGTAAGCCCATGTTTGAGATGGGTCTAAATTTGTATTATGTTTTGTGGGTCGAGATCTAAAATACAGTCGAATTTTGACATGTTTCTACTGTATTGTATAAATGTATTGGGTATCCTTTCGAAGTTTCGCCCACTACTTTTAGTCCAACGACAATTTAAAGTTGCAGAGCTAATTGCCAATGATATTTATTATTTAATTATTAGGGCTTCAAAACCGCCACAACTTGCATAATACAACCATCACAAACCGCACCTACCACCACCAATTGAGATTTGAAATCACGTATTGGTACTGCATGCATAATGTATAACGTATAATGCATCTGACATTTGACAATTATCTTACAATATACTGCCGTTTAAATTAAAAGATCGTTTTTTTTTTTTTTTCTTGAAAGGAGCTTTCATTTTTGGGAAATGAATTACGCAGAAAAATTAAAAAGCAAACATTAGCTCCAGAATGAGAAAGAGCTAGCTTGGTTAACTTGTGAGCAATTCATTTTTAGTCTAGGAATATGCCTTCGGATAGTATGATTGTTCCCCTTCATAAGATTACAAATATCTTTTAGGTTCCATCTAATTTCTTTAAGAGAATTCTAATTACTTAGAATTAGGTTGACAATATTTTTGGCATTTGATTCAACTATCAGATTCTGGTAATTAAGAGAAGCTACTAACTAAATTTCAAAAAGGATGGGTTTGGCTTCAGTCATCTTCACGTCAAGGCAAGATTGCAGGGGGGACACAACCATCACAATGGGGAGATTCTCTTCAGTTCTAATAACTGCACCAAGGCCAGATTTGTTGTTTATAAGGTTGGCTGCAACATCTACATTTACTCAAAACCAGCATCTTGGAATGGTCTCTTGACAAGAGGAGTCATATACTCTGATTGGATTAGAAGGGGAAGGTTGGAGGAAAATGAGCCCAAGTAGGCATTTACTCTCGACAGTATCAGCTCTCGATGGTCCTCTATGCTTTGCATAACTGAGTTGTTTCTATCATTCCATATTGCCCATAATAACATCAGGAGTTCAATAGAAGATTCTCACTTTATTGGGAGATGGCTATTCCAAATTGATTTCCAGAGTTTGCAAGGGCCTATTGATGATTCAGGATCAACTGCAAGTTTTACTTTGAGGGCAACATAGTAGCCACTTTTTGACTGAGTAATCTTCACTTTTATTGAAGTGCCAGCAACATAAATCTTCCACATTGTTCTCAGGGATATGGATGTCTTGGACCAACTTAACATCAGCTGGTAGAAAATTCTCTTCTAGCAGTCTCAGGTACCATTGTTTCCTTTCTATAATTAGGTCTTTTACCATGTTTTTCTCTGGGAGTTTGACAGGCGATATAGGCTTGAAGGTCGACTCCCTGAGAATCTAATTGTGCTTGTATGCCTTAATCTGTTTACCATTACCAATGACTTATCAAATTCCAGTACACAGGAGTTACCTTCCCTATAGGATGCTTATCCAAAGGTAGAAAGGGTTGTTCCCAATTTTAGCTTCCATGAATTGGTCATGCTTGAAATATCTAGCCTTTAGTAGTTTTGTTGTCAGAGAATCTGGATTCTGACTAATTCCCTAGCATTGCTGACTAGAAGGGCTTGCTTAAAGCAATGCTAGTCTTTGAAACCAAGACCTCTACTCGCTTTGCTTTGGCATAAAATCTTTTAACTTGCCAAGTGAATATTCTTATTAGAATCAGTGGTCCCCCACCAAAATTTGGAGAGCCCATTCTGAATTTCATCACTAAGTGAGCTTGAGAGCTTGAATATACTCATGACATAGGTAGGGATGGCTTGTGTAACAGCCTTTAATAGCACCTCATTTCTCCCACTTAAAAATAATCTTTCTTGCCAACCATTGACTTCATTTGTGATTTTCAGCTTAATTTCATTAAAAAAAGGCTACTTCTTGGTTCTTCCTACCATGGAGGGTAGGTTGAGATATTTTTCATAGATGTAGATAGTTTTTAGGTTGAAGGTTTCCTGGATAGTCTTTGCCCTGGTACTTGAAATGCATGGACTAACAAAGATAGAAGATTTGTCAAAATTAAAGAGTTGCCTCGATGCCTCAGCATAACTGTCTAGGATCTCCTTAAGGTTGTTTCAATTTTAAAAATCAACTTTTGTAAATACCAAACTTTCATCTACAAATAGCAGATGGGAGATGGAGATAGAACTGTTGAATCTGATACAATTGATTGCTTGTTGAGCTTCTGCCTAGAATAACATAGATAAGAAGGCTACTACATATAAGAGAAAGAGATAAGGAAAGAGAGGTCAGCCTTGCCTCGTGCCCTTGGAAGCCTTAAACTACCTTTAATGCACCTCATAATAAGGTCAACCCAGTCCTCTTTGAAGCCTAATTTTAACATTACATCGTTTAAGAAACACCATTCGACTCTATCAAAAGCCTTGCTAATATCAAGCTTAAGAGCTATATAACCATACTTGCTTCTTTTTTTACTCTTAATCTTGTGAAAGCACTCATATCCAGTAATGATATTGTCACTGATTAGCTTATGGGAAAGGAAACCACACTGATTTTGAAAGACTATGGAACCAAAAATGTGTTTCAACCTATTGGCTATGGTTTTGACAATAATTCTATAACTAACATTGTAAAGACCTATTGCCTTGTAGTCTATGGTTTTCTGAGGGTTGGTTACTTTAGGGATTACAGTAATTAAAGTATGATTGAGTGGGCTTGAGGTACATTTATGGTTGAGCACATCTAGAAAAGTGGAGATGGTATCTTCAGTTATATGTTCCCAATGCCTTTGATAGAAGCCAGGAAAAAGACCATCATATCTAGGGGCTTTGAGCGAGTGAACATGCTAAACTACCTTGATCACTTCATCTCTGGAGAAGGGTCTCATAAGTTCTTTATTCATGTCATCAGAAATTTTGGTTACAATTCCTTGGATAGATTTCCACCTGAAGTGTTCAGAGGGCTTGGAAGATGAAAACAAGATTTCAAAATATTCATAAAACATATTGCCAATCACATTCTCATCAGTTTCCCAATCCCTTGTATTGGACAGAATCCCTTTTATCTAATTCCTCTTAGAGGCCATAGCATGGAAAACTCTAGTGTTTCTATCACCTTTTTTCATTCGCATGGCTTTAGATCTTTGCCTCCAGTATATTTATTCTTCATATAGCATATTGTTTAGCTACTTTTTTAGGTCTTTATTTTTTTGCTGTTGGCATAGTGTTGTAGGCTAGATTTATACTTCTCAAACTCCCTGAGTAAAGAATTGAGAGCCATTTTCCTGGCTTCAAATTATTTTTTACTCTATGCCCTCAAACTTTTTCTTACTGCTTTCATATTTGCTGTAAAATTCTCAAAATGAGAGATATCCAGATTTTGCCTTTAAAGCCAACAAGCCTTTACAATATCAACGCAGTCCTTGTAGGTGTTCCACATCTCCTCATACCTGTACACTTTCCTTTTGTCAAGTGTTAGCCACCTTCTGTCTTTCCACACTTCTAAGAGAATTAGGTTGTGATCTGAGCAGGTATATAGTAAATGGTAGACCTGATATCTGCTGAACTGGTTCTTCCAATCCTCATTGCAGAAAAACCTATCCAGCATTTCTTCAAATAAGCCACAACTATACCTTTTATTAGACCATGTAAAAGAATAGTTGTTCTAGCCTATATAAGCTAAGTTACAGTTCTCTACCACTTCCTTGAAATTCTTAATTGCATCACTATTTATGAGACCGCCACTATTCTTTTCTAAGTAATCTAAGATTTCATTGAAGTCGCCAGCGCAGATCCAAGACAGATTTAATAGGCCTGCCAATCTTCCAAGTAACTTCCAAGTGTGTTTTTTATTAACTGCTTCAGGGAGGCCATATAAACCAGTGAATCTCTATTTATTGAGGGTACCATCACTGATGATGGATTTAATGTGACATTTGTTGAAGGATAAAATTTTGAGATCAGTATCATCATCCCAAAAGAGGGCTAAGCCTCTACTCAGGCTATATCTTCCTATTGTAAAACTGTTATCAAAGTGCAATCTCTTATCCACATGCTGCATTTGGATCTTAGATAACTTGGTTTCACACACAAAAAAAATGATTTTTTGATTTTTTTTTCATTGGACGATGTTATTAAGAGCTTTGAATGTCCGAGGATTCCCTAGAACCCGGACATTCCAACTGATGCTTATCATGGCTCTCAGCAGGGCTAGTAGCCAGTCACCGCCGATTGAGTTGGTTTAAGTCTTGTACTGTTTCTTTCTTGCCATCACTAGGTTAACAGTTTTCTGGTTGAAGGCTAATTGCTTTCTTCTGCCTTTTGTTAGGCGAGCTTGGCAAATTTCATCATTTGATCTTTTCCTTTGAGTGGGGTTAGGCCTATATATTTCTTCCTCATCATTGGCTCCTGCTAAAAATTTCCATTTCTTGTTATTAAGTTGTTTGGTTTGGGCTTTGAGAGAGTGAGCCCATCTGAGACAAAATATGGATCTAAATGGTCCATATCCAGATCATGACTTAACAAAATTTGAGGAGTACATTCACTTTTGTTACTAGTTCTGAGGGAAATATTTCCCACCACTTCTGGAACAGTTCTTCATTGATGAACTAGATATTGGAGCCATCTTCTAATGTAGCCCTATCTACATCGAGATCTATTCCTATCACCTGCTCTATTATCTTTACCTACATTAGGTTATACATCTATTTTCTATTGGACGGTGAGTGTACCTTAACCGGGTTTGGATACGGTTCATCCTTTTCCATAGGTTCATTCTTAGGGTTCTAGTTTATTCCTTCTTAATGGGGGGGATGGCTAAAATTTTGGTTTTCTTTGCCCATATGGACTTTCCACATAGTTGTTGGCTTAATTTGTTGCCCATTGATTCATCTTTTGCAACTTGTTTAGCACATCAAATCTCTAAAGGTACCAGCCAACATCTAAGCTCTATAACTGAAATTTTATCTTTTAGCTTTATCAAGAACTTTAGCCTAGATTATAATACATGTTAATGAGAAGAAAATAAGAGAGAATTATCTAATATTGAAAAATTCCTAAGAGTGTCTTTATATAGGCAATGAATGGAAATATGTTAAGTGTGACATTAATCTTCAATAATTTAAGCCAACAACTCGTTTACCCATTTGCAGTACCTTTTTGATAATGAAAATAATCAATGTAGCCTTTTTGACCGACATAGAAGTTATATCATTTTGTCTCTTCTTTTTATAAGCACTAGGTTCATGCAAATTAGATGAGTATCCAATGAAATATGGGTAAAATGCCAAAGATATGTCACATTTCAGCCAACAACCCTTTTACCCATTTGCAATATAATTTAGTCCATGATAACGGCTAATTTGAACTTTATCATCAACATGAGAGTTATTGATAATTGAGTCAGTATTTCATAGCTTCAAGAAGTATAGCAATTGGATATGTATTTCTTGAAATACGGTCCAAATATGTAAGGTGGGTCAAGCTGAGCGGAAGTTGCAATCCAATTCTGTTGTATCCCAATTCTGGCCTATAAAATGTTGGATTTGGCTTTTCAACTGTTCTTCAAGTTTGTGTAAGATTGCGTCATGTTACTCTAGGTTCAAAAATTTATTTATTTTGATTTCTACATTGAGAGTTATGTTCATTTTATCTAAATATGTACAAATAACATTCATTAATCACAATTTAAAGAGAACACTTTATTTCAAACTAAAAATACAAAATTGCTAAAATTAGTGACATTAAATGGTGACTGAGTCTCTTAACAAATATGTATTGTCATGTGTTCATCACAACCCCCAACCAGCTTATTGCTAGTGTCTAGCAATTCAAGCATAAATAGAATATGAAAAACTACCTAAGCATTTCAAACAAAAAGTTAGTTCAAGATCACTGTTGCTATTATAGTTTTTTTTTCAATTATAACTTTCAAAAATTGTGTGTGTGTGAACTAAGCCGTAACCATCTTACCACAAACCACAGCATATGTAGTCTTGAGAATGTTTTTAAGTAAAAGCCTCAAACTCCATATCCTCACAAATGCTTGACTGTTTAAAAGGTTAGGATTTCTCTCATGGAGTTGGAAAACAGTTAAGCACTCAAGAAAAAGTCAATTTTAAGGACAAACATACAAACTAACATTGATCCAAAGATAGGAATATCAATTATTTAGAAATCAATTATTCTTAACATGTACCAGTTTTAGGATTTTAATTGTCTTGTGAGAATAATACCAATATAGCTTAGTGAGAAAACTGTCTTACAAAATATTTGTCTTTTAAAATTGAATGAATACTTTATTAAACTGAATTGATTCTCTTTTTTCTTCTATTTTTTTTGGTATTTTGCTTTTTGTTTTTTGAAGAATACAAGGAAGTTTTGTTTCTCACCAGAATATGTTATATATAAATGCAACCAACTTATTCCTTAACTCAAATAATATCAATCTAAACAAAACTTAATCAATTTAAAGGATCAATGAAGGTTCATAAGCTGTTTTCTTAAACTTTTCACTTACTTACAAATGATATATGAGATTAGAAAAATATATACTTAAACATGGAATTCTCTTGACTATATAAATTGAATCATCCATCTTACCACAAGGCTTAGCATTGTGCTTAAAATTATTTTTAAAGTCATTCTTTAGTAACCTAAATTGAAACAGTGACTCAACCTAAACAATTTTGAAATCATACCTAGGTAGAAAAGTAAATTCCTTTATATAAGAATTACTAAGACTACAAGCAATAAACAACAATGCATGAAAGATAAAACAAACTGACAAAAAGTTAGTTAAAATGCATTTCAAAAGTTAGAAACAAAACTCCATACTCTGCCATTCTAATTTAACTTAGAATGCATCTTAAGAGTTCAAGAATGAACTTTTTACTCTGTTATTTTAATCAAATGTCGGACCCTATTATCTTTTTTTTTTTTATTATTATTTTTTTTTGAATGAAAAATACAACTTATGTCTACTATCCTCCCCCTAAATCAGATGAAACATTGACCTCAATGTTTAAATAGAAAGAGATAATGTATAGGAGACATTACCTGAAACGTCAGTTATTCGAAAGAAATAAACTTGAGAGACACTTAAGCAAATATAAAATAAAATGATGATGCTGATAAATAAATAAATAAAAGAAAAATTTACAAACGAAGTGTCAGATCCAATTTTTGCTTGTTAAAGCCCACTGACCAATCGATCCGAGTTATTGCTGGGTCAGATTGGTAGGTAAACTGCCTTTAATTTGTCAATAATTAATCCGCCTTGGTAGCAGAAACCAGGATCTGTCGCACAGAATGTGAAATAAAATTTTGTTTTACAGTTTGATCAAGGAAACAGAGTAAGCAATCAAAATAGTTATTAACATTCAACAAATCTATAAGTTTTCGGTGGATATTCAGCTCGGTCTAAGAGGTAATTTGAAAAAGTTCTTCCAAGGTACCAAAATCACCTGATAAAGTAATAAAAGCATCTGCATTGTAAAGCATTCTAGCTATATGTTCATGCATGGATGAGACTATTAATTCTTCCCTTATTGTTTTTCTAGTCAGGTTTTCCACGGCTAAAGCTGTAGGAATAATACCTAAAACTTGACTTCCTCCTAAATGTGCAGCTGTTGACACACACCTCATTAACCTAAGGCTACCCCTTCCATAACTCAAATGAGTTTTTCTTGCAGCTAATACTTTTTTCTAGATTGTTTGCTGCCTGTACAAACACTTTATTTCCCCAAGACTAGATCCACAAAATACACATATATTTCAGAATTGCTGAACCGAGGTTTCCTCCATATCTACACTCACCTTTATCTCAGTATATGAAAAATAAAAATGAGGTATTATATTTATAGAGTACCAAATGATAACAACGATTTTGGTAACCCGATAGTTTGTCAGAAGAGAGTTAAAAATAAAACACAAAAATTTAAACATAAGGACCCACATACATTATTTAACCAAAAAATTTGAATTTAAGACATCTACATGAGTAGCCCTACTATTTATAAAAGAAAATAAAAAGTTTGAATTTAAAATACATGTATTTACAAGTAGTTGTGATTGTGGCTTACATCTTCCTCTGGTTTTACGTCCAATAATGGCGTAAACGCACTCTATGGGTCGGAGATAGGCTTCCCATCTAATTTTCTTATAAATTGGCAAACAGGGTCTTTTAAAGTCAGATTCCCGAGACTGTACCATTGATGTTTATTTTTGAATTTATTCCATAAATTGAGAAGTTCATGTTGCACGAGCCCATAGGGATGCGTCTCAAGAGTCAATAGGATATCATCCAAAGACTCCTTACTCAGTCCATCCTTAATGAATTGAATTTTGTCTTCTCGATTTCTAGATGCAAATCCTAAAGAACGACAACTCCGGTTACAGTTCCATTGAGCCCATTTATGACAGACTTGTAACCTCTTTGCTCGTCGCCTTTTGGCATAAGAGCTTCTTCCAAGACCAGGTATAAAAGAAACAAAATCATTTATAGACCTACCAGATAATCAAACTTTGGCTTCGATTAACCAATAAATATCCACAGGGATATTACTCAACATCAATAGCCTTAGTCTTTCACACCATGCTTTGTAAATCTTAAGTAGAGTATTTTGAGGCAATGAAGGAAAGTATTTTTTAAGGTTGGCAAGAATACGATCCATTTTGAAAGAAAGTGAAAAAGAAAAGAGATGAATGCATAGTTTGAGGGACAGTTTTTAGGGAACTGAGAAACTGACTTTAATTTCTTTGTTATTCGCCACTTGACCGGGAAATAAATCACACTGAAGAAAAAAGGAAAAGAAGAAAATAAAGTAAAATAAAATGTAAAAGAAAATAAAAGCAAAAATAAAAAGTCAAACGATAAAATATAGACAAAATATAAAATATGATACAGATAGATTGAACTTGTTCAAGCATGATAGACAGGATCCACAAGAGGGATATCGTCTAGGTACATAGAGTGGTCTACCTTTTCCACACAGCTTTTCAGCCGCTGTCCATTGACTTTAAAAGTTCGCCCATCAGTGAGGTCATCGATTTCGACAGCACCATTAGGAAAAATGTGTCTTACCATAAATTGACCAGTCCATCGAGATCTTAACTTTTCAGGGTGTAAATGCAATCGAAACTCATAAAGAGACACCCGTTGATTTAGCTCGAAGTGTTTCCTTGAGATTTGTTTGTTATGAGCTACTTTTATTTTAACTTTGTAAATTCTGGAGTTGTCATATACATCATTTCGTAGCTCTTCTATTTTTGACAATTGTAACTTTCTCTAAAGACCTGTAGCACTAAAATCAAAGTTAAGGGCTTTGACAACCCAATAAGCTTTATGCTCTAACTCAACAGGTAAATGAAAAACTTTTCTATGAACAAGCCAGTATGGAGACATTTCTAAGATGGTTTTGTATGCAGTGCGGTATGCCTATAATGCATCAGAAAGATATAGAGACCAATCTTTACGATTCGGGTTAACCGTCTTTTTCAAAATCTATTTAACCCCTCTATTTGCTAGCTCGGCTTATCTATTTGTTTATGGATGGTATGTAGTGGAAAATTTGTGAAGAACACCATACCTACACATCAAATTTTTAAAAGAACGGTTACAAAAATGTGTTCCTTGGTTACTAATGATGACACGTGGTATACCATACCTAGATAACACATTATCTTTTAAGAATTTTACCACTGTTGTATTATCATTATTACAACAAGCTACAGCTTTCACCCATTTTGATACATAGTCAACAGCTAGAAGAATGTAAAGGTAGCCAAAAGATGAGGGAAAATGACTCATAAAATTAATACCCCAACAATCAAATATCTCAATAACAAGAATAGGGTTAAGAGGCATTATATGTATTCGAGATAAAACACCTAATGTTTGACATCTTTCACAGGAATGACAAAATTATTAATGTCTTTGAACAAAGTGGGCCAATAAAGATCACACTGTTAAATTTTCTTAGCTGTCTTCTTTATAGAAAAATGACCACCACAAGCAGCACTATGGCAAAAATTTAAGACACTAAAAGCTTCACTTTCAGGAATGCAACGTCTCATAATTTGGTCAGGATAGTATTTGAAAAGATATGGATCGTCCTAATAAAAATTACGTACCTTAACCAAGAACTTACGCTTATCATGTGCACTCTAGTTAGATGGAAGTTCACCACAAACTAAATAATTTACGATATGTGCATACCAAGGTATTTGTCTTATAGTAAAAATAAGTTTGTAAGGAAAATCATCTCAAATGGGTGGCAAATCAGTGGAGTCGATGAACTCAAGGCGGGATAAATAACCAATAACAACATTTTCAACGCCCTTCTTGTCTTTGATGGCTTGATCAAATTTTTGCAAAAGAAGAATCCACATAATTAAACGGGCTTTAGCATCCTTCTTAGAAAGAAGGTACATAAGAGCTGCGTGGTCAGTAAAAACAATAATAAGTGAACCAATCAAATAAGAACAAAAATTTTCTAGGGCAAAAACAACAACTAATAGTTCTTTTTCAATAGTTGTGTAATTTATTTGAGCATCATTCAAAGTCCTACTAGCATAATAAATAACAAAGAGTTTTCCCTCTCTTCGTTGCCTAAGAGCTACTCCTACAGCATAATTATTTGCATCACACATAATCTCAAATTAGAGGTTCTAATCCAGTGATTGCATGATAGGAGCGATGGTGAGTTTGGCAATGTGTTTGGAATGCCTCCTCACACTCTTGTATCCATGTAAATTCTGCATCTTTTAGCAAATGGTTACACAGTGGTCTAGATATGGTAGAATGTTTTTTGTATAAACCTCTTGTAAAAGTCAGCGTGTCCAAGAAAAGATCGAACATCTTTTACCATTTTTTGTATAGGTAATTTAGAGATTAATTCAATTTTGGCCTTGTCAACCTCTATACTCTTTCAGATACAACGTGCCCTAAAACGATTCCTAAAGATACCATGAAATGATATTTCTCCCAATTTAGCACAAGTCCTTTTTCTTCACACCTACTCAAAACAGCTTTCAAGTTAAGTAAACATAAATCAAAAGAATTATCAAAAAACAGTCAAATCATCCATAAAAACTTCCATGCATTTTTCAACCATATTGGAGAAAATACTTAGCATATAATGTTGAAAAGTAGCTGGTGCATTATATAATCCAAATGGCATTCTACGAAAAGCATAAGTACCAAAAGGGCATGTAAAAGTGGTTTTTTCTTGATCTTCTATAGCTGTCTCAATCTAGTAATATCCTAAATACTCATCAAGAAAATAATAAAATGGATGTTTAGCTACACGTTCTAAAAGTTGGTCGATAAAAGGCAATGAAAAATAATCTTTCCTAATGGCTGTGTTTAAATTTTTATAATCAATACACATTCGCCAACCACTTACTACCCACCCTAGTTGGAACAGGTATCCCATTTTCATTTTTCACAACAGTAACCCCAGATTTCTTAGCAACTACTTGAGTTTGACTTACCCATTGACTATAAAAAATTGGGTAGATTATACCTGCATCTAATAGTTTCAATACCTCTTTCTTCACTATTTCTTTCATTGTTGGATTAAGTCTTCTTTATGGGTCCCTACGGGGTTGGGTACCTTCCTCTAAATGAATTCTATGGGAGCATATCAATGGAGAAATACCTTTAATATCAGCTATGGTCAAACCTAGTGCAGATTTATGTTCTTTTAATAATTTTTTCTCTTGTTTAGCACTAAGTTCAGAAGAAATGATGATAGGAAAGATATCACCTAGTCTCAAGAATATGTGTTTCAAACCTTTGATAGTGGAGAAAGCTCAACTTATGGTGTCTCAAAGTTTGATGGTTTCAGTTTCTTCCTCTCTCATGGCAACTCTTCAAAGCGTGGCTACCAAAATCGAGTCCCTTTATCCTGTGAGTCAAAAATACTAAACACATCAGTTGTTTCTTCAGGATAATACAATTCTTCAAAATCAAATTAAAGAGATTTTTTAAAGAATCAGAACCATGATTTTTATAAGCTTCCTTCGTTATAAATGTGTCTATCATACATGAATGATAGCATTCATCTTCTTCTCGTGGTTGCTTGCCAATATAGAAAATGTTCACCTCAAGAGTCATATTCCCAAAAGATAATTTCATTAGACCATTTCTGTAATTAATAAGAGCATTAGTAATGACAAGAAAATGTCTCCCCAAAATAAGATGAATTTTTGACTCCATGTTAACAACACAATGAGTATCTAAAATAAGAAAATCAAAAGGGTACTAAAATTTATCAATTTGCAAGAAAACATCTTCTACTATTTCTCGTGGTTTCTTGATTGATCAGTCAGCTAATTGTAGAACTACAGATATAGGTTTAATCTCATCAAGTCTCAATTATAAGTAAATAGAATAAGGCATTAAATTTACACTTGCTCCTAAGTCCAACAAAGCTTGACCAAACTCATGTGTCCCAATTTGGCAAGAGATTGTGGGACATCCTAAGTCTTTATACTTGGGTGGTGTCTTTTGTTCAATCACTGACACTTACCTGTTCTGCCAAAAATGCAATTTTCTTTACATGGTATTTTCTTTTGATATGACATAGATCCTTGATGACTTTGGCATAAGTTAGAACCTGCTTAATCAAATGCAACAAGGGAAGATTAATCTTAACTTATTTCAAATGTTCTAAAATCTCACCTTAAATTTTTGAATTTTTTTCAACAAATCGAAGAGCTTGAGGAAAAGGCACTGGGATTGAAAACTTATTTTCGGGCTCTTTTTCTACTATGGCCTCTTTTTCAATGGAGGGCGTCTTTGCTAATCATAGATGTGTTAGTTTCAGAAGTAGGCTCACTCACATTCTTACCACTTCGAGTAGTAATGGCATTGACTTCTTTGAGATTTTGTGCATCAAAAGTAGAAGCTTGTGCTATGAATTGTCCTTTTTGATTAGATTAAGGTTGAGATGAAAACTTACCTCACCTTTGTATAGTTAAGGCACTGGTCAGCTTTGCGATTTGACTCTTGATTTATTTGTTTTCGTATATCACCTGTGCAAGAATTGTTTCAAATTTTTCATTAGTCTTATTTTGTGCCTCCATAAATGCTTGTAATGTATCCTCTAAAGGACTTCTAATTGGTCGTACATTATATTAAGGTGCAACATAAGACTTGGGTGCTTGTTGTTCTTGTTTTCAATGGCTGTTGGCTTATTAGTCAGATTTTCGACTAAAGTTTGGGTGTTTTCTCCAGCTAGATTATAGGTTTCAGAATAGGGTGAATAAGGCTTCTTGTACATCCCTAAGGCATTACATTGTTCCTCATATATCCCTCTCATCTCACTATAAGTGGGGCAATCCTGAGCTAAGTGTTTCGTTCCTCCACAGACAAAACAGACATCATGTGACTCAACTTTAGCAACAGTGTGGGTGACCCTTCTATCTTTTGTTTTCAAGGCCTCTAACTCCCTAGTTAAGACCTCTAATTAGGCTTTGAGGTTATCCTCTTCCCTAAGATGGAAAACTCCACTGGGTCGTGACCTATTTGTGCTTTCAGTCATGCTAGGTCAAGTCTATGTATGGGTTTTTTCGGTTAAGTCATTAAGATATTCTATAGCTTCCTCTGGATCTTTGTGAAATAACTCTTTATTACACATCATCCCAATAAATTGACGCTCTCTAATTGTGATTCTCTCATAAAAATAGCTAACCAAGCTCTAATTTTCATACCCATGGTGAGGGCACAGATTTAGCAACTCTTTAAACATTTCCCATGCTTGATATAAGGCTTCACTGTCTTTTTGGGAGAAAGAAGAATTTGTATTTTTAAGCCATTAGTTTTGTGTTATGAGAAGTATTTATTGAAAAATGCTTGGGTCATTTCTACTCAAGTTCCTATAGACCTCGGCCTCAAAGACTATAGTCAACTCTTTACTTTGTCTTTCAAAGCAAAAGGAAAAACTTTAAGCCTAACAGTGTCTATGGCTTCAGGTTGGCTATGGAAGGTGGCAATTACCTCTTCAAATTCCTTAACATGTACATAAGAATTTTCACTATCTATACCATGAAAAGTGAGCAGAAGGTGTATCAGTCCAGATTTAAAATTTGAATGTGGTGTGTTAGGTGAAAATATAATGCATGATGATGTGGTTGTATGAGTAGGATACAAGTAATCTTTTAAAGTTCTAACGAGGTTATCCTCGTGTTGCCTCATTGTGTTAGAATTACAAGGTGAACTAGATAGTGAATTCTCTTCCCTTATAAATTGTGGTGGTAGTTCTGTTAGGATTTGTGCTTATATGCCATCCCATTTTGTATAAATATATAATGATAGTATTTATATAATTATCATTTCTAATAAAATCGTTAATATTATTTATTATTAAATGGTAAGATGCTTGTAACATTTCAGACATTGTATTATCTGAAGGAGTTCAAATCTAGTTTAAAGGAGTTTAGATCAGTGCTA
Source organism: Ailanthus altissimus (assembly GCA_946807835.1). Classification (NCBI taxonomy): domain Eukaryota; kingdom Viridiplantae; phylum Streptophyta; class Magnoliopsida; order Sapindales; family Simaroubaceae; genus Ailanthus; species Ailanthus altissimus. The sequence goes on along the minus strand of OX327696.1, from coordinate 20,187,772 downwards.
AGAGTTAACAACATTAATAGTTATAAATACTAAAAGTTAGTAGTACTAAGAATTAGCGATGCTAGGAGTTAGCAGGTTCATAGAGTTAGCAAAATCTAAGAAGTTAGAGCCTTGTCTAAAATGGGACAATGACCAGAGAATATATTAGTAATGACATAGTTGCAAGGAGTTGCAGATGGTGCTAGAAAATGTCATTATGCAAGTATGTTTTCAAACACAATATTCCTAATCTAATTTCATTGACGCGGGTCTATCGGTGGAACCCATTAACATAGATTAGTGTATGCCTATATCTAAATGGTTCAGATGGTTAGTCTTAGCAAACTATGAGTTTAGTAGAAGGTCGTATAAAGATGCAGGTATTCAGTAAGAACTGAATATTGAACAGACTCACGAGGACCTCCAATAGACATCTCATGAAGCCATCAATGGAAGGTCTTCCGAGTTGAGTAATATTTGTAGTCCTTTGACCTGAGCGCCACGGTGGGCTTGTGAGTGATCTACTATGCTTTTGTTCCACATATGTCAAAAATCTTTCATAGTCTGACCGCTGGGTGTCGCTAGGTATGGTCCAATGCTCATGGAGTCCGGTGTACGTAGATATGGGATCCATCAGCTCATATGAGTGGGTTGTATATCCTGATACTCCAAGTTTGTATTTTAGGAAATCTTGTGGCCACAAGCATAAACCTTCGAAAATATATTTCGAAGGAATAAACAATATCAAAAAAGTGTTTGTGGAGCTGGAAGCAGCGGCCATTTTTTCAGCGCTGTGGCGTTCGACATTGTTACTAAATTTTTTTATTTTATTGATTTTATAACGTTTTGACTTATTTCGTTATTGCAATATGCTTCTATAATTGCCATAACATGATAACATCATTCATATACGCTGATAATCACGATAAGAGCTTTATTGGTGGGGGTTAGTTGTGTTTGCGTAAAATTTAAATGAATAATCTATATTAAACATTTGTATGAAATGAGTATGTGTTTAAGAAATCTCTCTTAATCAGATTGAATAGTATTGTATTATGAGATAATATTATACAATGATTCGCCTTATCAATACGGTATTAGACGGGTCAATTTCGATTACTCCTAAAATCGCTAAAATGAGAGAGATTGGTCGGGGTGATTCAGGCTATACCGATTAAACATGAGATGAGGCAAATATATGCAAAAATACTATCTTAGATCGCTAAAGTGTGCGGGTAGTATTAGTAACATATATTTGATGATTGACAAGTTAATCTGAAATACAATTATCTTAGATCGATAAAGTGTGCGGATAATGTGTATTTAGGATCAGAAGTAAGAGTTGTATGAGATACAATTGATAAGAGTTGTCTACCTTTTGGGTTTACAAATGCGAAGATCGCTAAAGTGTGCAGCTGGAGTAAAATGCCAATGGGATCCACTTTTTGTTGTACAGTTTAAAAGATCAAACTGTCATTTCTCCTTTTAAGAGATTTAGGAAATTATGTAAAGCAGTGGGAGGGCATCTTTAGATTAAAAATGTATAAAAGTTATATCCATGATCTAAAACGTTATTTATTAATGAGAAGAAATATTCTACTACACATCTTTAATTTATCTTATTATAATAAGATAAGTAACTTATAGAGATAAGATGACCATGAGCAACCTGTTAGTATACTTGATTAAGCACATAATCTATAGGGTACTAATAAATATTAAGACTTGCTTATAAATCTAAAAATTATTTTAGATTAATAAAAATACTCAGATATATAATAGATAATTAGATAAAATAAAAGGTGTTCCTAATAATGTCCCTTACAGATTATAGTGGACCCACCTTTTAAAGCCTTAACTCTTAAAAGTGTTTAAGAAATATATAGAGTCAATGCAATAACCTCAACTTGTATGGTCTAATACGTTGATTTGTAATATCCATAACGTGTGTGGGGGGCATCGTTCATGGACGTATGGAGGAGCTCCATATGACAAATCAAATGTGGACCTAGAGAGTCTCACAATATGTAGTGTACTCGTTAAGCACTATGATAGCAGATTGGATTGAATAATTCAATCCAATAAATTTCAGCAAAATAAGATAATTGGGATCTCTCAGGATATATATTTGTCAAGACTTAAATGTTAAGTATATCATTGAATTAATTAATAAGGGTTGTTAATTAATAGGATATTAACAAGTGGCACAATTTGATCCATGATTTAATTTTACCTTAATTTTACCATTTAACCTTGGTAGTAAAAGTTAGAAAGGTAAAAAGTAATTATTCAAAAATTGTTTTGAATAATTAAATTTTATATTATTAGATAATAATGAAATAAGTTTATCATAGCATTGTATTTTAATACAATGAGGGGTCTAGATGTTGATCATTTATTTACCCATTATAATTAAAGTAATTATATTTGTTAGGTAAAGATTAATTTAGGTGGCCATTATTCTAGTGCTTGGTTAAATTAATCCTAAGTGGGAGACTAACAATAAAATTGGTGGAGCACTTGTTTTTGTTTAATCAAAGTGTTGAATAAACAAAAATGATTTTGGCTAACAATTGAATTCCTTCATTCAATTTTGGGAGAGAATTCGGCAAGGTGAAGAGAAAAGAGGTAAAGAGAGAATTTTGGTTTTTGTTTTTTTTCAAGTGTTGAAAAATGTAGAACTTCTCTTCATCTTCTTCTCTCATGGATGGATCATAATGAACAAAAGAAAATGGAGAAAGAGATTAATAATTATGACAAGAGTTGTTCACTATAATTAATCTTATAGAAACTGTTTCTAAGATTAATACAAGAGTTGTATGTAAAATATTTCTAATTAATATAAGAGTTGTATGTAAAATATTTACCATCTCCATTTTAAGAAACAAAATTATATTCAAAAGAGTTTGAATACATGTTGCTGAAAATTCTAAAACTAAGCTAACATTCTAACTCTTTAATCACATTAAACCGTTGTGGACTAGAATTGTTCAATATACACTTCAAGGTAAGATCTTCATATGAATTGTTGAAGGACTTGAAGAATTTGTAAACCTACCTTCATTAGGTGAGTATTTTTACATAATGTTTTAATGCAATTGTTCATTATATATATTTTTGTATAATAGTTATACTTGTTCATATACATAATATATGTGTTTAATTGTTAAATTAAGTATATTTGTTAACATGCTTCCGTTACATATAATAATTTTTGAAATTATATATACACTCGTATGTCACACACTCGATTTCCAATAGATTCTAGTTCTACTTCTCTCACAAATCTTCCTCGTTTGTCTTTAAGTCGATGCATACATCCTAACAATTTTTTTTAATGAAGGAAATGTTCAGTGAAAATTAAGAAGTGAAATAAAACACAATAAGAAATAGAAATGAGTTAGGTGGTAAAACTAACCATGAAATATAAATACAATAATAAACAAAAGATAATAAACTGTAAAGTACGATAAAAAGTACAATAAATAAATAAATAAAAGTACAATAAGTAAATAAAAGAGAAGAAAGTACAATAAATAAATAAATAAAAGTATAATAAGTAAATAAAAGAGAAGAAAGTCCAATAAATAAAGAACAATAAAATGCAAAGTACACTCGTTTCTCTCACACTCGATTTCCAACAGGTTCTAGTTCTATTTCTCTCACAACTCTTCCTCGTTTGTCTCTAAGTCGATGCATACATCCTAACAATTTTTTTTTAATAAAGGAAATGTTCAAGGAAAATTAAGAAGTGAAATAAAACACAACAAAAAATAAAAATGAGTTAGGTGATAAGACCAACCATGAAATATAAATACAATAAATGAACAAAAGATAATAAACTGTAAAGTACGATTAAAAAAAGTACAATAAATAAATAAATAAAAGTACAATAAGCAAATAAAAGAGAAGAAAGTCCAATAAATAAAGAACAATAAAATGCAAAGTACACTCGTTTCTCTCACACTCGATTTCCAACAGGTTCTAGTTCTATTTCTCTTACAACTCTTCCTCGTTTGTTTCTAAGTCGATGCATACATCCTAACAATTTTTTTTTTAATAAAGGAAATGTTCAAGGAAAATTAAGAAGTGAAATAAAACACAACAAGAAATAAAAATGAGTTAGGTGATAAGACCAACCATGAAATATAAATACAATAAATGAACAAAAGATAATAAACTGTAAAGTACGATTAAAAAAAGTACAATAAATAAATAAATAAAAGTACAATAAGTAAATAAAAGAGAAGAAAGTCCAATAAATAAAGAACAATAAAATGCAAAGTACACTCGTTTCTCTCACACTCGATTTCCAACAGGTTCTAGTTCTATTTCTCTCACAACTCTTCCTCGTTTGTCTCTAAGTCGATGCATACATCCTAACAATTTTTTTTTTAATAAAGGAAATGTTCAAGGAAAATTAAGAAGTGAAATAAAAATGAGTTAGGTGATAAGACCAACCATGAAATATAAATACAATAAATGAACAAAAGATAATAAACTGTAAAGTACGATTAAAAAAAGTACAATAAATAAATAAATAAAAGTACAATAAGTAAATAAAAGAGAAGAAAGTCCAATAAATAAAGAACAATAAAATGCAAAGTACACTCGTTTCTCTCACACTCGATTTCCAACAGGTTCTAGTTCTATTTCTCTCACAACTCTTCCTCGTTTGTCTCTAAGTCGATGCATACATCCTAACAATTTTTTTTTTAATAAAGGAAATGTTCAAGGAAAATTAAGAAGTGAAATAAAACACAACAAGAAATAAAAATAAGTTAGGTGATAAGACCAACCATGAAATATAAATACAATAAATGAACAAAAGATAATAAACTGTAAAGTACGATTAAAAAAAGTACAATAAATAAATAAATAAAAGTACAATAAGTAAATAAAAGAGAAGAAAGTCCAATAAATAAAGAACAATAAAATGCAAAGTACACTCGTTTCTCTCACACTCGATTTCCAACAGGTTCTAGTTCTATTTCTCTCACAACTCTTCCTCGTTTGTCTCTAAGTCGATGCATACATCCTAACAATTTTTTTTTTAATAAAGGAAATGTTCAAGGAAAATTAAGAAGTGAAATAAAAATGAGTTAGGTGATAAGACCAACCATGAAATATAAATACAATAAATGAACAAAAGATAATAAACTGTAAAGTACGATTAAAAAAAGTACAATAAATAAATAAATAAAAGTACAATAAGTAAATAAAAGAGAAGAAAGTCCAATAAATAAAGAACAATAAAATGCAAAGTACACTCGTTTCTCTCACACTCGATTTCCAACAGGTTCTAGTTCTATTTCTCTCACAACTCTTCCTCGTTTGTCTCTAAGTCGATGCATACATCCTAACAATTTTTTTTTTAATAAAGGAAATGTTCAAGGAAAATTAAGAAGTGAAATAAAAATGAGTTAGGTGATAAGACCAACCATGAAATATAAATACAATAAATGAACAAAAGATAATAAACTGTAAAATACGATTAAAAAAAGTACAATAAATAAATAAATAAAAGTACAATAAGTAAATAAAAGAGAAGAAAGTCCAATAAATAAAGAACAATAAAATGCAAAGTACACTCGTTTCTCTCACACTCGATTTCCAACAGGTTCTAGTTCTATTTCTCTCACAACTCTTCCTCGTTTGTCTCTAAGTCGATGCATACATCCTAACAATTTTTTTTTTAATAAAGGAAATGTTCAAGGAAAATTAAGAAGTGAAATAAAACACAAGAAATAAAAATGAGTTAGGTGATAAGACCAACCATGAAATATAAATACAATAAATGAATAAAAGATAATAAACTGTAAAGTACGATTAAAAAAAATACAATAAATAAATAAATAAAGTACAATAAGTAAATAAAAGAAAAGAAAGTGAAATAAATGAAGAAAAATAAAATGCAAAGTACAATAAATAAATAAAAATAAAAAAATAAAATAAAGTACAATAAGTAAAAAAATGTACAATAAGTAAATAAGTAAAAAGTTAAGCAGTAGAACCAAACATTAAAATAAAATAAAATACAACATATTAACTAAAAAAAATAAAGTACAATAATTAAATAAAAAAATAAATACAAAAAGTGCAATAAATAAAAAAATAAACTAAGTTAGGCGGTAAAACCAATCATTAAAATAATATAAAATATAACAAATTAACTAAATAAAATAAAATAAATTTGGTGGTAGAACCAACCATGAACAATAAAATGAATTACAACAAAGAAAATAAAACTAAGATTTTACAAAGAAAAGAAAATGTACAAAGTTATCACTTTAGTATTGATAAACGCAATCTACTTTCGCTTAGTGTGCCTCACCAGCAACGGAGCCAAATTTTGTTTATGCTCAAAATGTAATGCAGTTATCGCAATATAAATTGAGGTGTCGGTCCCACAAGGAAGCTTTTGACAAAATAGGTTGGTAAAGTAAAATATTAAAGTAATAGCAAAGGATAAAATTAATTAATTGGTTTAAGTGGATGAGATAGAATTGCCTATGAATTGAGAAAAATGTCTTATGATGATGTAAATAAGGCTTCGAGAATTATAGTTATACTTTATAAATCTACTCTACACTTTGATTCAATGTTTATAACTCAATTGATAGTCTTACACCCCAAACAATCAATCGGAAGATATGTAAAATATAACACATTTAATAACACATGCATTTGATATGACTAAACTCTTTTACAAATATTAACACAAATTATATTCATTTATATAAGTTATCTAAGATCGACAATATATCATTTTGACAATATTGGAGTAAAAGATAAACTTGAATATCAAACACTTATTGCCTTTACATGTTATCCAAGATCGACAATATATCGATTGACAATATTACAGTAAAATATTAACATATAAAACAATGTAACCAATAACAATTATAATTCAATAAGAATCACATAAAGAAAACATGACTGAAAATATATGAAACATGAGAATATAACCTTTAGATTATAGAAAATAAAATAGATAAGAGTTTAAGCATAATCAAACTTACAAACATTTATAACTCTTAACAATGAATCAAAGCATAGAAGTAAATTTATTAAACACAAAAGTTCATCTCTTAGCCTTGCCAAGAACTCTAGCCTAGATTACAATACATGTTAATGAGAAGAAAATAAGAGAGAATTATCTAATGTTGAAAAAGTCCTAAGAGTGTCTTTATATAAGCAATGAATGAAATATGTTAAGTGTGACATCAATCTTCAATAATTTAAGCCAACAACTCGTTCACCCACTTGCAGCACTTTTTTGATAATGAAAATGACCGATGTAGCCTTTTTGACCGACATAAAAGTTGTATCATTTTGTCTCTTCTTTCCATAGGTACTAAGTTCATACAAATTAGATGAGTATCCAACGAGATATAGGTAAAATGCCAAAGATATGTCAAATTTCAGACAACAACCATTTTACCCACTTGCAATATAATTTAGTCTATGATAACGGTTGATTTAGACTTTACCATCAAAATAAGAGTTGTTGATAATTGAGTCAGTATTTCACAGCTTTAATAAATATACCAATTGGATACGTATTTTGTAAAATATAGTTCAAATACGTAAGGTAGGTCAAACTGAACAAAAGTTACAATCCAATTCTGTTGTATCTCAATTCTGGCCCATAAAATGCTAGATTTGACGTTTTAACTATTCTTCAAGTTTGTGTAAGATTGAGTCATGTTACTTCATATTCAATAATTTCTTTATTTTGATTTCTACATTGAGAGTTACGTCCATTTTACCTAAACCTGTGCAAATAACATCCATTAATCATAATTTAAGGAGAACACTTTATTTTAAGCAAAAAATACAAAAATGCTAAAATTAGTGACATTAAATGGTGACCGAGTCTCTTAAAAAATATGTATTTTCATGTGTTCATCAACAGATCCCCATATCTGAGCCATAGTAGTTCTAAAGGGCTTTTTATTTACTACTATGTTCATCAGTACTTTTGTTATAATGTTTGCGTTTGCTGAGATTCGACCATTTTTTGACCAATTAACTAGGGAAATGAATAGTTTTGTTTTCTTCTTTTGAGATGTTTAATGAGCTATAAACTTTAACAAGCTTCTTTGTCGCCAAAGTATCTACCTCGTATTACTTTGATGACAGCAAGAGTTATAGCTACATTCAGTAAAATTGAAATAAAAAAGCTATTTAAGGCTTTTTCTACTCTTATCCAGCTCTAAGGAGCTAGAGCTTCAGAGAGTGTAGAGAAAGATGTTGTTTTAAAAGGTCGATTCTTGAAATGTAGGGAATGCCCTCCTTTTTCTGAATGATGGTGATAGCTATTACAGACTGCTAAGAACATTGTCTCTATCTGCACCACTCTTGATGCTTACTTGATTTGTTGATCCATACCTACGTTAATTCATGAATCAATCAACAGTCATTTAAGTCTTCATGCTTTTCCAAGATGCTTAATTCAATTGATAATTCTATTATATATCTTACTAATATCACTATATCATTTATATAATTGAAGTTCTTATAAGTTAGAACCTCACAGAAATTATTTTAGTTTTCTTAATAACGTTTTAAATTTATAAGAAACGGTCGTGCTTCTGTAACAAAAAAAAAAATCTCTGACGCTTAAGTTAATGATTGATCAAAATAAGAGGTGCTGGTGTGTGAGAAGTGTCTCAAAGAAATGTAAGAGAATAATAAATAAATTGTGCATCAAATGAGAATACTAAATCTTGAATATGGAATATAGAATGTGTATGTGAAACTGTATGATGAATTAAATAATGAATAATGAGCTAAGATTATATGCTTATTTATAGCGTTTAAATCTTAATTTGTATGAAGTATATATACATGAATATCAAAGTATGGATTTAATTATACCGTAGCTAATTAGAAATTATAATTCGTTTCAATCAGAGAGAAAGATTTAAGTGAATTTCCTCCACTTATGAAAATCTTTTTCATGCAGATTAACAATTAATTAATTACTATATGAACAAAATTCTAATTTTAATTTGTTCCCATCTCCGCATGAAATCCATAACCCATTTATAGGACTAATGGATTAGGGAGTTTGGTTACCTAGCATAATGAATCCAAAATTCTTAAGCTGGTTGGACTTACAGATAATAGACCAACAATAATCAACGTTGCTATATTTTTGTAAAGAATAATACTATCATTTTTATTCATATCTTAACTTTTTCTTATTTTAAGTATGTGATAAAAATTAATTAAATGATAAAAATATTATTTTGAATGTTATAAAAATCTATTATCCAATTGTTGATCTTCAAATCACTTAAAATGAGAAGAAATTAAAATATAAGTTGGGAAGTGTAATAGTACCCTTTTGTGATATAATTATAGGTAGAAATATATTAGTTTTAAATTTTAATTTAAAATATTGACAAAGATTTTAAAATATTAATCTCACATAATTCAATTATTGTGTAAGAGTTGACAAGTCAACAATATTAATTATTACTACTTAATTTTATATCTTAATTATTATATTAGATACAAACAATAAATGAAAATTTATTCTCAAATAACTGTAAATTAAAATAATAATATTTTAATCTCAAATATATCTTAATTTTTGTCAACCAATATGTGTTTCAGTCTAATATTTAGCCTATGGGAAAATTTGAATTTGTTGGGCCTTTCGTCACCAAGGGTCTAGCTAAAGCTTTATTTTGATGATGTAGAATCTGGGATTGAGAGGAGAGCAAGCTGAACATCAAGTGAGAGCTGATTGACCTGAGATGACTTAAGAGAACTTGAGGAACATAGGAAATATGAGGTTAATGAGATGGCCAGTGGTGTGGTTGGTAGAGATGATGAAATCCGGATTTGGATCCATGTTTTATTTAACTCAAATTCGAATTTAGATTTTTTTAATACACTCAAAACCCAGGTTTTACTCGAAGTTTTTTGGTCCAGACTAAATCTAAGTAATCTGGATCTATATTTATACTCGATTTTTTGTTAAAAAAAATATCTAAGTTTTTTCAATTTTTTTAAAAATATTTAAGTTAAATTTGAACTTTTGGGATATTTATTTTGTAAACTAATTATTAAATTCATATATATTAAATATTAAGAGTTTTAGAAATTAATTAAAGACTTTTTCAAAAAAAACAAATAAATAAATAAAATCCAGATCCGGACCGGGGTTTTGGGTTCCTACAAAAACTCGGGATTAAAAAAAAATTGAATTTTTTTGAGTCAGATCGAGTTTCGGGTTTTTCAGATCTGGATCTAAATCTTGGTTAAATTACCATCCCTAGTGGCCAGTGACAACCTTCTGTCACTCAAGTCAAGCGATTATTGTGTGGTGAATATTTTCTAAGATTTATTTTTCATAGAGAAAATGTAGAAAATTTTAGAGAGAAGGAGGTGAGTTTTCTCTTATTAGAGAGTTGTTCAAAATTTAAAGTCCCTTACCACCTTTCTAATTTGGAGATAAAACTTAAGTTTAGAGAGTGCTAGCTTAGAGATTTATCCTCAATGGCGACACATGGTGAACTACAATTTGAGAACCATCTTTATTATGATGGATATTTTGGAGAACTTTGCTCAGACAGGCAAGAAGGTCATTAGATCTCCCCTGATGTTTGAAGTACTAGAAATATTATTGATTAGATTCTTTCTGGAACTCTTAGCTTGAGTTAGTTAAGCCTAAGAGCTCTAAAGGGTGATCTAACTCTGTCCCCCTAAGCTCAATGGGTCAAATGCTGATCTTCCTTAACAACCCCAAATAATCATGTTTATTGTGTTAGCAGTGTCAATAGGAGGCAAAGTTTTGGTGCATGCTAACATGGAGGTCAGTCATTGGCTCCTTGAGTATTCCCTTATCCAATTTTATCTTTAGTCTGGTAGTTGAGTGATGTGATATCTAAGTGCTCTCCTAATCCTATGATGATATGACAAATGTCCAAACTTCTGTGGCATGTCATTTGACACTGACACTGAGTGGTGACACTTGTCTTGAGATTTGGGTTATACTAGATAGCTTTCTAAATCAAGTTATGAAGGTCCAAATATTTGTGCTCGAGCATCAATTTTATTAAAATAGCTCATTTTGGACTAATCTACTTATAAATAGATCTGAGCCTGAATGCTGAATTGAATTCTTTTGAATGAGTTAAGTGTCACTAAACATTACCCTCAACAGTATGTATGGACTTAGTTGAATTATTTTTAATTCAATCCCATTTTCTTCCCCTTTTAAAATCCAATTCAATCATATATTTTGTACAATTGAAATCATATGCTTTTCAGTATTGATTTCGGGCAATTCGATTGTTCTGGGAAAGTTGATGAGCATTAACTATTACGTTTTAATTCTATATCTTAATTATTAAACTGTATAAGATCAAGAAATGAATATTTAGTTTCAATAATAGTAATTAAAATTAATACTATTTTAATCTAAATATAGAGAAATTGGTACGTTAGTTCCTTATTTTTTTTAACTACCGACTGAATTTTTTTTTTTAAAAAAATATTCAGATTAGTCTTACTGCCAGAAAATTTTTTAAAATTAACTTTTAAGGAGTAATATTTGACAAAAAATAAAATTTTAATTTTTATATTTTAGTTTTTGCATTATTATGATTGTGGATACAAGGATTTTTATGATATAAAAATTACATCTCATTTTTTGTGTTTTTATTAATTAGTATTATATAATTATTATATTAATAAAAAGTAATAATTATACAAAATATGTGATAATTATTAAGTAATAATACATCAATTAGGTATCAATTTTATGTCTAATATTATCATTTTTTATTAAAACAATACTCTTGTGAAATATTTCTTCGAGAAACATTTTTTTTAAACATGCATATTTTTATCGATCTATTTCAAAGAAACACTGTAAGGCTATAGAAAAATGTTGGCGAGAAAGTACTAAATTTTGTTATAAGTCTGTTATGGAATTGATGGTGTGGCAAGATCAGTAGGACCTTCGATAGATAAATCAGTTATAACAGTTACTGTAAAGCTGGAAAAGAGCTGGGAATGCGGAGTATATAAGAGTGATTTCATAGTGAAATTGAGAGATTAAAGATACTGTATAAAGCTGGTAACTTCCTCTTTTTATTTACGCTATTGTTGAGTAATAAAGATCTAACTTGAGGCTGTTTTAACTATAAATATAAGAATTGTTAATATGTTATACGTACGGTGAATGTGTATATAATAATTTTTAATTTTTATTTATTTACATATTTCATATACAAAATAAGTGTAGTGAAATAAAATACATATATTTTATTATAATAATGAAAAAAAAAACTCACCTTAAAATGTTATATTGATCAATTCTAACCCAGAAATATATTAGATTTAATAGAATTAGACTTTTTATTTTAATTAAAATTATTGTTGGAGCAATTCTTTGCTTCTTTGTCTCTCGGCAAGTGCATTTGCAACCCTTGCTAATTTTGTCTAACACTTAGACTTAGCTATTTTTGTCTCGGCCACAAATTGCTTTTTGTTTACTAATTGTTACTCTTACAATTTGTCTTACACTTCTTTCCAAATGTGACACACTTACACACTGCCTTTTAAATTGCAAATCACTTTGCAATATTAAATACATATTCTTCTTTTAAAAGGACATATGTTCTTTATATACTCGGTGTGACATTTTACTTAAGGTGGTGGCAATTGCTTTCTTTTTTAACTCACACCTCTTTTAAATTGCAGGCATTTGTAATAAAATGTATATTTTATTTATTAGAAGGACATGTGTCCTTAATATATCAAGTGTGTGGCAACAAATTAAATGGTGGCATTTTCTTGCCACAGGTCAAGCCTTAAAAAGGCATCATTATGCTCTACCTTGACATGTAACAGATTGTAAAGGAATGAGATGGTAAGTGTTGGCAAGTCATCACTTGACATTTGTCAACCTTTTAAATTTAACACTTAAGTTTTATTAGCCTTTTAAGAAATTTTAAAATAATTTTTATTTTTTAAAATTTTTCCTGATCGAATCATTCGACTCAATACGTAATTTTATTGCTTAACGAGTACATTTCATATTTTAAGACTCTCTAGGTTCACACATGTTTATCTTATAAAACTTTTTTGTAAGTCTGTAAATTATTCCTTATATATACGTTATGAAAATTACAGAACAACGCGTTAAACCATACAAATTGAGGTTAATACATATTCGTATAATCTTTCTGTCATTTATAACAAAGACATAGATCATCACTATCAAGTATCTATATACTCAACTGTAAACGTATCTTCAGATTAGTATTTTCATAAATAATATCCCCAAACACTTTTACAATATTGTTTATCCCACAGAAAACTCTTTTCCGGGTTTACTAGTTATAGCTATAAGACTTTTTGAAATACAATCTTGGAGCATCAAGATATACAATTTATCCATATGAATTAATAGATCTCATATCTACACACATCAGACTTTATGAGCATCGAACCATACCTAGTGACATTCAATAGTCAGACTATAAATGGTCTCTGACATGTGTAAAATCTAAGTATGGTGGATCACTCACAAGCCCACAATGGTACTCAAGTTAAAGGACCACGAATACTACACAACTCGAGAAGACCCTCCATTGATGACTTTATAGGATGTTTATTAGACCATCTTGATATAGACATACACTGATCTATATTTGATAAAGTCTTCACCGACAGACCTGCATCAGTGAAGATAGATCAAGAATATAAAGTTTGAGAACGGACTTGCACAATAACATTTTCTAGCACTATTTATAACTTCTTATAACTATGTTATTACTAATATATTGCTAGGTTTGTGTCACATTTCAAATAAGGTTCTAACTCTTTAGATTTTGCTGACTCTTATAACCTGCTAACGCTTAGCAGTTGTAACTCTTAGTATTTATAACTCTCAATGTTACTAGCCCTTAGCATTGATTTAAAATTTTTTAGACCAGATTTGAACTCTTTCAAATCATAGAATGTCTGAAAAGTTGCAAGCATCCTACTATTTAATATTTAATATTAATAATTTTATTCAAAATATTTATTGTATAAATATTAAACAATTAATATCCATACAATGTTAGAATGGCATGTAAGTACCATCTCCAACAACCTCTCACTTACTTTAGTACCATTTATGATGATATCTCATATTTATCAAGCCCACGGGTTTCTTAAACATCTTAAGAGTTAAGGCCTCAATGGGTCCGCTATGTTATCTATAGAACATATCCTATATACTATTACATCTCGAGCAACTAAGATCTTTCTAATTATGTGGTATTTAGAGTCCATGTGATTAGAATTCTAATATGCCTTATAGCTTCTTAGTTTGAGCAATTGCTCTATTATTATTGCATTATAGTGGGATAGGATCCACTGAGCTTGGAACTATTCTAAGCTCTCGCAACTGACTTGTGTATCCACAAAAATTTCTTTACATGCTTCTAAAGTTACAATATATTTTGCCTCTAAAGTAGAATCTACTATGGATATCAAAATTGCACTCTCAATTAACTGTGATACTGTCGAGAAGAAATACAAAACCAGATGTAGACTTTCTATCATATATGTAAATAACTTTCTCTATAATTCAGAAACTTATCCTTTATACCTCTCGTGTATATCAGATATATTTCATGGTTATTTAATGGTCGTAACCTAGATCAGATCCATACTGGCTTATAACACTTACAGTCATCTAGATGCAAGTCTCATACATAACATGACATACATCAAGTTTCCAATAGCTGATGTATATGAGATGTTAGACATTTTACTCTTTCATCTTCCCTCTAAGGATAAATCTTCCTAAAAAGATGAATGTCATGTCTAAAAGGTACATTAACTATCTTACAGTTACTAAAATTGTACATTTTCAAGACATTGTCTATGCACGAAGATTAAGAAAGTCATATTAATCTTATAGCTTTTTCTCTATAAAGTTTTATACTCAGTATATATGAAGTATTTTTTAAATCTTTCACAGAGAAGTTCTTACTTAGATAACTCTTAATTGATTGACTTACAACATACAAACATCGTTTCTAATATTGAGTATGTCTTTCACATAGAGAACTGAAAAGATAACCATGCTCTCATCGCCCTTTCTTAACACACATTTTCTCTTCATTCTTGATGAAACTAGATTCTTTAATTTCCTTATTATAATGAAGATTCTAGCTTCAAAAAACTACTTAAGTCCACTTAGACTTCTTCAGTTTGCACATCAGATTAGAAGTTAAGCTAAATGCAAAACTTTCAAGCTATTTCATGCATGTCTCTTAGTCAAGATATACATTTTAAACACTGTCTTTACATATATTTGCCAGACTTCACAATCTTAATATATTGCAATAACCAATAAAATTTGAATTGACTTAAGCATGGTTACTAGTGAAAAATATTTTCTCATAACCGATCCCAGATCTCTAAGTGTAACATTTTGAAATTAATTGAGCTTTGAAGATCTTTACCTTCATATTGGGACTCACTTCTGCTGCATAAACTTATTTACAACAAATAGGAACAATTTCTTTTGGAAACTTAACTAAGTCTCAGACTTGATTGTCATGCAAAAGTCAATTTCGAATTTAATGGCATTTTACCAATTTCTCGAATCGATGTCTAACATCGCCTCTCTATAGGTTAAAGAATTATTTTCTTTAAATAAGAAAACCTCAAAGGCACCTTCATGCGTCAAACCATACCTTTCAAGTGGCCTTGAAATCCTTTGCAACCTATATGGAGAGTGTGTAAAAGGTTTCTGCTTAATTGAGCCTATAGTTCCATCACTAGTTCATTTTTATTCTGATTAATTTCATCAAGTTCAATCTTTCTACAATTCTCACGATCCATGAGAAACTGTTTCTCTAAGAAAGTGGTGTTATAAGCAACGAATACACTTCATTCCTTAGGATCATAGAATTGGTATCCCATAGAATGCTTGGGATACCCAATGAAATGATACTTGTACCTTTTTTATGCAAGTTTATCCTGTTGCGTAACTTTTACATAAATAGGACAGCCCCAAATCTTAAAATATTTAAGAGACGGTTTCCTTCTAGTCCATATCTAATACGAAGTGGAAGGAACACCTTCGGATGGAACTCTATTCAATATAATAGTAGTAGTTTCTAAAGTATATCCCCTAAGATATTCACAGAGATCGATGAAGCTCATCATCAATCAGACTGTATCTAATAGAGTCTGATTCCTCCTCTTCGAAACACCATTGTGCTACGGAGTGCCTAGGAGACTATACTAAGTGAGAATCTTATTCTCCTTTAAAAAATTCAAGAATTCACTGCTTATGTACTCTCTACCTTGATCTGATTAAAAGCATTTAACATACATGTCAACTTGTTTCTTTACTTTAAGTCGAACCTCCTTGAACTTTATAAAGGTTTTTGACTTGTGTTTCATAAGAAACACGTATATGTATCATGATAAATCATCGATAAAGATCACAAAGTATCAAATTCCATCCATTGTAGCATGATTCATTAGACCATATGCATCACTGTGTACAAGTTTCAATAAATCAATGGCACAATGTCTAACACCAATAAAAGGAGATTTGATCATTTTTCCTTGAATGCAAGATTCACAAATTAGATAAGACTCTATAGTTAGATCAGGTATCCGACTATCTTTAACCAGATGGGATAAACATCTTACGCTTATATGACATAATCTTCTATGCCGCAATTATGTCTTATTTAAAGTTCTTGAGCTACTAATAGTATTTACCTGTACATTAATGACATTTCTCATTATATTTGGTATAATGGCTATTCATTAACTGATATTCAATTAGCAAAATATTATGTTTATCATATATAAATGAGGAGCTATTCCTAATGTATACTCACCTAATAATATTTGGCATAGAATAACAATTATAAAATGATACGCTTCTTCCAGAATGGAGAAGTGATTAAAAGTCCTAATAGCTACTATGTCTAGGAAATATCCATTTCCTATGCGAAGCTGTACTTCTCCTTTCAAAGCTTCCTAGTATTTTTTAAATCATTCAACGCTTTGCAAATATGAAAAGGACAAATGATAACTCATACCTCTGCATTCTTAGAAACATATACTAATGTCAATAATTGATAAATAGATATCTAAGAGGTCTATCTTTTCTAAAGTAAGGAGTCTTGACTAGTAACACTTACTTTATCAAACCTAATCGCAATGTAAATACTTTGCATTGTTATTATTCCCCATCTGTAGTTTGGATATATCAAATAAATTTCAGATGGAGCATAATACTACTTGCACATCTCATGTGCTCATGCTTATACTGAAGATCATTATATATTGAAGCCAGGATATATGATTTGACTCCCAAATCATTCTTAATTTATTTTTGATAAATTTCCACCTCTTTCGAAGAGATATTATTAGAAACACCTCTCGTCATCTCTTTATCATCGATATATCCAAGCTTTTCCAAATTTAGAACAATTCTCATATTCAGAAGCAAGTTAAAATATTTGTCGATACCCAATAGTTGATGTGCCTAATCAAGTATACTAACGAATTACTCATACTTATCTTATCTCTAAAAGACACTCATCTTATCTTTATAAGATTAAATAAGAGATATGTAATGGAATATTTTTAATCATTAATTCATAACGCTTTAGATCATTAGTATAACATTTATATAGTTTTTAACCTAAAGCCGCCATCTCATTGCTTTGCATAATTCCCTAAATCTCTCAAATGGAAAAATGACAGTTTAAACTCTTTAAATTGTATAGCGGGAACTGGACCCTATTGGCATTTTACTTTAGTCGCACACTATAGCGATCTTGGCATTTGTAAAATTCGAAAGGTAGACAAATCTTGTCAATTGCATCTCATGCAACTCTTATCACTGATCTTAAATACACTTGACCTACACTTTAGTAATCTAAGGTAAGTGTATTTCAAATTAACTTGTCAATAATCAAATATATGCTACCAATACTATTTGCACACTTTAGCGATATAGCACAATACTTTCACATATATTTACCTCATCTCATATTTAATTGGTATAGTCCAAATCACATCGACTAATTTTGTAACACTTTTTAGCAATCTTAGAAAATACCGATATGACCCATCTAATATCGTATTGACAAAATGGATCAATGTATAATATTATCT
This sequence comes from Ailanthus altissimus, assembly GCA_946807835.1. Taxonomy (NCBI): domain Eukaryota; kingdom Viridiplantae; phylum Streptophyta; class Magnoliopsida; order Sapindales; family Simaroubaceae; genus Ailanthus; species Ailanthus altissimus. The sequence continues at coordinate 20,169,616 of OX327696.1, read as the reverse complement.
CATAATGAATCACTATTCAATCTGATTAAGAGAGATTTAGAGACCTTGTCCCCACCTCATGAGGATGTGATTCTCAATCACATATCTATTTTATACAAGCACAATTAACCCTCACTAGTATAGTTCCTTTTGTGGTTATTAGCAAAAATAAATGCTAGTTGTTTATAATGAAATTATTATAACAATCATAAATTGCATAAACTAAATAATAAATATTTTTAAACACTTTAAAATAAATAATTTGAGTGAACGGTACAATTATAACAATTACAGTGCTGCAGTGCTAGGGTAGTGACCCTAGCACTGCAACATTGAGCTACCAGTATTGTTGCAGCGCTAGGGTAGAACCCAGTGCAAGGGCTTGAAAACCCTAACGCCGCAGTGCCAAGCCTTGAGCGATGTGACGCTAAGGCATGAAAACCTCAGCGTTATGACGTTATGTGGAAAGCGCTACAGCGTTGGGGCCTGATGACGTTGGAGCCTAGACAGCCCCAGTGACACGGTGTCAAATAACACTGCCACAGAGTCCTTGCAGCTGACTCCAAATTATGCACTTTTCACCATTTAAAATGCATAATCAACAGCTCCGGGACATCCTAATCATGTCATAACCACTCTAATTTAACACAATCAACATACAAACATATGCTTTGATACCATTTATTAATGTATTGTGCGTAAGGTGAGTGTGTACTTAATAATTTTTATTTTTTATTTGTTTGCATGTCTCACATGCAAAATAAGTACAACAGAATAAGATATACACATCTCATTACAATAATGAGAAAATGAAGCTCACCTTGAAGTGTTACTCTAATCAATTCTAGTCCAGAAACATGGCGGGATTACTGGAGCTAGAATGGTAACTTTTTATCTCAGCTGAAATTATTGTTGAAGCAACTCTTTGCTTCCTTGTCACTCGGCTAAATGTATTTGTAACCCTTGCTAAGTTTTTCTAACACTTAGACCTAGCTATTTTTGTCTCGAACAAAAGTTTCTTTTTGGTCACTTAAATTGTAACTCTTACTATTTGTCTTACATTTTTTCCCAAATGCCATATACTCACACATTGCCTTTTAAATTGCAAATCACTTTGCAATATTAAATACATATTTTTCTTTTAAAATGACATGTGTACTTTATATACTAAGTGCGGCATTTTACTTAAGTGGTGGTAATTGCTTTCTTTTTTAATTCACACCATTCACTTGCAATAAAAATATAAATTTTATTTACTAGAAGGACATGTATCCTAATATATCAAGTGTAGCAACACTTCAAGTGGTGCCATTTTTCTTACCACATGTCATGCCTTAATAAGGCATCATCATGCCTTAGCTTGACATATGGTAGCTTGTAAAGGGATGAGGTGGCAAGTGTTAGTAAGTCATTACTTGCCACTTATCAAACTCTCACATTTAAGCCCTATTAGCTTTTCGAAAGACCTTCAAATAATTTATGCTTTCTGAAATCTTTCCTAATCAAACCATTGGACTCATCACACTACCTCAGTATAATATCAAATTCCTATTAGTAGTATTGGTGCCTAAATTTCGGTATAGAGTAATAAAGATACCGTAGGGTTACCTGATTTTAACCCTATTAGAAATATTCTTTTTACAGTGCGCGTGAGAGATATTAGACCTAATTTAGTAATTTCACACTCGGTTGAAGCGTCGGACGACCCTAGAATATTTTTGAAAATTTTCTCTATTGGCTTGGAATAGGAAATTTTAATTTACTACATGAATTTTCATTTAAGGGTTATTTATGGAACAAGCATTTGTTGAGAGACACAATTCATATATTAGAGAATGGACCAATTAGAGACAATTTCATGGATTGCCAAGTTGGGAATTCTAGTTAGTCCCTTTCACTATTCTAATTAAATAGTTACAAAGGAATTAATTACATGCTTAGTTTCCAACCAATGGCAAATTAGAAATTTAGAGTAAGTTAAGGGGCAAATTGGTCAATTGAGGAAGCACTATATATATAGTCGAAGTGTGTAGAAATTTTAAAGCATAACACTTAGAGCAAAAGAGAAGCAAAATTCGTATAAGAAAGAGTGGTGTTGCTACAGTGAAATTTTAGTTTTTTTTTCCATGATTTTTCATGCTTAATCGAGCTATAATAAGGTCAAGTATAAGTTCCTAAGCTCATTTGAAGAATCCATTAGTGAAAATCCATGAAAAAGAGGTAAGAAAAGCATTATTTTATAAGGATGATATATGAACTTTCAAGATTTTTTCAATTGATGTTCTTGTATGTACTCTTAATTTAGATCGAGTTGAATTCTAGTGTGGAGCTTGAAAGAGTCATCAAATTGAAGAAATTGACAAGGTAAGAATTAGGGTTTTGGGTGATTTTGATGTAAAGACTTCAATTGGTTGTAATTAGGGCATTAGAATGAAGTTGGCTTGATTTTGATGCAATTGAAATAAGAAATTAAGAAAAGAAATGTGTTGGAACATAGGGTGAAATTTTGCCACTTTCGGGAAGTTAGGATTGAGTTGTGTTTTGGTTGAGTAGTTGTGTATAAATGGTGCCTTATGTATATTGAATGTATATGGTTGATGGAAAAATCAAAAATGAAAAAAATAGAACATAATTGTCCATTTTGGTAAGGTGAAGGGAAATTATGTCTACCAAAGTTATAGGGTGTTAAGAAATTTTCAGGGCATCAAATGGTGAGATAGATTAGATTAAATGACTCTGTAAATAAAAATCGAAAAGTAGTATCTATCCAGGCTTTGTATGCTGATTAGGGCATTTAGTAGTTAAATGAGATTCTAGTGTTTGAGTTAGTTCTAAATGTCATTTATGGCATGTAGGTGAAGAAAACCGATCGGTAACGGGAGCAGAAATCCAGAGCGAAATTGAGCTCGGAGCGGTTGTGAGTGAAAATTTATCATTTTCTTTATCTTTCATTTATTATGTTTCCGCATAATGAAAATTTATGTTTTATGTGCTTTTAATGCGTAAACATGATTTATGATTTTGATATATATCCATATATATGCTTTTACATATTCGGTTTAAGAAACAGCTTTAAAATTACTACATTTGTTTCAAAGGCCATTGATACCCTTAAGTTATAGTGGTAGTGATGGTATTAGACCCGGTCGGTATATCCCATACACATGGGCAGGTATTGGGGGTGTGTCACTAACTCCGGGAAGTCGGATTATCGAGTCATGTGAGTTGCTCTATGTGTACGGGGTATTATCTCACTATATGTAGGTGATGTAGGATTCTGCTGCATAATCAATAAGATATCACTATAGGTGCTGCTAGTTGAAGCGCCCCATGACCTACTCATGTGTGCGGTGTTAGTTGAGTCGCTGCATGAGTATAGAGCTTTAGGGTTACCATTGGTACAGTTTAGAAAGAAAATAGCCGAGCGAGGGCTTTAATAGTTTTCAATTTATCGATCGCATATTATGCATTTATATGTACATGCTAATTATTATGCCTTACAGATTTTGGATATTATTTTTTGAAGATGTAAATAAAACCCGCTCAGCAAGATTTCATTTGTATATGATATTAGAAACCATTTTATAGCTTTATACTAGTTTTAGAAGTATGATTTATGAATGTCTTTTAGAATTTAATAATTATGCAGAATACTATTTTATTGAAATCTTAAATGCACTCACTGAGCTCCTTTAGCTCATTCGTTTTGTGTTTTATGTTTTCTAAGCCCCCTTCCCAGGTGCATACAAGCTGCTGATTCTTCTACTGCTGATTAGTGAGCTAAATCTGAAGATTATTTTGTACATGTAAATGTGATAAATAGCACTTTTTTTGCTTTCAGCATGGTAGTTCTAGGTTGTGTATTGTATATATGTTTTGGGTAACCAAGAAGAGGTTTCAATATTATGATGATCATTTTTACTTTTTATGAGTATGCCAGTTTTGTGATTTTAATGAAATTATTGAATTGAGTTAGATTGATTTTGGAAAGGACCGGAGGTTCTATTTGGTAGTATTGAAAAGTGTTTGATATAGAAGTGAAATTTCTTTGCAGGTTTGTATTGGACTTTCAAAAAAACAGGGGAAACTCTGCCCCTTTTTTTAAAAAAAATTTAAGAAGTCATTTCTGTGTATATTCCAAGAATTTTCACAGTAATAGCAAGAACTAAAAATAGGTTCGCCTTGCAGAATTTCTCAACTTATCCAATTAAATTTTGTGAAACTTCCATCGGGGTTCCCAGCGGGGCCGCTAGGTCTTACAGTAGAAGGTCTCGGGGCGGGTCTTGTTAGAGTGGTATCAAAGCTTGGTTTTTGAAGTTTTTAGTTAAGAAGTTCATTTCTAGAATAAGATTCTTGAAGCTCCATGCATATTTTTCTAAGTTTATCAAATTGAATTCTATGCATTTAATAATCATTTGCATCACTAAATTCACAGAAATTATGCATCGTCATGGAGGCCCACATACTAGGATAGTGGTTGCGGAGGCTCTTGCATCTGAAAGGAGTAGGAGAATGAGTCGGTAAATGTTCCTACAGCTCAGACCCCTTTTAGGTCATCTCAACCTACTGAGCCAGAGGGTGGAAACATGAATATAGCTTAGATGGCTCAGATACTAGCAGCAGCAATCCAGCAGCCGAGAAAGACAGGAGTATCCATTGAGTGCACCAAGAAATTAGACGCTAAGCCGTATGATGGTACTGGAGACCCTAAGAGAGCCTTATTTTGGCTAGAGAACAATGAAGAAATTTTTCAAGTTATGAGATGTACTGAAGAACAGATGGTGGTATACTCCGTATTTCTATTGAAGGAATGAGCGAAAGATTGGTGAAAGGCCTTGCAAATGAGGAATGTCGATGAGGTATCTTGGGCACTTTTCAAAGAGGAATTTTTGAACAAGTTCTACGCCAAAAGTTATAAATATATAAAGATAGAAGAGTTCTTCAAGCTGGAACAAGGTTCTCTCTCGGTAGCAGAGTATGAGAAAACGTTTTCAGAGCTCCTCCACGCTATTTTCTTTATAACTAATAATGAAAAGCAAAAGGCTAATCAATTTGCAGTAGGTCTCAATCCTCGGATCAGGGCGTACGTGGTATCAGCAGCCTACACTCAGTATAGAGCATTGGTGGAAGCTACAACTCAAGTTGAAAGAAGCATGGCGGTCATCCCTAAACCGAAACAGCAGGGCCAGAAAAGAGGTTGGTCAGACGGTTGTCAAGGAGGACCTAGTAAACTCATAAGCCCAGTGTAGTGCTCATGTCAAAGGACCATGAATATTATTCAACTCGAGAAGACCACTCCTTTGACGATTTTATAGGATGTCTATTAAAGGTCCTCATTGAGTCTATTTAGTACCCAGTCCTCACTGAATACCCGTATGCCTATATGAGCTTCCATTAAGCTTATGTCTACTAAGACTAACCATCTGGACCATCCAGATGTAGATATATAATAATATATATATATATATATATGATAAGGTCTTCACCGACAGACCCAGTGAAGATAGATCAGGAACATAAAGTTTGAGAACATACTTACACAAATGACATTTTCTAGTATTATGTGCAACTCCTTACAATTATGTCATTGTTAATATATTCCCAGGTCTTTATCCCATTTCAGACAATGCTTTAACTCTTTAAATTTCATTGACTTTTATTGTTGGGGTATGTGCTTACATGCCGTCCATGTTTGTATGAATACTTATTTGATAATATTTATACGATGTACATTTTATAAGTCATTAATAACTTATATTAAATGGTACTGATTCTTATCACATTACTGACATTATATAATCTAAAGGAGTTTAAATTTGGTCTAAAGGAATTTAGACTAGGGCTAAGAGTTAACAACGTTGAAAGTTATAAATGCTAAGTATTAGAACTACTCAAAATTAACAGGTTATAAAAGTCAACGAAATCTAAAAAATTAGAACCTTGTCTGTAATGGGACAAAGACTTATAGGCATACCAATAATGACATAGTTGAACAGAGTTGCAATAGGGTGCTAGGAAATGTCATTATGCAAGTATGTTCTCAAACACAGTGTTCTTGATGTATTTTCACCAATCAAGGTCTATTGGTGAATCATTTTTATATAGATCAATGTATGTCTATATCTGCAGGGCACAGATGGTTGTTCTTAACTGACCATGAGCTTAGAGCTCGTATAGACATACGAGTATTTAGTTAAAACTGAATGCTGGACAAACTCATGAGGACCCCAATAAATATCCTATGCAACCATCAATGGTATGTCCTCTCGAGTTGAGTATTATTCGTGGTCCTTTGACCCGGGCACCACGATGGGCTTGTGGGTGATCCACCGTACTTTAGTTCCATGGATGTCAAAGACTTTTTATAGTCTAACCACTACTTGTCGCCTAGTATGGTCTAATGTTCTTAGAGTCCTGTGTGCATAGATATGGGATCCGTCAGCTCACATAGGTGGGTTGTATACTCGAGGCTCTGTGATTGTATCTCAGGAAGTCTTATGGCTATAAGCAATAAACCCGATAAAAGAGTTTACCATAGGGTTGACTAATATAGCAAAGAAGTTTGTGCATATTGTTCATTAAGATACGAATCTGTAGATGAGTTCATAGAAGAGCACATAGGGATTTGATGGTGTAGATCTATATCCCCACATATCTAGGGTATAATTGACATAATGATTATACGTATGTGTTTTGACCTTAATTTGTATAGTCAAACGCGTTGATTTGTAATATTCGTGATGTTTACATCGGGCATCGATCACGAACTCATAGAATAGTTCCATTTGACGAATTGAGCGTAAAACTAGGGAGTCCCACAATATAAAGTGTACGTATTATGCACTGAGACAGCATACCAGTTTAAATAGTTCAATCCAGTAAAATCCAACAAGAATCGAATATTTGATTTGGGAACCCACAAGATGCACGCATTTCTATACTTAAGTGTTAAGTATATTAATTAGTTAATAATTATTATTGACTAATTAAATAAGGACACATGACGCATAGTGAGCCTTTGGTTAAGTTCACCTAAGTATGTTGTTTGGTGGAACCCACTAGAAATATTACTTGGTAACTATATAAGGGTATTTTTGTAATTTTATATATATGATTATTTAAGAGTTAAATAATCAAGATATTTTAATATTATAATATATTAAATAATATACAACTCAACTATGGTTAACAGCTAACCAAAGTTGAGTCAATGTTTATTTAATTATTATGTAATATTAAAGTATAAATATATATTTAGATATTTATAAACTTGGTGGCTAAGTTTACTTAACTCAACCATAGTTAAGTGTTAATCATTATTAGGTCAATTATATATTATTATATTTATATGCTTGGTGGCCAAGCATGTCAACTTACCATGGTTAGGTTAAATAGTAATAATATGTATATATGTGAAATAAAAGAAAATTAGGATTAATTTTTTCTTTGGAAGTGGCTGGCCCTAGAGAGAGAAATAAGTGAGAAAATTATTTCTTTGAGTGAAATTCAAGTGTTGAATTTGTTTCTCTTCTTCTTCTCTTATTAGAGTTTAGTCATTAAAGCAAACTAAGCTTTTTGTTTTTAATCAAGAGTTGATCAATGAGAGAACAAATAGCTTTAGAGTTTAAAGTATTAAACCAAGTTGAGTCAATATTTATTTAATTATTATGTAATATTAAAGTATAAATATATATTTAGATATTTGTAAACTTGGTGTCTAAGCTTACTTAACTCAACCATGGTTAAGTGTTAATCATTGTTAGGTCAATTATATATTATTATAGTTATATGTTTGGTGGCCAAGCATGTCAACTTACCATGGTTAATTGTTGACCATTGTTAGGTTAAATAATAATAATAATAATATATATATATGAAATAAAAGAAAATTAAGGTTAATTTTTGCTTTAGAAGTGGCCGGCCCTAAAGAGAGAAATAAGTGAGAAAAAATTATTTTCTTTGAGTGAAATTCAAGTGTTGAATTTATTGCTTTCTTCTTCTCTAATTAGAGTTTAGCCATTAAAGCAAACTAAATTTTTTGTTTTTAATCAAGAGTTGATCAATGAGAGAACAAATAGCTTTAGGGTTTAAAGTGTTAAACCAAGTTGGATTAGACTACTATACCAACTGATCAAACCTACCTTGTTGATCTTTAGAGCTGCCAATGAGCTTCACTTCGGGCGGATTCCCGGGATTAATAGTCCAAAGACTTCAAAAGTGAAATTTCTTAATTCTATTTTAATTTGATTAAAATGCAATTAAATTATGTTCATAACTAGTTTTAATACTTGTGCTGTGTATTTGATGCGTATATGTATGTATGCGATATTTATGTATGTTGCATGAACACAATACCACATGTATACACCATAGAATAATTGACACTTTCACTTATAACCTATTAACTTTTAGCATTTATAACTCTTAGTGTCTCTAACTCTTAGCATTGACCTAAACTTTTTTAAACCAGATCTGAACTACTTCAGATCATACAATATCTGAAACGTTACAACTATCTTACCATTTAATATTTAATATTAATAATTTTATTTGAAATGTTTATTGTATAAATATTAAATAATTAATATTCATATAATATTAGAATGGCACGTAAGCACTATCTCCAATAGGCAATATTGTCGAACCACGTACATTGTTAATGATGTGATTACTTTTCTTATTCTTTGGTTACTGAATTGCTTCTGAGTTGTACAATAACTTGTTGTTGTGTTTTATTGCATTTGGTTGTTGAAATAAGGTCATGATCTTGGCCATTACAAATTGGTATCAGAGTTTGTGTCATAGAGTGATAGGAACTCTTCCAAAAGCTAAAGTCATCATTTTTATTGGTGATTCTGATTTTATCGTATGGAAATTCATGTATAGCAATGAGACCTTAACAATTAAAAATGTTAAAGTAGTCTTGAACTTAAAGAAAAAAGCTAATAAGAAGTTCAGATAAAGATTCAAGTACTGGTAATGTCTTAATAGCAAGAGGAAGATCAAATAAAAGAGAGCAGAAAAATAAGGATAAGAAGAAAGGTAGATCACAATCTAAAGGGAAGAAAAGAAAGTGTTATAAGTGCTATAAAGATAGGCACTTCATCAAAACCTATCCTGAGTAGAAAAAGAAATCGAAAGACAAACATTAGTAGTAAGAATTAGATGGTGATGTCGTTGTTGCATCAGATAATAGTATCGATTCAACAAATACAAATGTTTCTGGATATGAGTCAATAGACCTCATGATTATTGTAAACAACAAGATTGAAGGTAAGTGGGTTCTTGACTCAGGATGTTCATTTCATATGTTTCCTAATCTTTATATGTTTGTTTCTTTGAATTATATTGATGGGGGTAAGGGTTTATTGGGTAATAATCTTGCTTGTAAGATTGCTGGTATTGGAAGCATTAGGCTAAAATTGAACAATAGTATGGTAAAGGAGCTAGATCAAGTTAAATTTAATCTCATTAGGTATATATGATAAGGCAAGGTGATCTTTTAAATCTAAGAAGGAATTCTGAAAGTTATAAAGAGATCAATGGTTTTAATGAAAGTAAAAATAAGAAATAGGTTGTACATACTTCAAGGGACTACACTTGTTAAGGAAGCAGGAGCAGTGAATGTTCTTGAAATATATACTATGCTTTGGCACTTAAGAATGAGACATATGAGTATAAGAGGCCTAAATGAGTTGAGCAAATAGAATCTACTTGGAGATGATAAAATAAGTTCTTTAGAATTTTGTGAAAACTGTCTAATGAATAAATCTAATATATTAAAGTTTGCTAAAGGTGTGTATAAGACAAAAGGCATACTTGATTACATTAATTAAGTCTTTGGGGGCCAGTAAAAGTTCCCTCTCATAGTGGAGCCAAATATTTCCTGACCTTTATAAATTATTATTCCAAGAAGGTTTAGGTGTATGTTTTGAAATCCAAAGATCAAGTCTTTGAGAAGTTCAAAAATTGAAAGACACTTATTGAGAATCAGATTGAAAAGAAAGTGGAAAGGTTAATAGAAAACAATGAGTTAGAATTCTGCAGTGGAGAATTTTAGACCTTCTGTAAACAAAGTGGAATTATTAAGCACAAACAGTATGACATACCCCTTAGCAAAATGGTTTAGCTTGAGGGATGAATAAAACTTTGACGGAAAGAGTAAGGTATATCTATTCAATCTTAAGCGCCAAAGTAATTTTGGGTAGATGCTGTTATCACTATAACTTACCTTATGAATAAAAGTTCCTCAGCTACCATTGATTCAAAAACACAATAGGAAATATGATCTAGCCATCCTCCTAACTTGAGTTCAATTAGAGTCTTTAGTTCTCCTGCTTATACTCATATTAAGCAATGGAAATTAGAATATATAATATTTAGAGGCATTTTTGTGGGGTACCCTGGTGGTGTTAAGGGGTACAAGATATAGTGCACTAATCTTAGCTCTTCTAAATGCATCATAAGTAGAGATGTAACCTCCAATGAAGGGGTTATGCTGAAATCTCAGAATTATGCAACATCTTCTCACTAGACCTTCAATGAACAACAGTGATAGGGGTATAAAAGCACTAGTATGATTTATACTCAATTTTTATATTTTACTCCAAATCTTAAATATTTGGCTATTTAATTGTGTTTTCTGATTATAAATAGATGCATGATGAAACATTTGATGCATAGGAACAAACGGAAGGTGAATCGGATGTCAAACAAAAAAGTTACGCTCAAAATACGAAAATAGTACCAGAGCTGGGCGCTGCAGCGCCCAGGTCAGCAGCTGAGCGCCGCAGCACCGGGGGGGAATAGTACTTGGTGAACAGTAATTCATAAATAGTACTTTGCTACAATAACTAGTGAACAGTAATTTGAAGACACAAACCTATAAATAGAAGGCCAAAAACTCTAACACCTTCCCATTATTGGGCTAACAGTAACTGTGCCCCTCTCAAAGGAATATCGGAGTCCCTCCTCCTTTCTTTCGCCTTTTGCTAGCTCGAACCCATGACCATATGGGGTTCTAAGACCCTGGGGAGCGCATCTGGTACCAGTTGAGGCTCAATAGTGGGAAGGTGTTGGGGTCTCTCAAAGTGAACATTAAGCATAACCCAGCAGATATGCTTACTAAGTGTGTTATAGTTTCCAAGTTCAAGCATTATTTAGACTTATGAAAGTTATATGATGATTGGTGAAGTTGAAGCAACTGAATGAACAAGCTTAGAATTATGAAATAGGCGGAGAAATATTGGTAGGAAGTATTTCAAATTTTGTTATAAGTCTATTGTGGAATTGGTGATATGGCATGATTAATGGGGCCTTCGACAGTTAAATCGGTTATTACGAGCTATTGCAGAGCTAGAAAAGAGATGGGAATGTAGAGTATATAAGCTGACTTATACAACAACTCAAAGAGAAGATAACTGAGTGATTTCTTAGTGAAATTAAGAAATTAAATATTCTGTGTAAAACTTATAACTTTCTCTTTGTATTTTTACCAGTTTTAATAATAACAATTTAAGTCTTAGACTATTTCAACCATAAATATAGGTATTATTGCTAAACCACGTAATCGAGTTCTTTCTTTAATTTATAGTTAATGCTTTTATTACTTTTCTTGTTCTTTGGTTGCTGAACTGTTTTTGAGTTGTGGAATTACTTGTTGTTATGTTCACTTACATTTGGTTGTCCAAATATGTTCATGATCTTGGCCATTACAAAAAAATAACTTTTTTGAAAAAAAAAACATTTTTACCTACCTAAATTTTTAAAATAAAAATTTGACAACATTTTTGTCAGTTTACAGTGTAGTATGAGCATTGGATTCACCTGACCTGTGTACCTACCATAAAGCATGGTTATGTACCGACAACCTTTTAGTGATACCCACCAAAATTAGGTCACGTGAAAATTCACTCTTATAGGCTATTTTATATATATGCAAGTCTCCAAGTCACTTATTCTCCTTTCATTTCTAAACAAAAGCCATGTCTTCCTTCATTCTTTACATTGCATTTTTGGAAATTTTCATTTATGTTCTCCTTAACATGCGTTCCCTCCTCAATCATCATCCTCTGCCTCTTCCCTAATCCAAAAACCATGACCTATTATTGGAAACCTCCCCCACATAGAGCCTAAGCCCCACCACTCTCTCGCATCCTGGCGTACTTAGAAGAAACAAAAAATTGAAATTTTCCTAGAAAAATAACGTGAAAGAAAGAATATGCCAATAGAGCTTGATAAGCGTAAATTATATCTATTATTTTCACTCTCTTAACTTAATTAATTGCTCATTTTAACAAGAATATTAGATTTTTTATATGGTTAATTATTATTTTAGAGATTTGAAGTCAATGGAGTAATTGGGGATGAAAATCAAAGAAAAAAAAGACAAAACACATGCTACAACAGCTACAGTGCCATTGAACAGTAACTAGTGAACAGTATTCCCGTGAACAGTACGGGGCTACAGTGCTATCGCCGCATTGATGAACAGTGATTGCGCAGAGGTGAACAGTGTGATTTTCCTAATCCTAAAAAAAATACAACTCCAAGACTCTAATCAATCCCTATATAAAGGTCACTCGTTGCAGACCTAAAAGTACACACAACTTAGGGCTCTTAGAGTCACAACACATTGAAGAAGAGCAATTTTTAGAGAAAAAAGTAAGAGGAATTCAAGGAAGCAAGAGATTACTAGCGAATCTTTGGCGTATCAACCAACTGCGAATTGACGTCTATATTGGTTTGCTTTTAGTTGTATCATGTTTATTTTATTTTTTAGTCATAATTCTCTTGTTATTATGAGCTAAATTTATTTTCTAGGGTTATTACTTGAACTCAATATGTGAGCTTAATTGTTGGATCTTTTTAATATTTATTTGAACTCAATTCTTCATTATTCAAATTATTTGTTCTTAATGCTTCATTATATCTAATCAATATTGTAATTACTTTAGTAATAGTTTGATAAACTCGGAAGAGGCATTATTGTATTTAGACCTAGATAATTTGATGCATGATTGTAGAGTAACATTCAATGTTGCATATGCAAGTTTCGAATTAGGATAGGAATATACCTAATTGGCATGTATGGTCAATAAGACTTATTCTTAATGAATCATTATTTATTACAAGTATCATAAGAATATAGGTATTTGGTAAATTAGAATATACTTGCATGACCTTGGAAGAGGCTTGTGAATACATTAGTGTCTTAACCAATAATAAGAATTAAGGGATATAAATATTAAAAGGATTAATTTGTAGAAACCATATTGAAGGATAGTAATTAACCCTAGACTTTCTCTATATTGCTATTTTCTTATTTTATTTAAGTTGTATCATTTATTGTCTGCACTTTTATTTTATTCAAATAATTTATTACAAAATTAAGATTTGATTTTTTTGAATAACTATAAGAAAGATATAATTTTAGTACTTGGTTAAAAAGAAAAAAATTATCCCTGTGGGTTCGACATTCGACTTTATAAGTCCCTTTATTACTTGTTATGATAGCGTATACTTGCGCTTAATTATAAGATATAGAAATATCGCATCAGAGCTCTTGTGAGAGTTTTGAATGAATACTTTCTCTTTTCTTATTAATAAGTTTTTCAACTACAAAACTACTATTTATAGCTATCAACACACTTCTAGATAAATCTAATAACGAATTACTTAGCTTGTTAAATAACAAAAGTTTTGGCATAAAAGATCAACAGCTTGTAACAAATTCTCTAACTAATTTTTTTACGTTGGGTTCCACACTTTGCCTCCATGTTATCCTTATCTTTTGAGACTACTGACAATATTGTTGCTAATCCAATATTCTTCTCATCCCTCCTCAAACTGAAGCATCAAGGAGAAAGCTTCACTTTGGAAGTAAGCAATCCGAACCTGTTAATGGGTAAGGCTTTGGTCTACAAATCAGCAAGTTGAGCTGTAATGGGTATGTATCGAACATTAATAACATTAGTCAACATTTTATCTCGAACAAAATATACATCTATTTCAGTGTTCTGTACGATTATGAAACACAAGATTAGCAGCAGCGCGGCTGCTCCTTGGTTGTCACACCAGATGATAGGTGTATGCTGAAAAATAAAACCAAGTTTATTAAGCAGAGATGAAATCCATGTGACTTCAGCAGTGACCTGTGCCAAAGCTCGGTACTCTGACTTTGTACTTAAGCGAGAAATAGTTCTTTGTTTTTTAGAGCTCCAAAAAATCAAATTACCCGCTAAGAAGACACAATACCTACTTATTGATTTTTGGTCTAAGTTATCACAAGTCCAATCTGAGTCTGTGAAAGCAACTAGATCACGATTCTTCCCAGAATGAAAGACAAGCCCCAGTGACTATGTTCCTTTCAAGTATCTCAAAATAAGTTTACAGCAAGACTAGTGAACTTGAGTTGGATAGGTTAGATACTGACTGAATTTATTCACTGTGAAGGATATGTTTGGTCTAGTGAGAGTAACATATTAAAGTGCACCAATGACACTTTCAATAAAGTGTTGAATCAGGAAAGCTTGGTGCATTGGATGAGTTAAGTTTGAGACCTGAACTCATGGGTGTATGGGTACTATTTACTATAACCATATTGTTTTGAACAACAGATCAGCAATGTACTTCTGTTGTGACAAGTGTAAAATAGAATTAGATTTTGTAACTTCTATACCTAAGAAGTAATTCAACTCTCTAAGCTTGTTTAAAGCAAATGCACTATGTAGCTTATCAATAAAGCACTGCAGTAACTTGTTGTCATCACTAGTGATGATAATTTCATCAACATAAACCAATATAATGATGATATGATAATTGTCCTTTCTGAATAACACTGAGATGTTAGACCTAAGATTGTAAATCCCCAGCTAAGCAGTGCACCTTTGAGCTTATCAAACCAAGCTTTGGGTGCTTATTTTAACCCATATAAGGATTTAGTTAATCTATAAATATGTTGTAGTTTTAATGGATGGACAAAACCTTCTGGTTATTGCATAAACACCACCTCTTTTAACTCCTTATTCAAGAGATCTATACAATTCTACTTAGTCAGAAGAGCAGGATTGAGTTAACAAGCTCATTGAATAATGGCTTTGCTAGTGTATATTTGGCACAGTCAGGTTATAAGTAGAAATTTAAAAACAAAACTCTTGTTATTTAACAAACTTAGTAATTCGTTATTAGATATATCTAGAAGTGTGTTAATAGCTATAAATAGTAGTTGTATAGTTGAAAAACTGATTAATAAGAAAAAAGAAAGTATTCATTCAAAACTCTCACAAGAGCTCTGTTTGGCATATTCTTTCTCTCATATTGTTTTTCCAAGAAATTTTCAATTTTTTATTTTTTCTAAGTTGGTATCAGAGCCTGAAAATTGGTTAACACCACTACTACGAATCTTGATTTCATAAGAACCTTTGTTATTGAGTCTAGTCTTAGAAATATCTCTATTGGTTAAACTAGCACCGATGCCAAGTATATTGCTTATAACTATCAAGCTCATGTTTAGGTTATAACTATCTATAGAGGGAATAAACAACAACGCCAACACCAAAATGAGCTCATAATTATTTCCTTTCACATACTTGGCATCGGCAAATTTGTGCCGGCATAAGTCTGGGCCTCCGTAATGTTTAACTGCTGGCCATAACATTGGTTCATGCTTTTGATTGGAAGCTACCCAGTGGGGTGACCTAGAGATGCTGAACATGGAATGAGGCTTATGGCCTCTCATTACAACAGTGCACCCAAGGCCCAAGCCATCACCTTACGCTTATCGATCTCCCAATTGAGAAGATTACCATAAAGAAATGAGGTTTGCAATGCTTTTTATTTGGTACGGCTTCATGTTAGGTATATATTTTATGTTTCTTTGTAATTTTATATCAATAAAAAATATTTCTATGTTAGTTTTGAAGTTTTAGTTTTAAATGAATAAAAAAAAATATTTCTATGTTCGTTTTGAAGTTCATAAAAATCTTAAAAGTTATGATTTTTTTTTTACGAAAGATACAAGTTTTACATTTCAAAGTTTAAATAACTACAATAATATAATATTATAAATTCATACAATGTTAAACCTTCCAATAAATAGAAGAAAATATATAACCCTTTTAACAAAGGGATATAAATATTACAATTCCGTAATATGTCAATTCCTCTAACAAATAAATATAAAAAAACAATACTCCAACAAATAGAGAAAAATAAACTCTCTTAACAAATGCATGGAATAAACAACCTTCCCAATAAATGAATATAAATATTATAATTCAATATAATGTCAACCCTCCCAACAAATAGAGAAAAATAAACAACACCGCCAACAAATGGAGGAAAATAAACAATTCTTTTAACAAATTGAGGAAATAAATAACCCTTTTAACAAATTGAGGGAATAAACAACTTCGGTCTGACTCAAACACAACATCTTAATAAACGAAGTGCTAGCCCACATACTAAAATTTCGATAGTCAAAATACTGATACCAACCAGTAGGTCACATTAACTTTATGAACCATATGATTCCTTCCCTCTATGCTCTTATTCTCTATGATGTATTTTTAAGTTACAACTTGCTATATATAAAGATTAATTACCACATGGTCCTAAAAAGTGAGAGAAAGTTATTTAATGATTTTGAAGATAAAAAGGTTAGCTTTGAAATAACCCTTATTATAGTGAGTGGGGAGTAGAAGAGGCTTGACCTTCCCTATATGGTGTAAACTACCTTTGGTCACTGTTTACGCTCAAAATATAATGCGGCTATCGCAGTATAGATTGAGGTGTCGATCCTACGAGGAAGCTCTTGGCAAAATAGGTTAGTGAAGTAAAATATTAAAGCAGTAGCAAAGGGTTAATTAATTTAAACGGATGAGATAGAATTGTCTATGAATTGAGGAAAATGTCTTATGATGATTTAAGCAAGGCTTTGAGAATCACAATTATGCTTTATAAATCTACTCTATACTTTGATTTGATATTTATAACTCAACTGAAAGTTTCACATCCCAAACAATCAATCGGAAGGTATGTAATATATAGCACATTTGATAACACATGTATTTGATTTAGTTAAACTCTTTACAAACATTAACACACATCATGTTATTTATACAAGTTATCTAAGATCGACAATATATCATTTTGACAATATTGCAGTAAAAGATTAACTTGAATATCAAACATTTATTGCCCTTACATGTTATCCAAGATCGACAATATATCAAATTGACAATACTGCAGTAAAAGATTAACATATAAAACAATGTAACCAGTAACAATTATAAATCAACATGAATCACATAAGAAAAGCATGACTGAACATATATGAGACATGAGAATTATAACCTCTGGATTATAGAAAATAAAATAGATAAGAGTTTAATCAAAACCAAACTTACAACATTTATAGCTCTTGACACCGAATCAAAGCATGGAAGTAGATTTACTACACATAAAAGTTCATCTCTTAGCCTTGCTAGGAACTCTAGCCTAAATTACAATACATGTTAATGAGAATAAAAGAAGAGAGAAATTTTCTATTAAAAACGTCCTAAGGGTCTCCTTATATAGGCAATGAATGGACATATGTCATGGATGACATCAATCTTCAATAATTTTAAGCTAATAACTCGTGTATCCACTTGCAGCACATTTGTGATAATGTAAATGATCAATTCAACTTCTGCAGCCAACATGAAAGTTGTATAATTTTGACTCTTCTTTCCATAGGCACTGATTTCATGCAAATTGGATGAGTATCCAATGAGATATGAGCAAAATTCCAAAGATACATCAGAATTCGGCCAACAACCATTTTACCCACTTGCAATGCGATTTGGTCCGTGATAACGGCTGATTTGGACTTTACCATAAACATACGAGTTGTTGATAGTAAAGTCAGCAATTTACAGCTTCAAGAATTATACCAATTGAGTACGTATTTTGTGAGATACGGTCCAAATACGTGAATTGGGTCAAGCTGGGTAAGAGTTGTAGTCCGATTCTGTTGTATCTCAATTTTTGGCCCATAACATGTTGGATTTGGCTTTTCCACTATTCTTCAAATTTGTGTAAGATTGAGTCATGTTGCACCAGGTTCAAGAATTTCTTCATTTCGATTTCTACATTGAGAGTTATGTCCAGTTTACCTAAACCTGTCCAAATAACATTCATTAATCACAATTTAAGGAGAACACTTTATTTCAAGCTAAAAATACAAAAAACACTAAAATTAGTGACATTAAATGGTGATTGAATCTCTTAACAACATGCATTTTCATGTGTTCATCACAGCCCCCAACCAGCTTATTGCTAGTCTCTAGCAATTCAAGCGTAAATAGAATATGCAAAACTACCTAAGCATTTCAATCAAAACGTTAGTTCGAGATCACTGTTGCTATCATGGTTTTTTTTCAATTACAACTTCCGTAATTTGTGTGTGTGTGAACTAAGCCATAACCATCTAACCACAAACCACAATAGATATAGCCTTGAGAATTTCTCCAAGTAAAAGCCTCAACTCCATATCCTCACAGGTGTATGACTGTTTAAAAGGTTAGGACTTCTCTTATGGAGTTGGAAAACAGTTAAGCACTCAAGAAAAAGTCAATTTTAAGGACAGACATATAAACTAACATTGATCCGAAGATAAGAAAATTATTTGTTTAAAAATCAATTATTCATATCATACGCCAACTTTAGAACTTTAATTGGCTTGTGAGAATAATACAATTATAACTTGGTGAGAAAACTGTTTTACAAGGTATTTGTCTTCTAAAATTGAATGAAGACTTTATTAAACTGAATTGCTTCTTTTTTTTTTTTTTCTTGTTTTTGGTACTTTTGTGTTTTTTTTTTTTTTTTTGTATTTTTGAAGAATACAAGGAAGCATTATAAAGGTTTCTCACCAAATTATATTATACACAAATGTAACCAACTTATCCTTTAATTCAAATAATATCATTCTAAACAAAAATTAACCAATTCAAAGGATCAATGAAGGTTCATAAGTTGTTTTCTCAACCTTTCCACTTACTCACAAAAGATATGCGAGATTAGAAAAATATATACTTAAACATGGGAATTCTCTTGGCTATATAAATTGAATCATCCATCTTACCACAAGGCTTAGCATTGTGCTCAAAAATATTTTGGAAGTCATTCTTTAGTAACCTAGATAGAAACAGTGACTCAACCTAAACAATTCTGAAATCATACTTAGGCAGAAAAATAAATTCCTTTATACAAGAATTACCAAGACTACAAGCAGTAAACGACAATGCATGAAATATAAAACAAAATAACAAAAAGTTAGTTAAAATGCATTTCAAAAGTTAGTACTAAAACTCCTTACTCTGCCATTCTAATTTGACCTAGAATGCGTCTCAAGAGTTCAAGAATGAACTCTTTACTCTGCCATTTTAATCAAATGTCGGACCACAATTTTTTTTTTTTTTTTTTTGCAAAATGCAACGTATGTCTACTATCCTCCCCCCAAACCAGATGAAACATTGTCCTCAATGTTTAAATAGAAAGAGATAAAGTATAAGAGACATTACCTGAAACGCCAGTTATTTGAAAGAAACAAACCTGAGAGACACTTAAGCAAATATAAACTAAAATGATGGTACTGATAAATAAATAAATAAAAAGAAAAATTTACAAACAGAGTGTCAGATCCAATTTTCGCTTGTTAAGGCCCACTGACCAATCGATCCGAGTTATTACTGGGTCAGGTTCGTAGGTAACTGCCTGTAATTTGTTAATCAATTCATCAGCCTCAGTAGCAGAAACCAGGATCTGTCGCGCCGAATGTGAAATAAAATTCTGTTCCACAGCTTGATCAAGAAAACAAAGTAAGCAATCAAAATAGTTATTAACATTCAACAAACCTATGGGTTTTCGGTGGATATTCAGTTGGGCCCAAGAGACAATTTGAAAAATTTCTTCCAAAGTACCAAAACCACATGGTAAAGCAATAAAAGCGTCTGCATTGCAAAGCATTCTGGCTATACGTTCATGCATGGATGAGACTTGTAATTCTTCCCCTATTGTTTTCCCGGTCAGGTTTTCCACGGCCAAAGCTGTAGGAATAATACCTAAAACTTGACTTCCTCCTAAATGTGCAGCTGTTGACACACACCCCATTAGCCCAAGGCTACCTCCTCCATAAATCAAATGAATTTTTCTTACAGCTAATGTTTTTCCTAGATTGTTTGCTGCTTCTACGAACACTTTACTCTCCCCAGGACTAGATCCACAAAATACACATATATTTCGAAATTGTCGAACTTGGGTTTCCTCCATATCTACTCTCACCTTTATCTCAATATATGAAAATGAAGAAACTGAGGTGCTGTATTTATAGAGTGCCAAATGATAACAATGATTATGGTAACCCGACAGTTTGTCAAAAGAGAGTTAAAAATAAAATACAAAAATTTAAACATAATGACCCACATGCATTATTGAACAAAAATATTTGAATTTAAGACATCTACATGAGTAGCCCTACTATTCATAAAATAAAGTTTGAAATTAAAACACATGTATTTACAAGTAGTTGTGATTGTGGCTCACATCTTCCTCTGGTTTTACGTCCAGTAACGGCTTAAACGCCCTCTATGGGTCGGGGATAGGCTTCCCATCCAATTTTCTTATAAATTGGCAAACAGGGTCTTTTAGAGTCAGATTCCCGAGACTATACCGTTGATGTTCATTTTTTAATTTATTCCATAAATCGAGAAGTTCACGTTGCACGAGCCCACAGGGATGCGTCTCAAGAGTCAATAGGATATCATCCAAAGACTCCTTACTCAGTCCATCCTTAATGAACTAAATTTTGTCTTCTCGATTTCTAGATACGAATCCTAAAGAACGACAACTCCGATTACAATTCCATCGAGCACATTTATGACAGACTTGTAACCTTTTTGCTCGTCGCCTTTTGGCATAAGAGCTTCTTCCAAGACCAGGCATATGAGAAACAAAATCATTTTCAAACTCACCAGACAAACGAACCTTGGCTTCAATTAACCAACGAAGGTCCACAGTGATATTACCCAACATCAATAGCCTTAGTCTTTCACACCGTGCTTTGTAAATCTTAAGTAGAGCATTTTAAGGAAATGAAGGAAAATGTTTTTTAAGGTTGGCAAGAATGCGATCCATTTTGAAAGAAAGAAAAGAGATGAATGCACAGTTTGAGGGACAGTTTTTAGGGAACTGAGAAACCGACTTTAATAGTCACGGAGTACCGTATCCGCCACTTGACCGGGAAATAAAATCACACTGAAGAAAAAATAAAAAGAAGAAAATAAAGTAAAATAAAATGTGCAGGAAAATAAAAGCAAAAATAGAAAGTCAAAAGATAAAATATAGACAAAATATAAAATATGGTACAGATAGATTGAACCTGATCAATCACGATAGACAGGATCCACAAGAGGGATCTCGCCTAGGTACATAGAGTCGTTTACCTTTTCCACGTAGCTTTTTAGCCGCTGTCCATTCACTTTGAAAGTCCGTCCATCAGTGGGGTCTTCTATTTCAACAGCACCATTAGGAAAAACATGTCTTACCATAAATGGACCAGTCCATCGAGATCTCAACTTTCCAGGGTGTAAATGCAATCGAGAATTATAAAGATAGACCCGTTGATTTGGCTCAAAGTGTTTCCTTGAGATCTGTTTATTATGAGCTACTTTTATTTTAGCTTTGTAAATTTTGGAGTTGTCATATGCGTCATTTCGTAGCTCTTCTATTTCTGACAATTGTAACTTTCTCTGGAGACTTGCAACATTCAAATCAAAGTTAAGGGCTTTGACAACCCAATAAGCTTTATGAGGGTTTCTAGAACTGAAATGTGTTCCTTGGTCACCAATGATGACACGTGGTGTCTCGCGTTTTGATGATTTTGGCTTCTCCTTCTCACATGGCAACTTTTCAATGCCTGGTTTCCAAAATCGAATCCCTTTATCCTGTGAGTCAAAAATACTAAACATATCAGTTGTTTCATCAGGATAATACAATTCTTCAATATCAAAATCAAAGAGATTTTCTAAAGAATTAGAGCCATGATTTTTATAAGCTTCCTCCGCTCCAAGTGTGTCTATCATATATGAATGATAGCATTCGTCTTCTTCTCGTGATTGCTTATCAATATGAAAAATGTTCACCTCAAGAGTCATATTCCCAAAAGATAATTTCATTAGACCATTTCTGCAATCAATAAGAGCATTAGCAGTGGCAAGAAAAGGTCTCCCCAAAATAAGAGGGATTTTTGACTCCATGTTAACAACAGAATGAGTATCTAAAACAAAAAAATCAACAGGGTAGTAAAATTTATCAATTTGCAACAAAACATCTTCTACTATTCCCCGTGGTTTCTTGATTGATCGGTCAGCTAATTGTAGGACTACAGATGTTGGTTTAATCTCACCAAGTTCCAACTGCAAGTAAATGGAATAAGGCATTAAATTTACACTTGCTCCTAAGTCCAATAAAGCTTGACCAAACTCATGTGTCCCAATTTGGCAGGAGATTGTGGGACATCCTGGGTCTTTATACTTGGGTGGTGTCTTTTGTTCAATCACTGCACTTACCTGTTCTGCCAAAAATGCAGTTTTCTTCACATGGTGTTTTCTTTTGATAGTACATAAATCCTTGATGACTTTGGCATAAGTTGGAACCTGCTTAATCAAATGTAATAAGGGAAGATTAATTTTAACTTGTTTTAAATGTTCCAAAATCTCACCTTGAATTTCTGAATTTTTCCCAACCGGTCGAAGAGCTTGAGGGAAAGGCACTGGGATTGAAAACTTACTTTCGGGCTCTTTTTCCATTGTGGCCTCTTTTTCAAGGGGGGCATCTTTACTACTCGTAGATGTGTTAATTTCAGGAGTAGGCTCACTTACAATCTTACCACTTCGAGTAGTAATGGCATTGACTTCTTTGAGATTTTGAACATCAGAAGTAGAAGCTTGTACCATGAATTGCCCTTTTAGATTGGATTGGGGTTGAGATGGAAACTTACCTCGCTCTTGTACAGTTAAGGCACTGGTCAATTTTGTGATTTGACTCTTGATTTCTTTGTTTTCGTCCACCGTCTGTGCAAGAATTGTTTCAAATTTTTGATTAGTCTTACTTTGTGCCTCCATAAATGCTTGTAATGTATCCTCTAAAGAACTCCTAGTTGGTCGTGCATTATATTGAGGTGCAACATAAGACTTGGGTGCTTGTTGTTCTTGTTTCCACTGGTTGTTGGCTTGTTGGTCAAATTTCCAACTGAAATTTGGGTGGTTTCTCCAGCTAGGATTATATGTTTCAGAGTAGGGTGAATAAGGCTTCTTGTACATCCCTAGGGCATTACATTGTTCCTCATATATCCCTCTCATCTCACTATACGTAAGGCAATCCTGAGCTAAGTGTTCCGCTCCTCCACAGACAAAACAGACATCGTGTGACTCAACTCTAGCAACCGTGTGGGTGACCCTTCTATCTTTGGATTTCAAGGCCTCTAACTCCCTAGTTAAGACCTCTAATTGGGCTTTGAGGTTATCCTCTTCCCTAAGATGGAAAACTCCATTGGGTCGTGACCTATTTGTGCTTTCAGCAATGCTAGGTCCAGTCCATGTATGGGCTTTTTCGGCTAAGTCATTAAGGAATTCTATGGCTTCCTCAGGATCTTTGTGAAAGAACTCCCCATTACACATCATCTCAACAAATTGGCGCTCTCTAATCGTGAGTCCCTCATAGAAATAACTAACCAAGCGCCAATTTTCATACCCATGGTGAGGACATAGATTTAACAATTCTTTAAACCTTTCCCATGCTTGATATAAGGTTTCACTGTCTTTTTGGGAGAAGGAAGAAATTTGTCTTTTCAGGCCATTAGTTTTGTGTTGTGGGAAGTATTTATTGAAAAATGCTTGGGTCATTTCTGCCCAAGTTCCTATAGACCTCGGCCTCAAAGAGTATAGCCAACTCTTTGCTTTGTCTTTCAAAGAAAAAGGGAAAAATTTAAGCCTAACAGTGTCTATGGCTTCAGGTTGGCTATAGAAGGTGGCAATTACCTCTTCAAATTCCCTAACATGTACATAAGGATTTTCACTATCTAGACCATGAAAAGTGGGAAGAAGTTGTATCATTCCAGGTTTAAAATCCGAATGTGGTATGTTAGGTGGAAATATAATGCATGATGGTGTGGCTGTGCGAGTAGGATGCAAGTAATCTTTTAGAGTTCTAACGGGGTTTTCTTCGTGTTGGCTCATTGTGTTAGAATTACAAGATGAACTAGAAGGTGAATTCTCTTCACTTACAAATTGTGGGAGTGGTTCTAGTTCTAGTTCTAGTTCTCTCACAAATATTCCTCGTTTGTCTCTAGGTCGATGCATACATCCTAATTTTTTTTTTTTTTTTTAGGAAAGAAATGCTTAAGGAAAATTAAGAAGTGGAATAAACACAACAAGAAATAGAAATAAGTTAGGTGGTAAGACCAACCATGAAATATAAATACAATAACTAAACAAAAGACTATAAAATACGAAAAAGTACAATAAATAAATAATAAAAAGAAAATACAATAAGTAAATAAATAAAAGGTTAGGCGGTAGAACCGACCATAAAAAGAAAATACAACATGTTAACTAAAGTAAATAAAGTGCAATAAATACGTAAAAGAAAATGAAAAATAAAGTACAATAAAAAAAAGTGCAATAAATAAATAAAGTACAATAAGAAATAAAGAAACTAAGTTAGGCGGTAGAACCAGCCACAAAATAAAAGAAAATACAACAAATTAACTAAAAAAATAAAGTACAATAAATAAATAAAAGAAAGTGAACGAAGTTAGGCGGTAAAACCAGCCATTAAAAAAAAGTACAATAAATAAACTAAAGAAAATAAAGTGCGATAAATAGATTAAAAAAAAAAACTAATTAGACGGTAAAACCAGCCATTAAGATAATATAAAATATAACAAATTAACTAAAGAAAACAATATAAAATATAACAAATTAACTAAAGAAAACAAAATAAATTAGGTGGTAGAACCAACCATGAATAATAAATAAATTACAACAAAGGAAATAAAACTAAGAGTTTACAAAGAAAAGAAAATATACAAAGTTACCACTTTAGTATTTATAATCGCAACCGACTTTCGCTTAGTGTGCTTCCCCGGCAACGGCGCCAAATTTTTGTTTACGCTCAAAATATAACGCGGCTATCGCAGTATAGATTGAGGTGTCGATCCCACGAGGAAGCTCTTGGCAAAATAGGTTAGTGAAGTAAAATATTAAAGCAGTAGCAAAGGGTTAATTAATTTAAACGGATGAGATAGAATTATTTATGAATTGAGGAAAATGTCTTATGATGATTTAAGCAAGGCTTTGAGAATCACAATTATGCTTTATAAATCTACTCTATACTTTGATTTGATATTTATAACTCAACTGAAAGTTTCACATCCCAAACAATCAATCGAAAGGTATGTAATATATAGCACATTTGATAACACATGTATTTGATTTAGTTAAACTCTTTACAAACATTAACACACATCATGTTATTTATACAAGTTATCTAAGATCGACAATATATCATTTTGACAATATTGCAGTAAAAGATTAACTTGAATATCAAACATTTATTGCCCTTACATGTTATCCAAGATCGACAATATATCAAATTGACAATACTGCAGTAAAAGATTAACATATAAAACAATGTAACCAGTAACAATTATAAATCAACATGAATCACATAAGAAAAACATGACTGAACATATATGAGACATGAGAATTATAACCTCTGGATTATAGAAAATAAAATAGATAAGAGTTTAATCAAAACCAAACTTACAACATTTATAGCTCTTGACACCGAATCAAAGCATGGAAGTAGATTTACTACACATAAAAGTTCATCTCTTAGCCTTGCTAGGAACTCTAGCCTAAATTACAATACATGTTAATGAGAATAAAAGAAGAGAGAAATTTTCTATTAAAAACGTCCTAAGGGTCTCCTTATATAGGCAATGAATGGACATATGTCATGGATGACATCAATCTTCAATAATTTTAAGCCAATAACTCGTGTATCCACTTGCAGCACATTTGTGATAATGTAAATGATCAATTCAACTTCTGCAGCCAACATGAAAGTTGTATAATTTTGACTCTTCTTTCCATAGGCACTGATTTCATGCAAATTGGATGAGTATCCAATGAGATATGAGCAAAATTCCAAAGATACATCAGAATTCGGCCAACAACCATTTTACCCACTTGCAATGCGATTTGGTCCGTGATAACGGCTGATTTGGACTTTACCATAAACATACGAGTTGTTGATAGTAAAGTCAGCAATTTACAGCTTCAAGAATTATACCAATTGAGTACGTATTTTGTGAGATACGGTCCAAATACGTGAATTGGGTCAAGCTGGGTAAGAGTTGTAGTCCGATTCTGTTGTATCTCAATTTTTGGCCCATAACATGTTGGATTTGGCTTTTCCACTATTCTTCAAATTTGTGTAAGATTGAGTCATGTTGCACCAGGTTCAAGAATTTCTTCATTTCGATTTCTACATTGAGAGTTATGTCCAGTTTACCTAAACCTGTCCAAATAACATTCATTAATCACAATTTAAGGAGAACACTTTATTTCAAGCTAAAAATACAAAAAACACTAAAATTAGTGACATTAAATGGTGATTGAATCTCTTAACAACATGCATTTTCATGTGTTCATCAGTCACTTCAACCACCAGACCACTTTGAGCCTTCCCTTTATCCTAGTGACGGAAAGGTATCTAAAATTGTATTTTGGAAAAAGCAACATTTCCATCGCCACCTATTCAAACTTAATTTACTTTTGAAGTATTCTAGGCTTCATACGGTATGACACTTACAGTTTTCCCTAATTATGAAAGAGGGTTTGCTAACTCTAACCCTTTTGAAACTTGTGCTTAAAGTCTCAGAGGGCTTTATTATTTTTGACATTACTGTCTATCGTACTCGCATAGTGCTTCATGAATTCCTTCATGTTGAATTCTTACTCCCTACAAGTTTCGAGGAGGATGATGGTGAGAACTTCTATAACTGCTTCACTTCTAGGGTATTTTCCCCAATATGAGTTTTGAATATGTTCCTGCTTCCACCGACTCCCTTCCCTTATAAGTTTCTTATTTTTTAATTTTTTCAATGCAGGTACTAGAATCGAGGCCGTATGAGTCTCTCTTGAAAGTGAGAGTATTGATTTCTCATATGATTATTTTTCTTTTAAGGCTGACTTTAACCGCTTTCCTAGATGTGCTAGTGTAAGTGAAGGATTTAGAAATGGCGTTAACCCTTCTACTATAGCCCATTAAACCATTATCTTTGTCTCTGCTACAACCCTTGGGCCTATACCTTCTTTCGTTGATCTTACTAAAGTTGGCCCATAAAGTGTTGGCCATTTTGACCTTCCCTAATTTGTTACTACAGAAGTACTTCTTATTCTAACTTTCATAAAAGGTTCTTCTATTCATGTTTCTATGGAAATTCATATCATTCCTGATTCAATCCTTCAAAAGAAGGTGAGCTTATTGCTTTCGTCATTTTTGTATATGCATATGTATATGTATATGTATATGTATATGTATATGTATATGTATATGTATATGTATATGTATATGTATATGTATATGTATATGTATATGTATATGTATATGTATATGTATTTATATTATTTTAGCTATGAGTCTTGTGTTTAGATGAGGGTCTTTGATCATTTGTATATTTTTAGACCTTCAAAGAAGTTCTTCTCCATCCTAAATTTCCTACACAAGTGAGCCAAATGGACGAGGACACTGAAAAAGAAAAAGAGAGTTCTTGAAAGTATATCTTAGACATGGTGTTTTTTCTGCCTTTAAAAGGTAAAAGATTTTTTATTCTACTATTGAATGTTTGGCACCTGAGACTACTCTTATTGTCTTAGAATTTGTGTAGGCTAACTCGGTCCTTTCAACTGTTGTTCTTGATCTTTCATTGAATAGTTTAATTCTTCTACGTAATATATTAGTTTACTCATTGTTGTTGTTTTTTTTTTTTGTTTTACCCTTCCTAATTTTGTTTGTAGAGACTACAATTAACTTAAGAGTAACTCAGAAGGTGTTGCTCTCTCCTTCAAGATAGAAGCCTATTTATACACAATGATCATCATGTTCTCCTTCCTATTCCTCTCCGACAATCTCCTCCAAAGGCATCGACATGTAGATATAATGAAAAATTCCTCTATTTTGCAAGTTGATTCTGACAGTGCAATAACCATTTTGGGAAGGCATTTTACTTGTTCAGATAAGGAAATGACAACGAAGATATCTGAAGAGGAGTAAGAGTTAAAAAATTCCCAGTCTTGGATAATGGTAAGGGTGTTGGATTTTTTTATGTTTTCCCCAGCCTTGGTTTTTATTTCTTTTATTTTTTATGTTTCTTGACTTCATTTATTTTATTCTCTTCCTATTTCTCTCATTTTCTTCATTTCTCTCTCTTTTTTTGTAGGCTTCAAGACAGGTTGCGTACCGTATAGGCTTATAAGAAGGATTTGTTGTTCACCCAAAAAAAGTTTGATGGCTTGAAGGAAGAGGTTACAAAGATTGCGAAATATGCTTTTTTTAATGAGAAAGTAATGTTTTATAGTATAGTTTTCTCTTCAAACGTTGGAGAAGTAAAATTTATGACTAAGGTCTTATCTTAAAGAAGGTAGGATCATTGTTGAATTGTGACAGCAGTTAGAGGCTACCAATAAAAAGATAGAGGAGCTGAGGAAGGTCAATGAGGGTTTTTTGTAAGAGAAAGTTGGATTTTACTATTTCAAGCTTTTATGCAACCTATAGAGGACAATGTGTCTAGTTTAGAGGCTGACGTTGTTGACTTGAGGTCCAAAAATGACATTTTAGATAGATGGATATCGCAACTGTAGGAATAAGTGTCTATTGTCAATATCCAACTTTTGAAGAAGCATAATAAGTTGAGGAAGGTCAGCAATCGAGTTGTTGTTAGTGTTAACCACTTAAAGGCATTTAAGGCTTAGAGTATAGAGTTGGAAGTTATGTCTGGGGACCTTAAGGTAGCTTTGGAAAACTTTCAATAGTTTATAATTGCTTTCTAAATAAATAGTTAAGGCGACTAATGCTTTTGTTTCTCAATGGAAGAAAAAGTTAGATGTATCCAAGGAACATTACAACCCCTAGTGTTTGATGCTTCTTCCTGATTCTTCTGATGTGAATTTCATGTTAGGTGAGATCTTGCCACTCATGGGTAGCTTCCTAAAGACTTTAACGCTAGTTGTGGATGGTACAAGGGTTTATCTGCCAGACACTTTGATAATGATTCAAGGTAGATCAACTATGATTTCAACTAAGAAAGGTGCGTCTAAGGCTAATCTTGATGTAGTGGACCTCCCTGATGACTTTTCTAACAAGGACTAAGCAAATGTTTGCAACTTCTTTGTTTTCCCTATCCTTTTCTTGTAAAGAAACATGTGCAATATTTCTTTTGTAATAAAAATATTCAGTTTTCTGAAAAAAAGAGTTTTTTTTTTCTTATCTGTTTTGTTTTATTGATAGTTTATGTGTATGAGGTTATGTTGTGATGTTTGCTTTACAGCCCAAACAATGGCTAAGTCTTACTCCCCTTTATGCCTTCGCCCTTGTTTATATTTGGAAATCTTTCCTTAGAAGAACTTTGTGGAGAGCTATGGTGAAATGGTCTTCTAAATTTGGTCCACGAATGTTCTAAGTATGAGTATTATAATGAATGTAGATTAGAAACAAAACAAAATGGCTAAGTTATATTTCCCTTCATGTTTTTTTATTCTTGGATTCTAAGGTTTTCTTTCTCTCAGCCATCTTTTTGTTTTGTTCTAATTTTTGTGAATAATATATTGAGATTCAAATGACTAACTGTGGAACTAAATTTTTCTTCCTTTGATTTGCTCGAAGAGTTTGTTGTTTACTTTATTTTTGGATTTTTAAGTGTGTTGGGCTTCCTAGGTTGTGGTATAAGGCATAAGCCCTTTCTCTAGGATTTAATATTTGGAACTCTAAGTATGTAACTTTTCCAAGGTTAGGTGGCCTATGGCACTCAACCTTTCCAAAGGAAGTTAGTTTTTGAATATTTAAGTATATAGTCTCCTTGAGGTTACACGGCTTATGGGTGTACGCCCTTTTAAAGGAAATGTGGGTTTTTTGAAATATTGTGTGCATAATCTTTCCAAGGTTAGGCGGTATATAAGCACATGACCTTTTCAAAGGAATACGCCTTTTGTAGCTCTAAGCACGCGATCTTTTTAATGTCGAGTGACCTATGGGCATACGACTTTTTTAAGGGAAAACATCTTTTTGAGTTCGAAGCTCATGATCTTCCTAAGGTCAAGTGAACTACGGACACATGATCTTTCCAAGGGAATGTGAGATTTAGAATTCTAAACATATAATCTTCCCAAGGTTGGGTACCATATAGGCACATCACACTTCCAATGGAAGGTGACATTTGGAATTTTGAGCATATTTCCTTCACGATATCAAGTGGCTTATGGAGACACAACCTTTTAAAATAAAGGTGTTTTTTAAATTTCTTTACTCACGTCCTTTCTAAGGCTATGTGACATATAGAAAATTAGAAATGTGTTTACATATAAAAACTTTTGAGGTTGAAAATATTTGATGATGTCAAAATAGGCTCATATTCAATGGTTTACAAAATGCATGCTCCTCAGCCTAGGCTTTTAGTGATTTTGTATGGTCTTTTCCATGTCTCTGCCATCTTTCCAATGTTTTGATCTTTAATTATGGCAAATGTTTCTTATAGCACCAGGTCTCCTTCATTGAGCTCTTGTCTCCCTATTTTCTTGTGGTGCTATT
Organism: Ailanthus altissimus; assembly: GCA_946807835.1. Classification (NCBI taxonomy): domain Eukaryota; kingdom Viridiplantae; phylum Streptophyta; class Magnoliopsida; order Sapindales; family Simaroubaceae; genus Ailanthus; species Ailanthus altissimus. The sequence goes on along the minus strand of OX327696.1, from coordinate 20,138,722 downwards.
TTTTCATCTTTCTTTTGTAAACCATAGTATAGATTATAATGACATCGTAGGCTTTATCAACGAGATCTTTGGTTATAGAGAGTTTCATTGTTCAGTTTCAATTTAACTAGTTTTATTCATAAGGTTATGATGAATACTACTACATAAAGTATTACTTCCATCGCGTATATCAATTTGTATGAGGTGCATCAGCTATTCAAGTTTTTGTCATCCTATAGGCCCAGTGAACTCTTGAGAGTTCTTCTAGCCACTTCTTATTCTTTTGTTCTAATCTCTTTCTTAAGATTATAAAGATGGTTTTGTTGGTAATTTTTACTTATCTGTTGCCCTATGGATAGCTGCTAAAGGAGATTTTTCGTTGGATCTTGTATTTACTACAAAAGGTAGTCTTAGTCCTGCTAATAAACTACTTCTTATTTTCTAAAACTAGTACCTGTGGCATCTTATATTTAGTGACAATGTTATTATATAGAAATTTATTTACCTTAACACTAGTTATATTGCTATAAGCTTTAGCTTCTACCCATTTTATGAAATAGTCGGTCACTAGGAGAACAAATTGCTTCCTACCAGCCGTTTTAGGCAAAGGACTCACAATTTTCATCCCTAACTGAACAAAGAGCCATGGGCCAGTGATGACTTTTTTGTCCTTACTGAAAGATGGACAAGTGTGGTATGTTTCTAGTACTTTCTTTACTTCCTTATGTAGTGTTAGGCATCTTGATGTACGGTGGCCTAATCGTAACATTGTCGTAGGATTTTATAGGTGAGGGTCCTCCTACTGGTGTGGTTCCCATGTTTCCTCATTTACTTCATCTATTTTCTTCCTCTTTTCTTTTTTGGTAATGCATCACATGTATATTCCAGCGAACGTTGTTCTGTATAGTTTACCCCGTATAAGTATAAACCTTTACACTTTACTTCTAATCTTTCTTACATCTTTTCTATTCAAGGGTAGTATATAGTATCATCTAGTTAATAGAGTCTATGATTTCCATTATTTTTCTTATGTCAACATTCCCTAATGATGTAGTGTCATTTTTCATGGTCATTTTTATCTCTCGTGGTGAGTGAGACCACTCTTTGGTGAGTTTGTTTCACTATTAATGCTTCCTTGGCAAGTCTGCCTACTTCAATGTTTTAGTTTTGGGAAATCTATATGATTGTTACTTCTTTTAATTGTCTTGCTACTTCATTTTCTTTGGCAAGTTAAGTTTTCATTCACCTTTCTTTCATTGTGCAATTACAGTTCCATTGAAAAGTTACTAGAGTGGAGTCTGTGTATATCTGCAATCCTTTTATCATCATATGTCGTGGTATCATCCGTCCCTCATTTAATACTTTGTACTTTGCTTCATTGTTAGATGTCAGAGGTAGTACCTTTACTACCTGCTCTAATATTAATCCTTCCAGGCTTTTGATTTGGATGCTTAAACCTGAACCACTCAAATTAAAGAATCCATCAATGTGCATTTTTTAGGCTTCTATTACGTCCATTTATTTTGATAGCAAAGTGTCATTTTTTATAATGGGTTTGCATTCCAATAGGAAGTTTGCCATTGTCTATTCTTTATAGAGGTTTTAGGGTGATACTCTTTATCTTGATGAATAAGTCTCATCACCATCTTGATGACTCTCTTGTATAAGGTGCGTTTTAGTGGATAAGGGGTGTATACCATAATGGATGTGCTTCAAAAATGTCATAAAGAGTAAGAGCATAAAGATGAGGAATCATATGATTTAGAAAAGATACATCTTGTAATCGATGGAATACGTTTGTGTCAAGAGGTAAAGTTGGGTAATGTATAAAAACTTATGGATCAAAGGCAGAAGTGGGAACTGAAAACATTCTAGGTTCTCTTTAAAAAGTGGGAGTTCCCCAGCTCTCATCGAGAGAGGCTTACAATGCAATTCACCAATAGAAAGCGATCAAATATTTACATTCCTAATAATGCAATATGTGATTTTAAGTTCCTCCATTAAGAAACTGTATAATCTTTTCACCATTTTTCTAGCTAATGAAGGAAAGAAATAAGTCTTTTTATCACAATGAGTGAAGCGAGAGCAAAAGGCAAGAAACCTTAAATTTTGAATCTTAGAAATTACAAATAAATGAATAAATAACTACTGTAGTGTTTAAAGAGTCTATAATTATCCATATGTCAATTCGTGGAAGAGGAAATATCGCCAACAGTTAAGACGTATCCTTCAAAAGTTGAAAATGGGGCATATAGCACTTATATAATGGGTGAAAATGAAGAAGTATACCTTGGAGCTTCCTATCTAATAGACACGCTTCTTCACTTATGGAGGGACATTTATTGTACCCATTCCTAATAGGCCAACTAGCCTAAGCACCAATGACTCAATTTTCTTATCTACATTAAAGAATTCATGAAGATATACCCATAGGGATTGGAGAAGAGGTTAATTTTCTCTTCAATTCTTATCTTCAACAAGGTAGAACCCATTTTCTTGACCCACGGCCTCTATAAATGGACCATAGATGTTGTGGAAAGATGGGAAGGGATTAAATAATGCAAATTTTAATATGATTTCAACTAAAAATTCCATTTTAATAGATAAAAAGGTTTTTCAAAGAAAATTAGTTGATCTTTGTGATTCTCATTCTGCACCTATGGTGGGGAAAAACAAAAATCCTTCTCAAATTAACTTCTGAAAAGACACTTGTATTGAACAATGTGCCCTATATTTTTAATATTAGATACAATCTCAATTCTATATTTATGCTTGGCAAAGCTAGTATAAAATCTTATTTGAAGGAGATAAACTTATAATGACAAATAATAGGGTCTTTTTTTGAAAAGGATATTGCTCCAACAATATCATTGCTTCAAATGAATGTTAAAACTGTCTTTCTAAATGGAGATTTAGATGAAAAAATTTACATGACACAACTAAAAGGTTGTATAGTTTCAGGAATAGAGCATAGAGTATACAAACTTGTGAAATCCTTATATAGTATGAAACAGACACATAAACATTAACATAAGAAATTTGATCATGTTTTGGTATCAAATGGTTATCTAATTAATGACTCAGATAAATGCATTTATTTTAAATCTATTGATACTAAAAAGTTTATCATTATTTGTCTTTATATGGATGAAATAATAATATTCAACCCTAGCATAAAAGTGATAATTGAGACAAAAAAAAAATTTATCTACAAAGTTTGATATAAAGGATATTGGAGAAGCAAATGTAATACTTAGAGTCAAGATAGTGAAAACTTGTAATAGTCTTATATTGTCCGAAGAATACTATGTGAAAAAATTTCTAAGGAAGTTTGGATACTTTGCATGTAAACTAGTAGGAATACCTTATGATACTAGTATTGAATTATTAAAAAATAATGAACATAATATTAATCATATCATATATGCTCAAATTATTGGAAGTATCATGTACTTAATGGAATAGTACTAGGCCTCATAAAGCATATGTAGTAGGCAGATTGAGTAGATACACTCAATCTAAGTAAAGAGCATTAGACTGCCTTGAACAGACTTGCAAAATATTTTAAAGACACAATGAATTATAGACTCACATATAGTAGGCCACTATCGATCTTGGAAGGTTATTGTCATGCAAACATCTCTGAATCCAATGAAATTAAATCTACTAGTGAATTTGTGCTTACCTTAGGAAGAGGTGTTGTATAATGAAAATCTATTAAACAAATATGCATTGCACGATCTATAATGGAGTCAAAGTTATTGCCTTGAAGAAGGCATGTTCGGAAGCTGAGTGGTTTAAAACACTCTTAACTAATCTTTCCATTAACACTCATAATCCTACATCAATTTCAATACATTGTGATTGCCAAGCTGCAATAGCCAGAGTTAAAAATAAAATCTATAATGAAAAAGTAGACATATACGTCCTAGACATTGTATAATTAAGTTGCTACTATAATATAAGATAATGAGCCTACAGTTTATAAGGTCAGAGTTTAATTTAGTCGATCCTCTAATTAAACCACTAAATAAGATATTAGTGAAATAAATGTCGAAGAGGATGAGACTTCTCCTATAATATAAGATAATAGTAATGGTAGCCGCACCTATGTGATTGGAGATCTTATAAATTAGGTTCATAAATGTAATAACAATCACTTGCTATGTTGTACCACTGACTAAGTAAATTATGCGTCCTCCCTAAGAGTAGGTTTTCTGCAGTGAGAAAGGATAACCTTAATATCTTAATGAACTCCATAGCCATTATTAAATTAGTCCTAAGGACAGTACCTAACACGTCTTAACACAATTCAAACACTGCATCCAAAATCTATTTTTTTAACAAAAAAAAACACAACTACTAATTTACATAGGTTCTTGATGAAGATTGTGAAAAGAAAGCAAGGAGTATAATCTCGTGTTTGCTAAGAAAGAGCAAGGGTAAATATGATGGCCAAAAGTCCTGTTTCACATGTATAATGGAGATTTTTGTAGTGTTAGCATTTTGTACTAGGTCAATTCTCTTTATTTAATCTCTTATCCTTTTAAAATCTAATTGATTTAATGAGTTTTATCCCTCCTAAAAGAGAATATTAATTTTATTCTAAATAAAAGGCTATTATATTTTTTAATTACTATAGTAAATAAGAAAGTTATCAACTCTTATTTAAGAATGATTTTAAAGGTCAAAAAGTGTCTCATCAAATTGGTGTTTCTCCATTAACTTTAATAATATAGAATTACCCTTATTTTAGGCTAAATACCATTTTAAGTAGATTTTAGCGTTGGGGTTCACATGCTTTGGACTTTACTTAATGCAAATTTATACCTATCAAACTATGATCCACAGGTTAACCCCATTAAAATAGCTTGGGTTCATATGTTCTACATTTTTAACAATACCTGGATATGTGTGTTGGCTTAGACTTAAGCTTTTGTAAATTTTTATACAACAACAATTATTTAAACAAATCAAATCATGTATATTTATGTAAATAAAACTTAGTCTAACTTATTTATTAAAATCTCTATTTATATCGTATCGTGTAATTTGTTTATTAAAGGAATCGAATTCGTATTTGACTATTTAATTAATTTATTTAAATGAATTATATTCGAATGTGCAAAACATTTAGTAATAACTTATTAAAATGCTACACAAATACGATTTATTTACATATATTGTCACCTTTTTTTTAAATCTTTGATAATTTTCTTACAGCTATTTATTCAAAGAACAAGAAGAGTTCAGGGAGATCTGAACATATAGGCATTGCTTTGTAAAGAGATGACTCTCTATGGACCATGGAGCATATCATCCAACGACATGATTATTATTCACATGACTTCACGGTTTGCCGCTTGCAATACAATAAGGATGTTAGGTATCGTTGGGAGTCTTGACTTACTAAGTGGGAGTTTTTAATTACTCAAATTACGCAACGCCCGTGCGGTCAAGATGTGAATATATAATAAAGACTCAAAGTCCAACATATAAATATTATTTATTATTCACATAAAATCAAAATGAAGTTTTTTTAATGAAAAATATGAAGGGATAACAGAGAGTTCTAATAAAATATTATTTTCTATTTAATTAAAAAAATTAGTAACCTTATCCCTTCATTTTTATAATTATAATAATGATAATAATAAAAGACATAAAATAATTAATTAAACCAGTTTGATTTTTTTTTTTTTTTTTGCGGTTAAGTTAAGGAAGCATTCTAGAAAAACGATGGTGGCATAAGCAAAGCCCAAATTTATTCCATTTCTACACTTAAGATCGCTCAATTCCTCTTATCATACAATCGTCGTCATCATCGATCATGCTCCGATCCAATTAAGGCCGTCCATTTTAGGATTTCCAAAAACAAAAATGCCCAAAGCTCTCGGAGCCTTAATTAATACCACCACTGTCTCTGTCGCCCTACCGCCATTCCCGAAGCTTCTTCTTCCCGCCGAAATGAGCTGCAGAGATGGGAGCGCCCAAAAATGCCACAAGATTTTATACAATACCGTATTAGTGGTTCCCACAGTACTATTCGTGCTCTACTTGGTTGTTCAGGCGAGGAAGAATTTGAGGAAGCTGTGTAACGGGAGATCATATATTATGATTTTCTATTATACCCTTCTTTGGCTCGCCAGTCTCCTCAATCTCTCTTGGTGCTCTCTTCAGGTCCTTTTGGTTTCCTCTATTGAAAATTGGCTTCTATGCCAATTGAGCCAATTCTACATTGGTAGAAGATGGCATGGGGGTATTTTGGTTATGCCTATATAAGACAAGACCCTCCTTGATATTAAGTGTACCTTTAGAATAATTCTCTTCTCCCCCTTCAATTTGTAGGATCTCTTTATGAGAACCTCATAGTTCAAGAGTTTTTCATTTAAGCCCTTGAAATTTGTAAGAATTCAAAATTTTCCTTTATTTTTTTAATACCCTATTATTTAGGTAATTACAATATTGGCCCTACTGCTTGGGTATTTGTAGTTTGACCCAATAGTTTGAGAATTTGTATTGTGGCCTAAAAATTTTGTAACTTCTCTTGAAGATAGTGGATTTATTCTAGCGGCGCCCGAGGACATAGGTAACATTACTGAACCTCGTTAAACTTAGTGTTCTTTTCTTTTTTGCATATTATATTAGATGGTTAGTTGCCTTGTTGTGATATTGCTAGCATTGTTGATTGTCCGTATAACAATTAGTAATAGTGCTAATTATTGTTTGAACACTTCTTAGCACAACAAGTGGTATTAAAGCCCCAAGTTTAGGACAGTGAATGGCTATTTTCTGTTGAGCACTTACAACTATTCTGAGTTGTTGAATTTTGGTTTGCTAGTTATTGGATATAATTATTTGGTGGAGATCGATTATTTGTAATATTGTGTATCGAGCTCATTTGTGTGAGGTAGCTATGGCATCATCATTATCTACATCGATGAAGACAGTGACAGTATCTAGTGCAAAAGTAAATGTGGAAAATTTTGATGGCCAGAATAATTTTGGCTTATGGTAGAGTGAGGCGTTAGACGAATTGTGTCAACAAGGCTTGGATATAGTTCTGGAAGAAACAAAACCAGAAGCTATCAAGAAGACTGACTGGAACTGACTTAATATAAAATCTTGTGGGTTGATTCATTCTTGTCTGTGTAGAAAGCAGAAGTATCCATTCTTCAGAGAAAAGTCTGCCAATGCATTGTGGAAGGCCCTGAAGAATAAATATATGAAGAAAAGCAATAAGAATCGACTGTATCTATTGAAGAAATTATTTCGTCTTCAGTTGAGACCAGGTACGAGTATTAGTTCTCATATTGATGAATTTAATAAGTTAATTGCTGATTTATTAAATTTAGAAGAAACGTTCAAAGATGAAATAAAGGCTATACTATTGATTGGTTCTCTTCTGAATGAATTAGATCATTTATGTATTACTCTCATCTATGAAAAGGATAAATTGTCATTTGAAGAAGGTTGTTCTTCTTTAACAAACTATGAAATTCGTAGAAATGATTAGAGAGAACATAGAGATGAGTCAGTAGAAGCATTGATAGTAAGAGGGCGTAGCCAAAGTAAAAAATAGGAAAAAGTGGAAATCTAAGTCGACGGGTAGAGTAGGAAAAGATAAGTGTGTCTTTTGTCGGGAGAAAGGGCATTGGAAAAAAGATTGTCCGTAGTTGAAAAAAAAAAAGATATGTTTGTTTCTGATGCATGTGTTGTTAAAAGCATAAGCGATGATAGTGTGTCAGATTTTTGTTTACGTGGTCATTCATCCACGTCTCGTTTTAATGAATGGATTACGGATTCGGGTTGTACTTATCATATGTGTCCACATCGGGAATGGTTCTTTAATTTTGAAGAGCTTAATTTTAGAGTTGTGTATATGAGCAATAATGATAGTTGTCATACTACTGGGATAGGTTCAATCTGGTTGAAAAATAATGATAGATCAATTAGAGTTCTTACAGAAGTTCGGTATATACCGAAGTTGAGGAAGAATCTCATCTCTTTGGGAGTCTTGGAATCTAAAGGTTGTATTGTATCATACAATATGGAATTTTAAGGGTCACTTCAGGTGCTCTTATGACATTGAAATACACTAGGAGGAACAACTTATATTACTATAATAGTAGTATAGTGATTAGATCAGCAGCCATGGTTTCTGATAATGATGTAGATTCAGAGATCACCAGATTATGGCATATATGGTTAGGGCATGCAAGTAAGAAAGTCTTATTCAGTTTAGTGAAAAGAGACTTATTGAAATGTGTGAAGACTTGCAAGCTAGACTTTTGTGAGCATTATGTTCTGGGAAAGCAGAAGAGAGTAAAGTTTGGCACTGTTATTCATAATACTGAGGGTATTCTTGATTATGTTCACTCAGATATATGGGGACCTTCTCAAACTACATTTATGGGAGGTATGCGCTACTATATTATTTTTGTTGATGACTTTTCCAGAAGAACTTGGGTGTACGTTTTGATATCTAAAGATGAAGTACTTAATACTTTTCTTAAATGAAAAAAGATAGTTGAGACACAAACAGTCAGGAAAATCAGGCATCTCAGAACAAACAATAGTGGTGAGTATTGCAGCGATCAGTACTTGAAATTATGTCGAAATGAGGGTATTTTATGTCATTTTACTGTGAGAGGTACACCATAGCAAAATGGGGTGGCAAAACGCATGAACCGGATATTGCTGGAGAAAGTTCAGTGTATGTCGGCCAATGTAGGATTGGGTAAATGGTTTTGGGCTGAGGCTGTGATTTATACGTGTCATCTTATTAATTGCTATTGATGATAAAACTCCATTGGAGGTTTGGTCTGGAAAACCTATTTTTGATTATGATTCTTTATATGTATTTGGTACCACTACATATTATCATGTGAAAGAATCGAAACTAGATTCCAGAGCCAAGAAAGCAATTTTTTTGGCATTTTCTTTAGGAGTGAAAGGATATTGTCTTTTGTGTCCAAGTTATGTAACATTTAATGAGTCTTCTATGTTGAAGAAATCAGAAAATCAGACAACAGTGAATAGTACTCTGCAACAGGTGGAGTGTACTCAACAGCAGGTGGAGCGTACTCAACAGCAGGTAGAGTTGGAAACAACTACATTGAACCCGGTTAAAATTGTAGAGACAGATAATGGTACTCTTATGACAGATGTAGTTTTGGGATATAATGGAGAAGGTTATACTCATGAACCTCAATAGCAACAAGAACCAACATAGTAAATAAGTCAAGACGTAAGATTCGAAGACCTGCTCGATTTGTTAATATGGTGGCCCATGCACCTCCAGTTGTAGATAATGATGTCTCTTTCACTTATAGAGAAGCAGTCAGTTATTCTGAAGTTAATCGGTGGAAGATAGTTATAGAGGAAGAGATGCAGTCTCTTTAGAAGAATGAAACTTGGGAGCTAGCTCAACTACTAAAGGGTAACAAGATGATTGGGTGTAAATGAATACCCAAAGAAAGATGGATTTCCTGACAAGAAATATGTCCACTACAAGGCAAGGTTGGTGGCTAAAGGCTATGCACAAAGGGAAGGAATTGACTACAATAAGGTATTTTCTCTAGTTGTGAAACATTCTTCCATAAAATTTTATTAGCCTTAGTAGCTTAGTTAAATATGGAACTAGTTCAACTCGATGTAAAAACTACATTTTTACATGGTAACTTGAAAGAGAAAATCTATATGACTCAGCCAGAGGGATTCAAAATTACTGGTAAGGAAAATTTGGTTTGCAAACTGAAAAGATCGTTTTATGGTTTAAAACAATCATCGAGGCAATGGTATAAGCGATTTGATTAGTTTATGATGGGTCAGAGGTACACAAGAAGCAAATTTGATCATTGTGTGTATTTTTAGAGGCTACATGATGGTTCTTTCATTTATCTACTTCTGTATGTTGATAGCTTCAACGAATGTTGAAGAAATTGAAGAATTAGTTGAACCAAGAGTTTGAGATGAAAGATTTGGGTGAAGCTGAAAATATACTAGGCATGGAGATTAGTAGGAACAGAAAAGAGGAAAATTTTGTTTGACTCAGAAGCAATATCTGAATTATGTATTACAACATTTTGGCATTTCAGAAGAGTCAAAACCTATAAATACCTCACTTGCTCCTCATATAAAGATCAGTGCATCTTTGTCTCCTAGTTCAGATGATGAATGAGAGTATATGTCTCGAGTTTCATATGTCAATGCAGTTGGTAGCCTAATATATGTTATGGTATGTAGGAGACCTGACATTTCACATGCAGTTGGAGTAGTTAGCAGATATATGCATAATCCTGGTAAAGGACATTGGCAGGCTGTGAAATGAATTCTGCAGTATTTATTAAAGGCCGTAAATGTTGGTTTAGTCTTTGAGAGAGATGATACATGTGATCACTATGCTGTTGGTTATGTTGATTCTGATTATGTTGATAATTTGGATAAACGTCAGTCAACAACCGGTTATGTGTTTACTCTTGCGAGAGCACCTGTGAGTTGGAAGTCTACTTTACAGTCTACAGTTGCTTTGTCTACTATAGAGGCAGAGTACATAACAGTTACAGAGGCTGTAAAGAAAGCTATTTGGTTATATGAATTGCTGGATGAGTTGGAAATTGGTTAGAAGAAGATTCATGTTTATTCTAACAGTTAAAGTGCTATTCATTTAGCGAAGAATCCAATATACCATGTTTGAACGAAGCATATTAATGTTCGATATCATTTTGTGTGGAAGATTATTAGTGAAGGAAGAATCTTACTTCAGAAGATTGAGACTGCTAAGAATCCTGCGGATATGTTGACTAAAGTGGTGACAGCGATCAAGTTCAATTATTGTTTGAACTTGATCAATATAGTTCGAGTTTGATAGTGCTATTAGGCATAAATTTAGAGGCGCTACATTTGGATAGAGAATTATTTTTTGGAAAAAATGAAGCTTTATGGAGGATTGACATTTTCGTCAAGGTAGAGATTTGTTGAAAATTGACTTATATGCCAATTGAGCCAATCCCACATTGATGAGAAATAACATGGGGTGTTTTGGTTAGGCCTATATAAGATAAGGCCCTCATTGATATTAAGTGTACCTTTGAAATAATTCTCTTCTCCCCCCTCAATTTGTAAGATCTCTTTATGAGAACCTCACAATTTAAGAATTTTTCATTTAAGCCCTTAAAGTTTGTAAGAATCCAAATTTTTTCTTTATTTTTGGGCATTTGTAGTAATACTATATTGTTTGGGTAATTACAGTATTAGCCCTACTACTTGAGTATTTACAATTTGACTCAATAGTTTGAAAACTTGTATTGTGGCCCAAAAACTTTGTAACATTTCTTGAAGATAGTGAATTAGTTCTAACGGCGCCCGAGGACGTAAGTAACATTACCGAACCTCATTAAACTTGGTGTTCTTTTCTTTTTGCATATTGTGTTGGATTGTTGGTTGTCTTGTTATAATATTACTAACATTATTGATTGTTCGTATAACAATTTGATAATAGTATTAATTGTTGTTGAATGCTTCTTGACGCAACATCTTCTTCTATTTAATTTTGCTTAAATTATTTTATATTCTTTTATGTACTTTATGTTAAATTTTGTTATTTGTTTTAAGTTTGGAGGTCAAAATAGGGAATTCGATTTAATTTGAGCTTAGTGGAATTTGCAAGAAGGATAAAGATTGAAGAATATGAAGTGATTAGTTGGAAATTTTGTTTTAACAATTAAACCCTGTTCTTATTATGTTATTTGAAAAAGAAAGTGAGAGAAAAAAATATTTTTATTATTTGCTGTTTGGGTTTGTGTTTGAGAGCTCAGAATAAGTCAATTCAGTGGAAATATTTATTCTTTTTTTTTTTTCCTGGTACGAGATGTGTCTAATTGTGTTGTTTTGTTGATTGTCGTGTTTGGTTGTTTATTTTCTGTTTGATGAACAGACTTGGCAATGTTCTTCTGAGAAGGAAGTTGCGTGGAATGTCCTATCATTATTTACAGTATCTACAATGCTGTATCTGGAGATCAGCTTGGTGGCCTCTTTGCTCCAGGAAAGTTATGCTAGCGGGTTGGAAACATTAGCACGTACATTCATAATCTCCGGGATAATTGTTGGTGTTGATATACTTCTTAAGGTAATGTTTATATCTTCCTGAATGAGAGGTGTGCATCAGTCTTTTTGTGTTGATTGCAAGGCTAACATATGGAAATGGGAACTGACCAACCCGTCCCTGGTGCCCCTTCTGACCAGTTATCTGGGGTTTAAATCTAGATTGAGACACTTCATTGCAGTTTCCTCTGAGGTCTATGCCATTAGACATCAAAGTCCTTGGTGCATATTGTTCTAAATGGGTATCATAACATTTTTGTGGTCTTGTTACTGATGCCCATTTAATTCTTCTACTTAAAACTGATTCTTATTAAGTTCTTACACAAATCGAATTTAACTGAGAACAGGGACTTAGTCAACATATACACGAAATTTTCTATTGTTGATGTCTTTGGCAGATTTAGTAAGCGATCAAATCGAACTTAACTGAGCTTGTTTTTGCCCATGCATGATCAACCCTTGGCAGATTTAGTATGCGATCAAATATCTGAGTTATACATATATATTTTCAGCTCCAGCTTCTGTCAATTGCAGTTGTTTGCTGTTCATGCTGGTTTTTAACCTAACAGTAATACATATTAAATGTTCTCCATCCTGGCTGCCTATAAGTTGAGTAAGGTTGATATGTTGAGGTTAAATTTCATATAAATGGAAGATTATATTTTCCTATTCCTTGTGATCTGATAGTTGAGATAAGGTTGACTTTGTATAAATCCATATCTGTTGGTTGATAAGACACTTAGGGTAGCGTAGCATGCAACACCACAGAGCCCGTTGTTCAAAATCAGCCAACTTGATTTGGTTGTGTGCTTGCTGGAATTGGAGCTGGTTTTGGCATTTGGTACAGGAAGATCAATCTTCATTTACAAAAAAGAGATTGCTGATATCAATTCAATTGAATACATAAGCAATGGTTTATCTTTTGTTTCTCAGGTTATACAGTCTCACAGTTACCTGCTATCATTATCTCTATCTTCCATTTTTGTATGCAACTTTTCTGGCAGATTTTTTCCAGATAATCACCTCTACATATTCTTATGAGCTATTATGATTACAGGAGGAAGATTTTCTTTTGGATAATGCATATTACTCCGAAATGAAAGATGCGGGGTTCTTTGATGCTGATTGGGAATAGCACATCTACTATGAGAATGAGAACATAGACTTCAGTTGTATACTCTGTAAATGAATTTGAACAGAATCATTCTTTTCTTTTTTCCTCTGTATTTGACAATAACTGTAAATGCCACTTTAATGAAACTCCCTTGGTTTTACTATGAAACTTAGATGGGTGTATACTTGCATTTTCCTTATCTTTCCTGCGCAAAACTGAACCTTAGCAACTCGTTGACCAAACTATTGACCAGCTGCCTAATGACTTGGCTTGGCTATTTGGCATGGCAAATCTCTGTCTTAGCCTAATGACTTGGCTTGGCTATTTGGCATGGCAAATCTCTGTCTTAGCCTAATGACTGGATTTGACCATTTGGCATGGCAAGTCTCTGTTTGCAAAACAGATCTACAAATACCGCGTACAACCTCCCTCAACTTGGCTTGAGCGAGATTTGAATTCAAAACCTTTTATATCATTCCAAATGATCATGTTGACTGAAAAAGAGAACTACACGGCATGTAAATTTGACCATTAATGTAAAACTAACATGTCAGTTTGTATGTATAAATTTGTGCATGTAGAAGTATTAAGTGCACAGTTATACAAATAATATATTAAATTGTAACTGCAAATATTTACTATATCAAGAAAGCTATCTAGGATGTTCACAGCATCCCATTTGAAAGTATCAGGATATGCTACAAGCTTCACTACTAATGGCTGATGACTCTAAAACAACAAATTTCTTTCAAATTTGTCTTATTTATATGACCCAATAAAAGGTAGACTGCCGCCTCAATAGAACATTTCCAAAATTTTCCCAAAACCTTGTTATTGCATACGCTCCTAATACAGTATATATTTTAAGTTCGGTATATCTTCATACTCACACGAACTCTCACTGTTGCCAAAATCAACTAAGTTCTCCAAGGGAATGTTCTTGTTCGAAACCAAGGTAACAATCTGAAACTACAATCAATTTCATCTCCTGAACAACAGAACAGAATTCAATTACTAGGATAATAAGTATGAAGATTTCAGAGATAATTTCATAAAATATTTTTCAGTTTCTTATAGAAAAGGTGGAAGAAAATGTGATATTTGAAAGAGAATTCCCTGCATATTATAGTTAATGCCATTGAGAGAATCTAAAATACTCTGCCATGAACAAAAGGATGCTCAGGATATTCTTTTCTAATAACATCCTCTAATCAAAATTTGATGAAGTCTGTTAATTTCTAATAATTGCCAAGTACTCTACAGCATCGATTTCATCAAACCAAAAGGAGTAACAAGAGTTACAACAACAATACAATCATACAGGCCATAAATATAACAGGTAAGCAATCCCTTTCTTGTCCCAAGTCAATGCTACACAGAACTGGGTAACCCTTGTTCCCATAAGCCCAACAAAATCTGATGAATAAGAGATTTCAACCCAAAATCTTCATATATGACAACCCTACTCCTTTAAAGACCAGACTACAAATTGATGTCGTATTTGAAAGATTGTGAATAAATGAAAAATGTTTTGTGACAGTAAAACTACAGATCTCATCCTCTTTAACTCACCATGCAATGCACACATACATTTTGTCTTGCTTATTAGCTCATTCTTTGCTAGCTACTTAACCAATAATCTATCTCTGCTTGCAACCAAGAGCCAAATTAAAAAAAAAATGGAAAATAGGAATGTACTACCTTAATTTTTAAAAGAAGCACAAAGATAAGGGAAAAGGAAAAGAGATGACTCTTAAGGCTCTGACCTGGAGACTGGTTGTGCTTGATGGTAACTCCATGTGGGTATTTAAGCGATCAGAGAAAGAAATTCTCTTCAAAGCATATAGTTCCGAGGTGGAGGTGTTGCCAAGAATCAACCACCATGCTTCATCTTTTAACTGCAAATGAACATCAAAGTTAATCAAAGCTATGAGCTACAAAAATAATTTTAGGTGTATCTTTTACCTTAGGGAACCGAGGAGTGAAAGCCCTTGACGTTTTCCTCCGAGAATTGCTCTTATCCAATCTGATGCTCAGCGTGAGAGACTTTCCACCATCAATATCCCTTCTCTGAAGTTTTAATTTCACTTGAATTTGGGGAAAACTTTGCAGATCCTGATAAAATTAATATAACAAAAACCCAAGTAATGAATACTGACCACCAAATAAAATAAGACAAGCAACTGTTTTCCATAACTGATTTATTATATAAATATTAACTAATGTGCCAAGTGTGGACAACCAAGGATCTTGATGTAGACTGCCACAATCATCCTTGATAGGGTGTAGGCAGAGGCAAAATTCAGGCACTTTACCTATAGTCACTAGTTACCATGATAGTACTATGAGAACAAAAAATGAGAAACGAATTGAATCAGACGTAAATTTCAGTTGATAAAGGCAATTCTGAAATAGTGTTGTATCTATAATCTGTACCATTACTTGTCAATATAAAAACTTGTGTTTCCAAATTCATTGGTAGACATCTTAACAATCTTGTTGAACTGTTTTGGTGACAAGATACATTTCCAACATTCAATTTTTTTTTTAATAGAAAAACAAAAAAACTAAAAAGAAATTTCCATTTCTTTCTTTTGCTTCACCTTTTCCTGAAGTAGGCACAGAGAGAAATAAAATTCAGTCCTATTGTAGAAACATAAACCAGTATCTAGTGAGCAATGTGCACCTGATATAATCTTGAAGCAGGGAAATTTCCTATCATAGTTTGCAAAGTTGCCTTTGGAATATCAAAGAGTTGCTGCACAGAGGAAATTCCTCTTGCTCTTAGCAAACCTAGAAGATCATCATTCATGCATGGCAACATCCATAAAGGAGAATCCTGATCAAACCCTAGGCCCTGTAAAGATGGAAACCATATCAGAGATGAGACACAGTTCTTTACTAGATATCTTGACTGAGCCAAGGAGTATAAACCTTATCTGGATCCTAGATATTAGATTTTGTGAGAAGCAATAACATGAAAAAGAAACCTCGGCATAACTAAAATATGTTTTGCCCCCAAGTTATCATGCAATATAAATGTGTGCATTTTCGAAAACTAGCCAAATTTCAGTATCTCGTGTACAAAACGCTGGACATCTGGTATAACCCATAAAGAAATCCTCTAAAAATTATGATTTATCTGCCCTTGCCTCATAATTTCAGCATCAGTAAAAAATGAAGAATAAACGAATCCTTCTACCTATTTAACAGTCCAAAATTTCCGCATATCCTGAACCTAGCTACAGTTACTTTAAGAAGGTTATCATGCTCAGATGTTATCCTATAAAGCAAACAAACATGTGGTTCAACCACGACACAAGATGACTTCTTTCTAAGAGGTGGCAAGGTGGAGAAATATATCAAAGATTGCCAGTAATTCTTGTAGCAGTTGCCTACAATCTCTGACTTCAGTAGCCAGGTCAGGCAACAGCAATGTAAGCAATAGCTAAGAGAAACAAAAACAAGCCAATGTGGAATAATTGCAGATGTCCACCAACTGAAGGGAGAATGTTTGAAGACTAATGGTCAAATCAAGCATACAACCAAATAGCAAAATACATTTGTGAACCAACCTATCACTAGGAAGGATAATACCAAAACCCTTGCTTTTTTTTCTTTAATAGAAAACAAAAATATATTAAAAGAAAAAGAAAATTACAAAGGACAGTGGATAAGCAATCAACTGGAGAAGAAAAAGAACAACAAATGCTAAACAAAAGAAAAAAGAAAACGGAAAAAAAAAAAATCAAGAGCTCTTTATCATTCAATTGATATCTATCATCTTTATGGGAAAACAAAAATGCAATCTAGAGGGAGATATACCTGCATAACCATTTGCAAAAGATGCATGCAAGTGATTGAACTTGAAAGCCACCCACTGTTAGCACATATATCTATCATGGCCTGGATGATGCGTATACTTTGATCCAAGACTGACTTCAAGTCAGTGATATAGTCACTGATAGGTAATTCTAACTGAGAGAAATGTGCCTAAATCCAAAACATCGCGTGTAATGAGTAAATAGCAAATAAACACAAGAAGGCATTAAGAAAAAAAAAACACTAAGACCTGAAATAGCAGATTTGCTTTGACATGTGGATCATCTAGGCGATGCTTGTCCACTGCATAACGAACTCTCTGGGACAATGCCTCATTGTAATTTTCCTACAAAAGACAAGAAACAAACAGGATTGCATTGTTGAATCAGTTTAAAAATGAAATGAAATGACCTATAATTGCAACATTATCAAATCAATACTTCTTTATTCATCTTAGTTGGAAAGGGGTTCTGATTTGAGATAGTAGTAGATCTATAGAACAGTTTTTGCAGGAGGGGTCTGGGTCTGTTTTTTGATTTCAAGTACACAGAGAGTTTGTAACTTCTTTAGTTGTTTCTATGTTATTATTATTATTTTTTGAGAAGAAACTAAAAAGTATGCTAAAGGAGAAAGATAAAATTACAGAGGCAGACAAGGTTTCCACGTTGAGAAACAGAAAGAGAAACATAGGGGAAGAGAAAAAATCTATACAAAACCCAACCAACAACCCAAAGTCCGTCCTTAACAAATAAATCTAAAAAAATTACCCCAAACCCCATTAAGATGTATGAAGGTGAAAGAAACATTTTTTGATTCCTTTGAAACCAAAGCCCAAAGAGATGCAAGAAGCCTAACTCTATCCCACAAGCTATCCATGTTTTCATCCCTTTTCTCTCCAAAAGATACAGTTGTTTCTTTCTTTGCCATAACGCCCAAAAGAAGAGCCAAAGTGATGACTCCAAATAATTTTGGCTCTCTTCCTTTTCTGAAAAACAAAAACATTCTCTGAAGTTTTGAGTGCTTGATACCCCTATCAGGTATTTTGGATAAGTATAGTTGACTTCTGGTTCACCTTTATAATTTTCACCACTCCTATACTTTCTTTCGATGTTTCTGATGAAAAATAAAAAATATAAAAGACTAAAAAGTTATAATGCTACCATTATCAGATCAATGTGATGCAGTATGCGGATAAGCCAAATTTCACATATGAACATCACATTCTATAAACCATGACAAAAGTAGGTTGCAATGCTCATATTGTTTTCCAACAATAAATTAAACAGATACTTGGATAGCTAACTTTATGGGACACTGGGAAGATAGATTAATCAAATATAAAAATTGAATCTCCATTCAAAGGAATTTATCAGGGCAGAAATAGAAATCTTGGAGAGTAACTCAAATAATATACATCTATTACAGACTACATTGGGCTTGTTGGATTTTCTTTAGGCCTGTGCAAGTTTTTTTATGGTTTGTAAACAAGCCCAAGTTACTTAAAGATTCAATAAAACTTAGGACAAGCATAAAATGATAACTATGCAGCACGCTCAGATTTTGGGCCACATACAAGCAGAATAAAAGTTTCCTTTCTTTCTATGATCTGAACCTGCATTGCTCGGTAATTAAACTGTTTTCTATGTAGTAATGTGATGCACTTTGCTATCTGATCCAAATATTAAATTTGCAACTTTTCAGCCTTCACCAAAATTTCATTTAGGTCCAATTAGCCATCTACTAATCAACTTATACCTAGCCTATATAAACATGCTAATTTTTGTAACAATAGAATTCTCAATTCTGCTTTCTCACTATACTTTTGAGTTTGTCCTCTTATATTCCTCTATATTTCCACATTCCAGCATCTTTAAATGCATACCTCATTTTTTCATACATAGATGACAATCACAGTTTTCCTTCCAAAAAGAGAATTTTTAATACGAAACTTTATGAAAAAACCATGCAAATAACTTAAAACGGTCTTCGCAAAAACATGTCACACCAGCATTGAATGTTTTTCCCCAATTATGCTGCACATTCATCTCCAAACAAGTACATCAACACTATCTGACCACAATAAGATCACCACCAGTAAACTCACATAGACAAATATGAGAGTTTGCTAACTATAGTAAAAGTTTGTACAGGTGGTATGGAAAAGTTAAGAAGAAAGACTTTGTTGTTAACAGCATTAGTCAAGACTAAGAAGTTGTAACAAAATGTTAAAAAGCCAGCAAAGGCAAAAAGCCACAGTGAAACTTAAAAGCAACCTCCAGTTTTAACTTCAAGTATGTACTGACATAAGCACATCATGTACAATCCATTTAATAATACTAGAACAACTTTTGACTTCCAGCCAGCAAGTAATTATGCAGTGAATTATACAATTATCAGTTTATTGAACTGGTCTTGTGGTGCCCTAATTCAGCTTAAAAAAACAAAGTAGGTGATCAGTACGAGCCAACAAATTACCTCATTATGCCGCACTGGAAGTTCATCATATTCAGAAGCACCAGAGAGAATGTGCATAAACACCTAAGATAAACAACAATTCTTAGAAAGATAATTTAACAATGAAATTGAATGCTTCAGATAGATAATAAGGTACACTTATTACCTCAAGAGACGTATCAGGTCCTATGTTAGATCCAAACATCGATACAGTCATGTAGCTGAGGTAATACTGAGATGCTATTGACCCCAGCATCATTGGCTCCACACTGTCCTCAGTCATCTTGATACATCCACTATCTTCCAGATCTTCAAATGTATTCTGCACTAATCTGCAGAAGTACTCATTAACTTAGTCTCTTGAAGAAAAAGTAGTACACCTAAAGAAAGAGGTTCCATGATTGTGCAATCACATTTTTACCTAGACAAGTATGAACTCAGGCCTTCAGCATCTGTATGCTCTAACCCGTAGTAGGCTGGATTAACGGTCTAAAATAAACAACATCCTTAATAAGAATTAGAAACATGAACTATAACTAATGCTGAAAGCATAGAAAATATCATTGATTTTTGAAGCTTTTAGGAGCAAGAAATCCACATACTAGGATTTTCCACCTACTGAGAGACATTTTCTACCCGGGTAATGGATTCCTTATAAGTTTATTCTTTTTTAGGTTACTGCCTCTCTTAACACAAGTTTATATCTCAAAAGAAATGAAAGAATTAATACTCTAGTATAATGAATGAAATCAAAATGTTCAATGGAATGTTTCCAATCCATACACGCCTCAAATACACCTTTCACATCCAAATGTATCTTACTATGACCGAAAAAAAAAAAGTTTTGTATTATCAGAAGGGAGTTTAGATTCATAGAGTTCCAGAGACTTGGTAGTTTGTACATTGACATTCACACCATCAAAATATTTAAAAGCTCACTTTCATCACTGAAAGAACATAATTTACCCTCCAACTTATGTAAATTTTTATCACTCAAGATTTTATAGTCCTTTTCTTTGAAAACAAAATAATGAAACACAATTGAAACATCATGATAGTTTAACTAAGAGAAAACCTCACCTGAGTTTGAACATTATAATTTACTGAAACTGTAAACCACAAATTAATTATGATGGTATAACCATTTGAATAATCTCATATGGTAATGAAAGCAACAAACACCAACATGCAAATGGCTTAAGTGATAAGGCCCAAAATTCTCTGCCAAGCATAAGTACATGTATCAAGATATGTTACAATCTATGTTGCTTGAGTACCAATTTATTTTCAGTATCATAGCTATAGCAATACCCATAATAACAAGAGTCTGTCTGTAAATAAAATGTAGCAAAAAGTGTCAAAAGTGCTAGAAAAACATTTTTTTCATTAAAAACTTGATAGACCATACCTCCTAACTACGAGATTATCACTTACACTGCATCCGTATAAATCCTAGATATGTGCAAGTGAATAAAAAAAAGCTAAAGACTTTCATGAGTTAGATTTCATGTTTTGTGAAGTCTCTTTTGCACCACTATTGGGGCTCTTAGGTCAGCTTATCCTTGTTTTGTTAACTGCATGTAAATCTTGATTCTTTGATTTTAATTTTAAGTATTTTCTAGAAAATATAAAATAAAGAAGATAAGTTCTGAAGAATCTTTCATACATTAATGGAAAATGAATTCCCATAGTAAAAAGAGAAAAAATACAGAAAAAGGACTAGGCAAACAAATACACTGATTCTCTCAAGACTTCAATGGCTTTGTTTACACAGATAAGCACTATAATACAGGACTAATACTTAAGCTGGGATAGTCCTGAACACTGTTCTGAGTTTCTAGAGCAATTGGAGTTTTCTTTCCATGGGAATAAGAGGGCTAAGGTTTTTTTTGTAAGTGTGGAACATGGCTAATTTGGTTCTTTGGAAAGAGAGAAATAGAAGAATATTTGAAACCTACGAAGGAGATGAAGTATCTGATATACGGGATGGAGAGCACTTTTTGGCTTCTCTAAAGGCTTCAGTTTCTGATCAGTTTGAGGGTATTTCTTTAGTTGATATATCTAGAGATTGGGCTGCTGTGATTGTGTATTTTTCTCCTTGTTTTCTTGTTGATTCTTGGGTGTTGTTTTGCTTTTAGGTTTTCCTCTTCCTCTTTCCGTCAGTGATTCCTTATCCACTGCTTCTTTGTTTCTATTCTTTCTCTCTTAATAAATAAATAGTAGATTCCTATATATGGGAACAAGACCAAGCAAACTTTTCAAGGTACTGCATCTTTTCTTGACTTCCCTTGATAATAACCAAAAACATACCAGTCTTCGAAATAAGTATGTCCATGTAAGATAATGCACTGCATCTTCCTTGTGGCAAATTGTTCCAGAAACAATCTCTGCATTGAAGTGATTATGCAATTGATCCCTCAGACTACTCTCAACTGGAAATGGTTCATATAAAAACTGCAAGCATAAACACCAAATTAGCTCCAGCTTCTATACTTGAGGGCTATTCAGATCATCATTAATACACTACTTCTAACTGAACCTTTTTGTAGAAGCTCTTTTTTGGTTCATGAACAAGAATTACTGCTTTCCCATGCTGATCGTACTGCGGGCGGCCTGCACGACCCATCATTTGCAAGATATCAGTGATTGGAAAATCAACATATCTCTTTGCTTTTCCATCATAATATTCTGTTCCCTGCAAAGAAAAACCAACATTTATTACAAATAGCATCATCTTTGGGGCGGAAAGAAGGATTTAGAATGGAGTAGTTCATACATGAAGCCAAAATACCAAACAATTAAGAACATCTTAAAGCTCAAAGGCAGCAATGCACTTGCATATGAGTTCAAGTGGAATAAATCAAGTAATGGTCTCACTTTCTTGTGGCTGCAGTTACGCAGGATATTATTCATCAGAGAAGAAATATTTTTAGTGGAGAACAAAGAATGTGGTGAAATTTGAGTATATTTTCTAATTTCCTTATTAGTTTTGAAATATTCTGCAGAATATTCTCCAAGGACAATGTTTTAGCTACTAAGAATAATGTATTCCAACCAATCTAACTCCAGGCTCGCATAGCTAAATGAGCTTGATTCACATGCGAGGATGCGTCTTGGCCACCTAATCATTTTAGGGCTGGCTCATCAAGTGCTAGGTGCACTTGATATCCCAAAGACATTGACGCCAAATATTCTATAAAAAATTAAACCAATAAATTAGAAAAAAGAAATTATTTGAATAAACTTCTATCCTTCTGTTTGGCATGCCAAAATTTCCAACTGCATGATGTACAAAACAAACAAATCATGAACTTCCAAACAATATCTGACCTCAGTCATCTCCTGCCAGTGAAATTTGTAACTAGAAAATATATACACAAACATACCACACAGGAATTTATCTCACCTTGATGATAACCAAATGAGCGGGGAGATTTACACCCCATGCCAATGTGCTTGTACAAACCAAAACCTGATAAAGTGGACAGTTGAATTATTAGTCATCATTAATATCTTCAAGTAGGAAAAGAAACAGTATTCAAGTAATAAAGAGGTACCTGAATCTTGTTGTTTCCAAAAAGTTCTTCAACAAGAGATCTATCTTTGTCATTCAGTCCAGCATGGTGTAACCCAATACCAAATTGTAAGGTGTGCCTCAGGTTCTGATCAGTGACCTGAGAAAGAACCATCTGCAGATCTTCTTCTGAGATACTCAGAAACTGCCTTGGATGCTCATCTGAAGCTGCATACTTCAATAATAATAAAAAACACAATATTTAGAAAGACATCGTCATCAACAATCCATCACTTCATGAAGCACTAAATTTCACCTGGATAAGGTCCAATGCAGTAAGCCTCGTCTGACGACGAGATGAGACAAATATGAGAACTGGTTTAGTCGGTGAATGGGTGCATATTGCAGCATATGCTGGCTTATTCATGCTATTCATTCTCGGACAGTAGAATTTTCCAGGATATCCCTGCTCATTGAAAATGACAGCTAATTGTTAAATGCAAATATATACAAGGCCCTCATCTCATTGCACATTCAACCACAAAATGTAATCACGCATAACAGATGATATTAGTGCCTCTAATGATCATAAAGACAAACATTGTCCATGGACAAGTTACTATTCATCAACCCATACACAGATTCTGATATACCAAGCCCCATACACAGATTCTGATATACCAAGAACGGATTATAAATTTATAGTCGAAGCAGTCAAAATTATGTGCTATTCACTTGCCAAACAACAATGTAAAAGTTATAAATCATGCAATGCTGCAGACATTTGGTATGTGGTAAAAGAACTTGAAAGCATAGCAGCTCTTCCTTCAGAAAGCCACCATAGCATCAGTATGCTTCCTCCTAGGCCATAAAATTAAAGATTATGCTGTGTCTCTCCCTCCCTCCATCCATCATCAAACTATTCGCATTTCATTAAGGAAATGACAATATATCTTAATCAAATACTTCAATCCCAAGGACAACATGTTGGCCCTAAAAAAATTGATCAACTATTTTTCATTGGAAAATTGAAGAGAAAATCCAATCTTTGCTGTCACTTGTCCTATATCAAGCTTTGATATAAAAGTAAACAAATTAGGTGAATTAGATTATTGGTTCATTTATGCTCAAAAAACAAACAAGAATTATTCATTTTTCATACTAGCAGCACCAATTTAGTTACTCAAGGTAATGGAGTTCTTTAATCTTACATTCATACTAAACAACATGTGAGAAAGGATAAAATAAGTTACATCCAAGCAATATGAAATCTGAAAGAAATTTTGAGACAATTTCTTGGGTAAAATTAAGAAAACTCACTCCTTAAGAGATTTTAGATAAATAGCATAACAAGTGAACCATTAACGACAAACATACATCCATAGACCCACTTGCCTGAATGTGAACTTCGAGAGGTACAGGCCTCACACTTGGCTTGAAATTGAACAGTCCAATTTCCCCAACACCCAACCAATCAGCCAAATCACTGTATAAATAAAGCAAGAGAAGTAAAAAATATTAAATAGAAGCAGCCAGGATCATAATGTTTCTCAAATTCATGAAAACATCTTGAAAGAAGATACAGCAATCACCAGTCCTTGGGTAAAATACATATATGGAGAGGTCATCTTAAAGCAGAATTTTTTAATCTCTTTTGAGACGAAGCAAAAACAGATTATTATTAACAGAAACAGGAGTATACAAAAGGTGAATGAACTGCCCACAAACCTCAAAAGCACTTAAGAGGAATATACAATAAGGAGAGTATCTTGAGAGCAGTAAAACTTAAGACGTTCTGAAGCATACTCTTAGAGAATTTGAAGAAAATATATTTCATTCATTTGCGCTAACATACATTACGGAGACCTTTATATAGGCTTTATATCCCTAAACCATATGGAAACCTATTAAGTATTATGATCTAAATAGGAATAATATAAATAAGACTAAATTAAGCTACAAAGCTGATAAAACTATTTTCCACACTCTCCCTTAAGATGGTTAGTAGGTTTAAAAATATCTATCATTCCCAACTTACTAACACATGAATGGAAAGTACATCTTGAAATCCTTTGGTAAGAATATCTGTTAGCTGTTCACTGCTAGAAACAAATAGAATGCAAATCTCTCCACTTTCAATCTTCTATTTGATAAAATGTCCATCAATTTCCCTATGTTTAGTCTTGTCATGCTGAACATGATTGTGAGTGATGTAGCGCAGAAGCGATACTAGATGTCTTCTAGCATACGTCTCTATTCCCCGAAAAAAATAACTCTCATAAGGAGAGGGTGTCAAATTCACGATGAAGATAGATCCCAAAGGGAAATATAACTAAAATATTACTGATAGGATGCTTCATAAAAGTTACAAATAACAAGCCTATTTATAGTAATAAATTACTAATCCTAAATAAATAATAAATCATATTCAATAAAGAATAAATAAGTCTTAATAACTAAACAAATTAGACTTTTCCTAAAATTATGACTCAAATAGGAATAATAACCCTACTAAAATAAGAATATCCAATAATACTCAAATAAGAATTCTAAAATAATCTACCCTTAGTTTTCATCCTACATTAGTTCTCCTCTCCTTCGAAAAAACTCATCCTCGAGTTTTGCTGCAAATAAAAGACTATCAGGATGATGAAACTTATAGTATAATGTAAGGCCTTTTAAAGCATCATACTTGTTATATCTGTCATCAATCTTTCTTGCAACTCGAAACTAACCAAACTTCGTTCTTTTCATATTTTTATCAGTGAATCTTCTGCAGAACTGTTTCTTGCATAACAAAATCATTATTAAACTTGTTTTGAAATTCTCCATGTGTTGCTTGTTGTGCACTCTAATTGACTATTTTTTCATATGCTTCTCCTTCAAGAACAATTTTTTTATCCTCAACTAGGATCGGTAAAATTATATCAATCATTAGTGGGTTTTCTTAAACTTGAGCTTTTTGTTCAATCTCAGTGCAATGATTAATCTCAATGCTCAAATCAAGAATAGTAGATACCTCTTCTTGTAAAATCTACGACATTTCTTCAATCTCTTCAGGAAGAACATTTGGAATCTCGTGCATGTATTCAGTCATGTCAGTAGTCTTATGTACAATGCTTTCTTCTAGAGTTAGATATGTGAATCTCATCAATAAGAATAAGTTGTTCTTCTACATTAGAATTTGTTGGTGATTGCTCTTTTACATTAAATTCCATAAATGAAATTCTTTTAATAGGATCTTGGATAGGTTGCAAAGGTATTTGTTCTTGTATATCTACACGTAATCCTCTTAAAAATATTTTGACCAATCATTCATCTGATTTAGAAAAATTATCACGAGCATAAAAATTTTGAAATTCGACAGCATATTCTTGAACAGATCTCTTACCTTGTTGACAATTCTTAAATCGATGAATCAACATATTGGCATAATCATAAGGAATGAATTGCGCTTTCAATAAATTTTTCATATCATACCAATCTCGAACCTTATCTTTTCCTTTTGTCATGCACAATGCTTCTTTACGACATCTTAATTGAAGAGATGCATACCTAACATGTTTCTCTGGAGAAATATTTTCAAGCAAATCTTCTATGGCAAAAATCCAATTAAAAATTTCCTCCGGATTAGAAACATATCCCTCAAAGAACTGAGCACTCTTAAACCATTGTTGGTGTGCCATTCAATAACTTTTTTTTCTTCTTTTTTTTCTCACTCCTTTTTTTTTTAATCAATTCTCAATATTTTTTCACTCACTTTCTTTTGCTTTCTTCTTAAACTTTTTTTTTCCCATTTTCTTAAATAGGATAAAATAAAAAACTAAAAGATCTTAAATAGGATTAAATGGGTAAAATAGATTTTAACCTAAGTTAAAGGGCGAAAGTGTAATTTGCCAAGGGGTTTACATTAGAAACAATCAGCGATTTGAAACTAGACAGTGAGGGTCGAATCTAAGAGAACCGACAATGGGGAATTGATTTGTGGTGGCAGTGAGACTAAACCCACGACAGTTCTCGGCAAATCAGGCGATGGAGATGACAGTTGTTGGTCACAATTTGGCATCGATTTGGACAGTCTATGACGGCGATTGAAGGAGAGAAAGCTGACTTTGAACGGCCGGCATTTGCAGAGTCAATTAGGGGCATGATCGACAGAAAAGGGTGATGGGCGCGGTGGCAATGGGTGGTGGTCACGGTCACTAGCATTCTCAACATAGCTTGTTCTGCATTTTCCAGCGTCAAAGCAAGGCGACCGATGCTCGGTATTTGATGGCCAATCACTTTGAGTCCGTTGGTGAACTGAATGGTGACAAAAGTGGTGGTTTAGCACTAGGGTTTTGTGTTTCTGTAGTTTGTCTTTTTTTTCGGTTTTTTTCTTTTCTTTTTTAGTTTTCTGATTTTTTTTTTTTGGGGGGGTGGGGGGAGGTGGCAGCGCTTGAGATGGAGGAGAAAACGATAAGTAATAGGGTTTTTTTTTATATGGAAAAAAAAAAGATAAAGGTATTTTTTTTGGTTTTTTTTTCAAGGAGGTGGAAATTGTGGTGATTGATTTGGTGTTTTAGAAAGGTGAAGTTAGGAAGGTCATTGTATTTGGCACAAAGGTAGACTCTAATACTAGAAGTAGTGTAGAAGCGTATTAGATGTCATTTTAGCGTACGTCTCGAATCCGCGAGAAAAGATAACTCTCATAAGGAGAGGGGCATCGAATTCACGACGAAAACAGATCTCAAATAGAAATATAATTGAAACATTATTGATAGGATGCTTCATAAAAATTACAAATGACAAGCCTATTTATAGGAATTAATTACTAATCCTAAATAAATAAAATATCCTATTCAATAAAGAATAATAAATAACGAAACAAATTAGACTTTTCCTAAAATTATGACTCAAATAGGAATAATAACCCTACTAAAAATAAGAATTTCTAAAACAATCTAGCCCTAGTTTCCGTCCATCAGTGAGCAATGTTGATAGCAGCTTTATTATCACAATAGAGTTTCATAGTTCTATTAGTAATGCCCTTAACCATATATCACATATACCTTGAGCTATTGCTCTGAACTCAACTTCATCACTTTATCTAGCTACTATGAATTGTTTCTTATTTTTCCAAGTAACTAGATTTCCTCCAACAAAATTTGCAATACCCAGATATAGACCTTCTGTCACTTATGGAATTAGCCAGTCAGCATCTATGTAAACTTATACTTGACGATAATTCTTTAAGAAAAATAGACCTTTGCCAGGAGAGTTTTAAATGCCTTAAAATTTTTAGAACAACTTCCACATGAACTTCACAAAGAGAATGCGTGTATTGGCTCACTACACTTAAAGCAAATGCAATATCAAGTCTAGTATGAGACAAATTGACATACATCTCTGTTAGAGTCAACAATTACGATGTCAGTGTGCAAATTGTCAACAATTACGGTGTTAGTGTGCAGATTTTTCAACCTATTACAGTTGTGTATTACAGCTCAGTACAGCTTGTATTACAGCTCATTTTTAGCCATGTATTACAACTATGTATTCACTATAAATTATGACTTAAGTTAGTTTCTTTTTCCTATAAATTAGTATACATTTGTTAGATGAATATCAATGAGATTTACTCATAATTTGACATTGTATCAGAGCTATTTTAGCATTTCTAAACTTGTGGCCTGCATTGCCACTTAAAAATTTCTGGTAAAAAGTTTCAGTTTTTTCCTTTTCTGGCCTAAATTGCCATTTTCTTTTGTTCTTCTGGTTCTTTGCTAAGGCCTACTTTGCCAATTTTTTCAGAACCAGCTTTCTTCTTTCAAAATAGTCTTCCCAAACTCGGTCTAACATCATGTCTAAGGTGTCTGAGTCCATCAACTAGCAAGTTGATAATTTGACAGCAACATATGAAGGCATTAACACTGCAAGAGGAGAATTGCAGAATATTCAACCAGGTTTACGTCTGAATGGCAAAAACTATCTAAAGTGGTCTTAGTTCGTTCGAACCTTCTTGAAAGCAAAGGGGGGCGGGACCAGAACCCACTGATCCAAAGTTCATTGCATAGGATGAAGAAGACTCGATGGTGATGTCCTGGTTGTGGAATTCAATGATGCCAGAAGTCAGCGATAATTGCATGTTTTTAACAACAGCAAAGAAGATTTAGGAGTACTGTAGACAGACCTAGTCCGAGATGCTGAACAAATCTATGAGATTAAGACAAAAATCTCATCTACCAAGCAAGGTAATCGCTCAGTCACTGAATAGTCTCAGATTTTACAAAATCTATGGCAACAGTTAGACCATTATCAGTGTATTGAGATAAAGTGCAACGAAGATGCAACCCTTCTTAAACGTTTTATAGAAAAAGAAAGGATTTACACCTTTCTTGCTGGTTTGAACATTGAGTTTGATCCAGTCCGAATGCAAGTTGAAGGGAAAAAATTCCTTCACTCAATGAAACAATTGCTGTAATTCGTAGAGAAGAAAGGCGAAAAGGAGTTATGTTGGAGTCCCAATCGATAGAGAGTTCAGCCTTAGTTACCAAAATTGTGAAATCAGACCAACAACAGTCAAATACCAATTCCAGCGGAATAAGAGGAAATAATGGGCTGATAGGACCCAAAGCAGGTAATAAAGACTCTTTATGGTGTACCTACAGTAAGAAGCCACAACACAGCCGAGAAAGGTGCTAGAAACTTCATGGTAAGTCCTCAAATACTCCAAATACTTCTTGGACAGCAAGTAATAATCAAGAAGGCAAGGACAAACACATTTTTCCTCAACACAAAGTGAAAAAGAATTCTCCCAAAAACAATATGAGTTTAACAGAGAAGAAATTGACAAGTTGAGATATTTTTTTGGGAACATTAAAGAAACCTACGAGTAATGCAGGTACTTTTTCCTTGATCTTTTTAGGTAATTCTCAGTCCTTTGCACTTGGTGTGTCAATCACAAAAAGAACTTGGGTAGTAGATTCCAAATCAACAGACCATATGACCCAATCTTCTCATGGGTTTATCTCTTATAGTCTTTGTCGTAGTAATAAGAAAATTGCCATTGTTGATGGGACACTACTGGGTAAGGGGATATAGTTATAAATCAAAATCTTGTTTTGAAAAACGTTCTACATGTGCCTAAATTGTCTACCAATCTAGTTTCAATTCACAAGTTTACAAAGATTTAAACTGTATGGTAACCTTTTCTTCTGCACTTCGTAAATTTCAGGATCAAAAAACAGTGACGTTGATTGGACACACTAAGCAAAAGAATGGGCTTTACTTTCTTGAAGGACCTAATGGGCAAAATAATACTAAGGATCCTATTCCGTTGTCTCTGCTTTCTGAGTCTTTCATTTTCGATAAAAATAAGATATGGTTATATCATTTCCGTCTAGGTCATCCTTCTTTCAGTATTCTTAAAGTAATGTTTCCTAGTTTATTTAAAGGATTTGATTTGAACATATTTCATTGTGATGTTTGTGAATTTGCAAAGTATAAACGTGTTTCATTTTCAATAAGTAATACAAAAGCATTGAAACCTTTTATTTTAATCCACAGTGATGTTTAGAGACCTTTTACATTTCATAATATCTCTGCAGCTCGTTGGTTTGTTTCATTCATTGACAATTGTACTCGAGTGTCATGGGTTTTTCTCTTAAAACAAAAATCAGATGTCAGTTCCACCTTTCAAAATTTCTTCCAAATGGTGAAAAATCAATTTGGGGTTGAGATAAAAAGAGTTCGGTCTAATAATGCTAGGGAATATTTTAACCAAGTTTTATCACCATTCTTCAAAGAAAAAAGGAATCATTCATGAATCCACATGTGTCAACACACCACAACAAAATGGAGTGACAAAAAGAAAAAATGGTCACCTTTTAGCTGTTACTTGAGCTTTTCTTTTCTTTCAAAAATGTTCCAAAGAATTATTAAGGGAAGCTATCTTAACCGTTACACATCTGAATAATAGATTACCCTTTAAAGTTATTGATTATAACAGCCCTAAGCAACTTTTTTCAAAATTTTACCCCGACTTCAAAACGACAAATCACTTGATTCCTAGGGTCTTTGGGTGTGTGTCCTTTGTTCATATGCATTCGAATAACCGAAGAAAACTAGATCCAAAGGCTCTTAAGTGTATTTTTGTTGAGTATTCTTCTACACAAAGGGTACAAGTGTTATCATCCTTCGACAAAACGATTATTTGTCTCTGTCGATGTAACATTCGTTGAAAATAAAAATTACTTTCCAAATCCTTATCTTCAGGGGGAGACAACATATGTGAAAGATAAGGATAGAGATTTGTTTTTACTTGACCTTTCATCCTCACAAAATAAAAATTCGATTCCCTTACCAAATGAATCATCAGCTGTTTCTAATCCTTTGTCAAATGAGTCTTATCCAAACACTCCTAGTCAAGTGAAAAATGATAAACAGATTCAAAGTACTACATGCCTATTACAGGTATATTCAAGAAGGAAATAACATTTTATTCAACCTATACAAGTTCTTGATTCAGAACCAATTTCTAGTACTGATAATGTTGACGTAACTCCTTACTCTGAGGATTATAATAATAATGTGCCTGTTGTTACTAATAATGACGATCTTCCTATTGCAATTAGCAAGGGCATTAGAAAGTGTACCCAACAGCCTATATATCCATTATCTCACTTTGTATCCTATCAAAAGCTGTCTAGTGGTAATAAAAGTTTTCTTATTCACCTCAACACTATTACTATCCCAAAAAATGTCTCTAAAGTTTTGGGTAATAAAAAGTGGAAAGAAGCTATGAAGATTGAAATGGATGCGCTTGAAAAAAAAACAAAACATGACTTTGTGAAACTACCTCCTGGAAAAAAGTTAGTGGCATGTAAATGGGTCTTCATAATGAAATATAAGGCGGATGGATCACTTGAACGATACAATGCAAGATTAGTAGCAAAGGGGTATACTCAAACTTATGGGATAGATTATCTTGAAACATTTGCTCCCATTGCAAAAATGAATACAGTAAGAATCTTATTATCTTTAGCCGCTAATCGTGGCTGGAGTTTGCAGCAATTTAATGTAAAACAATGTCTTTCTACATGGTGATCTTGATAAAGAAATCTATATGGAGGTACCTCCAGGGTTTGAATCAGAGAAGAACAAGGTGTGTAAGTTGAAAAAAGCATTATATGGCTTAAAACAATCACCGAAGGCTTGGTTTGGCAGATTTGCTAGAGTAATGAATGTTTTGGGTTTCAAACAAAGCCAAGGTGATCACACATTGTTTGTCAAACATTCTCCTTTAGAAAGAGTTATAACTCTATTAGTCTATGTGGATGATATAGTGGTAACTGGAGATGACTTGCAAGAAGGAAGATATTAAAAAAGTGTTTATTGTAAGAATTTGAGATTAAAGAACTCGGCAGGTTAAAATACTTCCTCAGCATTGAAGTAGCTCACTCTTAACATGGGATCTTTATATCACAATAGAAGTATGTGTTGAATATATTAACTGAAACAGGAAAATTAGAGTGTAAACCAATGGAGATTCTCATTGAACCAAATCACAAATTTTGTAAAGCATCAAAAAATGCAGTGGTGGATAGAGAATCCTATCAAAGATTGGTTGGCAAACTAATCTATCTTTCCCACACCAGACCAGACATAGCCTATGCTGTAGGAGTGGTGAGTCAATTCATGCACAACCCAAAAGAAGTACACCTTCAAGTAGCACATCGAATTCTACAATACTTAAAAGGTACTCCGGGAAAGTGAGTATTGTTTATAAGAGGTAATGATTTGACAGTGGAAGCATACACAGATGCAGATTATGTTAGATCAATTGATGACAAAAGATCTACTTCAGGCTACTGTACATTCCTTGGAGGCAATCTTGTAACATGGAGAAGCAAGAAGCAAAATGTGGTAGCAAGGTCAAGTGCAGAAGCTGAGTTCAAAGCTATGGCGTTAGGAGTTTGTGAGCTTTTATGGTTGAAAATAATATTGGAAGACTTGAAGATTGCATGGAAAGGACCTATGAAACTATATTGTGATAATAAGTTAGCAATTAATATCGCACACAATCCAGTACAACATAACCGCATCAAGCATGTGGAAGTAAATAAACATTTTATAAATGAGAAGTTAGAGAGCAAACTGATTTGTACTCTATTTGTGTCAACCGAAGGTCAACTTGCAAATGTATTAACTAAAGGATTAAATGGTTCTGCATTCCAGTCCATTATTGGCAAGCTGGGAATGGAAAATATCCACTTACTAGCTTGAGAGGGAGTGTTAGAGTCAACAATTATGGTGTCGGTGAGCAGATTTTTCAACCTATTATAACTGTGTATTACTCAGTACAGCTTGTATTACAACTCATTTTCAGCCATGTATTACAGCTATGTATTCACTGTAAATTAGGACTTAGGTTAGTTTCTTTTTTCTATAAATCAGTGTACATTTGTTAGATGATTATCAATGAAATTTACTCATAATTTGACAATCTCGAATCCACAAGAAAAGATAACTCTCATAAGGACAAGCGCATTGAATCCACACAAAAAAATAGGTCCCTAAGGGAAATATAACTAAAATATTATTGATGAGATTGTTCTCTAAAGTTACAAATAACAAACCTATTTATAGTAATAGATTACCTAATCCTAAGTAAACAATAAATCCTACTCAATAAAAAATAATAAATTTTAATAACTAAATAAATTAGACTTTCCTAAAGTTATGACCAAATAGGAATAATAACCTACTAAAATAAGAATATCTAATCTTCTCAAATAAGAATGTCTAACTCTTTTTCGATGAGCAATTAGGATATCAAGATTCGAAAACTCATTTGAAACAAG
This sequence comes from Ailanthus altissimus, assembly GCA_946807835.1. Lineage (NCBI taxonomy): Eukaryota > Viridiplantae > Streptophyta > Magnoliopsida > Sapindales > Simaroubaceae > Ailanthus > Ailanthus altissimus. Next base: position 20,104,890 of record OX327696.1, on the reverse strand, counting down.
ATTTTTAACAAAATTACCTATGTTTGCTAAACTTTCTACACTCGATTCAAAAGAATGGTGAGGTTAAGGAGATTATATCTTGTTCATGGTATCTATCTTGCTCGCATTCAAGTGAAGTCATAGAAATTGGAAGTAAAGATTGAGACTTCTCAGGAGAAAGAGAATAAATTTCATGACTTTTATCAAAATTATTCGATGGAATTAGGATGGAGGAGCTTCAGGTGACTCAGAAGATTCAAAGATATTAGATAGGGTAATTTTAGGCAACTTAGAAGATTGTAGATTAGGTAAAAGCGGACCTTCATCATGTCTATTCTTCCCCTACAGAGAAGTTTTGGTGAAGAAAGAAGTGTTCTCGAAAAATGTAATATCCATAGACACAAAAGTTCTCTTTGTTGGAGGATAATAAAACTTGTAACCTTTTTGTGTTGGAGAATACACTAGAGAAATACACCTAATAGCCCTAGGATCCAATTTTCCTCTATTATGATCATGAATATGAATATAAACAACACAACCAAAAATTTTAGGAGGAAGTAAACACAAAATTTTGCTTGATGGATATATATCTGCTAGGATGTCAACTAGTACCTTGAAATCTAAGACCCTTGATGGCATTCTATTGATAAGATAGGCAACGATAAGAATAGCTTCATCCCAAAAGTATTTAGGAATCCCCGTGGTAAACATTAGAGCTCTAACTATCTTAAGAAGATCCCTATTTTTTCCCCTCAGCTATCTCATTTTGTTGAGGTGTGTTCACACAAGATCTATTATGTACAATCCCATGATCTATGAGATATGAGCCAAGAATTGAGGAAAAATATTATTTCCCATTATCTGTTCAAAGAATGCAAATAAGCTTGAAATTAGGTCTTAATCATTTGATGAAAATTCCAAAAGGTTTTTGTCGCTTTAGATTTTTCTTTGAGTAAATAAACCCAACTTACACGAGTATGGTCATCAATAAATGTAATGAACCATCTAGCCCCAGAAATATTACAGACACGTGAAGGCCCTCATATATCACTAAGAATAAGGGAAAAAGGTTGGTGTGCTTTATATATTTGTGCAAGAAAAAGAACTCGATGGTGTTTTGACAACTCACACTCTTCTCATTGAAAATTATTAATATCATGTTAGAGAATTTGAAAATATTATATTTCACTCTCTTACATTAACATATATTAGAGAGGCCTTTTATATAAGCTTTATATCCCTAACCCATATGAAAATATATAATCACAAGTATTATGATCTAATAGGAAAAACTAATACAAATAAAAGTAAATTAAGCTATAAAATTACTTTCCACACATACTTTACCACTTAAATGACACATTCAGTTCGGTGAAAAATAAAACATATGTGATACCTCAAATAGATTTCACATAAGCATGTACCTCACAAAAGAAATCCTATGCAAAAGATACTCACAAGGTTTTCCTCAAACAAATCCATAGAACACTCAACACTTTGGAGTTTCATTTCTATCATGGGTATACTTATATGTGTTTGTATTTAAGTGCATCTAATATTGTTCTACCCCACCCCATATTAAGTAAAAACATTTCTCTGGTCATCACATATCTAGTCATCAGACAAGACAAAGGGCAGAAGTTACCAACTTGATAACACCAGCTTGATATTTTTCACCAACCAAATCAGATAAAACCACGAGGAGTCTTTTTCTCTAATTTTTTATGAAGCTGGTTTAATGTACTCATGCGATGGTGCAAGACATGTAGAGTCTTTCATCATACAAAGTGAGTACCAAAAAAATTATAATCCTTCACACTAGACAAATAAACTTTCCTATTCAACTTGATTTTGATAAAAATTAACATGACATAAACCATAATGATGGAAATTCTTTATGCTATGCATATAGATGCCAAATTAATGCCCTGCCAGCACTATGTAGCTTTCAATACGCTATATCTGATAGATGACAGGTTAATCCATCAAAGTTCAATCCAACAGTATAAGCAAGAAGATTTTGAAAGTTCCAAAGAAACCAATAATATTTCTGCATATATATAATACAAACCCTGCATTTGCCAAAGCTGTAGAAAGGCCTATGAACCGTACTGCACGCTCTGTTTGTGATGATATATATCTCATCCTTGATACAATAACCTGGAAATGCAGAGTCCCACTGTTAAGGATTCAAATGAATCAAAGGTGTTTTGCAGGATGATGAAACAGAGACCAACACAAATTAGCATTTAAGCAATCGAAAGATTTGACACATATACCTTCACTAGCATCAAAAACTGCACAACAGACTTACATTGTGAAAAAAACTAAATGTTTGATTGATCACTTACAAGTATGGAAAATAAGAGTCTCCCGAGAGACGGTTGGACCAAAAGAAAACCATGATTATTTCCAAAATTCAGACAATATTCAGTTATTTGGCATCAAATCATGGTTTAGTTATACATCCATTTTATCTATATACCAATACCCAAAATAATTGGTTTCATAAAAGCAATTAATTAGAGCAAATGATTAAAAACACTAAAATAACAAAAAGCTAAAAAGCAGAAATGGTGTTCTCACATAAACTTATCTTTTGCCTAAGCAGCGCCTAGCCGTAAATTTCAGTTCTATTTCTTCCTTTTGGTAAGAATAGATATTGAAAAGGGAAAAGAAAATACAAAAGGTCCACAAGTGACAAGCAAAAACTACCCCATCTCATTTATGAATGGAACAATGATATTAAGACTAATACCAATCAGCCAAGACCTTAAAAACAGCTCCCAAACAAAAAAATACAAGAAATGCCCCAATAGAAATAAAACCACCACCTTAGCCTATACCAAAATCCTCTATTTAACACTAGATGAATAAAATGAACTAACAAGCTTCATACCATTTTGTTGTCGTTGGTTATCTCTTTCTCATAAAACAAAATTCTAATAACATTTACCTTCTTTCCAAACAAATTCGCTGCTCACGTTAAAGTGAAAAAAGGATAAATAAATTTATCAAAGTAATATGAATGTTTCCAATCTCTATTACAGCCAAATAAACAACTTTTTGCAATAACCAAAACCAAAAGGGCAAAGATTTGGAAATTTTGAATATATTTCCCTTCTCAAGTGCGTGATGAATATCAATCTAGCCGTGGGTGCACTACATTACTTCACAACTCAATAACTTTCTCTATCTAACTCAGAATACTTAGAAAAGGTGCCAAGAACAAGAATGAAATTCAGAGGATCAGATTTAACAATGACCAAGTACATACCTCGAGGATGGGTCCTCGATCAGCACCCAGCAAGTGAATCTCATCCAAAATCATAAGCCCAACCTATTTATCAAATATCGTGTATATAAATACCAAGTCAACAGAACAATAGATGGACAGACAATTGAGCAGTCACCATAAAAAGAATACATCCCAAATAGTGAATAAATGCAACCTTTTTGACATAACTGCGTGTATTCCAATTACGACTTATACCATCCCACTTCTCAGGAGTAGAGATAATGATATCTGCTGACAAGAGCGCCATCAAATCTGGAGTATAATCTCCAGTCATTTCAACCTGACAAAATAATAATAATAATAATAATAATAATAAAGTTAATATAATTATGATATGCCAAAGCACATGCATAGCATAGGTGACCAATATGTAAATGTTATCACCATCTCTTTCCCAAGCTGGGAGACGAGACGATTTCTCCAGTCATGCATTCTCTCCCGAACAATTGCCTTCAACGGTGCTATGTAAATAACCTGCTTCCAGACAAGATTTTAGCTTACTGCACTTCTGAACATGAAACATCTAACAGTCATGACATGACAGAACAGACAACTTATGGACCACATTGTTTGCCAAATGTAATAAGGATCCTAGTTCATATTTCAATAGTTCTGTCACATGCTAAATTGGAAAACCACTGGTTACCTGTGAAGCAATTTTGTGGTAAGGTTGGAACAGATCTAATATACACCTTTATAATACTTGCTTTACTTTCCACTTCAGTACATGGATATATCACCAATCAAAATGAAATGTATGAAATTTACTGCTACACAGCATATTGTTGATTGAGCAATATTTTTCTGTTTTAGTTGCTTACTACACTTAAATCCAACACCAACTCTCATAAAAAATTTAAAAGAGCAAAAAATCCAAAACAAGACTCAATTTCATGTCCTCTGATACAGAAACAGAGCAATAGATCTAGCAACTGTAAGTTTGTAACCCGGTCAGCCTTCCTGCATTGCCCTTTTTAGCTGGCCACAAGGAACACAATCAGAGAAACAAACTTCTATCTGTAATTTCTCTCTTTTTTTTTCCTTATCTGCATTCTGCTATCACTCTTTCATACAGTCTCTTTACACTGAACATAAAAGGACTACTATTCATACCTTCATGTCAGGCTGAGTATTGAAGAGGCGGAGCATAGCAAGCTCAGCAGATATTGTTTTCCCACTTCCAGTGGGAGCTCCTAGGAGAACATTATTGTCTGTATGATACAGGACGTGGAAAATCTACCACATTCAGGCAACATAAACAATTATAATGTCAAGTATAATTAATACAGTTATTTTTAAACTATCAAGTATTAATCACAAACAACAATAACAAAAAAAAGATTGGGACAAATTATCAAATCATACCTGTGTTTGTATTGGATTAAAATGTGAAAAGTTATACAAGGCTTCATAAATATTGTTCCCAAGTGCGGTCACAGGAAGGGGTTTTAAGTCTAAGAGCTCTGTATGGGAAGTACGAACCTGAATGAACATTACTTTCAATGAGACAGCCTCTAAATAAAAAGTATCCATTCAAAAGCAAGAACTTGAACAAGTATGACGCCCCCCCAACCCTTAAAAAAAATTTTAAAAAAACCTGTGGCAGAGCAAGATTGTGAAATGATATACAGTAGAATGCCTCTGCATGCAACCAAGAATCCGAAACAGCACGAATGTAGTATTGCGGTGGATGTGGTTCAAATATTGGTACAGTGAAGGAAAGCTTCTGAGGTTCTCCTCTTGCCATTTTCTTCGTCAATGTAAATAGCTCTGAGTGGTATATGTGATCACTCTCAGAATCCTGTTGACCACAGTTTCAACAATTAGATATAGTAAATTGCATCTAATACAAAGTATTACATAAAACAACCGTCATTTATACACCTTTTTCTGTTTCTTATCAAAAAAAGTAATGATAATATAACAACCAACTTACAAGAAATTTCCACCCCAAGTCCAAAACTACAATGGGTGTATTTGACAAGTGAACAAAATTAAATTTAAATTGATGTTAAGGGTTGCCTAAACCATAGAAGACCCGAGAAATAACATTTATAATAGATGCGAAAATTATCATTCCATATATTAATCACAGAAGAATTTTGAATAAAATTCCTCACAGAACTATTCTCTATAAAATTTCAAGCAGCACAAAATTAGTTACGATTAGCAATTAAAAAAGAAAATTGAGATGGCAAAAACAAGTTAAAATTCTATGATAATTTAATTAGTTATTCACAAACTCATGTCCATACAGGCATGATTTCAAATTTTGCTCGTTTAGTCAACAGGAATAATCCTCTACAGAACCCAGAATTAAGGCAATCTTCAAGATCACTTTTATCATCCAATAACGAAGCAATCAAACTTCTATTACTACTTTTACATGAAATTAACAAGAAGCATGAGATATCCAAGTAAAAAACCTCAACTAGAATCCACCAACGCAGTGCAGCACCATGAAAACGATCTTTCCACATGAAGTCTGGAGTGATAACCAAATCCACCTGAGAATTGGAAAGTCATTTTTCAGGAAAAAGAAAATCATCTCTCTCGGAATCTTGAACACTAGGAATTAAACCCAAAAACTTTGAATCAAGAAAAGTAAGTTGTTCACCAGTAGTTACCTTTAAAACAGTTCTAGTGATTGGACTTACAGTAGCTGACAACTGGATTGAAGGGAAATATCCTAAATATTGCTTCACCAACTACGATCACCCAAAGGAAATAAGATTGATTATAAACTCAAAAATGTTATATAAACATATGCCATTGGAAATTTAAAAGCACCACTCTATCGAAAAAGCCATACTCTTCCCCCATGTGCATAACGAATCAGTGCCCCAATGTCTTTCTCCTGCATCTCCTGCAGGCGATCTAAATCAGCCCCTCGTTCTTCAAGCTTCCTCAGTATCTGAACCAATTAAGAGACATCAATAAAACTATGTTGCATGATAAATACAGTTTCAAACAATCAAAGATAGTAAAATGTTTGACAAACTTCTGCAGAGAGATCCTTGTCAAATAGTCTAAGCGGATGTTGATGTGGCCAGATTTGGCGATCCACAGCCTTGCAGTATTCCAACATGAACAGAGACATCTGACACCACCCTTTACACAAGCAAATCTCAAATAAAGCCCGCATAATACGAGCCAAACTTGCACTTATATATGCAGCATCAGAGACTAATGAAAAGGTATCTATCGAACCACGAGATATGTACAGCTACAAATTGCAAAATTAACATATTAGTTGTCACATATTATCATTTCTTTAATTGGAAACTAGTAAACACCCTTAACAATGATGCTCAGCAAGAAATACATACCTGGATAAGAATTGAAATTTTCCCATGTTTATTTGAAGGACCACCCTTAATTTCTAAAGGGCATGATGTGCGTACCAACATCTCCAGCTCATTCTGCTCCTCATCTCGAACAACAATATTTTCAAATTCGGAAGAACGGGCAACCATGTCAATTACCTGTAGTAGCCATGATAAAGCATTAATATAAAATAAGCAGATAAGTGATAAAACAAAAAAATGACAACCACTCGCCGCCAAGAATTGGTAGAAGACAATAATTGGACTCTAGATATCCTGTTGGTAATTTTTTAAGCTCTAAGTGTATTAACCATAACGAATCACCTCAGTATCATTCATGTGACGTCTCAACATTTCATTGTAAGTTTCAACACTAGAATATTGGATATAAAAATGGCTTGCAATGCGACCAAGCTCTGTGCAGTAAAAGTTGCCACTTTTCTCATCAAATCGCATCATCTTAGCTTTGTCAAGTTCACGTCCAGCATCAGTAACAAAAGCTCTTAGCTTCAAACTCAAAGAAGGATCAGCAATTATCTGCAAAAGTATTGGATTTCTAAGATACCCATGTTGTCAACCAACATAAATATATTATGATAATCAGTTTAGGCCAACATCAAAAAGAGAATGGTCATGCATATAGGTGAAAAAGAAATGTGTTTGCACAAGATGACATATCCTAATCAACAACATTAGATAACATATCTTAATCAACCACATAGCCTACTGTCTTATTCACTTCAGTCATTTTAAGGAGTTCAGCTACATCAGGAGCTAATTGCTTCATTGTAACAGAAAATAGAAATACATAAATCATACCTCATCCCACCCTATACCATATGCCAGAGGATTTAATCTCATCCTAATAGAAAGATAGGTATACCCAAGCCATGCACAAGCTTCCTTGACATTGGTCACAGTACCCAACGCCACCTCCGCATTTAGATTATCTTTCAAGGAGCTAATAAACTGCAAATGACAAAGAAAACATTATAGACAAGCAGAAACAATATTTTAGATTATTCCTAATGAATTTGACTGAAGAGGCAAATAAGTAAAGATTCAAAGAACAATTAGAAGCATTTTCATGTCATATGATCATATTTCCAAACATCAAACTCAAATCATTTTCAAGCATTTTCATGTAATATTATTATATTTCCATACTTCAAACTTATAATCATTTTCACTTTAATCCCATTCCGGAACCACTTATAACATTAACAAGTACATCCGCTCAACCAAACTAGGGATCACCTACTACAATCACATACCAGGTCTGAGATTTCCTTGTCTAGTCAAATTCAACACACAATTAAATAGCAATAAATCTCACATTTGCTCTTCATACTGAATCCTAAGTGGATTCCTTTGTTCTGCTCTTTCTTGTGTTTGGATTCCATATCCACTTTGCTTTGTATTTTTCTTTGTTCTTTTAAATAAAATTTTTCCATTCCCTACCCAAATAAAAAAATAAAAAACTGAATTCCAAAGTGTTGGGCAAGTGCCTACATATTAATAAATATGCAGGGTTCTATCTCTTTCTGCAATTTCTGCACACAAAGGTTCTTTTCCTGTACTCCTACTTGATTTATTTGTGCAGAAAATGGTAGTTCAGACCCAATAGTTGATTCACAGTTTAATGGATGATCCACTATACAGGAAAACCAAATGAGATTAACTTTTTGTAACAGATGATAGGGCTGAGAAAAACCCAAAAGGTCAGTAAACCACAGTTTAGATTTCAATTTTCTGCACCAACAGCACCCCATGCTTTTGTTACTTCTTTTGAATAAGCAAGCTTTTCACAAATTAAAAGCAAAATTTCCCAAGATTAGTGATAAAAGTTACCCTTTGCGTAAGTTATCCAACTTAAAATCTAAAAGGAACACACACACACCAAATAAAAATAAATACTACAGTACCTAAAATGTTAGAATCAACAATCATGGTGTGCAGATTCTACAGCTCATTAGATAGGAAGAAAACATAACCGCACCAAGCATGTGGAAGTAGATAGAAGTTTTATTAAAAAAAAAAAAACTAGATAGTGGACTGATTTGTACTCCATTTGTGTCAACTGAAGGTCAACTTGCAGATGTGTTAACTAAAAGATTAAGTAATTCTGTATTTTTAGTCTACTGTTAATAAGTTGGGAATAGAAAATATCCACTCACCAACTTAAAGGGGAGTGATCAACAATTATGGTGTGGAGATTTTACAGGTCATTAGATAGGAAGAAAACATGTATTACAGCTGTATATATATCCTGTAATTAAAATGTATATTTTGGTAGGTAATATCCCTGATTTATAGGCATTAGGTCTTAGGAGAGTTTTTTTTAATAGTCTAGTTTTTTCTCATATATTTATGTACATCTGTTGGTTAAAAATAAGTGAAATTTTCCTCATGTTTCGAATGATAAAGATGAATCTAGCATAATGTTATAAGATGCTGAATCAATCTAGATACAAGTACATACCTGACTTTCTATAGGGAGCTGACTCGTTAGCAACCGCAGATAGTAGGCCAGTTTGTCATGAGAGGTGATTATGATGCCTTCACCACTTTTGTCAAACTGAGGTCTTCCAGCCCTTCCAAAGATCTGAAAAAGAGATACTATGAGAACACAAAGGAGAGATATACATTAAATCAAAAACTAATATTGAACTATTTTGGGTATATTTTGGAAGGGAATTAAAGTATACCTGCATAACATCAAGCATTCCCAAGTCTCTCCATCCACCAGCCTTTGGATCATATAACTGGGTGCCCTGGAGGATGACACCAGACAGATTAAATTTAAAACAGTGAAGCAAAAGAAAGCTCAAGAAAACTTACCAACAAAAGGCCATCATTTTTATCAGGTTTCTAAACCAAGCACAAGCAAGACAAGTGTCAACAATATAATGCCATCAACACAAAATCTTCATATCCTGTCGTTGGTTTTATAGAACCAGTAGAATTCTGAGTTTGGAAGAAAAATTTCTCACGTGCAGATACCATAGGATTAGTTGAGGACATTATGTCAAGTGACCAAAACAAGCAGATGGAAGGGAAATTTTACAGTTGCAGATGTCTCAATTATCAAAAGAGAACAAAGTAAAAAGGTATTGCAGCAGAAAGCAGAAAATTTGAGAAGGGCAGTAATTAATCAAAATTAAAGTGAAGTAATGGAGGATTATCAGTCCAGCTTCTTTAAACTGATATGTGCTAACAGAGGATTATCTTGTCCTCATTCTCTTTGCTTAAGGCTTTAAAAATTTGATATCTATCATTCAACTTAATGCACAAATGAATTTAAGAACATACAAGATTAATGGATTCACTTTAATTTCATAAATGAAAAAGGTATACCATGTTCCTTGTACTCTGGTTTTAACTTTCTCTTACAAATAAAACATTTTTTGTCAGCAAAATGTAAATACACTAACCTTAATCACAACAGTATGAGCAGGCAAATTTACACCCCATGCCAAGGTTGCTGTGCAAACAAGCACCTGAGACAGCAAATAACATGATCTTAGAAAAATATACTGGTCAACATCCAAAAAAAGCTAAACTGAAGAAGCTGTACCTTCAAGAGACCATCCGAAAAAAGACGCTCGGTCAGACCTCTATCAGCACGTAACATGCCAGCATGATGAACACCAACGGCCAGTTCAAAAAGTTCAACAAGATCCTTGTTTCTGGACTTAATAACTTCCTTCTGAAATGCATAGAATGAGAATATGAAAAAAAAAGGGTTAACGATTAATATAAAGTAATTCAGAAACGGTGAAGACATATCACCTTGATTAAGGAAAACTGAGGATGAATTTCATTCTTAAAGAGCTCAAGGTCATCATACCTCCGAGCAAGCTCAACCTGTTCAGCATGACTTATTAGTGTACTGAAAGCAAATATACATTATAAGATTCAAAGAGAAGTTTCTAGCGGAATTATTTGTCTTGTGCATGCATATGGAGTGTTGAATTTGCTTCCAATATATATGAACACATATATATGTGGAGTTCAAAGGCAATAACTCATTTTACAATAAGCTAAGATGGATGACAAAGAGTACCAGTTTCTGAGCTGTTTTGACTGTATCTTTCCTTGAATGAACAAAAACCATAGCTTGATGACCATGCCTTAATGAATCAATAATCTGTCACAAGAGTATCATCAATTTGATAAATTACCATCAGAAACTTAAATTACATGTATGACAGTCCATTTCTAAAAGCAAACCTTCTTATAGCATATTTCATTTAGCAATTCATTTCGAGCTGTAAAGTTCTGCTCACTAATTCCAATATACTGTTGTGCAAGGGGAACAGGACGATAACTAGAATCAAAGAAGAAGAGGCCTGTCTCTGGGTTCACTCTCAGAAATTGTGCAACCTAGGCATCATAAGAAAGAACAATTTTCAAAAGTAAATAAGTCACCAAAGTAATTGGAGGAAATTAATACAAAGTCCTTGATTTCAATTATATGGTCAAAAAACCTCCAAATAATTTGGTAAAGTGGCTGAAAGGCCCACAATGCGTATCATCCTCTGTGTTGACTCCACCTGTCAAAAAATAAATAGGAGTGCTTAATTTTGAAACTAAATGTGTAAGTAGAAAATATAAGAACTAACAACCTTAGTAACACCATCACATACCTAGGTAACTAATTATAAATACTCAGTTACCAGCATATAGATATATAATTCATAGCACTTCTTATGATAGATGAAGTAAACCCAATATTCAATGAAGAAAAACTGTCAGATTACAGATGGCTACCAACAGAAACACTAAATTTGATATCTGGATGTGTAACCATAGGACATTTTTTCCAACATTAGACCAAATTCGAACACAGATCTCAAAACTTTTACATGTTCACTGCTACATCCAACATTTAACACAATGCCTTTCCCCTGCTTCCTACTTGAGGGGGCAATGGGTGTAAAAAGAGAGAGATGAAAACTACAAAATTAATTCCAAGTAGCTGTACCATAGCCTTTGTAGTCTCCAAGGACTCAACCAGATGTGTAATTATACTAAAAAGTAGCAGCAGATGAAAACAAGGTAATGCTTCCCAGTTCTTGTCAGAAATGCATCTCTTTGTTTCCCGGGGGTGGACTGCTGGTTCTCCCATATGATACCTTTGTCATATCATTAGAAAAATTTGCTTCTTGTTTCTATCAATCAAAAGGAAAACAGCATGCCACACCCCAAGTATTATTATGTACAATAAAGAAATAGAGCTCACGACAGCCAAGCAACAAATATAAAATATCTTGATTTTCTTAGCTAGAAAATAGGACAAATGGTTAAACAAAAGCATGCATATTTTTGGCTTCAAATATCAAACAGGCATCCAAGTCATTGCGTATGAGCAACAACTTTCCTAGACACCCAACATCATAGCCATAAGTTAAAAGCTTCCATCCTATGTCAATCAACTAATAATCATTCAATAATGCAATTAATGATAATTCAATTAGATACCTGACGCAATGTCCGAGCAACAAGTGCCTCTATAACAGGGCCTCTATCATCATTTAGAAGATGCACTTCATCAATAATTAAAAGCTTCACCAGCATTGAGAGAGACATGTCACTGCTCTTGCGGGTAATGACATCCCATTTCTCAGGTGTGGTCACTATCATCTGGTTATAGAAATTACACATAGAAAATTGCAGTGAAGCCATTAATCCTAATACATGTCACCACAACAGAATGAAACAAGCTTAAGTTCATAAGCAACCTGAGTTTCTTCAAGTTCATTCTTAGAAAGTTGCATGTCTCCA